>CM063299.1:2747500-3415000 GCA_032173965.1 Sitta carolinensis | reverse complement strand
TAAGTGTTGTGTTTAATGGGAAATTAAGCCACCAAGTTGCTGTCTTGATAGAGAACTACACACTGCAAGCTCAGCGTGGGTTTGAGGGTTATATCTATGAGTCTGATTTGTTTATTTTTCAGGAGCGGGGTGTGCTTTCCTGTCTGCTGAGCTAGCAGAAATACAAAGGTCTATAAACATTTCCTGTCTCTGCCACAAGAGACTTCCCTTAGGTCGAGTTTTCGTGCAATTGCCTTTTTGATTTTGTGCTTTTTGCATTTTCACCACCTGGCAGGGTGCTCAGAGAGGCTGTGCAGGCACTTCCCTGGGAGGGACAAAAGGCCTGGGACAAGAACCTTGGAAATAATTCTGGGCAACCACCTGGGGATGGCCCTGGTTGGGCAGGGTGACTTCCAAATGTCCCTGGCAGCCCCAACCATTCCCCTCTGGGCTGGGGGTCAGCCCTGGCTGAGCTCCCTGAGCAGTTCAGGGATTAAGGGACTGAATAAACTGATATTCCTGACCTGCTCTTTCTGCTGGGGTTTGGGGTGCCCTGCAAGGACAGGGACCCCAGGGAGGTGACAGGAGGTGACACACAAACTGATTTTTGGCCTGAGCCAAGCTGGTGTTGAACTGTGGCCTCTGGGGTGTTCCAGGAAATGACTGCAAGGATTTCTTTGTTAATAAGAAAAAAATCCTTGCAATTTAAGTAAATTACATGAATTAGGGAAATGTATGTGAATCACAAGGAAATGTAAATAAGAATTTGTGTGACATGCAGCGTTTACACCAAAGTTATAGCAGGAAACAAAGTAAGGTGTCAGGCAATACAAATGATTGATGCTGTTAAAATAGACTTCTTTTTTCTTTTATTCCTACAAAATGGTGGTTCCTCAAAAGTCTTCTTACAGCTATTCATAACTAAAATAAGAATTCAATATGATATAGCCAGAATCTCTATATGCTGTTAGAATAATCTTAATGCTCCCATATTGACCATAGATTCTGGTAGCAGCTTTTAATCCTGTTGTAATCTGAGTTTTGGGACCAGCCTTTGCCTTTTTTTTTTTTTTTTTTTTTTTTTTTATTATTGCTTCAGTTATTTTCTAGTTGGTTCTTCCTTAAAATCAAGCAAAACCCCAAAAAGAAAAACCAGCCAAAATTTTGAGGTTTTGTCTTCTGTGCTTTAAAAAATTTACTCATAAAAAGAGAAATTAAATAACCCATTACACTGGGTTTGGGATACATTTGGAGTTTTCTCTTTTTGCAACTGCCCCCTATCATAATCCTCTAGAGAAAGTGAGGGTTAAGGCAGAGAAACGCTGGGAATAAATCCCTCCCAAGCTGTTTCTGCAGCCTTGCCCACAGCAACCAAGGGTTTTTTTTAAGCTCTTTGCCCGATTTGGCCGTTTGAAAAGCAGCAGGAATTCCATCCCGGCTGCCTCCACAGGATGTCACTGTTCCTCCACAAACGAGTTCTTCTCCAGCTGCATTTCCTATTTTGCTGCTCTTTGATTGGCAGCAGAGCATTCCTACAGGCTGTGATCCTACAGAAAGGGATACATCAAGTAGAAAGATATTTCCATTTTAGGAATGAGAGGGATGGGTTCCTCAAAGAAGAGAAGAATATAGATTGGAGCCTTTAAATGTTATGATGTGGAACTTGCAGTTCCAGAAATACTGTCCTGTGGATTAAGTGAGTTCCCTGGGCTATCAGACAAGTGATTTTATTTAAGAATATTTGTGTCTCAGCTTGGGCACTGGCTGGTGTCTATGGAGGTACTGATTTCCATCTGGAACTAAGAAATTAAGTTACTCAAATTCATCACTGCAGTGTGATTTTTATGTAACAGTTACATGGAAAAAAAACCAAACAAAAAGCCTTGCAAAAACACTTGATATTTTCCAGAGTGTGAAAATGCCCCTTTAAAAGAAACCATTTTTTCTTCTGCTGGCCTACCTGTCATATTTGAGAGAATTTTAGTTCTCCACCCTTGCATGTTGTTATTACAGGTTTTCCTCCTCCTCCTGTGAAGATGATTTTGAGCTGCTACAGCTGAGTGGCCACAGATTAATCCTGTAAGTAAATTACAAGTGACTTTAAACTTCTGTTTACAGTAAACTGAAAACATGGTTTCAATCATAAGACTATAATGTTTTTCAGTATCTGGTAAAAATGGGAACTTAGGTGAACAGGAAGATGTATTTCAGGAAATGTTCTTGTTTGCATCTTTTCCAAACACCAGCACCCTCATGCTTCCTTTTGCTTAAGCATGTTCCTTATGCTTAAGCATTGCTTTTTCTGCTGTGAATTACTCATCTACAATCATAATAATGAATATATCTGATTATATTATTGAATGAAAAAGACTTGAAATTTCCCTTGGCAGTTTGACTTCTCTCTCCCCAGGTTTCCACAGGATGTGCCTCTCCTGTCAGGAGAAACTTGGACACATTTCATGAGTAAAATAAGCAATTGAGGAATTCCTTCGTGTTCCTCCACATAAGAGCCTCAAAAAGCAAGAGGAGAATTCAGGCTGACAGGCAGGTGCAATGAAATTGCTGCTTTTGTTCTCCCTGCTCTGTGTTTCTGTGTTCCCCTGGCTCTGTTTGGCTCTGGTGACCTCTGAGCTGGCAGGGATTCCTTTCCCAGCAATCTGCACATCCCCTCCCTCCGTGCAGGCTATTAAAAGCAGATGTGCAGGGAGAGCTCTGTTATGATGCACTCCTGAGGGCTGATTTCATTCCTTGGCTGCAGTGCTGGGATGCCTCCCAGGAAACCTGGAGAAGAAGCCCGAGAGGATTTAAAACCAAAAATCTGAGCTGAACTCCTGGGCCTGAAGCTCTGTTGGTATCACAGTAAATGAAGTGTAACACAGCAAAAGCAAATGGAGCCAGATCAGTGCAAGGCTGGAATGAGGGAGGGATCAGAGAGATTAGATCTGATCCTGCATTTATCTCTTCTTTATAGGCCATTCTATGGGTCTTATTAAATCATTAAGAACCCCTCATGGAAAGAAAAAGCAGCCTTGTGTAGTCCCTGGCTTCATTTTGAGACACAGGAATCTTGAGCTATAAGCTTGGAATCTCCTGGAAAAGCACAAGAGGGGGAAAAGCACTGTGCCATTTAATGGGGATATTTATAGGGAGGTTGTCTCAGCCTGCCTCTGACTCCAAGCTGAAGCCATCTGGGAACATTTCTGGGGGTGACAACCACATTCCAAGGAAGTGTCACAGCATCCTGCAGTCCTGGGGCTGAGGGTTGCTCGGGGCAGCTTTGGAAGGAAGCCCCAGCCAGAGTGCTGTGCTGTGACCCTCCCTTTCTGCATGATTTTAGGCCAGTGCTTCACCTCACAGCTGGGATTTCTCCTGGCATGTGCCCCTGCTGTCGAGGCATTGATTGGAATTCTGGTCATTACCAAGATTTCCCAGCCCAGCTCTAGATCACATCAGTGGCTTTGTGGAGTGTCAGGAGTTCAGTGGGAGCCTCTGGGGCAGCATTCCCTGGGGAAAGGCTGGGGGGGCAGTGGGTGCTGGCTGTCACCCTGCACTGGAGCTGCAGGGAATGATCCCACAGCCTCCTCAGACCTTCAGAGAGGGAGAGGAAGGGCTGGAACACATGGTGGGGGCTGATGTCCTCTGTTCCCCTGAGGTCTTGTTTTGTGAGGGGAAAGTGAAGCAGTTTTGAGAAGAGCTGAAACACGTGCTGGGGGCTGATGTCTTCTGTTTTGTGAGGGGAAAGTGAAGCAGTTTTGGGCTGTGTGGGCCCAAGGACAGTCAGTTGTGGGGCAGGGGGACAGCTCTGCTCACAGAAGCAGCCTTTCCAGCCTTGGTGCTCCTCTGGAGAAAACACAGGCTCTAGAGGAGATGAAGTAACCGGTGGCCTGAGATTCTGGCTGCTGTGTGCAGTGAGGAGCAGCTGACACTGCACTTTGTGGTTTTTTTTGTTTGCTCCCAGGGTTTGTGTCACTGGGGCTGTGCAGAGCTGGCCTCCCACACGAAGTTTGGCCTCAGCTGTTCCCAGGCACTCGTGCCTGTCCTGGGGCTGGCTGGGGGTGGGAGGTCCGAGGTGTTGTCTCCCCGTGTGCAGGCAGGGGTTAAGCATTCTGAATTTGCAATAGGCAGCCAGCTTTCCCATATAAGAGCACTGCACTCATTGGCTCTCCCCTTTACTGAGAAATCTAGCCAGTCATTTCCTGTGCAAGCCCTCCTTCACTTTGCAAAAAGCCACACAGTTGAGTGAATCACGAGGATCTGGGGTTGTTCCTTCTCCCAGGCAGCCTGGATTCCCTCCTGGAGCAGCACCAGCCAGGAGTTCCACACTGCCATTGACAGGCTGCTGAAACCAGCACGGGCTTCTCTGCATGGCTGCTCACCCATGGATGGAAACCCTTCTGGGTCTGCCTTCATGCCAATCAACACTCCTGGGTGCTTGACTTGGTTTCTGCTGGGAGGTGGTTTCCCCCGGAAGGATCCGTTGGGACTCCTTGTCAGATCAGTCCTTGGGTGGAGCTCGCAGCAACTTCTGGTAAGTGCTGTGCCCTTCTGACAGCAGGGCTGGGTGCTGTGCTGCCCAGAGCAGCTCGGGGAGGTCTCGGGGAGAAAGAAATCAGTTTTGGAGAAGTGCAAGTGGGGCTGGCAAGCAGGGAGTGCTCCCTGTGCTTCCCAGGGGTGGATACATCACAGGGTCCTTTTTTATAGGACCGTTTTGCTCTTGCTTTTAACCCAGACGCTCTGTCTGTGCAAGACTGACAATAAATAACACTTGGGCACTGTGGAGAGATGGAAACTGCAGCTGAGAAATGATTTTGGGGAGAGGAAGACAGAAAAGCACAAGCAAACTGTTATGGAAGTGCAGATATCCTCCTAAAGGATTCGGCAAATGTACCAGTAAGTGTTTTGGGGAGGGAAGCAAGTCTGAAATGGGATTAAAGGGTGTGTGCAGAGGAATGTTTGTCACTGACAAAGAGCAGACTAAACTGAGTGCCTGAATTATCATAACGGTTTGTCTCCAAATCAGCCCTCGGACTTCTTGCCGTGAGCTGCATAAAAATGTTTTGTGGCCGTTTTCTGCCGAGCCCTGTGTTCTTTCACACCCTAACCCAAGTCAAGATGCTTATGCTGTGTCCATTTCCTCTTTCTGGTGCAGGCTATGGAGTGTGGCTGTAGCAAGGGAGATTTCTCTTCAGAGGAGACCTGTTAACCGTTTGGAGGGAGTGCATGGCAATGAGAGGGAGCTGTTAAGCAGAGCTCTGCTGCAGGTTGGTGACTGTGGATGTTCAATTGCTGCCTCACAAACCCTGGGAATCCACAGCCACGCTGACTTCAGGCACTGTGCCTTGGGTGTGGTCTGAGATGGACCAGAGAGATGTGAAGAGAGGCCTCTGAAGAGGCACACAGAGTTCAGGATGCATCAGATGAGAGGAGGGGGCTGGCTGGGAGCTCTCTGGTGCTCTGTGGGCAGCAGATCTGCTGGAGCTGTGCTCTGTGCAGGCTCCCTGCAGGGCAGGGGCAATGTGCTTGCCTTGGAGCTGGGAGCTCAAATTCTGTGCTCACATGGATATCCAGCAGCTCCAAATACTGGGTAGATCCCACTGATTTTGCCCCAGGATGAAATGTCAGAATACAGTTTGGGGGGAACACAGTTTGTGCAGGTGTTTTCCCTGTCTGAACAGCCTAAAGCTTTCCAGCAGGGATCACAGGTGAACTCACCACTGTTCCAGAGAAGGCCCTCATGAACCTTTATCTTCTTGGGCACATGGTGACCAGCCTGTGCCTGTGCTGGTTGCACTGAGACAAGAACAACGATCAGAGACTCCTAAAGAGCCCTTTCCTTCCCTTTTATGTCAGGAACCTGTGCTGCTGCCAACAGGTGAGGTCATCTCACACACGGGGTTCAGATGTGCTGCAGACAAGTTGCCTGTGCTGCATGAACTGCTTCTGAACTTCTCCTCTACTGGAACCCCAGTTAGGACCCTGATCCTTTATTCAAATACTCCTCCTGTGCAGAATTTACAAATCTCCCTTTCAAGGGTCCTGTGGTCAACCTGGGAACTTTCTTGGTGTTGCACTGATCACCTTTGGGGTTTGTGAAGTAATTGTATTAATTCTCCCCATCCCTTGCAGGTTTAGTGCCCCAACAAGGAAGATCTTTGTAGATCTGCAGGATCATCTCTCCTGGCAATGGATAAGTTCACAAATGGGCAGCCAGGCCCAGCTCAGAGGAACAGGCTCATAGGATTGCTAGAAACAGATGACAGCATCCAGGAAGATAAACCTGCCCCGAGTAAAAAGGAAGAAAGGTCAGGACATGGAAGGAAAGGAGAGCCACAACCCTTGGAGACACCTTATCAGAAGGAGAGCAGTGACTTTGCCCCTAAAATCAAGATTAACCTGAACTATCGGCCGGGACTCGTCAGCAAGTGAGTAACTTTTGGATATTTCACCAATTTGGGTTGTGATCCAGGTGATCCACACTGATCCTGGCTGGAGAGAACCCATGGATTTCCCCAAGTCTACCCTGTCAGTGGCAATATATAATTAGTACAGGCATGTGGTGGGAGGCAGTGAAGAGCTCAAGGGGCTGTGTGCTCTGGGAGGTGCTGGCTGTGCTTTGGGTGGCTCTGAGCTGAGCCCAGGCAGCCACTCTGGGTGTCAGAGCAGCCTCACAGGGAGCTGCCCAGCTCCTGCCAGGGCTGAGACCCAGCCTGAGAGCGCTCCCAGCACAGCATGGGCCCGACTCTGGTGCTGCAGCTGCCCTGGGCTCCTCTCTGGGTGCCTGCCAGGGCTGCACATCAGGCTGGCTCTGGGAACGACTCCAACTGATGGAAAGAGCAGCCACTTAGGAGAATTCTGGGAAATAACTGTCTCTATTTTTCCCTTGACTCAAAAATAAAACGCTTGAGTGGTTTTGTTTTGGGGTTTTTTTTCTTTTCCCCAACAAATTCTTCCTTGGTCTCCCTCCTTCCTTCCACTGTCCCACTAGAACTCTTGTCCCTGCTCTCCAGAGCTTCCACCCTCCAGAGCTTCCACCCTAACACTCTGTTTGTCCCGCAGCCAGAAGGACCCGAATCGCTTTGACAGGGACCGGCTGTTCAGCGCCGTGATCCGGGGCAGCCCCGAGGCACTGGATGGTTTGCTGGAGTACTTAAGGAGGAACTCCAAATTCCTCACCAATTCCGAGTACACAGGTAGGTCCCTGCTCCTGGAATTGTTTGGTATTCACAGCGTTGGCAGAGGGGAACGTGCTCCTGGTTCTTTGCTTTCTCCAGCCCTCTGTCTTCTTTTATTTTCCTTGTATTCACCCGAAGGTGGAGGATGCCATTAATTTAATATATCCTAAGTTTTTTGCCCTAGGCCTACTAAAAATACTGATGAAAACCTTTCACATCAGGCTTATATTTGATCCTACAGAGTCTAGCTCTGAATCAAGCACTTAACTGTGTGCAAAGCACATCCACAACCTCTCATTCAATCTCCTCTTCCTGCCAGATGCAAAGACTGGGAAAACCTGCTTAATGAAAGCCCTGCTGAACTTAAAAAATGGGAAGAACGACACAATCCCAGTCTTGCTGGAAATAGACCAAAAGACACAGAACCCCAGGCCACTTGTCAATGTGTCCTGCTCTGACTGTTTCTACAGAGGTAAGGAAGGATTCTTGTGAGATGAGCAGCAAAAAGGAAAAAGAGGGGAAGTGGAGCTCCTGCAGCACTGCAGCCCCAGGGTTCTGGTGCAGTCACACACAGCCCACTCACCTTTTATTTCTGATTCTGGTGCTGCCTCTTCTTCAGCCTCGAGTAATACCCTCCTTGGTCTGTAAAACAAATGATACATGCTTAATAGCCCAAGAAATAGATGATTTGCCTGGGAAAGTATAAAAAGCACTTGTAAAGGTGAAAAAGAAGTGGTCTGTCGTTGTTAAGTGGGTTCTGCTGTTTGGCTGTGCTTTGAACAGCAGCGTGGTTGCCTCAATGCTCTCATGGCTGCTTGGGATCTCAGTGCTGGGCAGGGGGATTTGCCTGCCCTGGGGTTGAATTTCTGATGGTTTTGTTGGAAGCCCTGAAGCTGTGCAGAACAGCAGCCACCCCTGGTGACACTGCTGTCCCTGACAGTGGCACAGTGACAGGGTTTGCTCTGCCCTCAGGCCAGACTGCCCTGCACATTGCCATCGAGAAAAGGAGCCTGGAGATGGTGAAAGTGCTGGTGGAGAATGGAGCTGATGTCCATGCCAGAGCCCACGGGGAATTCTTCAGGAAGAAGAAAGAAGGAGTTTACTTTTATTTTGGTGAGTCACTGTGGAACATGTGCCTTTGGGGTTTTTATTGCCATGCTGCATGTGATGACACTAATTCTAGATGGACTCGCCCCTCTGTTGCCATCTTCAGTGCCCTTTAATCAAGACCTCGATTTATTTAAATGGCAGAATCCTTTCATATCTGGGGTGCCCATTGAGCATTTCCATCATCTTTGGGTTTATGTGTTTAATCCTGCCTGGGTGGCTTCAGACAAACACCAGTGCTTGGCTAGTTTGGATTTGAGTTCAGTTTGAAGTGGGGAAGAGTTTCAGCTGCCCCAGAAACAGAGTGATTGTTTATTGTAAAACCCTTGCTGAAGCTAGAGACACTGAGGCAGAACCTGTTCTGTGTTTCAGTGATAAAACTCTGGGCTAAGCATATTCTTATAGGATTGCTTTTTTCCTCCCCTTTCTTTAAATCTCTTTCATTCCCTTTCTGCTTCCCCTCCAAATGCTGTGTCCTGGTCTCTTCAGGTGAACTCCCCCTCTCCTTGGCTGCCTGCACCAACCAGCTCGACGTGGTGGATTATCTTTTGAACAACCCCCACCAGAAAGCCAGGCTGCAGGAGCAGGACACCCAGGGCAACACTGTGCTCCATGCCCTGGTGATGATTGCAGATGACACCGAGGAGAACACCAAGTTTGTGAGCACCACCTACGTGGAGATCCTGAAGGCGGGCGTGAAGCTCGACCCCACGTGCAAAGCTGGAGGAGATTGTGAACTATGATGGGTTAAATCCCCTGCAGCTTGCTGCCAAGACAGGCAAAGTGGAGGTAGGGACAGCCAGAGGGGCTGCTGAGGAATGGGGATGGTGTAATTTGCACCCTGGGTGTACAGTGGGGTCTGGGGTTGGAGCATCTCACAGCCAGCCTGTGGAGATGCTGCTGGCAGGGGCAGTGCACGGGTGCCCACAAAGGAGGGCACCTCCAGCCACTCAGCTGTGTCCTGCAGAGCTCAGCTGGCTGCTGCTGCTGCTGGCCCTGCCCTGCTCCCTGGGCTGAAACTGGTCTCACTCCTGGGGGAGCCAGTTGTAGCTGCTTGCCTGCTTTTAGCCAGGGCCAGCTGTTTGAAGAGGCACAAATCCAGGGGAGCTGCTTTGGGCAGGCTGTGTCCTTCTGGCCCTTCAGCACAGGAACATTGTCCTGCTTGTGTCAGATCTTCAGGCACATCATCCAGAGGGAGATCAAGGACCCGTGTACCGGCACCTGTCCCGCAAGTTCACCGAGTGGACCTATGGCCCCATCCACGTGTCCCTCTATGACCTGTCCTCCCTGGACAGCTTTGAGGAGAACTCTGTGCTGGAGATCCTGGCCTACAGCAGTGACACCCCGGTGAGGCTCTCCCACACCTCAAACACAGGGGGTTTCTGCCCTTTTTTAGGGTGTCGCTGGATAATTGTTACATTTCAGGTTAATGCGGGCTTTCGGGTGAGAAATTCTCTGAAAGAAAGGATTTGTGGGAATGTTCACAGGTTTTGTTAGCCAGAGGCTGCTTGGCATGGGCTCAGACCATCTGTAATTTGAGAGAAATTTTGATCCTTTGGTTGTTTTAAGCCTCAGTTTGTTCAAATACCTTGATGAAGTGATTTCCATGCAGTATTTGTTATCTTTCACGCT
The DNA here is from genome assembly GCA_032173965.1 of Sitta carolinensis. Taxonomy (NCBI): domain Eukaryota; kingdom Metazoa; phylum Chordata; class Aves; order Passeriformes; family Sittidae; genus Sitta; species Sitta carolinensis. The sequence goes on along the minus strand of CM063299.1, from coordinate 3,405,110 downwards.
AAAAGACCTGAGTGAATAACCCCTTAATGACTCCCCAGTTGAAGCCACGCAGCTCTAACCCTTAAAAAGACAATCCTCTGGTGAATTCACATTCCTGTTGGCACACAGGTGCATTCTGGTTGCTTGTTCCCCCCCAGAATCGGTACAAGATGGTGGTTTTGGAGCCACTGAACAAACTGCTTCAGCAAAAATGGGAAACGTTTGCTTCCAAGAGATTCTACTTCAGCTTTGTCTCCTACCTGTCATTCATGATCATCTTTACAGCCATTGCATACTATCAGCCCTTAAGGGTAAAGGTAAGTCCAGTGTTTTTTCTCTGGAAGGCCTGGATGGATGGAGCAGAGTTTAAAAGTTGTGGGTGGTTGTCTTCACTGCCTCTGCCTGTCTCCAGTGCTTTGGGTGTTTTTGGTTTTGTCTTGCAGCCTTCCTTTCCAGTGGAGTTCACAGCTGGAGGCTTCCTGTGGGTCTCTGGCCTGATCATTATCTTGTTAGGAGGCATTTATCTGATCTTTGCTCAGGTAGGGGATCTCTTGTCTGGTTCCATTGTGAGACAGGGGTAAAGAAGGAAACAGTCATGGGCATGGAGGCAGCAGGATCTGTTCTCCTGACCTCAGGATGTGCAGGAGGGAATCCTGCTCTGAGACACTCTGTGTGATCTGGCAGTGACAGGGGCAGCACAAGCCAGGTTGCTGGGCAAGGGGGGATCACAGTTCCACAACAGCAAATAATTCTGAGAGACTTCTGTGATTTATGGTGTTAAAATGCAGCCCTGGCATTTAATGCCAGCTATTAATAAAGACATTGGGCTAAGCCATGATTCAGCCCTTGTTTATCCTTGCCCTTTAGAAATAAGGGCTTTTTTTCATCTGTGAGGGATGAAATTGGGGATCTTGAAGATGGGAAGAGGAGCACATGGAGCAGAGCTTTCCCCAGGGCAGGGCTCTCTCTCTCACATGGCCTGGTTCTGATGAATGATGAGTTGATTTTCCTCCCCCAGAGCCTGTACCTGCGCAGGAGGCGCCAGTCCCTGAAGACCATGTGCTCTGACAGCTGCATCGAGATCCTGATGTATGTCCTGGGGGGTTGGCACAAGCCCAGCTTGGGATTGGCTCTCTGGCTGTGCAGCTGAGTTGCCCTAACATTGCCAGAGAGATGGAGAGCAGGAAAAACAGATCCTCCCTTTCCACCCCTGCTGCCTTCTCCTACTGCTCCTCTGGTCCTAAGCCTTTCTTGAGTGGACTTTGCTGGGTGGGCTCTGTCTGCTCCTCGCAGCCTCCTCACGTGTGTTTTGTTGCAGAGCAGATCTGCAAGGGGCCTTTTTGCTGAGGGGAGTCACTGTCACTTCCTTTGTTTCCTCTCCAGCTTCATCCAGGCTTTCTCCTTGCTGCTCTCAGCAGTCCTGTATGGAGCCAGCTCAGAGAACTATGTGGCAGTGATGGTGTTCTCCCTGCTGCTGGGCTGGGTGAACACCCTGTACTACACCCGGGGCTTCCAGCGCACTGGCATCTACAGCGTCATGATCCAGAAGGTCAGTGCTGGGGAAAAACCTCTGCAGGGCTAAGGTGTGGGCTGTGAGGAGCTGGGATTGATGTCCTGTGGAAGCACAGATATTGCAGAAAGAGGTTAAGTTGGTGTCTTCAAGTACAGCTGCAGCAAATGGCTCGTTTGGCAGCGCTGAACATCCCAGGTGGCAGCAGCTGTGTGCCATAAACCAAAGGAGCACTGGGAACCGGTGTGGGCTCCCTGGAGCTGGCCAGCCTGGCCTGAGAGGTGTTTCCAGATCTACAGAGGACTCTGGGACTAGAAGGGCAAAGCAGAGGTGAAACGAGGTGCCAGGGAAAATTCTGGTCACCATTTGTGTAAAGGCAATGGACATGAAAGGAGGGAGGGGTGTGTTTTAACAATTTGGAAATAGCCATCGTGGGGAGCCAACAGGATATTTATTTGTTTCAAAGATCTGTTCATACTAAGAGAGCAACAAAGAAGTTCACAGCACTGTCAGATTAAGCTGCCAATGATATTATTTACCTGTGGAAGTAATATAACACATTTAAGTAGTTTTTTAAACTGGATGAGAGGTGGATACCTTGCTGTCAGTGTTGCTGAGGGCTGGTCTGTGATGTGGGAGATGATCCTGGTGATTCCATGTGAGATAAAGCACAGCACTTCCCCCTGGCTTGTGTTTCAGACCATCATGAGAGACCTGCTGCGTTTCCTCTTGGTTTATATGATCTTCCTGTTTGGCTTTGCTGCAGGTGAGCCCTCTCTGAGCTCTGTGTAGGCTCAGCTGCAAAAGCCATTTTCCTGGGCACTCAGACTGGGTTTTTCTTGCAGCTCTGGTGACACTGATGGGTGATGCCCCCTCAGTGTCTCAGAACAAGTCCCTGGCTCACCTGGAGAGCACGGGGAGCCATGCCATGTACGGGGGGCTGCTCAGTGTCTCCCTGGAGCTCTTCAAGATCACATTGGCATGGGGGACCTGGATTTCCAGGAGCACGCCAGGTTCAGATACTTTGTCATGCTGCTGCTGCTGCTGTTTGTGATCCTCACCTACATCCTGCTGCTGAACATGCTGATTGCCCTCATGAGCGAGACTGTCACGGATATTTCTGGCTACAGCAAGAGCGTCTGGAAGCTGCAGGTGGGGCCCAAGGCTCTGCTGGGCTCTCAAGAGTCAGAGGTGGCAGTGCCTGCCTGTCCTAAGCTCAGCTGTTAATGTGCCTGTTACATAAAGTTGTCCCCCTGGGAGAGCATTGTTAGGTGTGTTTACAGCTCTTTGCATGTGCCACGTGCACAGGTAACTTGAGGCAGAACTCCAGCAATGCTTTGGGGTTGGGTTCCATGGGGATTCTCCAAGTCCAGGGAGTTTCTGAGGGGGGAAGATTTGATGGAAAGGCTGGGCTGGGCTCTGTCTGTGCCCTGGTTTCTCTCTGACATGGGTTTTGTTCTTTCAGAGGGCAATTGCTATTCTAGAAATAGAGAAGGCCTGGCTGTGGCGCCAGGGTGGGAAGAGGAGATCTGGCTGCTTCATGTCAGTGGGGCTCAATAAGAAAGATGAGAGGTGGTGTTTCAGGTAAGCCAGATGCACCATTCCCCCCTCACAGTGGGGTCACAGCCTGGTAACCCTGGACCAACAGGGAATTCCAGCATTGACTCAGCCACACATTCCTGGGCACATCCAAATTTGTTGGTGACTGCCAGGCTGGGAGCTGACTGATCCTCCAGCATTGTCACCTTTGTATTAAGAACATTCCCTGAGCTGGAGAATTTGAAACCAAACAGACCAGTGGACAATATGCAGGGGGAAAAGATATTTTACCTCATGGAGCTTTGATTAAGAGCTTTGCTCAAAATAAACCTCTGTAAGGTGCTGTGCTACAGCCAAACCATCAGGGTGCTGTTGGCAGGATGAGCTGGGCTGGGAGGCTGCAGGACAGTGAGATCTGGCTTGAGATGCTGCATTCCAGGCATCAGTGTCTTCTTGCATTTTGTCTCTCCAGAGTAGAGGAAATTAAATGGACGGACTGGGCAAAGGATGTGGGAGTTCTGAAGGAAGAACCTGGAAACACCAGTGATTCAGAAATAAATCCAGAAGGTAAATTAAATCATGAGGAAAGGTCTGCAGTATCCTTTTAGCTTCCTGCTCAGCAAACTGCTCTTGGCATGTTATGTTTTTGGCAACAGAATTCCAGTCTTGCCAATTTGAAATTGCTTCCCCACAGCAGCATCACTTGTGAGCTGAGGAAATAAAGATGTAGTGTAGGTCTGGACCTGGCCAGTTTGGAAACAAACTGAGGATGAAGGAGATGCCATTCCTATTTAGCTCTGGGAGAAATGGGCAGGAAATGCTGCTGAGGAAAAGCAAGGGCTGCTCTTCTTTCTGGCTCAGTAGCTCAAATGGTGCCTTTCCTAGGAAGAGTAAAATTTAGGCTCATTCATCCTGCACATGTTAAAATCACAGGGTATTTACAGCCTGAATTTGGGCATTTAGTCTGGCAATGCTGTCAGATTCTGCCTGAGACCTTTCTGTTTCCTTCCCTTGGTAGAGCTGGGAAGGAACTCTTTGGAAATCAGAGATGTTACTTAGATTAGATGGTAAGATTAGAAAGATCTTGTTCAGCCTGGCAGAGCCTGGGCAGAAGCTCCAGTGGATTTGGACATAACTTCCAGTGCAGATTCCTCCTGGGTGCCAGTTTTCCAGGACTGGGGAGGGTGCAGTGCTTAAAACACTCTGTGTTGTGTGTTGGGTGTCCCCTGAGCCTTCACCCTTCTAAAGCTGGGTCCCTTTGTCAGCTTCCTGCTGATGAAGGGCTGTTCTTGTGTCCCCTGCTGCAGAGACCAGGTCCTGGAAACGGCCAGCACAGAAACCACCCCGAGCAGCTGCCCCAGAGGAGCAGTCCCTGCTGCAGCCCCAGCCACCAGCCACAGAGATGGTGCCTCTGCAGGGACAAAGCAGAGAGGTTTGACAGCTGTTGTGAACTGCAACCTTGCCTCCATCTTCAGAGGAGTTCTTCCTCCAGCAGCTGGAAGAACTGAAGGCACTGTCAGTAGCAAAGTGCATTTCATGCAGGACTGTGGTTCAGCCTGTGGCTTTCAGTAGTCATGCACTTTAATGATTAATCTCCTCTGAAGAAACTGTTTTTACTCGACTTTCTCTGCCTGACACTTTCTTATTACTATGCCTAAAGATCCAGTGGTGGGAGCAAGCTGCTGGGGCAGTGGGGGAGGCAGGGCTCTCTGAGCTGTGCAGGGATAATGCTCGTGGATAATGCTCCTGGAGTGACCTGGCTGAGGATGGCCCAGCCTTTTCTTTTGTCACAAGGGACTGCACTGAGGTGCTTTGGAATAAAGAGTGTTGTAGAGTCATAAAAGCTGCCGAGGGTGGAGTTGTCTTCTTCTGTGCTGGTGTGAGATGGGAGTTGACAAACACTCACCCTGCAGGCAGCCAGAGCTGCACCGAGTCTGGGGCAGCACCTGCAGTGCTCTGTGGTTAATCCACATCAGGATCCCCATTTCACACTTTCAGAATGAAATTCTCTGCACGTTTGTTTAAAAGCACAGGAAGTGATGTGGATTTCCTGGACCTGAAACTTTGCATGGTGGATTTCTGGGACATCTGTTTTTCACAGGTTACTTTGTCTCTGTAATAAACAGCAGCAGAATCCTGCTTGTGGCCCCTGGAAGACTGATGGGCCAACACTTCTTGTGGTTTTTGCTTCCTGTTACTCTTGATGAGCACCCTGTCTTGCTGCAAATGTCTGCAAGGACCTCGTTGCTTTTTGTGACTTGCACCCTGCTTTTCAAGCAGGAGGGGCTGTAAACTCTGGGGGAAAGAGATAAAAATGAGCTGTCTCACTTGTCACTCTATTTAACAGTCATAACATGTAAAATTTCTGTAAAGAATACAGCAAGTGTACTTAATTGAAAATGTTCATTTTTGGGTATACTTTTGGTGCTTCTGTCCTTCTCAGAAAGGGAGAGAAGGCATTATCAGTGTGGACTGTAAGTTCTTTTCAGATTCCTGATTACTGCTGTGAGAGTTAACTCTTGTTTGTCATGGCCTGATGTCTGTCTGTGCAGCCACATCTGAGCACAGAGCAGCTGCTGCTGCCCTGGATGCACCTTCCAGTCCAGGGAAAGGTTGGTGAGAATCCCTGGAAAGCTGCAGACCACAAGGGTTGGCAGCACCTTTCCTGCAGCGAGATAAACTGTGCAACCTGAGATCTCTGTCTCAATTCTACTCTGAGAGAGTGAGGCTTGGAGGTTTTCCTTTTGGAGACCATCATCTTAATCTTCCACGTGACAGGCAGCCAAAATTTGTTTTAGAACTTATTCCTTGCACTTCAATGGGTTCTTCCTCCTGTGCTGGGCAATTCCCCCTCCAGCTTCACTGTGCTGGGACTCTGAGTGGGAGCTGACTTTTCTTGCTCCAGCTTCTGTTGTTTTCTTGCTTTGTGAAGCCTTCAGCTGCTTTTTCCATCTATGGCTTTGTCCTAAGTGTTCCCAAGATTTGGCAAGGTGCTCCTGCTGCACGGAGGGCTCATCTGGCATATGATAAATCTATCGCTGTGCTTGGTGCTTTGCTGTGGCAGGGACACTTGGAGGTTCTAAAGAAAAGCAGGATCAGATCTGCCATCCCTGTCTAGAGTCTCAATAAATGACCATGGTGGTAGTTTGGAGAAGCTGTGGGCACTGACAGCTTTCAGCATCACCTTCCTCTTCAGCCATCCCTTGAACCTGCTTCTCTTTTTTAAGCTCGTTTATCTTGTGATCTGCATCAGAAATGTCCTGCTGTGAAGCAGAGCTTTGGCATCCCCAGAGCTTCCCAGGCACACCCCAGCCCAGCATCTCAGGGGTGCAGGATGATGGGTAGCAGCCCCCACAGCATTTTGGGGTCTGCTCTTAACAGATGGTAATGTTTTGTCAGGAAACCTTTCACTCATTTACACAAGAACTTCCCAACAGCTGATCTGTCCTCTCCCTTCTCCCTCTGACAGGTAAACCCTGCTGCTTGAGAACCCCTTCCTGTGCAGAGAGGGAGGTTTTGCAGGGCTCTGACTAAACAAAAAACCTCTCATAACTGGCAGTGGAGGAACAGCTGCAGTTCCCTTCCTCTGTCTGAAGCACAGAGACTCTGGAGGCTCAGCCCTGCCCTGAGCAGGCTCCAGCAGCTCCCAGTGCTTCCTATGTGCTCCAGGGCTGTTCAAACCCTCTGCAAGTGCTTTGGGCAGAGCTCCTTGGCTCCTGGCAGGGTGAGAGATGAACCTTGGGTATCCAAACCTCTTCCCCAGCACACCTTGCCTGGTCCTTGCTCCCTGTGCCTTTTGTAAAGGCTCTGATCTCTCCCCACCTCACAGAGCTCTCTCACAGCTTCTCTGCAATTTTCCTAAAAGAAACTCCAAGTCTGCTGTGTGTGCTTCCCAATTCCCTGTTTTCCTCAGGGGCAGAGGTGGAATCAAACGTTCCTTGCTCCTCAGATGCTTTGCACATTTTGGGTTGGTTTTTCCCCCCATTTTCCCAAAGGCTGCTCTGAAGCTGGAGCCAGCACAGGGAGCTGTATCCATGAGCTGATTCCCTCTCTCTCCATCTCCCTGTGACCCCACTTGCAACTGAACATATTTTCCATTGCCTCTGGAGCTCGCAGAGGGAGCCTTTGAAATGTGACAGCCCCAGGGCCCCGACAAAGACCAGATGCTTTCTCTAAGTCCCAGGAGCTGCCCAGGGCTGGGGCTGAAGGGCTGCAGCTGGTGGAGTTTGCAGCTGGACTCTTCCTGGGGCTGGCTCTCACTTTTGGGCTTTGCTGCCTTCAAGAAATTTTATTTCTTGCTCTGGGACTAAAAACAAAAATTAAAATGGGAAAAAACCCAAAACGATTTTAAAAGATAACTTGCATGGAGTTGGTTGCACTCTTTTCTGAGAATCCTTGGAAAATTTAGATTTTCTGGGTAAAGAGAACCATGTCTCTATTTCACTGGGCAAAAGAGCTTTACTCAGCTGACAGTGTTGGTTTTGTTGGTGTTCACATGGCCAACACTAAAGTCAGGGACTCCAACATTGCAGAAAGAAATAATCCTGCTATTTTGGAATCCTCTGGATTAAAACCTTCATCCATTAGGACAAGAATGAAGCTGCAGTGTGCCAGAGCCGTTTCCTTTTGTTCATCCCAAGCTTACAATGCTTTGCCTCTGTAGCAAATACATTGGAAGGAATCATGAAATTTGGAAAAAGGGTGGGAAAAAATTCAGCTAACTGGGCTGTGCTGTATTTCTATTCCACTCTCATGGGTCACAGGGAGGGAGGTCGCCAGCTGTGCTATTCCTTTTTCCCCTGTCAGATTGTTGAATAATGATTTTGCTGCTGCTAAACTGGTTACAGGATCCCTCCCTGAGGATGGCTGGAATAAAATAAATAATAGGAAACCATCCACATATAAGTAGATATGTGATGTTTTGTTCTAAAAATTACCCTTACTGCTGCAAAGGACACTAATTCTACAAAGCTATATATAGAGAATTCCAGTGAAAGGGCTGCTTGTCTCTTTCTGGAGCACAGGTTGGGTTTTATTTGGGATCAGAGCTGTGCCCCTGGATGTGAAGCCTGATGGGCTGACAGATGCTCTCCTTGCTGCAGCTCTGTTTGATCCTGGTGGAGGGAAGAAGGAAGGGTTTACGTCCATTGCCTGGAGACTGAGGTGAAAACACTGGCAGCGTAAACACTCCGTGCTGGGGATTTTCCAACCATGCCTAAGTAGTGACAAATAAAACATTCCTGCTCCCTGCTGGATGTGCTCTCCCTGTATGGTAGAGAGCTCTGCAGCCAGAGCTCCTGGCTTAGTCATTAGAAAATAGGAGAGAAATGAATTTATTCTGTCCCTAAGGTGTGCTTTTATCCCAGGGTGGTAAAATCCTGATTTTTACCTGTGTGCAGGGATTTGCTGGTGCAGCCCTTGCCCTGCCAGGCCCTTCTGTGCACCCCAAATGTGCTTGGGGAGTTTTCTGTGTGTCCTCTTCTCTTCTGGGGCCACGCAGAAAATGAGATCCTCCAGGATCTGTGATAGTATGCAGGATAAAAGTGAATTGTGTCATTTTGGGCAGCCCAGCAGGAAGCCCTTTGGTGCTCTGCTGGAATTTGCTCAGGGTGCTTGGGAGCAGAAAGCAGCAGCCTGGGCACACCAGGATTCCCACAACAGGAACCCTCTCATGGCTTTTCCTGTTCACAGGGGGAGGACAGGGCTGGAGCAGGCTGGGAACCCCCTCAGTTGCTGCTGATTTAAGAAAAGGCCATGCAGTAAGATTTATTTTCTATATTTTAAATGCAAGAGTGCTGTCTTTGCTATAAATCTTTCCCTGATGTTTTCTAGGCTGGTTCATTCACCTTGAAAAGCCACTTCCACATGCAGGTGACCTTTCCTTGGGACAATCTTTGATTTCTCCAGGACATTGCAGGATCTCTGGAGGACGTGATTGTGCTCTGGTAGGTAATAAATGTTGTTTTTTAGTGTGCTGGGGAAATGCTTCAAAGACAAATATAGAGTCTGTGTTCCATGCAATGTGTCATTATTCTATTTTTAAATCAGCATCAGAGGGACATAAAAAAAAAAAAAAACCTTTCCCAGTGATAGAAATTATCTAAAATATAAACCCTTCAGTCCAAGTTACAAAGGGTTTTGCCTTGTATGTCTAAAGATTTGGACAAGTAAGAGATGAATTAACACAGATGAAGGTCTGAGAAGACCTCGATGTCTGCAGTTCAGCACTGAGAATTTAGCTTATTTATACAAAATTCAATTTATTTACATACTGTCCCTTCTTTTCAATCAGACCCCTGTCAGCTGAGTGACCTGTGGAGTTCACAAAGACACAGGCAGGGCAGATGGATTTGATTTTCTCCTTGCATTTTGCATTTGAAAACAAACTCTAGATAAAGAATTGGAACCGCTAGATAATGTGTTTATCTAATGGAAACACAAATACCACGTTTAATCCTGAAGCTCTGCCCATATTGGTGTATTTTGGCTGTCTGCTCCCTCAGGCTCTTGGGATTTTGTGTGTTCTGAACATTCCCAGCAGAAACTGGAACTTCTGTAAACAGCCCAGCCTGCTCCAGGTGACACGGCATGGAAACACTGAGCAGTTCTAGTTCTTGCTGCCAGGCTTCCTTAAATCGTTTTTCCTGTAATATTTCAGCTCCAAATTTATATTTGATTCTGTTCCTTATCTGCTCTCCACTGACTTACTCAAGACCAGCTGTCCCCTGTCTCGCCAGCATGAGATTCAACCCTGAGAGGATCCTGATTTTCCAAAATAGCAGCATTGTTGCAGCAAAATTGTGCTTTGATACAAGCTGAGCATTTCCAGTGCCTTGGCAAGGTAAAAACTGGGAATTCTGGTCGAGATGTGTTGTTGCTTTAGTAGCAATTAGAAGTCTTTACCACAATTAAATATTTAATTAGGTGTTCATAAAGCAGAGGACACAGAAGTGGGGACAACATTCAGCTCTGAACACTAATGACTGTGGCTGCAGTGCCCTCAGGGATTCTGAGGTTGTTGTACATTTATTTCCTCAGAATAATTCATGAGATTCTGGAGTGTTGGTCAGCATGGCTGAGTACCTCTGCACACAACATCTAATTGTTAATTATCATTGAACTTCTCCAGGAACATCAGCGACAGACAGGAGACATTTATTGGTGAGTAGAAAAAGGAATAAATCTCACCTCTGCAAAGCTGTGCCCTTCAGCTTGAATACTGATTCAAGAAAAACTTCTCATCACTGGGAAGAAAAAAAAAGTATTACTGTCCTGTGGCAATCCAGGGGTAAAGAACTGGAGTTTCTTTATCAAGACCTTGTCCCCAGTCAAGATTTTTTTATGTTGTTGCTTATAAACCTTTTCCTGGGAGCTGAACTCATCACTAGAGGGTCTTTCAGTTTTAATTCTCCAGTGAGGTCTTGGGAATCTAGTTTGTGTGCATGTGAAGATATTCTGAATCTGCTACCTTAGGAAAATGAGGATTGTTTGATGATGTGTTTGCTTTCAGTGCCCTCACAAGGGCTGCAGCCACAAGACCATCTGCACAGCTCTTTGCCTTTGGCAATCACTCAGCGAGTCAGAGGAGTTGTCCTCTCAGACTTTGCATTTAGAGTTCATCTAAAACATTATCTTTGTGCAAAAGGAGTTTTCTTCAAACCCTCAGTGGTGTTTTTTGACTTTCCCTGCAATTCATCCTTCAGTACCATCCCATTCACACAGTGCTTCATCTCTGGGGCTGTCCCAGGAAATCCCAGAGCACAGACCCAGGTTTAAACAAGAATAATCATCCTAAAATCCCAATTCTGGCATTTCATTAGGAGCAGATGAACAGCAGAGCACTGCAGCAAAGAGCTGCTCAGTTCACATTTATCAGAAGGCATCACTTCATTCTGAAAATCCACCCTGCAGATTGGCTGAGTTGCTGCTCAGGTGGAAGTGCTTAAAGTCAACCTGGAATGCTAAAATGTTACTTAAAGCATGTAGGGGTCTGCCTCTGAGATTGAAAAGCATTTTCCTACACACCCTGGAGGATACTGAATAATTAATTGAGCTGCTGCATTGTCCTGTGTGTGAAAGCATTTGGAGGGAGTAATTCCCCCAAATTCCACCAGGATGCTCCAGGCCTCATTAAATAAAATCCCTTTTCCTGTCAGCTCCTAGGAAGGAATCAGTGGAGGCCACACTGAAGTGACCATGAACGTGTCACTGACTGTGTGACAACTCTGCTCCTGAACTACCCCAAAAATCTGCATTTTAGGAAGGTGAAAGTCAAGGTGAGGTTGTAGAACAGCCCCACAGCTCTCAGCAAACTGCTGAGAGGAAAACCCAGCACAGCCACCAAGTGATTTACTACCTAAACAAACCTTGCAAGGAGCTCCAGGGAAAGGAAGGAGCATTTCACTTGTTAGGAGGAGAGCCTAAATACTGGATTTATCTGATTCAAGACTCTCAAGCTTTTATTGGGCTATTTGTACCTAATTTGTTTTATGGGAGCAGTCCCAGGCTGAGTTGAATTTCCCAGTCTGTTTTTATTCAGCTCTAAGGAGAATTCCTTCTCCCTTGGCAGCCTCCTCTCCTGCTGGGCACTGTGGCCAACCAGCAGCACCATTAATTGCTGCAGTCTGGAACTGCAGAATTGGGCAGAAATTGCTGTTTTCTCTTTTTTCCTGCCTTTGAATGATTCTTTGAGCAGCTGCTCTTCATTCTCTCTCTCTACACTGAGGCCAGAGCTGCTCTCCCTTCTCATTCAGCTTCTCAGGAGATTATTTTCATATTCCTGCACTTAATGCCTCTCTTTTCCAGAAAGGAATGGGCAAAAAATTCATGTTTTAACAGAACCCTGGTGAGTTACAGAGTAATCCATATTTTATCTGTCTTCTCCATCAAAATAGGCAAAATTTTCAGAGATTTGCCACTTGGATGACAGCATAATCCAAGTGAGGGTTGCTGGCTTTACCACAAAATCCACTTTGACCTGGAAACTCAGAATGCCTACTTGGAATCCATCAGATTTTCCAATTACACAAAACTAGGCTTGTTCTTTTCACTCTCCTAAAGCCTTTGGATCCATGTGAAAAATCTTTCCTCCCTCAGGGTGATTTTAGCTTTGCTGAAATTTCTTTATTTCAGTAAAAGATGAGGTACCCTTTAAGGCTCTAATTTCAGTGTGCTGTGTATTAAAAAACTTGTGTTTTCTGAAGGGGCAAACTGGGTTCTAAAATCCTCTTTTCTTAGCAGGGAGAGCAGATCTTTAAATATATATATCATCCAGCTCTGTTCCAAGTAAAGCTTTCACTCAGATGAAAACATGTTCAGGGCATTTAACTTGATTAGGGGAAATTTACTATTCCAATTCCTTTTTTGTCACCATCCTCCCATTAAAATTTATGAGGGCTGATTAGTACATGGTATTTTTTCTGTGTGTTTTTTTTTTAATCAGAGGGCATCTTTAAAAAAGGAAATGAGGGCTCAGCTCTGGCAGCTGCACTTCCTTGCAAGTACAGTTTAAAGCCAAAGGTTTCTGTATGAATTTAATGTCCAGTTTGGGGGGGAGGTAGAAGCTTTAGATTTTGATTAATGAAAATTACTACCTGTTCACAAATCAGCAAATTGGTTTGCAGGGAAATGTTCTCAGATTTCAGCTCTCCAACATTACTGCACCAGATTCCTCTGGGGGCTGTCACCTCTCCTGGCATTAATTCCTGCCAGTGGCCCATCCCTCCAGTTCAGCCAAAATCAGTTCTCAAATCACAGAAACAAAGGAGCAAGGCAGGCAAAAAAAATCATGTGGTTTCATCCTTTTTTTTTTCTTTTTTTTTTCTTTTAAATAATAAATGAAATTAGCACTATTGTGACAAGGAACACTCTTTGATGTCAGATAAGCATTCACTGCAGGCCTTACCAAGTGGATTTTAAGACTATTCAATTACAGTGCATTACTTTATTCAATTAGAGGGGGAAAAAAGGGTTGAGAGGATGCCTGGGAACATTCCAGCAGATTTTTCCATCTTAATAATTTGAAGCACTGCAGATTGTCAGGTCCCTGTCTGCAGTGTCTGGAAGGCAGAACAATAAAACCATGCCAGGGTCTCCTTGTTGGGTTTGTGAAAAGCAGACTTCAGGAGAGGGTCCAAGACAAATCTTTGAGATGCACATATCCAACATTTATTTATTAGACTGCAGGGACAGCATTCCAGTTATAATGAATTTGATGATGCTGCCTCTTAATTTCTTAATGCATCTGTGTCATTGGATCATAATTTAATTCACTTTTCACTTGACTTTGATTTATTGTTCTGTTTAGCCCAGTTTCTTTAATAAATAGGAATGTTAGCAAAGGACTTCTTGAAAACAGGGAATTGGGATTTAATGTATGGAGAGCTTCCAGTTTAGGGCACCTGGTCCATCTGCAGTCAGGGCTAAAGAACATTTATTACCTTGGGCATTTTCTTCTGTAGATAAATGAAGAAATTGCTTCAGTGCTATCACCAGGTTACAGGTTTGAGCTCCTACAAGGCCACAACATTATAACCTTCAAAAATCAGGAACACAGGTACTTTGTCTTTTTTTTTCTCACAATGAGGTACCTCTTCCTTGGTCCTTAAGAGAGGGGGGGAAAAAAACAGATTAGTGCAGATTAGTGAGTTTAAAACCCTTTACAGAAACTTTACATATTTACATTTTGTAAATTCTTTGTAATTTTACCTTCATTCCAGGTAAAATTTGTCAAAATTATATCAAAGGATGGCTTTTCCCTTCTGTCTCCAGTGAACCAACAATATTTAACCATTGTCCTCACTGTCCAAACCTGAAGAGTTTTAGCCTTTAAAAAAAGAATCTCTAAAAAAGAGTACAGTAAAAAAGAACTTTTAATAATCTAAGGCTAAAATAGTAAAAATAAGTATGTGAAATTCAGAGCATTAACTGAGCCTGAAGAAGTCTTTTCTCCCCTCCTTTCTCCAAAGTCAGCTCTGTTGTCTCCCCTCCAACACTCCTCAAAACCGGTAGGTATGGAAACAGAGCAGAAGGCATTGGGGGATTTTTTAGGACATTTTTGATAATGTATGAAACACACTGGGAACCAATCAGAACACTTCATTGTGCCAACACATACAAAAAGCAGAGGAGAAGGCAGCACCAGTGGCTCAGTCCTGAGACCCCTGCTCACTTGAAGAGGCTGCTGTGGTGCAGAACATCATGGGCAGACTCAAAGGCCAGTACTTCCTTGTGGAACTTGCTGAGCTGCATCTTGATTTTCTTCAGGGCAGGAGTTGATGCTTTCTTCTTGTAGCTCATGCTTTTCAAAAGTTTACCAGCCAGGTAGTGCAGCCAGAGGACGTTGCTGTGGGGGTGATAGTCAGTCCAGCAGTTGGAGTTCTCCTCTTTCATCTGCCTGTAGATGTCAAACTGGTAGTCCCCAGTGCCTTGGAAGAGCTCGTGGTCCGTGGAGAGGTCGCAGAACACGGTGAGCCCGTCCTTCTCCAGGCGGGACAGCGTGTAGTCGATGATGTTGACGTGCAGGCCGGCCGTGGGGATGGAGTGTGCCTCTCCATTCAGCACGTACTGCAGCTCCTTCACGTCGGTGCTTTTGACCAGCACGTTCCCCCAGTGCAGGTCCCTGTGCTCGAAGTGCAGCTCCTGCTCTGCCACCGCCAGCGACGCCGTGACCTGGTGCAAAACGCTCCTGGCCGAGGTCATCGAGGAGAAGCTGTTCCTCATGTGCTCCAAGTCCCTGCCTCCAAACTCAAACTCCAGCACCATGAAGAGCTGCTGGGCCCCGAAAATGTCTGGCCGGTCGTTTTCTGAGCCCGTTTCTTCGTGGAATTTGTCCCAGGCTTCCAGGAGGTACCTGGGATAAGCCCCTTGGACACAGTGCACTGAGTACAGGCTGATGAACCCCACAGTTCTGTTCTCAGAGCCCTGAGACAGAAGACTGAGTTCTTTTGAAATGATTACCTCAGGCAGAATCTCCCCAAAGCTCTTCTGAGCTTCACCATTTATTTTTTCAGTCCCCTCAATGGGAATTATTTTTAAGGCCACAGGTCCTCTCTCACTGTCAATCTGGAACACCTCTCCAAACACCCCTTCTCCAATTTTTTTGCAATCTTTCATCTTATTTAAAGGAATGCATTCCTCAAAAGCAATAGGTCCCTCCTGGTTGCATTCTCCAAACACTTTTTCTGCATCTGTAAGGAACTCCAGGTCAGAGGAGAAATCCGTGGGAGCCAGCAGGACCATGGAGGAAGCAAGCCAGGAGCAGCCCTGATCTTTACCAGCAGACAGGCTGGCTTGGTACCCTGAAAGCTGGGATTTCCCTTGAGAGGTGCAGAGGATGCTGCTGCAGAAACTCTCATCCGTGGTCACTTTCTTCTTTTTATGGAAGGACAGAGATGCTCGAACTCTTCCCCAGCAATTAGAGCTATTGAGGAGTGAACAGTCATTGCCTCTGACACCTACAGACATCTCCAGAGCTCTCTTCCGAGTTGGTTTTTGCCTCGTCCGGAGTCTGAAAAAGGAGTCGTTGGGCTGCTGCTGTCTCTTGTTCTTGTGCCTTTTTGGACCGAGCCTGGTGTGCCTGCCCCAGCGGCTGGCACTGAAGCCACTGATACAAGCTTTCCTGCAGGTGCTGCCCTCCCCAGGGACACCCTTGGTCCTTTTGTGTTTGTTCTCCAAGATTCCTTGGCGGCCCACAGGAGATCCCGGCTGCAGCCAGGCAGGTTGGACATCAGCCTGCTTGTTGAGTTCCATCCTCTTCAATATCCTTGGCACTTCCAGAGAGTCCAGGACCACCACTGGCATGAGCTGGAACTCCTTGGCTAGCTCTCTGTGACAGCTCGAGCTGCTTTTTGACGAATGTCTCCTGGGATGAGATGAAGCCTCACAGGGCTCCTCACAAGTGCCACTGTCACAGGACGCGGGGGCTGTGCCTCACTCTCAACGGGCGACAGCGCTTCCTGGGGATTGCTTGGGGCTTTCTGCGGGGACGGGGGAGCTTGTGCCCGGCAGGCTCCCCGCGCAGCCGACCTCAGAACGCGGCGGGACCCCCGCAGCCCCGGCTCGGGCTCACAGTTCCAAGCCGAGCGCGTCGGCCGGAGCCACTCAGCCAGCTCCTCGCCAGCGCCCAGCAGCGCGGGCCGGTGCCCGGAGCAGCCCTCGGGCGAGCCGTGGGGCAGCTGGTAGGGCGAGCAGGAGTCGCCCAGCGCCGAGCCGTGCTCGATGGTGGTGCTGAGCAGCGAGCTGAGGCGCACGGGCGAGCCGCGGCGGGGCGGGGGGCTGTCCCCGAGCGCCGAGCCGCTGTCGGCGGTGGAGCTGAGCAGCAGCGGCGGCCCGCGGCGGGCGCGCAGGGGCGGCGGCGCCCATTGCGGGGTGCTGCACAGCAGCGGCCGCCGCGCCGCGCACAGCGGGCCCTGCCGGCGGCGCCGCGAACCGCGCGGCGGGGACGGGCCCGGCGAGGGCGAGGACAGCGACCGCGGCGACCCCCGGGACTCCTCTCTGCGCCCGCGGGGCTCTTTCACCGCGCTCCACTTCTTCTTCCCCGCCGGCTCCCGGTTCTCCTTCCCTCGGCCCCGCGTCTCCCGCCCCCGGTTCTGCGGTTCGCGGTTCTCCTTCCCGGCCGGCCCCCGGTTCTCCTTCCTGCGGGCCCGCAGCCGCCTGGCCCAGCCGGGGCGCTTACCCGGGGGCTGAGGGCGGTACTTGCCGGGCGGCGAGAAGTCGGGATCGTCCGACGGGGTGAAGCCGGCGCTGGAAGCGGAGAGAGCGCTGGAGGCGGCGCTGGAGGCGGCGGAGGTCGAGCTGAAGAGGCGCTTGCGGTCCTGCGGCGGCGAGATCCATCGGTCGGGCGGCGGCAGCAGCGGGCGCAGGTAGCCGGCGCGCCGGGAGTAGGTGCGGAGCAGCCGCGGCTGCAGCGGCATGGCGGGCCCGGCCCTCTGAGGGAGCCCGCCGGCAGTTCGAACGGCTATCGCGAGAGCGCCCGCACGGGGCGGGGCCAGCGGGCAGGGGCGGGGCCAAGAGGCGGGACCAGTGGGCAGGGGCGTGTCAGATGGGCGGGGGTCAGAGGGCAGGCCACGCCCTGACCACGCCCTCCCCGTGCCGGTGTCGCCGCCGGTGTCGCTGCCGGTGTCCCCGCGGTGCTGGCACTGCTTGCTGGTGCGGGACACACCCGTGGCAGCCGCCCCGTGGCGTTTCAGGCCCTCCGGGACGGGCGCTGCTCCGTGCTCCCTCGCTGCGACGTGAATTAATTGGTTTGACAGCGGTGTCGTAGAGCTGCGCGTGGAATACACGCGTGTATGTGTGTCCCAGCGGTGTACAGAACGTGTCGCCTTAGCGGGAGGCTGGGGGGACACCGGCAGGCGTCGCCCAGGGAGAGTGTGGGTGCCTCAGCCCCGGCAGCGTTCAAAGCCAGGTTGGATAAAGCCTTGAGCGACCTGGAATAGGGATTGGGATAGGGGAAGGGATAGGAGTAGGGACAGAAGGATAGGGATAGGGATAGGGATAGGGATAGGGATAGGGATAGGGATAGGGATAGGGATAGGGATAGGGATAGGGATAGGGATAGGGATAGGGATAGGAGTAGGGGTAGGTGTCCCTGCTCTCGTCACAGAGGTTGGGAATAGACGATCTTTAAGGTCCCTTCCCACCCCACTATTCTGCGATTCGATCTATCCCTGTGTTCTATAGATATATAAAAATAGGATGTATTTTCTGACCTGTATCCCACTCCGGGGCCGCGTTCAGCCGGGGTCGGGGGGTGCCCTGCCCCGCAGTGATGCCATTTCACCCCGCGGAGCAGGCGGGATGTTTTATTCATGCCCGTGTGTCCCGAGTGATGCCCAGGGCTCCGCAGAGACGCCGCAGCTCTCCCGCTCTCCCGGAATCCCTCCAGGTGTCGGTGTGCCGGTGTCGCTCGGGTCGCAGCTTGGTGGCAGCACAGCACCGGCTGGCTCCTGCAGCCCGAGCCCGGCGCGGCTGGGAAGCTGCTGATGTTCTTCTGTTCCTTTCTTTCCCCACTGTTCTTAAAAAGCGGAGCTGTTCTGCTAATCCCTGGGAAAATCAGAGGGAAGTGATCTTCAGCAGAGAACTCCCCCAGGGCCTGGAACGGAGAGCCTTAACACTGAGGAGGGAGGATCACACAGGCAGCAACAAGTGGGATATCCAGATGGTTTTGCTGAGCCTAAAGAAGCAATCAAGTCTCAGAGTTAAACTCAGGACCTTTTGTTCTGCCTCTAAATTTAGTGAAATCCGGTTTGGACTGTGGGACAGCCATTGCAGAGCTAGAAATATTTAGGGTTCTGTATGGAACTGATGCAGTTAAAGCAGAAGCCTCCTGTTCTTTAAGGGATTTCATCCTGAATACTCCCCTTTTCCTACTGAACACAGGGACATCTTTAATTCTTTAATCTGAGAGACTGATGCTGGTGATTTATCAGCTCCAGATTATCGGTAATTTCAATTTGGAGGGTTTGGAGAAAGCAGATGCCTGGCCAGACCTTGTGTTCTTCCAGTGAAATGATCTCAGGCCCCCCCTTTGTGGATTCCAAAGAGAGTCAAGGATGGACACTTGGGAGTGTTCCTTTCTCTGTCTCCTATTTTTGTGGTTGTTTCCTTTATTTCTGTTGTTATAGTTAAACAACCAAATTAGGCCAAATCAAAAATTTGAGAAAGCCAGATTAAATGAAAAGGAAATAGATTTTATTTCGCGAATTGAAATGCAATCTTTGCCAACCACAATCTAAGATACAGAGTCGAGCCCGGGACTCGACGCTGGGTGAAAACACAGTTCTGACCCCCTTTAGCATCAGAGCTGTGGAGTTCACGAAGTCTGTCGGGTGAGCTGCACTTATATACTGTTTTTCTTGCCCGGGGCTAGGTGTCCTTTGTTTCTTTCTTTTTCTTCGAATATTCATGCAGTCCTCATCCCCTGTCCGGTGTTGGAAGAATTTTATCTTTGAGTAGTCAGAATTTGTGTCCGGGGAAGGATTCGAATATTCATGTAGTTCTCTGTCGGTGTTGGAGAAAATCTCCAGTTTGGACAAAGCTATCTTGAAACAAAAAATACCACACTGAGGAACGATGTAAAATACGGGTTACCTTACATGCAAGTTGAGTCGCTGGAACTGAGATGCTCTTATCTACCGTCGTTATTGGCCGATGATGGCTTGGGTGCTCCGAGGAGCTACTCCCTTCAATTGCTAATTTGGACTTCTATTCAGTGAACACGTGTGGATGCTACAATCTAGTGTGGTGACCAATTTCCCAACCCTTGTGTGAGATTTCTAAAAACCTGGGTGCTTTTCGCAACATATTCTAAATTGTGCTTTGATATATTTATCTTTATTATAATTATATGAGCACGAATTTGATACATTTATTACAGTGTCGTTTGGTTGATCATAAACCCCACAGATCTAACGTCTGTTTATAGACAGCAGCAGATTAAACAAAGATTTCTCATTCAGACCTTCAGAAGACAAAAGAGTTCCTGTCTCCTTTGGCCTAATCAATATTGCCTGGTGGAAATATAACGAACAATCCTTCTTTCCTTTATTTTTCTAGTTTCTTCTCTGAATTAAGCATCCTTCATTACTTGGATGCCTTTTGTTGTCCCTTATGGCTCTCAAGGAGGTCAGTTCTTGCAGTGGGTAATGCTATTTTCCCTTTTAGATGTTTTTTTTTCTCCTAAATGCATTACAGAGTTCTGTGACTTGTAATTTCCGGCGAGTGCCATCGACCATTTAATTCTTTGCAATCACTGCAGCAGATGCCAAACACATTTGCAGTAATTGGATGGCACTTAAGGGATTAGCCAAGACTGCCAAGACTCAACTCACCCAGACCTCAGCTGCCTCTTTGTGTGGTTTCCATGGGAGCCTGGCCCCGTGTCTGCTTCTAAATTTATTTGCAATCTACATTTTGAATAAATGTGCAGGAGCCTCTTGGCCTGGCTGCGTGGCCCTGACTTTGTGGCATCTCCCTGAGTGGCAGAAGATTTGCAAAATGCCTCGTTCAGGGTCAGGAGCCACCTGTCCCCAGGCAGGTGAAGGAGCTGGCAGCATTTGGGGGCAGAGGAGCTGCTGCAGGTGTCCCCGAGGCCTTGGAGCTGCCAGGATGGTTCATGACCTTTCTGCCTCATGCAAAGGTGGCAGAGGGCTTGCAGAGCCACAGTTTCCTGGTTTCATCTCTGTGGGGCCCCCTCACTTGTGCAGCTTTGCATTTCTTCACAGTTTTGTGCCTCCCATAGGGGGACAGGACGTGTTTTGTGACTCTGCTTTGATCAGGGGTGACACCAGCTGCTTATGGCTTTCTCACACCCCAGGCAGGTTCCCAACCTTGGGTTTCCCTCAGCGCGGTCAGAAGCTGCCAGGTTTGTGTGCAGAGCTGCGGGAATGCAGCAACCTGGGCGTTTGCAGGAGAAAGGGAGCTCAGCTCATCAGGAGAAGGGCAGCAGTAATTCATCATAAAGCACATAAAGGCATCAGGGCTGAGCTATGGAGAGCTTCGCGGGGCTCCAGGGCCTGTTGGGGCAGCTTTGTTTGGAAGGTAATTGAGTTGTAGCTCTAAAGAGACATTTCCTGTGCTTGTTACAGCGGGGTGAGGCAGCTGAGTGATGCTGCAGTGCCACAGATTGCTCTGGCTCCCCTCTCCCAGCTTGGCTGAGCTGGCGCCAGTGGTGCAGCACAGCTGGGACACATCAGCCCCATCAGGGTCTGCCTTAAGGCAGGAGGGCCACACTGCTTTAGAGCACAGCTGAGCTGAGCTCAGGTGCCAGGATGATTTTTTTTTTCCCCTCTGGAGGTCATCTGAGTAGCTCCTTTGTTTTCCTGTGGCTCTAAGGAGCTGCTAATTCCAGGGAGGAAAGAGTGGAGGCCACACCCTGGACTTTTTAATTGTTTCCTTGAGAAGGGGAAGGTAAAGGGATGAAGGTTTCTCCTCAGTACTTGTAGCAAGATAAGAGCTGGCAGAGGTGTCAAGCCAGGACCAATTTCATGTCTTCGTGTTATCAAAGAAGTAAATGCTGATCTGTTGGGTGTATTCAAGAGCAGGGTTTCACCTTTAAATCAGTGGTTAATGCAAAAACACTTTTTATTAAACCCCTTCAGCTTTCAGGCTTTGATTCAACATTCTTTTATCTCCCAGTGATGCTTTTATTGTCTGACTTTAGGAGGTGAATTCATTGCAGCACAGCACTGCTGGTCCAGCTATCCTTGCACTCAGGCTCTCAGCAGTGTTTTATGTGCACTTTTATTAATTTCTTTTACCTGATTCAGTGCCAGCTCCCTCACAGAACAGAGCATGATGGCTTGGTTTCATTAGATGTGCACTATTTTTCCTTCTCTGATCCTCTTCCACAAGCACTTTCCCTTCTTGGGCTGGGGGAGAGGAGTGGATAAATGGATAAATGTCCCGGCTAATAATAACAACAATACTGCACTCTGTATCAGAGATTCGGGACTTGGGAAGGATCATGGAACACATTCAAAGGCTGAAAATGGCTCTCCTGGAAATGGCGGGCTGAATCAAAGACAGAATATATTCTGCAATATCAGCACTCTCCCCTTTCCCTTCTCTTCCTACAGTTCTGGATGCTCCTGTGGATTGAGAAACTCTTCCCACAAGTCCCCTTTCATTAAGGCTGGGTGTGCAGCTGTGCTGGTTAGGAGGATAAAGAGTGGCTGATTTACCCAGCCACGATTACAGGAGAAGCTGAACAGAGGATTTTAATCCGTGGGCTCCACACATTTCTTTGTTCTTGCATCCAAGCCCATCACCTTCAGAGAGCAGCTCATGCCTGATTTTACTGATTTCTGTGGGCATGAGCTGTGGTTTGAAGGAACTTCCTCTCTCAACTTTGACTCTTCACCTTGTTTTTCTGTAAATGTTGGCTTACAAGAGCGACAAGAAACTGCTTTTGTAGAGAGCTGACTCTCTGCCTTCCCTCCGTTCATTTCCTTGCCAAATCTCCTCTTTACTTCCTCCCTCTGCTATTTCAGTCGCTGCTCTGGCGCCTGTTCCTGAGAGAAGATGGGTTTGCATCACTCCAGCATTTGCTGCAGGAGCATTTCAGTGCTGGAGGAGCATCTCAGCATTTCTGAGCCGACCTTTGGGAGCCGATGGCAGCAGGGTGGGGATCAATGCCTGGGGGTGATATTTGCTTCTGGAAGGGCCCGGGATGGTGCCCCAAACCCCAAAATCAGCTGTGGTGACTCATGAATGTCCTGGCCAGGGCTGTCTGCCACTGCCTGCAAAGCACGTGCTCTGTTTGGGTGTAATTTAAAGATATTATTGGGCTGGTCTTGAAATCTTTCTGTGCCCCAGTGTCAGATGTGACCTTGCAGCGTTGTTTCAAATGCCCCTGGAGCAGGGCAGAGGTTGAAAGTTTCATTTTCACAGTCCCTTCAGGAGGCATTTAGAGGCTGAGATCAGCTTTGGGGCAGCTTAACACTGGCAGGTGGAGGGAAATCAGATGAGGAGCAGTCTGGGCAGGCAGGGAGGTATATCCTGTGAGTACGTGTCAATTATGAGAAGGCAATCATTGCCAGCAGTGTGAGGAATTAAATACAGGAGTGACATGGCAGGAATTGAAGGGGAAAAAAAAAAGGAGAGAAACAAGGAGTTTCAGTCCTGGAGGAGAAATCCTCCCTGGGAGAATTCCCAGACTGAACAAACAGCCCTCATGAGAATGGAGCAGAACTGGGTCATTTTTTCTCATGGGAAATTCAAGATGTGGAACTCAAAAAGGGAAATACCTTGCAGTAAAGATTCAGCCTCTGTCCCCTGAGAAGAACTAAGAGACACTACATTATTTGCATCTTTGAGTGATGACAACAAGACTTCATTGGGTTGTTTAGTCCCCTGCGATGAACGAAACTGCTTTTGTTTGAACATCCACAGATGCTTTGACAAACCCAGCAGTAGACTTGATTTCCAGGAAAAAAACCCAAGGTTGTGAAAACCAGGTGATAAAAACAACACCCATAAGAGCATGCCATGAAGTGCCAGCTAGATTGTTTTTTGCATCTCAGTACAAGCTAAATTTTTGCAGTAACATCATTGTCAGCAAAAATTTAGCTTGTGCTGAGCAGTGTTCTGAGGCACATTTTATACAAATGGAAACTTTTTATTCCAAAACAGCTATTCCACCTGTGCCTCTACTTGATGACTCCAAAACCACAAGAAAGTATCAGTTTTACATTCTTTTCTTTATTTTAATGTCAGTGATCAAAAGCGCTTTACACCTTCACAGGCAGAATACTTCTCCCTCTAAGGATTTCTTTTGTTTTTTAACCTTTCTCAGATTAATTGACAGTGTAAAACCTTTCTCATGTTAATTGACCTGGAAAATAACTACAAATGCTCAGGGCAGAGCTGCTCTGGCAGCCACCAGGTTACAAGGAGGCCACAGGCAGGTTTGTGTTCTAGTTTTGCAGGTGCTGGAGGAAGGTTTCTTCCCCTTTGCAGAGGAACTCTAGGGATGGCTCTGGGATGAGGGATGAAATGAGTGCTTCGTTCCTTATGACGCTGCTTGTGATTCTCCTGTGATTTGGAGCAACTTCATTAAAAACCAGATCCATCTGTTTAAATTTAAAATGGAATTTAAGGAGGATGAAGGACAACATTTTCATAAAGTCTGAGCTCTTGAGAATGATTTTCCCAGGGAAGGGATTTGTGCAGGGCAGTGGCTTTATTTTTCTGCCTAATAGAAATAAAAGGAGATACAGGAGCACAGTAATTGTTCATGGCAAACAGAGGTAAATTACAGGAAATTTTATTTCTTAAATGAATTTAGCAGTTACTGGCTCCCTCTGTATTTCCTTGCTGCAGTGAGCTGGGGAGCAAAGGCAGGTGCTGTGGCACTGGCCTTGTGCTGTTGGGCCCTCACAACCCAGGATGGAATTGGGGCAGCTACAGAAGCCTCATGAAACTGAATTTTTGAGCTTTTGCTGCATGAAGGGACATTTTGGGTAAGGTAAGACAGGTCTGGCTGGGAGCCTCTTGCCTACATTGCTTCCTGAAACAAACCCAGCCTGCTCATCCTCTTTGTCACCTCAAGTTGTTTCCTCAAGTCCAGTTCCTGGAAAGCATTGGTTTATCCTTAGGCACATGCAGAATTTATTCATTAGTTTTTTTAATTTGGGGTTTGGTATGAAGGTGTGAGAACCAAGCAGGAATTTTGCTCGACTGTCGAGGACCCTGGTTCTCATTGCTCGTGCAAATGTTTAAGAAATCAAGAATTTAACCCAATGCTTTGTCATCCTGTAAAGGCTGAAGAAAGACTTTAATCATTAAGAAATGAGGAGAGGCTGTACCTGGGTCCCCTTGGATGCTGCAGCTGAGCTCTGCTCTCTGGTGACCAGAGGCAGGAGCTGAGGGGACACAGCTGTGGCAGGGAGGGTAAGGTTGGATATCAGGAAAATATTCCCCAGGGAATGGGCACAGCCTGGCAGAGCTCCGGGAGGGTTTGGATAAGGCTCCCAGGCACAGGGTGGGATTTTTGGGGTATTTGTGCAGGGCTAAGAGTTGGACTGGATGGTTCTTGTGAGTGCCTTCCAGCTCAGCACATTCTGTGATTGTGTGAGCATGGCTTTATTCTATAACGTATTCATTCTAAACATTGTATGGGGGGAGAGAATGAAACCTGGGGGCAAAACTGAGCGGGGAGAGGGGCTTTCCCAAGGGATGAATCAGCTGGAAAGCAGCTCAGGAAGGATGTGACTTAGTGCAGCTGCTGGGTTCTGACTGAGCTGCAGCCGGAGAGCTGCTGAGGGAGGAGGAGATCAGGGCTGGTGTGTCAGGTTTCCATGCACTGCACGTGTGGGTGGTGCAAGCTGTGCCTGCTCCAGCCACCGAGCGAGCTGGGAGCATGGGGCAGGTGGCTTGGAAGGCTTTATTTCTGTCTCTTTTCGATTATAAAACGGAGAAATACGTCATTGCAAAGAACAAGAAGGTTGGGGTCCTCTACCGAGTGGTGCAGCTCTCCATCCTGGCTTACCTGGTGGGGTAAGAATCACCCTCTGCTTCATGTTTTGCTGTGCTAAAGATGAATTTTGCTGTGCTAAAGATGGATATTGCTGTGATAAAGATAAACTAGGGTACTCTGCACACAGTGACAGCCTGCTGTGCCTCCTGATTTTGAAGCAGATAATCAGACAGGTTTACACAGCTGCATTTTGTAATGTCTAATAGGTTATATCTGATTTTTCACCTGCTAGGGATGGCTAGATTCAGCTCTACCTTTCAGATTAAGGTCGGGTTAAAAATAGACCAGTGACTATGGCTTTGTACTGCATTATTTATGCCTTTATTTCTATATTTTGTGGGAATGGTGCCAAACCCTACCGCTTGACTCCTGAGGAAAAACGAGCATTAAGAGCCACGGTGCTGAGCCCTGGGGCACACCTGCATTATCTGCACAGCATCAGCACCTGCTCAGGTCTGGGAGGGAGGGGAGCAAGCAGAAAGTGGGGGATTTCTTTGCTGGAGTGGGCTGCAGCAGCCGGGCTGTGGGGGCTGAGGCAGCGGCAATGTCGGCTGCGCTGCATTCATTCCAGAGCAGGGCAGCCTGGCTGGGGAATAGCTTGGGAAAGGCCCAGTTCTGCAGCAGACTGGTCCCACTGGTGTGTAATGGGCACAGGGATGGTCCCTGCCAGCTCAGACCTGGAATTATCCAGCCTGTGCTGTTGGTTCTTTAGTTTCAGAGGCTTTTCAGATGGTGACACCTAAATCTGTCCTCTCACTGTCTGTGCTTCTGGGTCCTTTCACCTCTCCCACACCTCGTGTTTCCACTGATTAAATATAGCAGAGTCATTTTTACGTGCTGGGTGTATTTTTAGAAAGCTGTGCAGCCCCAGAGCCTGCTCCAGTGAGCAGAGCACCACTGAAGCCTCAGCAGTCTGGCACGGACTGGCTGAAGGAGGAATCTCGTGGATAACTCTGCTGAGGGCTGAGAGAGATACAGCATGGACAGGGAAGGGCTGTTTTCCTCCTCTGGCATCTATTGCCTCCTGCAAACCCTTGGCACTGTCACTGCTGGTCCCTGCAGTGCCTCCTTTGTGGCTGGGGCTTACAGGAACAAGTCCCTGTTCAAAGGCTGGCTTGGGGTGGGGATCATCAAACCCTTCTGGACCATTTCTTCATTGATTCACTGTAGAAAATGCAAGGATCTGCTTTTGAGCCCTCCTGGGAGAGGAAATCGGTGTTCTTGAGAAAAGGGGAAAGCAGGAAACTTGCCAGGGTGGGGAATGTTAACGTGCAGGTTTGTCACACATGGCAGGTGAAGGGCTGGGTGTCACCAGTGCTGCTCAGCCCCTTCCCCTCCCCGTGGGCAGGAGAGCCCTGAAAAGCAAAGCAGTGCCTCTGGTTCAGCCTCTCTCCAAATCTGCTCCAGCACCCTCAGCTTCTTCAAGGGTAATTTACTGTCCTGGCAGGTGATTTTAGCAGCATTGTGGGGGAGCTGGAAGCATTTAATTTGAGCCAGAGGTTTTCACCCAGGGAAATGGAACTGCTGCATCCAGTGGGGAAAAGGAAGCAAAGCTTTTCCCTGTGTTGCTTGGCAAGGCAGCAGCTCTCCCAGGCTGCAGTCAGCTGTTCCATCATCCTGGCTCACAAAGGCCCCTGTGTCCAGCTGGGAATGTTCCCTGCAGGTTTCTGTCAGGAATACCCAGCTCACCTGCAGGTGGTCTGTTGCTGCCTGGCAGCCCAGTGGCTGTGTGCCAACGTGAGGGCCCAGGGCTTGTGAAACCAACCTGCAACCTGCAAAAACCTCCTCTGCTTTCATCTTGAGAAAGGCCCAGCCCTGCTCTTCCTTTCCCTTTCTGAGGTTGCTGAGTGTAGCACAGATGGAGGCTTTTTTTACCTCATGCCCTGTTATTACACATTTCTCCACTGTTGACAAGCGCAGCTCGTGTCTCAGAGTTTATCCTTTATTAGCAGCAGCAGTTGCAGAGGGTTTGGTGTCATTGGCACGTTTCAATTTGACCTTGCCTTGGTGTGAATTTCTCTGTTTGACTCGTTCCCTGACTGCCCCTAACGCTGCTGTGTTCACACAGGTGGGTGTTTGTGGTCAAGAAAGGCTACCAGGACACAGACACATCCCTCCAGAGCTCTGTCATCACCAAGCTGAAAGGGGTGGCCTTCACCAACACCTCGGAGCTGGGGGAGAGGCTGTGGGATGTTGCAGACTATGTCATCCCTCCCCAGGTTGGCATCACCCCCGTGTGGGTGCTGAACTATCCAGGTCTCCCTGTGAATTAGTAGGAGCTGGGATAAAGAAAGTGATGCTGGAAAGGGTTTTTTGTTGTGAGTTTTTTTATTGAGATGCTGGGGGTGCTCATCTCCTCCCAGAGCTGTGGGCTGGCTCTCATGGTTGTGTGTGCACCCACAGTGTGAGGGAATTCATCCAAACAAATATCCACACAAAGGGTGATGTTGTGTCTCAGCCTGAAAAGCCATGGAGAGAGGGGGTTGTTCTCCTCTGAGGAGAGCTTCTTGCTTCTTATTACAAGTACTGTAAAAGTTTTCTAACTCTTCGTTTATTGCAGGGTGAAAGTGTCTTCTTTGTCATGACAAATCTGATAGTGACCCCAAACCAGAGACAAGCCACGTGTCCTGAGGTAGGAAGAACTGAGCCCCTTGATCCCCAGACCCCTGCAAAACCGGGGGTAAGAACTGACAGAGGACCCTTCTGGAGCAACAAAGAAAGGAAGGATGAAAGACAAGTGTTTTTTTCCTGTAATGTAATAGCTCAGCTGGGAAACTATTGTAAACCCGGGAGGCTCAGCTGTCTTAATTTCCAAAAACACTGATCACGTAGAGCCCGTCTGATTTTAGGTGGTGTTGAATTTCTGCCCAGCTGGAGATGAGACCAGGCAGTGATTGCTCAGGGTTAGGAAAGGCCCTGGGAAAACAACTTTGCTGTGACTGGGGGTACTTATGGGGAGAGGAGACTTTTTTCAGAGCCCTATCCTGGAAAGTGCTGAACATTCAGGCTCTCATTACCTTCCAGAACATGCCCCGAGGGCCAGAGGTCTTTGTGCCATAGGGAATATCCTCTGTGGAGATGTTTGGAAGGGGGTGGAGCCCGGGGAAGGAGGTCTGGCTGTGCAGGGAGTGCTTTGTCCATGGATTTTCCATGTCACAGCCAGGAGCACAGCTGGCTTGGTCAGGGCACTGCTGTCCTCTGGTGGCCACGCAGCCAGGACAGGGGCAGATTTGGGCCAGAGAACTTTGTGGCTTAGATCCAAGGTATCTTAAAGCAAAGTGGCCTCCTGCCTGGTTTGGGTGAGTCCTAATGTCGGTTTTTTTCAGTCTACCCCTCTCCAGGCTGAGCAGAACCCAAAACTGGGGCAGTGTGGCTGAATCCCGGTGCTCCTGGGGTTGGGATGTTTGCAGGACCCCCAGTTACCACTTCAACTGTGTGGCTCACACAGAGAACTCACCCCAGCCAGCAGCACTTGCTCAGCCCCTGGCTCTGGTGTCCTGCCACACTCTCACTCGTGCCTTTTCCCCGTGCAGAGTGCCAGCATTCCCGATGCCCTGTGTGACAAGGACATGGACTGCCTGGAGGGGGAAGCAGTGGTGGCTGGCAATGGTAAGGGAGGTGTCCCTGTCTCTGCTGTGTCTGGTGTCCTTCAGAGACCTCAGCCTGTTCCACTCCCACATCTCTGCCTACACAGAGCACCAAGGCCTTCCTTCTCTTCCCTCTCTTTCATGAAGATTCCTGCCTTGCTTCCAGCTCTGTGGTGGCTGGGCCAGGGAACCCCGGGCTGCTCAGAGGCACAAGAGGGTGTTTGTTCCAGCTGAGAGGCCCTTTCACAGCAGGGAGGAGAAGAAAAATCCTCTGTGTTCATGTGCCCTGTAGGCAAGGAGAGGAGGTGACTGCTGGGTGTGACCTTTTCTGTGATGTCTGCTCGCAGGGGTTAAGACTGGCCGTTGTTTGAAAGACAGGGGCAGCACCAGAGGGACTTGTGAGATCCTGGCCTGGTGCCCAGTGGAGAAAAGATCCAAGCCCAAGTATGTGTCTTGTTTCCAAGTTTGAGTTTGTGTCTTTTTTTCCAAGCTTGAGTTGCTTGGCCTGTGTGTCACCCAGGGCAGTTCCTGTGTCCCCTCTGCTTGGGTGCTTGCTGGAATGTTGGCTGCTCTGTGCAGGAGGGGGCTCTGCAAGACCCCCCTGGCAGGACTGGCTCCCCCCTGGCTCCCCTGCTTCTCTCCCTGGCTGTTGCCAGCTCTTGGGGTGTCCCCTGAACCTGCACACTCCTCACCAACCCCTTGCTGGCACTGTGGGGGAAGTGGCACTGCTGGTCTGCTGCCAGCCAACCCATTGGATGAAGCTGCTTCTAAAATGGCAATTCAAGGTTTCACATGTGGGCAGAGATAGACAGAGAAAAAACCCTTCTCTTCTAGGAAACCACTTCTGGGCAGTGCAGAAAACTTCACTGTTTACATCAAGAACTCCATTCGCTTCCCCAAGTTTAAGTTCTCCAAGTAAGTGCCACAGGTTCCTGAGCTGCTCCTGGCTCAACAGATACTCCCCCTCCTCCAGAAAAATTAAGTGCCTGGACAAGGCCAGCAGAAAATGCAGATTTAAAATATTTGTTTGCCTTTGCTGCTGTAATATGAACAAATTAAAGCAGTGTGGAAAGGTTCATGTTCTGGCTCGTCCTGGGCACAGATAGGCATTTCTAGAATCCTATTGTTTTCCCTTGAGAAAACCAGATGGTCCTGGTGCAGTCAGGCAATCTGTTCTATATGAGTCCTTTCTTGAGCCCAGATTCAAGTGGCCAAGCCCTTTCCTGGCCAGGAGGCCATTTTTGGGGGACAGATTGCTTTCCCCAGGCCAGCAGCAGAGACACTTGCAGGGTGACGAGGCTGATGTCTCTGTAGTCCTGGTGGAGGCTGTGAAGGCAAGGCAAGAGGGAGCCAAGGTGGATTTCCCTGTTTCCTACGTGCAGGATGAATGTGCTGGCAACTGACAACGAGTCCTACCTGAAGAGCTGTCGATACAGCCAGGAGCATCCCTACTGCCCCATCTTCGTGCTGGCAACATCGTCCGCTGGGCTGGGGGCAACTTCCAGGAAATGGCCTCGGAGGTAGGAGTGCCCCTGGGGCTCGTGGGCCTCCCAGCTGGCTCACTGGGAGGCTGTGAGGAGTCACTGCCCAGGGAGCTGCCTCCTGTCCAGGCTGCACTGAGGAGGTGCCAGTGCTTAAAGTCAAGCTGGTCCCATTTATCCTATCCCCAGGGAATGGGGCTCCTCTAAAAGGGCTGGTTGGGTTATCTTCTATTCAGGGCTCCACAAAGTGCTGCTCTGCCAGCAGGGATTCTTTGTTTAATTTCTACGTTTAATTTCTACTTTACTACACCATTGGTTTAAAGCCAGAACTCTGGAAATCCACCCCTGCATAAAAGATCATCTTCCCCACTGAAATGTGGAATGAAATCAATGTCCTGGGATGAGAAACCTCAGGATACCAGCACAGGGAGAAGTGGGGTTGTATATTATGAATAATAATAATATATCACACACTGAACTCAGCCCAGGCAGGAGAGAGTGCCCCCTTGTCTGTGACCAGTAGCGCAGCTGTTTCTTGCCCCTGGGGAAAACCTGCCCAAGGGTCTGACAAATTTGT
Source organism: Sitta carolinensis (assembly GCA_032173965.1). Taxonomy (NCBI): domain Eukaryota; kingdom Metazoa; phylum Chordata; class Aves; order Passeriformes; family Sittidae; genus Sitta; species Sitta carolinensis. The sequence continues at coordinate 3,374,461 of CM063299.1, read as the reverse complement.
AGACACTTTAACTGAACTAAGCTCAAACAACTCACCCTGTCCTCTCTCTTTTAAGGGTGGTGTGATAGGAATTCAGATTGAATGGAACTGTGATCTTGATAAAGCCCCTTCTGAATGTAATCCTCACTATTCTTTTAGCCGGCTGGATAACAAGTCTGCAGAAACGTCCATCTCTTCTGGGTACAACTTCAGGTGGGTACAGAGGAGGGCACAAGGCAGTAGCACAGCTGGGCTGGCTGCTTGTGCTTGCAAGTGCTGGAGGTTGGCAGTGCAGTGGCACCAGCCTGTGCCAGGCACTGCCACAGCCAGGCAGAGAGTGCTGCAGAGGAGGGAGGGAGAGCTCCTGGCAGGCTAAAGCTGGCTTTGATAAGGGACCAGGGCTGTTTGAAGGGATGAGAGAATTCAGAGGGGCAGGTGGAGTTAAAGGCAGCATTGTTGTGTTCCAGGTTTGCCAAGTATTACCGGGATGCTGAGGGGGTCGACTACCGGACGCTCATCAAAGCGTATGGAATCCGCTTCGATGTGATGGTGAATGGCAAGGTGAGGGCCCAGGCCAGGATGTGCCAGAGCCTGGACAGAAAGAAAGTGGGGAGAGGCAGCTCTGAGGTGAGGACAGCCTCTCTGGCTTGTTGTAGGAAAGGGCTTTTCCCATCCGTCCATGTGGAGCTCGCCCCATGTAAGAGAGATCACCTGCAGTGCAGCACAGCCTGCACTTCCTCGACTTAAAACCAGGCTCGTGTAAAGCCCAACAGAAATAAGAGTGCCCCAGAGACTTATTTTCCGTGTGCAAGCACTGCAGAGAGAAAAGTAGCCTAATCCAGGGATGATGCAAGCTCAGAAATGCAGCCAGGGACAGTCAGATCTGAGACACACAGATCTTCAGCCTCCAAAATCGTTCACTGCAAATCCCCCGTGGTTGTGCCTGGGAACAAAACACGCCCGGGGCAGCAGCAGCTTCCCCAGTGCAGCACCACACCCTTGAGTTTGTTTCGTGGGTTGTTCTCTCAGGGTGACTTCATGACCTTTCTTCTTCCAGGCAGGGAAATTTAACATCATTCCCACCATTATCAATATCAGCTCGGGGCTGGCACTCATGGGAGCTGTAAGTGAATGTTTTGTCTTGAAGTAACCCCAGGGACCCAGACCACAAATGGAATGGGGGGTTAAATCTTCCCCAGCAGAATCTTTACTACTGAGATTACTCATCCAGGTGTGTGTGTGTGTGTCCTGTCTTAAAAGCATTTGTTAATAAACCTGGTAGTCTAAACACTCCCACAGGGGGTATATAATATATACGTACCTTGGAAAATGCATGGAGAACAAAGTAAAACACTGTTTCTACAAGTTACTATTTAATTAATGTTCATTTCTAACAAGATCAGAACGCTTCCTCTTCCGTTTCAAAGATAAACCACAAGTTTTTCCCTTTGCAGGGAGCTTTCTTTTGTGACCTGGTGCTGCTGTATCTGATTAAGAAGAGTAACTTTTATCGAGGCAAGAAGTATGAGGAAGTCAAGTAAGTGGGCCTGGCTTTGTGTTAAAAAACATGGCTTTTTGTTAAGAGTGATAGAAATAGGAGATACAGGAACATAGCTCCAGCGAAAAATACATTATTTCAATTGATTCTGGCCAAGGTATTGACTTCCTGTGTAATTCCTTGCTGCAGTGAGCTGGGGAGCAAAGGTAGCTGCTGTGTCATGGTTGGACTGGCAATGGCCTTGTGCTGTTGGTCCCTGTGAGAAGGTGGAATTGGGGCAGGAACTCCACCCCAATGTCTGAGGGTGGAATTGGGGCAGCTCCAAGGGCCTCGTGAAACTGCAATCTGGAGATTTCACTCAGTGGAGGGGCCTTTGGGGTGAGGTGAGACAGGCCTGGCTGGGAACATTTTTGCCTCCTGAAATAAACCCAGGCTGCTCACCCTTCCCTGTGCTCGTTTCCCCAGGTCCAGCTCCAGGAAGCCCCTGGCGAGCCCTACGCTGAACAGCAATCAGAGCCCGGAGCAGCTCAGTGGGCTCTAGGCACAGCAATGGACTCCAGGAAATCCACAGGTGTGGCATCACACCAGCACTGGGAGGTGGACATAGCCCACATCAGGCCTACTATGATCAGGATTCCCAGAGGGAAAAACTTCCTTGAAAGACTGCCTTTCTTCCCCGATATTTCTCTGGCATCCTGAACTTGCAATGGTGTGTCGTCACTACGGATTTATAAAAGGATTTTTATCAAAGGACAAAGAAGGCACCAAATGAATGTTTTTATATCCACTGATAGCTCTATCTGTACTTATGCCAATAGCCAGCATTGTCCCGTGGCTGTGCTTTGCTTCCATGTGCAGAAAAGCTCTGATGGGAACCACCAGTGGCACTTGGGGAAGGGCTGAAGCTGAAATCCAACCTGATTCCTGCTCTGCTGCCTTAGCAGCTGCCACCTCCAGCTCCTGCCTGGGTGATGTGACATCAGGTGTGAAGCAGCAGGACTGCTCTGCTCGGGCAGTGCAGGGAAATGTGGCACTGGAGCAGCTCTGGGAGCTGGGGAAGGGGCTGTGACCCTGCAGGGCCTGAGGCAGGGGGGGACAGTCACTCTCATGGGGTTAATGCACTGAAAGCAACGTGGCCCTGGAAGCACCTTTGTTCAGTGCCTGGCTCCCTTTGCTCAGGATTGTCCTTCCTGCACCCCTTCCTGACTTCTCGTGGTGGATGGGGCACTCAGTGCTGCTGTTCCTCACAGCACCCGAGGCTGGCTGCAGCCTGGAGAGGGCAGCTCTGCCAGGGACACGGGCTGTGCCAGCTTCCTCCAAATACACCAACAGCAGGGGAAGGCAGAAGACATCTGCCTGTTCTTTCAACACCAGTAACCTCCAGGAAATACAAGTGAAGTGCTTGGCTCTCAGTAGCATCTTCCTGCAGCCTCTTTTGTCCCTTTATGCTCATGTGGGGATTAACTAATCTCAGAAAAGGGCTTAAGGAAAATCATTGTTCTGTAAATGCTGCCCATCATTACTGACTGGAGTTGTCCTGATGGAGATTAAATGTTTCTGTTCACTCTTGGAATACCAAAAGTTAAAGGGCTCCTGCTGCAGCATCTGAGGGTGGCATCAGGGCCCTGCTGCCAGTGAGTGTGTGCACAAATGGCACCAGCAGCTGCACCCACCTCTGCTTTAATTTCTTTAAGGTTGTCAGTGTGAGGTACAGGTTCATCCTAAATTAAAATTCACCTCTTGTTAGCAATGGCAAACTCTCAACCCAGTCACTGACAGCAAACCCCACCCAGTCGAGTTCCCTCCCCTCTGCTTCTGTGTACTGAGTCAAAAATGAGGCTAGAAAATAGAATTAAACAGTGCATTAATTTAGGATAAGCTGTGTACCTCTGGTGCTCTGCTCTCATCCAAAACCTTCTCTCCATGTCAGAAGTCTCTCCTCAGGGCAAACACAAGTCACCACGTGGGGAACTGCACAAGCATTACCACCACAGCAGCCCAGGCTTTTGACTGTTAGGGTTTAACTGGAGTTGAGTAATTTCTAGATGGTGAAACACATGGTGAATTCCCCCTGTGACATCAGGGCCTGGCACAACTCCTGGCGACCAAGCAGCTCCTCCTGACACGCAAAGCTGACTGTGCTCTGCTGAAATCATTGTTTTTACTTGCCAAAACCTCCTCCTGTGAGAGGACCAAAGCCATTTCCTGAATCTAAGTCTTCAGGTCTCCCAGATCCCCCAGAACGTTTCCTTTCTTTAGACTGTGTAACACAACTCCTACAACCCCTGCTGTTAATAAAACATAACCAGATTCCTTCTCAGGAGTTTCTTGACTTTGACTTTTTTTTTCTCCTTGTGTTTCATGTGCAGCAATAAAATGTGTCACTTTAGGCCAGTGCTCCCCGGGAGTGTTCTGTAAGTGGTTTTTCAGGTCACACCACCTTCTCTAGGTGATACAGTGATGTGAGCAAATCAATGAATCAGTTATATTTGCAGGAACAGGGCTTTAGGAATGGCATTACCTGGATGGTGGGTGATGGAATGACAATTCCTTTTGTGGCTTTTCTGGTGACAAGCACCTGTGACAGTCTCATTTACTGATGGCAGCCATGGAAGAGAACCTTTCCATGTACATTTCTGTACCAAACCTTTACATCCACTTAATTATTTTCTTGTGTCAGCGGAGTTATTTTTAAATAATTGAATTATTTCGGAGTGCTGTGTTACTGCTCTGATATTTGTGTGTAGGGACAGCCAGCACATCCGGAGGGGATTGTAACTGGTGTGCGTATCCAAACCACAAAGGATACAAGGGATTATATGAATCAACCCCCACAGCTGTGCCTCCTCTTAGGGACAGAAACGATCCCTTATCAAGGAAACAAATACAGGAGGCATCCAAGCGGTGCTTCACATTCAATTTAATTAGAACAGTGCTACTGATTAATTTGTACTTGGACGTATTTTACCGACAGCATTAACGACACGAGCCACGGACAACAGTTTGGAAGGTGAGCTGGCCTATTGTGTAGTGACTTTTGGCAACAGTCCCGCTGCTCCGTTAGCGCCGGAGCTGCTCAGTACACGTGAACCATTCCGTACAGGAAAGTCCAGAACAGCACGTAGGTGAAGAGCCCTCCCACGAGCCCCCCCGTGAACAGCGGCCTCCGCGACTTAAAGTACTTGTTCCACCGCCGGCCGGCTTTGAGCACCAGCAGCACGGAGAGGAGCACGGAGGCCAGGAAGTAGAAGATGAAGCCGTGCAGGCCGGTGAGGCCGAGGATCCCCGCCGTGGCGCCCGACAGGGCGGACACCGAGGTGCGGCAATAGTCCAGGATGGCCGCGTTGCCCCGCACCGCCGCCTCGCTGATGAACTGCGGCCCCTCGCGCTTGGCCACCACGGCGGCCATGGCTCCGCGCCGGCCTCGGGCACCTCCTCGCTCGCACCGACACTGAGGTGACAAACACACGCTGCACGAGCCCGCCCGCCCGCCCTGGGGCCGCCGGCAGGGCCCCGCCGGCCCTCCCGCCCCGTCCTCCCCTTCCTCCATACCTCTCATCCACGGCGGCGCGCAGCCCCGCCGCTCCGTCAGGCCTCGCACCGAGCCGAGGGACCCCGCACAGCGCCCGTCAGCGCGGGCCGCCCGCCGGGCCCGGCCCGCCCCGGCCGCGCCGCCGCCACCGCCCGGCCGCCATCTTGGCCTGGGGGCCGACGGGACGCGGGCGGCGCGGCTGCGGATTGGCTGCTGGGCAGCGGGGGCGGCCCCGGGCCGGGCGCTTTTGTTCGGGCGGCGGCGGTGGCGGCGCGGGACATGGCGTTCGTACCGGGACAGCCGGTCACGGCCGTGGTGGTGACGCGGATGGGAGGGGTGGGCACGGCGTTCGTACCGGGACAGCCGGTCACGGCCGTGGTGGTGAGCGCGGATGGGACGGGACAGAGCAGGGCAGGACGGAGCTGACAGGGTCATGGCGTTCGTGCCGGGGCAGGCGGTCACTGCTCTTCGGGGATACCGTGCCGGGGGCTGCTGTTGGGGATGGAGAGGAAGATGCCGGTGGTGCCCGGGAGCGCCCTGCGCGCTGTCAGCGGGCGGAGGTGCCGTTCCGGGGCGGCTCCGGTCCGCGGGTACGTGGAAGGAGCGGGGAAGGGTCAGGGATACAGGTGCCGGTACCGCCCGGCAACGCCCTGCGGGCTGGCGGAGGGCCCCGGGCAGCCCCGGTCCGCGGGCGGAGGGCGCGGCCGCTCGGTCCGCAGCGCCGCCGGCCCCGGTTTCTGCCCCGGCGGCCGCTCCCCGCCGCGGGGCTGTCAGACTCCCCGTCCGCGATACCGGGTGGGAGAACAGAGGGGAAACTCCGCCGGGCGGAGGGACCGACCCCTGGCCGGGGCTGCTCGGGCGCTTCTCGAGCAAAGAGGGAGCGCACCCCGCGTTCTCCCGGTACCGGGACCTTGCGGCAGCCGAGCCCAAGCTCGGTGCGGTGCCCTCTCTGCCAAGGCAGGGGCAGGATAAGCACCTGCTTATCTGGGTGGGGTTTGGGAAGCAGAGTTTTTTATGCGAGATAATGGCTTTAATCAACGCGCAGTGCAAGTGAGGGATTCTGTGATTTCCCTGGCTGGAATGGTAACCGGGGTTGTGCTTGGGTGTGTGGACACGGATGCTGTGCCCAGGGAGTTTGGAATTTAGCGGGGAAGTTCAGGGTCTGTGTGAAAGGGCTGCGAGAGGAGAATCTCAGAATGGTTTAGGCTGGAAGGCCCCCATGAAGGTCATCTCATCCACCCCTCTGCAATGAGCAGGAACATCTTCCATTAGACAGGGTCGAAGCACCTTTTGAGAGGTTATTGTGTCAGCTAAGACCGTGGCTTTTCACCCTGGCTCAGGAATTGCACCAGCTGCCATTTCTGCGATGCTGGCATAATGCACAAAGCTGGTCAGATGCCTTTGTGCATCGGGCAGTGAGGAACCTGCCCCGGGTTACAAAAGTTATCCTGAAAAAGAACTATTCTAATAATAGGTTGTTATTTCTGCTGATAGGACTAGCAGGAACATAAGGCATGTGGGTAATGAGCAAGATGAGGCTGGTCATGAGTGATTGCTGGTTATCAAGGCATGAGTCATGTTTAAAGAGACCTGCTCTGGTTTTATTGTTACTCCCTTCTATTCCCGGGCAAGCTCTGAGTCATTGAAGTGCTGGGCTGTGTTGTGGTATCTCCGTGAAAGACAATCTAACTGGATCTGAAGTATCTGTGTCTGAAATGCACTTGAAGTTTTTTCCACTCGGCTACTTGATCTCTTTCTCTTTCCAGCAAAGAATCGAAATACATAAGCTTCGTCAAGGTGACAATTTGATTCTGGGATTCAGCATTGGGGGTGGCATTGATCAGGACCCTACTCAGAATCCTTTCTCTGAAGACAAGACCGACAAGGTCAGATAATCTTTTTCTGTAGCAACTCCCTCTCCCAAAAGCTGAGATACCCAATTCATCATCTACCCTCTACCACAGCTACTCTGTTACCCCATTATCATTTGTACACTGAGTTATTCAAGTGACTTCTCCAACTTTTCTATTTTCCAATATTGCACAAGCCTGTTTTTCACTAAAATCTCATTATACACTACAGAGATTTTTGCTTTGTCAGTCAAATGGCTCTTGAATACTGAATCCTCCCATATTTAGTAGATGAACGCAATTTTTTTCCAGGGTATCTATGTAACAAGGGTGACAGAGGGAGGCCCAGCAGAAGTTGCAGGACTCCAGATTGGAGATAAAATCATGCAGGTAAGCACCAGGATAAGACAGTACTGATGTAGTACCAGCTGCAGAGTGCAGAGAAGCATCTGATGTGGAAAATAATCTTCTGGCTACTTCCCAGGACAGTTTGTGGGGTTTATAAATAAACTGAGCTGTGGCATAACCATATCCACTAGGTGGTTGTGATAGAACAGTTACAGGACACCTGTCTGCACCTGCCTCATTTTATGGGTTTTTTCCCAGGTGAATGGCTGGGATATGACAATGGTGACCCATGACCAGGCCAGGAAGAGGCTGACCAAAAGGAATGAGGAGGTGGTACGGCTGCTGGTGACCAGGCAGTCCCTGCAGAAGGCTGTGCAGCAATCCATGATGTCCTAATGCATCATCCAGCTGGGGATGGGGTGGGGAGGGAGATGTATAGAACTGGTATCAGAGAAAGAAGCAAATATGAGACTGGAACAGGTTGTCTGGAAAGAGTGCATGTTCCTACCTGTGGTAAACACTACTTTTTTATTTTAACTTCTTCTGGTGTAACTGACAGTAGTAAAACAATACTCCCCTCAGCACAGTGCTTCTCTAAAGTCTGCCCTGCAGGTACATGGCAGGACTTCTGCAGTCATGGCTTTCAGGACAGGACAGAGCCCAGTGATCTAAGAGCAACTGGAAAAGCCTTAACTTGGACAGGATTCTTCTGTAGCACAAAAGCCTCCTGTTTTAGGAGGAAATGTGGTTTCTGCTATGGGAGACCTTATTATTATTATTGCTTGTGCCTAAGCTTTTAGAAGGGAGCTGTCCTGTCCCTGCTAAATTCAAATGCCAGTGTTAAGAGCTGCACAGTGCTGGGGGGGGAAACACTGTACTAATCCTTCATGTGTGCAAGAGAGAGAGTGGCTGAAGGGTTTGGGGCATTACAGTTTCCTGCAAAGATTGCCTCTTCAGGCAAGAAACAACTGAGTAACACACAAATGATAGATCAATGCCTGTGAAGTATGCTACAGCTTCATGGATACTACAGTTCAGCCTCACTGGCAGGGTAAAACCTGAATTCTCCTTGTTCCAAATTTCTACCAGCAAATGGATTGAGTTTAAATTAAAGGCATATGGAGCAGGAAACAAAACAATGTTTCTGAACTTACCAGAAATGCTGCTCATAGCTGTAGAGTCTTCAGATCTTCATTCCACTTCTATCAGACTTGAAATGGGAGGGATTTTGGTTTGTCTTTTAGAAGACTTTGCTTAAATCAGTGACTTATTGGATGGAAGAGATGAATATGCCAGTAATTTGCAGAAGTGCCTCTTGACCAAATTTAAACTTCTAGTAGGATCCTAAGTGTTTTAAATCAACATGCCACAGGACTGAAGATTGTTGCTGCAACCCTAAGCCCAGGATCTAGCATCCTGTGGTTTGTTAGGCAGTTAGCTTTACAATTATCCAAAACCTGGAGTTTTTAATCCTCTTCAGTTGATCTATACATATCTATAGTTTCCTTAAGCAGCCTTGAGGTAAGCTGTTGTAAATAGAGGTGGTGGCAGACTAATTTATTCAGTACCTTACTGCTGTGCCACGTACATTTTGTGATTGATGCATCTCAGACTGTTCTGTGCACACCAGCAGATGCCTGCTTACCAATTTTATATCTCTGGAATTACTACAATCCTGCTTTGGAATTTTGTAACTTAAGAATTCAGTGGTAAATTTTACGTCTTTCAAGTTGGAGTTATTTTTGTTACTATAAAGATACACTGCTATTTGTACTGCTTTTTTCACTTGATTTTACACAATAAAACAAAGTTGGTTTTCCTGAGCTGTTTCTCCTTACATTTAAGAGTGCCACATCACTTGGGTGCCTCCAGCTGAGACTTTTTTTGGCTCAAGAATAGACTGTGGAATTACTTAGGTGTCAGTAAGATCTGGCTTCACTGGTGAGGAACTATCAAACCTCACCTGGGGTCTAGTTTTCCTTAGGTTGACACCTAGAAAGACACATTAGGTTTTAAGCATTCGAGTATAAATGTATAGATTCCCTTCTAATTACTTGTCTTAGCACCTTTGATAGAGCTTTCAGTGAAATAAGAATACAGTTTCTGTTTTTTAGGATTTTTTTTAATAAAGAGTTCAAATTGTAATATTTGTGCATTTTTTACCAAACTCATTATTGTGATGTACCACCGTGGCCAGCCTGAGTGGTAGTGGACTGTGAGCTGCCTGGAAAAGGTCAGCAGCAGCACTTGGATCCACAGACAGTCTTCAGTCATTAAAGATATTAAGTGGTTGCTTAAAAATTATCTCAGATTTTTGGAAGACAGAACTCTGCTCTTTGTGCTCCACCTCCAATCAGAAAGACATCTCTTGGGTCTTTCTCTTCCCTGTGGTTGGTGAAAAAAGAGCCACGTGTTGCTTGGACAGCTCCCACTGAGCTGTGTGTGCAGCTTCAACAGGCACGAGTCTCCCATGTGCAGCTGAGAGCTTGCTGTCCTTAAGGCACCTGGCAGTCAGTGCTTGGCAAGGCAACAGTTTGTGTTCCAGCCCAGAGAGGATCCAGTCCCAGACAGAGATCAGAATCGGGATTTCTGGTAACTGGCAGAACCTTGAAAGCCCTCAGACAGGGTAGGGACAAGTTCAGTTTAAAGTTTTAGTCTCCACAAGTGATGTTTGTTATTCACAGGGTTCATACCCTCGTCTCCTGTACAGGCAGTAGTGCTGGGCCATGAACACAATATCAAACACGATGGAGAAGACACCCAGGCCAAACTTGGTGGGGTCTCCAAAGATTAACCTCCACTCATCTGTCAAACACAAAATTAGAGTTAGGTCTGACTCCTCACGTGTAGTCTTAAGACACTTTAGAAAGTTCTTGTCTGTTACCTGGACTGCTCAGACACGCCTAAGCCTAACTGTAGTGCACAACTTAAGCAAAGCTAATTAATAACTGTTCCTGTGGTTTCTTCAGGAGGGCTATTTCATTTTGTATCTTGAGGGAATATGAACAGCTTCTTTATCCTTTCTATAAGAACAGCTCCCCACAACACAGCACAAACATCATTCTGAGATAACCTACTGGTCTATATCTGCTTTGTAGTGGGACCTCCCACCCCATTAAGACAGGCTCCAGCACCTCAATTCCAGGCTTACCATTGTTGAATGACTGCAAAAACATCTGGAGGAGGCTGAAGCTTCCACCAGTGAAGTCCAGTAACACATTTCCAATACTCCATCCCTCAGTACTCTTCCGACGGAAATTCATGTAGGCCTGGGAGTGTGACAAGAAGTCAGAGTGTCATGCACGAGCATTTGGGATTTCAAGCAGCTTTCAGTACAATTCTACTGGTTTGTCACTATTAATCATTGGTGGTTTAGTTTCTTCTCACTTTCAAGAGCACACACTGCAGGCTTAGGGTGGCAGGGATATGGAATGCAAGCAGAATAATTCAGATTTACCTGTGGGAAGTATTTTATCAGTGTGACTGCTAACTTAATGTAGGAGAAGCAGAACAAGAACTGCAGCCATGTCATCAACTCAGCTGCAGCCAGGAACAGCGTTGTGAAGGTGAAGATCCATGCAAGTGCCAGGAGTCCAACAACAACTTTGGATACTTTCTGACCTGCTCTCTGAAAGAGAAACACAGATGCATTTTGGCTGGGTCACACATCCCCAGACAAAAAGATACAGTTTGCTCTGGACCCTGCAGCACTACAGTCTAAACCAGTTTTACCAGTCAGGCTGGTACTAGAGGAGAACTTTAAAATTAAGTGTTTACAGAAGCCAGCTGGAGGTTTGCAAGAGCTGGAGAGCAATATTCATATCAATCATTTAAAACACTGCTGTCCCTGAGCAAGGGGGATTCTTGAGTATTTATGGTGCAAAATCTGTAACAAATCTCCAAAATTCCACCTGATGAGGTCAAGGGTTCCTGTAGGTGCAAAAAGCTGATAATACCATTATGGTAAAAAGACTTATGGTTGTTTTCTAATTCTTCACTAGAAAAGGCTGTAGTACCTGGCAGTGATGACAGATGGGCTGTTACAGATGGGCTAGGTTTAGCATGAGCAAAGGAAAAACCCCAAGAGAGAAATATAGAGAAAATTGGCCTGTTCAGATGAGAAGCTTTTACAATGAAAATTAAACAAAACCACCTGACTGGAACAATCAATGGGATTAAGTAAGAACCACTTGACTGTAACAATCAGTCTAACTTGAAAAGGTGAGAATTACAAAAGGGCATTTACAGTTGTTTTAAGAAAGAAGTGAAAAAAAGCTGTGTTTGAATTGCAGGGAGTATATAAAGTCCTATCATAGCCTGAAGAATACTCCCAGGATACAGCAAAGCATTTGTTACAGCTCTGTGAAGAGCTATAATCTATGTGCTGGCTAGAGATCTGTTTGGGAACTTTATGAACTTGGCTGTTTGCCTCAGTTATTTTGAGTCCCTAAGAAGTTTACTTATGAGCTCAGAACGTCCATGAGGCTGAAGTAGATAAGGTTAGTGGAGGTGCTGCTAGCTTAGGAAAGCTGAAGGCAGCTGGACTGTGAAGCCTGGCTCCTGGAAAGGCGGGTGGAAGTGCAGGGAATTTGGGATTCTGGAGCCCAAAAGGAGCGGGGAGGTGGCCGGCAGAGGGAGCTCTGTCAGAGCCCGCAGGTGAGCCCAGCACCCAGACCCACCTCGTAGATGCAGCACTGAATGATGGTGAGGAGAGTCAGGGCTACAGCGTGGAGACTGAAGAAAACATCATTGATGGCCACAGGGTTCACCCCGCTGGGATAACTGACCAGGAATTCCTCCTAAAGGTAAGAGAAGGCAAAGCCAACCACGTGTCTTAACTCCTTTCTGCACATCCCCACCCCCCAGCACACGTTAAGAGAGTCATGCTCACCTTAATCAAGGGAATCCAGAAGAGCCCAACATTAAACACACTGTAAGCTATAAAGCCAGTAAGGTTTAATGCTATAAAGTCAAAGCTTAGTCCAACAACACTAGAGAAGGAAAAAAAAAAAAAAAAAAAAAAAGAAACATGCATTAGAGTTACAGGCAGTTCCAGGCACAAATTGACCCAGGAATGTACTGATTTATTGGCAGTTTCTAGTGTAAGCAAAAGCTTCAGGCCCTGTGACCAAATAATGCTGGGAGTTCATCAGGAAGCCGGGTGAAATAACAGAGCTCTCACGGATCAATTTGTGTCTCTGCTCTTTAACTGCATCTCTCCATGAACTCAGCCCGTCTGATAAAGCCCTTCCAGTCTGCATCCATAAAGTACAAGGGCATCATTGCCAGATCAAATGGTTTCATTTTCATATATGATAATGTTCTTCAAGTCACTTAGCTCAAGGGGAGCTGGCCTAATGATGACACTACAAGGAGGTGTCTGAGAAACAGCTCCCAAGGCTGGTAATCTTTGGAAGTGATCCTCACAGCTGGCTCAGCCAGATGATTTACAACATGGCACCAAAAGGAATGGGGAAGTCTCCTCTATCACATGTTTATATTGGATGCCAAATCTTAGGATCAGGTGTTTGTAGGATGCACTTGGTTTCCCTGTAACTTGCATATATAAAAGTTGACTGAGGCTGCAATTATTCAGACCCTACCTTTGCCTTTTTCCCCATCTTTCCACAGATAATTCCCAATAACCACGATGGATTTAACTGAAGCTCTGAAGGTGATTTGCAGAAGTGCTTTAGTGACTTGCAAACAAATCTCTTTACCTTTTCCGTCGCCAGTTCTCAAAGAGTTGAGGATAAAAGGAGATGGACCAGGCGAGGAAATAGATCCAGCCAATCACCTCATCAGCATATCTCACTATGATGCTGTGAATCACTTGAAATTGAATCCTAGGCCTGATGGTTAATGCAAAAAGAAGCAGTTAATTCATGCTTTTTTCAGGAGATTTTATCTTGTTCTGCTCTGAGAAAGGAAATAGAGTCCAGTTGTTGAGACAAGACAATAAAGATTCGGATGGGTTCAGCTGAGTTGCTCCCCTTTTCATTTGTGACACCTCCCACTCCTGGGCCTTTCCTTTCCATCCTTTTACCATGGGAATGTTCCCAAAGGTCACCTTGTGCCTGTGTCTTGCACTCCCTCAGCATGGGGTCTGTTAGGCAAGAGCAGGGCTGCACTCTCCTGCCTCATGATCGTGCTGCCCTGTGAGTGTGCCACGTGCTCACCTCTGCCTTTGCCTCCAGTCTCAAAAGCAGAAGCAAAACAAGGAAGTGAAACAGGAGTATCCTACTGCTCAGTAGCATCTGGGCCACAAGCAAAAACAATCCAGCTTTCTCCGTCTGGCTAGGCTTTTCCTAGGAGGGAGAACTGGAGTCTGTGAGGAGAGGGCTCCCCTAACTGACTCTCCCCAGGAACTCCAGAACAAATCCTGCACAGTAAGAAGAGCATCCCACTGGACACTGACAGCCAAAGGCTTCCCACATCAGTAAAACTGCCAAGCAGTCTTCATACTTTTGGGAGGCACTATTAAAAACAGACTAAGGAGCCATGAGAACTCAGTCATCTTGTAATTAAATCTAAGACACCACTCTGCTTCTGTGCCTTCTATTTATCTGATTACTTAGGGATTTGCTGCAGGGTTACCTTATCTTCTTAACTGCATCCCACCCATGTCCCATTTAACTCCTAAGAATAGTTACTTCAACTTTTAGGAAGCTACAGGATAGTAAGTAAAACAAAAAAACATTTTCTCACCCAGTTAAGTTGGAATTATTGGCATAAAGGTAAACTGTTACTTGTCCCACATCATCTGCTTTCACTTGGAATTCTGCTTTAGTGTGACCTGCAGGGAACTGTACCTGCAAGGCAGAGCAGAGGGAAGAAAGAGGAGTTGCACCATAATAGCAGGAGCTTTTTGCATAAGGTTACAAGTCTGTGCTGTCACTTACCTCACCAGGAAGTTCAACAATGGTGCTGTGCTTTGAGGAGTGTGTAATATTAAGAGTTATCACCAGTGTCTCATTTAGTGGAGCCCTGAGAAGGCAGAAAAAACAAGTTAGGCTGGTGCTTGAGCTCAGAGGCTGCTTGGGGGCTGCAGGGGAGCATCTGCCAATCCTGTCGTAGTGAGCAGCACAAACACAACAGAACCTGCCTCACACTCCAAGGAACCAGCACCCAAGAGTGTGAGTATTGCACTGGTTCTTTTATCTGATGCACTGATGGTTGTATGGCCATTGTACCTCCCTCTTCTCCACACAAGTGGCAAAGCCACCAAAGGATCCTGTCCTGTCCTGTCTGTCCTGTCCTTGTGCTCATTACCGTTTGCTGAAACAGGGGATAAACAAGGCACACGTACTAGGGGTGATGAAGGACAGAAATTACAGCAGAAACACAAAACAAAACAAATAAAATCTTTCCAAGTGACACAATCCTGCACAGCTTTCCTAAAGGACTCCACTGAGCATTTGTCCAGGACGTGATCCTTCTAGGAAACGCAAGCTTCTCTTAAGCATCAGTTTTTAGAAAGGGAAGAACTATAAATTCACTTATAGAGGACAGCCAAAGGGAAAGTAAAGCTGCAATCATGATTTTACCTCAGAGAGATAGTGACATTTGTTGAACTTCCACTTTCTAGAGAAACCACTTCAGGGACTGACAACACAACGGCTCCATCTGTGGGGGGAAAAAAATCACCCACACAAAGCTCAATTACCATGAACAGCTCCGTCAGAAGAACAACCAACTTTTTTTGTGACATAGACATTTTACCCATTGGTCCCAGCAGTATCAGACAAGTACACATGATAAAAAGCAAAAGGGGGAGTATGGCTTATTTCAAGGCAACCAAAAAGAGAAGTAAATAACTGTCACTTGAACATGTTGCAAGGAAGTAATTCAAATGCTTGAAGTATAACGAAAGATCATGCCAAGGGAACGTTATAGGGTACTGCAAACCCACCCTGGTTCTTGATGTGGTCTGGGTGATCTAGGAGTCACAAATGCCCCAAATTTAATATAAAGTTGTTCCTTGGACCACAAATTCAAACCAAGTACTCAGATGCCCAAGAGAATGTACATTTACAGAAACAGAGAGAGATGCAGGTTGCACAGGTTGGCCTGGACACTTTTTTTTTCTTGTTGCCACATATTACACAGTGTTTGTAAGAAGTTATGTCCAGACGAGCTCCCCAGTTCATCATTGACTGCACCCCAGGCATTATTTAATCTGCAGAAGTGATTTTGGAGCACGAGGTGCACAACCAGTGCCTCCGTAGAGTGTAGGAGCGCAAGAAGAGCTGATGGGAAGCGTGGCACAGGTATCCCTGGAGAGCTGTAATGGGATAACTACAGAGCTGCCCTTTCCCTTCTTTTACTGCTCCGGAGCCCTGTGGGCCCAAGCTGGGCTGACCGGACACTCACCGCCAGGCCCCAGCAGCGCCAGCGAGAGGCTCAGCACAGCGGGGAGCAGGTACCGCGTCCTCATGGTGGAAAAGCTGTGGAAAAAGCAGGGAGAAGCTTTCCTCAGCACCCACCCGGCCACGCAGCCCATCCCCTCCGCTGGAAGCCGCGGCAAGCAGCTCCCTCCGCAGCACCGCGGCCCCCAGCCCGGCCGAGGGACCCTCAGCACCCCTCGGAGGGCACGGATCTCCCGAGCCTCTGCCCGCCCGGCCGCCCCGGGTACATCTTTACCTCAGCGCTGCTCCCGTGACGGACCCGCCCCACCTCAGCGCGCGGGACTACAAATCTCGGCAGCCCCTGCGCCCCCGCCAGACCCCCGCCGCTGGCGGCGCGCCGCGGTGCACGCTGGGACTTGTAGTCCTGGCGCTCTTCCCTCCGGAGCGCTGGCGGAGAGGGGTACCCGGTGCTTTGGAAAGCGCTGCTGCTGAGGCGGCACTACCGGGGAGCGGGCGGGAACCCACCTCCTTCAGAGCCCGGCGCCGTCCCGGTTCTTCCCTTTTCAGCTCTCACGTGAGGCGATCGCCTGTGGACTCTCCGCCCAGCGCCCACCGCGCCGCTGCGGCCGCCCCCGGGGCCATCTTGGGTGTGGCGGAGCGGGTCCGTGAGGGGGACAGCGCTGTGCGGCGGGACCGGGCGCGCTCGGCGTCGGGGTGGTTTGGTTTTTTGATAAAAAGCGTGCTTTAAAGCTGCGCAGGTCAGCTGGGGAAGGGGCAGTTTGTTACTGTCGCAATGGAGGGGTCGTGCCCGGGCAGTGCTGAGGGCAGGGAGGCACCTTCAGCCTGAGGGCGAAGTCCAGGTCGCGCTCCTGCCCCGTCCCTGGAGCCCGCACTGCGGCACCGGGAGCCGTGCGGGGCTCGGGCGGCGCCGGGAGCCGTGCGGGGCTCGGGCGGCGCCGGGAGCCGTGCGGGGCTCGGGGGGCGCCGGAGCCGTGCGGGCCGGGCGCGCCGGAGCCTTGCGGGCTCGGGCGGCGCCGGGAGCCGTGCGGGCTTCGGGCGCCGGAGCCGTGCGGGCTCGGGCGGCGCCGGAGCCGGCGGGGCTCGGGCGGCGCGGAGCCGTGCGGGGCTCGGCATGGTGGGTATCGTTCCGCCTGTCCGTGCTGCGCAAGGTGACCGCCATCCCCTCATGGCCGCGGCGGGCGGGCCTGCGCCCACCTGTGTGCTGGGCATTGACCTGGGCACGACATCGGTGAAGGCAGCGCTGGTGACAGGGACAGAGCGAGGGCTGGCGCTGGCCCAGAGCTGCTCCAGGGAGACGCAGGCACACAGCGATAGCCTGGGAGCTGCACCGCAGGTAAGGGCTGGCAGGGAGCGCTAAGGGAAACTGCAGGAAGGACACCGGCCTGGCCTTGCAGTGGCTGGGCTGGTTTTGGTGCATTGGGCACAGTCCAGTGGCTTTCCCGGATTGCTTTTGTGCCTAGATGGGCAGCATGTGTGTGAATATAAGGCAGAATTAAAACATCCCGTGGTCACCGTTCGAGGAAGTCAAGCAGAGCTGCTCGACTTAAGAAGATCCCAGGTTTTGAAAAATTGCCTGGGATATTCTAAAACTATTCTCCCATGAGCCACCACCTTACCTTTGACACTCCCAGTCGGGAAATGGCAGCCACCTGCCAGCTGGAAGGGTGTTTTATTTTGCACTTCAGTGTGAGGTGGAATCACAGCTGGAAACTCCCTGTGGAAATAACCAGGAACAAGTACTCCTGTTAAAGATCTTTACATCCATTGTGTTGGGCAATCTAAAAAAAAAAAAAATAAATGTTAATCAGGATCATAATGTGCACTCTTTCTGATACCAAGGATACCAAACAAACGCTCCTCCTGCCAGTTTATGCAGCCGAAAGTACCTATGCACAAAGTTCACGTTTATTTGTAGACTCTGTTGCAATAGTTTTGTTTTTCATACTGGTCTGTCACAAAGTAACCTGAACCTTTGAAATTGTGAAAGCTTCTCCTGGGGAACACTTGGGTCATTTTGCTGGGTGGTTCTAGGAATAGAATATCCAGAAATCGAATATCAGTATCATCAAAATCATCAGTGAGTAAATAGGGAGGAGCTTTAGAAAGAGGCAGGGGAGACTGCACACCCGTCAGAACACATGGATAATTCTCTTTGTGAGGAAAATGAAGAGCAATAGATAAGGTGAATTAATGAATGCTTGTAGTCAGTAGTCATGGATTTTTTAAAGTTATGGTTGAATGTGGTTATGTAGGAAATTAAAAATTATTTGGCCTTCAGTTTAAGAGGCTCAACTTGCTAGTATTGATTTTTAGTTTTTGTGGGTTTGTGGGTTTTCTGCAATTTTTCTTTTCACAGTTTAGTAGTGAATATATTACTCTAATAAATGCTGTTGAACTAAATGAATTCTGTCCTTCACTTCTGACTAAAGCAGCCTTGTTTAATAAATACACTGAGTGAATCCTAATGGCTTCATGCTCAGGATAATGCTTTATGATTGCAGGGAATGGAGCAGGATGTCCAGAAAATCATAAGAGCACTGAATGAATGCCTTGCTGCTCTGCCTCAGCAGCAGCTTCAGCAAGTCACCCACATTGGTATCTCTGGACAAATGCATGGGGTTGTGTTTTGGGAAAGTGATAAAGGTAACATTCGTTCTTTAACATTGCTGCTCAGAGTATCATGATGCAGATAATTAAATTGTAACAGGGCAGTGGTTCTGGGATTAAACTGCTGTATCTTCTCTAAAAGAGAATTAACAGATCTCTTACAGGGATTTTGCTTTTTTAACTGAAATTTCAGTTACACACTATAGCTAATGATAAAGGATTTAGCCCAATGACATCCCTGCAGAGTCAGCACAATTATTAAAATGAAGGAGGAAGAGCATCTTTGTGCCTTTTTAATTGTTTTTCCATCACATGCTATCTGCTGCCATTTGAAAAAACTTCTGCTTCGTGTGAATAACTTGCAGGGGCATTTTATTCACCTCATAAAACCCTTACCTAGATGCTGTCCAGCATCTCAATAACTGATTTTTTTTTCCTCTAAAATCCCAAGCCTTTTTTTCCTAGCAAGTAATACATAGACTGTCATGTTGCATTTATTTTGTTGCTTATACTTCTGTTAGTAGGAGCTGAGAAAGGACTGTGGTCAGGATTGTGGATGCTCAGCTGCTTGCCAAGACCTCAGAAACAAAATCAGCTGCAGTGAGGTAGTCATGTGGGGCTTGGTTGTGCAAACACCCAGATAATCCTTGTGATAGTGAGGATATTTGAAGAATCCAGGCCTTGGATTGCCAGCCCTGTGAGATAGGGGTGGATTATCTTCTTGGCTAATGCCTTATAAACCTACTGGGGTCTAAGGCTTCCAGAGTGTGGGTCTGTGTCTTCTTTCACTTAACCCTGTAATGTGCTCATCTGGACAACTGTACAAGTCTTATTATTACAGGAGTTATGCAGATGAAGTAAAGATTTATTGCAAACCACAGAGCAGATTTCCCAAAAGTACTGGTCACTGCCTCTCAGAAGTTGTCAGGGTCTTAATTGCTTGAAGAGGGACTGTACTATTCATTACTGGCTGTAATTTTACATTAAATACTAAAAATGATTAGAAAGAAAGAAGTCTAATGGTTGATGGACTGAAGGAGCTGTTGTTGCTTTCCAGCTGTCCCAGGAGCTTCATAACAAAGCCTTGTGTATTCATAGGCACAGATTCTTATGTCATATTGGTAAATATTTTATGTCCTAAAGCCACATGCCACTTTAGTTTCATTTCTATCAAATGAAAGAGGGTGTTCGTTCTCATTAGTTTTGAGTGGACTAAGTGAATCCAGGACCTTGGGGGACACAAATAAAATATTTAATGGCATCCTTTAGGGTTAGAATTATGACTAATAATATTTCTTAGAATCCATTTAAAACTAGAAAAGCAAGCCAACTGGAAATTCAGTTCAAACAGATTTGATAGAACAGGGAATTGAGGGAACAAGAAAAAGTATGTGTTTTAGTTTGCATGATTTTCATGGCACCTCCCATGCCTTCAGGGCTGCTTTTACTGTGTGAGTGTGACTTCCAAGCCCTGTATCCAACCCAGAAATTACTTTTTTTGAGCTATATTTATGTGAGTTAGGAAGCTGAGTCTCTCCTCTTGACTCTCTGCTCCCTGGCCAAAACCCCAGAGTTTGCCTCAGTTCCAGAGTGAGTGACCTGGTGCCCAGGGATGGCTGGGAGAGCTCAGAGCTGCACCCTGGAATGTGCTGGCAAACAGTGCTTGAGCCCAGCCTCTCCTCTTCAGTGAAAGAATGTGAAGGTTTCCTCAAAGGAGTGCTGTTCTCTGCTCAGAAGGAACGTGCTGGACTGGGAAACTGAATTACACCCTGAATTAAATCTTGTCCTGTCTTTGGTGAAGCGCTGTTGTCTAGTACATGAGGGTTTTACTCTAGTTTTTTGCAGTCCACTGCTCAGTAGTCACAGCTGCAGGTTTCTTGTTGCTTTGGCTCCAAAGGTGATGCAGCTCTGTGCAGTTCATTACTGACCATTCTCAGGTGGTGATGTGGCACCTCCCAGCCGGGGTTTTTATGTCAGAGCTGCCATGCCAGCTCCTCACCTCCCATAGCAGACTGGCTGGGGTTTTGTGTGGCTCCTCTGTTATTTAAGTTGTATCTTTACTATCTCTCTTCAAGAGAAGGAAGGCTTTGGATACCATTCTCTGTGTTACAGAGGGTGATTTGTATTATGATGTTATCTGGGGCTGAAAACTAAGGCTAATTTGGTTACAGTCTCTACCGGCTCGGTTTCTGATATATTTAACAAATTATCGGGAGTGTCCAGAAATGAGGAATGCCAGGCAGGGAATCACTGGATTTCTTGGATTCTGTTTGGTTTTCAGGTTGCAAGTGGTCAGAGAGTGGCACAGGCCCTGCCTTTGAGGCAGGCAAGGTCAGCCCCCTGGTCACCTGGCAGGACGGCCGCTGCAGCCCCACCTTCCTGGCCTCTCTCCCCCTGCCCCAGTCCCACGTGGGCCTGGCTACAGGATTTGGATGTGCCACAGTCTACTGGTATTTAAAGAACAGGTACATTGCTGCTCAAAAGGCTGTTTCTCCTCTTGAATTTATGTGACAATTAGTATTCTTGTAGCACTTTAATGCTGCTGCAGGCTGAGGGGCTGCGTTTCTCTGTAATCATAATCTTAATTAAGTAGTCAAAGAATATTTAAAATGGCATATTTAATATAAGCTATATGCAATTAAGCATGCAGGAGTCTCTGATCTCATAAAAATACTAGATCTCTAATAAAAGGATGAGTTTTTGATCGTATAGGAACAGAAGCTTTAAAGTATCATACAGTAATTCCAGTCTGTAATACTGCTCAGAGGAGCTGTGCTGATGCAGTTTGAACGCTGTCATTTTGCCTTGTGCTGCTTTGTGGAAAGTACAGACATGCCTAAAACAGTAACAGAGTTGCTTGGTCTGGTTGCTGCCAGATGCTAAAACAGAGTCTCTAAATTAATTTCAGTTCCTTCCTTCCTCAGACACTGACACAGATCCTCATGAGGTGACACAAATGCCCTGCTTTGTTGTGGCATGTTTGCAGAGGATGCAATTTTTCACTTATGGCTCGGCAGCAGCAGGATTTGCTCTTCAGTTTCATCTTTCTCAGAGAGCAAGTCTCTTCCTCTGCAATGAGTTCAGGTTCAATAAATGGGGGAACATTTATTAGATCTTGTTTTTTTCCACTGTGTGTCCACTAAATATATGGAGCATGGTGTGATCTTTAGAGCTGCCTAAGTAATGAGTCCAGCTGCTTTGTTTTGCTTCATATTTGGTACATTTCCGTTCATATAATTTGTGGATCCCAGAGCAAGTGGGAATTTACCTATTTTTCAATAATGTTCCAGCATCAACAAAGTGCTGTTTTATCTCACACAAACAATTATTACTTTCCTGGTATTTTTTTCAGTGCTTTGCTTTTGAACCTAGACAACCCATTCCTTTAAGCTGCCCTCTCTCCATCTTCCATCTGGAGATAAGTATTGCTGCAGCTTGGATAACAAATTCAATTAAAAAAAAATAAACCAAAACAATAAAATGCAGGTTGATCAGTGAGGTGACTGTTTGATATTTAAACAGACCCACATGTCTGAAGTTCCCCCTAGCAATTAAAGTTGTCTTTTCTCACTGCTTAAAAGCAACCCCCCTTTTTTGTTTGTTTGTTTTTCAAATATCTTGTTTAAAAGTCCAGATTTTCTGAAGGCTTATGATGCAGCTGGCACCATCCAGGACTATGTGGTTGCCATGTTGTGTGACCTGAGGAAGCCACTCATGTCTGTCAGAATGCTGCCAGCTGGGGATATTTCAACTGCAGAAACAAGAGCTGGAACACTGACATGTAAGTGCTGATGCCACTCGGTGGGGTTTGTGCACTGCTTGTGTCAGGCAGTGTGAGCACCTCTTTGGTGCTACACATAAAAAGGGATTGAAAGTTATTCCTAATCATTTGTGGCCTGTACTGAAGAGCTACTGAGAGTTTGCTCTGTTTAAATCTAAATAAAATCTGGCCCAGTATTTTTTTAAAAATCCCTACAAACAGCAGAGCTGAGTCTTGTCAGTGATTCCAAGATGTTCTCCCCCTTTTTGTGGTGGGGTGGGATGGACAAGTGCAGCCACAGTGTTACCTGTGCAAGGTAAACAGTTACCACTCTGTAATTCTTTGAGCTGAGCTTCATAACTTCTAAGACTTGTGATAATACTTAAGAGCTATTAAGCTACAGGAAATCTTAGAAGGAATCAGTTTATTTATTTACTTACTTTAATGATTTGCTCTTTCAGGGCCAAGTGCTAAGGCCTTATATATTTCAGGGCTTAGGTTAGGCCAGGACTCCAAGGTGAAAGATCTTCTCATCAAGGTATGAAAGAGTGTCAGAAATTTGCATTTTGCTGACTGAACTTTTACTAATGTGATGGAGTTGCTGTAGCACCTGCAGCTGATTCTGTAAGGAGTTTGTTGGACTTAAGTTTTCATGATTTTGTTGTGAACTACTAATTGCATGACAACTGAAGCTCTTTGATACTTAGCTGCATTTTTTGCTGGTTTTATGATTGTCCCTTCACCCTGGACCTGCTTGTCCATGTGACATCAGTAGGTTAAACTTGCTGAACATGTACTGTATAATCTCAGGTACTCAGATTGCAGAGAAAGGAAAACTGTTTATTCTTCCAGACTGGTTTACCCAGCCCACTGGACTGGAATGCTGGCCCTGTCCAAGACAAGGCTTTCTATACTGGTGAAAGCATCCATAAATCCAGCAGCCACAAACATGTGGCCAGGTTCATCTGTGACTTCAAAGAGTTTTGTAGTAATGCCACACATTCCTAACTGCTTTATTCCAATAATGTTGTTCTGCTTCCAGACTGAAAAAATCTGGCTTTCCTGTCCACTTGCTTCCAGAGGTGGGAGACCCTGGCAGCATTGCAGGCAGGACAACCTGTGCATGGCATGGAATACCCAAAGGAGCAAAAGTGGGAATTGCTCTGGGAGATTTCCAGTGCTCTGTTTATTCCTGTCTGACTGAGAGGACTGATGCAGGTATGGTCATTTTGGTATCTAATTAGTTTTTCTCATTGTTCTCCTTCAGGGTAGGTTAGTAAAACACTGATTATTTTCTCTTTTCTTCTTTTTCTTTTTTTTTTTTTTTTTGGTGTGTTTTAGTTCTTAATATCAGCACCTCTGCTCAGCTGACCATCTCAATGCCCCAGGGTTTCCAGCCTCCAGAGGCCCCAGATCCTTCCTCAGCTGTCACTTATTTTCCCTACTTCAATGATGACTACTTGGCAGTGGCAGCATCACTCAATGGAGGGAACGTGCTTGCCACATTTGTGGGAATGGTGGCCCAGTGGGCACAAGAGCTGGGTAAGTCACTTCAACAAGAGCTGAATCACAAAACTGATGTTGATCATCATGGTAAAAGGAAGCTGAGGCAAAGGGACAAGCCTAGAACTGTTCCATCATGCCATAAAGGGAACAAGAATGTAATTCCTGGGTCATGCTTCCCAGATCTCTGGAATTTCCTGCTGAAGCTTTTGAAGGTGCTGGGACAGTCATGCTTGGACTCTACATTCATATTCCCTCCAGGCCTTCTTTTGTTTCAAGGACAGAATTATTTTGTGCCAAGTTGATTTTCAAAAAGCAAGGTTGGCAGATTTGAGGAAAACAGCCTCTAATTTTGTGTGCCTGCAGTCCAAAGGAGTCCTTTTGCTGCATATTTTGCAGCACTCTAATGAATTTTAAGACCTAAACTCATGGCATGTCTTTTAACTGCTTTAAGCATGGCATTGACAGTTTTTCTAATAATCTCTTGGATTTTACACTATAGAAATAAGCTCTGAAATTGTTCTTTCTGTAAGTACTTGAGGTGAATGTTGCATTCACATGGAATCTGAAGCTGAACCCTGCTGTTAGACCCTTTAAAGCTGTTGCTTTGTGGGACTTAGCACAGTGCAGGCAGTGAGGAGTAGCTGTTACTGTCGGGAAAGGCAGTTGCTGTAATCAGAGAAAGCTTTCTGGTATTGCACATTCTGCATGCAAAATGGAGAATTACAGTTCATAATCTTGGACACACAATTACCTTTGGGGCTTGGAGAAAGATAATCCAGCATTTTGCTGAACAGGTGCAGCAGTGTCCATTTTAAGTGTCCACATATGAGATACACCAGACAGTTCTGATCGATAACAAGATATTTCCCATCTGCAGGATTTCACATTCAGGAATCTGCCATCTACCCAAGGATAATCCAAGCTGCCTTGACCCAAAAGCACAGCAAGCTCTCAGTCCACCCAACCATATTTGGAGAGAGACACCTTCCTGAGCTGCTGGCATCAGTGAGCAGCATTGGGGCCTCGGAGCTGTCCCTGGGCCATGTCACCAGAGCCCTGTGCCGTGGCCTCGTGGAGAATCTCTGCTCCATGCTCCCTGTGCAGCACCTGCAGGAGCTGGGGGTGAGGAGGGTCCTGGGCAGTGGCAGTGCCCTGGCCAGGAATGAGGTGCTGAGGCAGGAAGTGGAGAGGATTTTTCCATTCCCTGTGGTTTATGGGAAGGATGTGGATGCTGCTGTGGGGGCAGCTATGGTGATGTTCCACAGTAAATAAAGTCATTATTTGGAATGGCCTGAGATGAAGCTTCTGGTTTTTTCCTGACTCTAAAGTGGGGTTTTTTTCACTTTATTCCACATGCACTCTAGCTCCTAACAGTGGGACAAAACCTCTGCATTTAATGTCTGCTTCTCCTGGGTCTGCATGTTTTGTTGCTCTGTCATTCCCATTTGTGAAATGAGAAGTAATTATCACATTACATTTATCTGAGTGACTAGGAAAGATCCATTAACTTCCTGCATAAAAAGACACTTCTTGTGAGGTTCATTTTCTTGGTAGGAAATATGTTGGAAAGGACTGGGAGGGATGAGTTGCTGTCTGTAACTTGGTCTGATGCTTATGTGCACTGCCCTAATATTTCCAAATTTTATCCTTCATGTTATGCTCTTAGAATTTCTTTCTTTTCCGTAGTCTTTATTTT
Organism: Sitta carolinensis; assembly: GCA_032173965.1. NCBI lineage: Eukaryota > Metazoa > Chordata > Aves > Passeriformes > Sittidae > Sitta > Sitta carolinensis. The sequence continues at coordinate 3,349,316 of CM063299.1, read as the reverse complement.
AATGTTAAAGCATTTATACTTTCCTGTCTACATGTACATTTCTTTTGCTCAGATGACAGTGGGAAACAAGTAAGATGTTTCATGTTTTCTGGATATAGTTTCATTCCTAGGAAGCACATGTTTCCACTGGAATATGGACATGGATTCCTCTCATGCTCATTAGCAACATCAGGACTGACATTTTTATGGTGAGAGAGCTGTGCTGACTTCTGAGATCTTAATTACAGAGATGGCTTCATTTCCATTCCATGGCATGTTCAGGGAACCTTTGGCATATTACAGAGAAAATGTAGACTAAAGGTGTTGGAAGAAGTCTGAATCTGTGTTGTTTTCCCTCTTGCATTGTCATAAATATAATTTTTATCAGCAGATCTGCTTTCACTTTTATTGAATAACAGGAAAGAGCTCATGGTGCTGTTGCATCAAAAGCCTTTGCAGCATTTTGGCTGCTGCTGAGGCCCTGCCTATTGGTAATCTATATTTATGCATTAATAAACAGCCTTGTTACTCTGAGTACCACAGATCTAAGGAGTATAATTAGTTTGCTATTAAATAGGCAAATATATAATTCTTTTATATATTCACGGACAGATGGCAAGACTAGAGAGACAGCCACCTTTTGCAGAACAAAAGACAGATAATTCCATTGAATAATTTCATATTCTACTCAAAATCTCAGGAAGCTGGGGGGTTGCCTAACAGCCTCTGGAAAAACTGTTTCTTTAGACTAGTTTTTGTCAGAAAGATCTTATGTAAATGATATATTTAACAATGTATGACACAGCTCTGAATTTTTGAGGGTGTTAGATCCATCCTGGATTAGATAAATTGAGTTTTTTCCTCATAACATTAGTATTTAGAGGCTGACTGATATCTATAGATATAGATATAGTTATATAGATATATATAAAATTTAAGTGAACATAGGAGAAACATGAAACAATAAAAAGACTTTTGGACTTACTGGTTCTTCCTCAACTCTTTTCTGAATCAGCTTATTGTTAAAATATTAATCTTTAAATCAGCCACCCAAGAAAAGTGTCCAGAAAGGTGATTGTGGCATGTTTTACAAAGTTTTGTAAATTGAATTGAAATTCAAGAATTGAAACTGTGACCCCCAGAAACAATCCTGTGTGGTGGTTTGGGTGCTGGGGTTTTTTCCAAATTTTAGTATATTTATGAAGAGGAAATCTGGAGAAGAATATCCATTACTAAATGCAATTAAGGGGGAGGGAAAAACAACAGCAACTTACTGCAATTCTTGTAAAGAGCTTTGCTAAGCCTCTGGGAATAGAAGCCACTGATGCTTCTGGTTCCAGAATTGTGCTTAATTATCTTATTGCTCTGTTCTCTGTTTTTCCAGTGAACTTCCCTTGGTTCTAAAAATCAGCACATTTTGCAGACAAATGAGGTGGAGAAGCAAACTCTGAGGGCTTTGCAGTCCAGGCACCTTGGAGGAGGAATATCTGGCACCAGTTTCCTGGGGATCAGTGGGTGTTTACTGAGACTGAACTATTTTTCAGAAGACAGGATTTCTGTCGATATTGGTAAGTTCTGCATGTATATTTGAATAGCATGGTTATTTTTAAACTCCATTATTTGTGGTGTGGAAGGGATTCTATCCAAAATATTTCTTTATTTTATTGTATCAAACCTCTGTGTACGTGGGTTTCAAAGAGTTCAAGTATGTTTGTGCATTTTTTAAACTAGATAATGATTATTGTGGGGTTTTTTTATCATCCTTCTACAGATTTGTGAAGGTTATTTCCCTTGCAAATTCATACTTACGAGGCAATGCAGCTTTGTCTTCATTATCAAACATATAACCAGCAGAGTTTAGAAAGGAAATACATATAATGTAGGTTTGAGCAATTGCCAGGGAGGCAGGATTGAGCCTATTCTGCACATTTTAATATTATATTTATTCTGTGGAAAATAAGTGATGGTGTGTTCTGTTGCTACTCACTGATGTTTTTGGCTCAATCTGCATGAGTTTAAATAAGACAAAAAATTAAAATTATACATGACTATATTCCCTCTATATCTTTTTCTATATTTTATAGAACAGTTTTTATTCCTTTTTCACTGTAGTTCTACTGTAATTTTAGTATCTTGTTCCAAATAGAAATATTTTTATTTCTTATTTATGGGACAATTAAGTTAATAAGATATTATGTTATTCTTTCAGAGTGATACTAAGGAACCAAAGAACTTGAAAGGTGAGCAAGTTAAATTGCAAATTAGTATTTTATCTGTGCTATGCTGGTTTGCTTCCAGTAACCCTAAATGTGCAACCGTAAATATAGACATTGATGCTTTCTTTATATGTGTATTGTACAAAATTATAGAAAATGCAAATGACAAAATTTTCTTTCCTGTCCTGTTTTCACAGAAAAATGTAAGTGACCCTTGATGTTAATATGAATTATTCCCACAGTTCTGAAAATCCAGCTTTAATGCAGGTTTGCACACAGCCTTCAGAATGTTTCTTTTGTGAAGAGAAACAACCTTGAAGTGTGTTTATGTTGTTGGTTTCACACTGACTGTATAGAGAAAATCACTGACCACTCTAATGTGGTTTATAATTTGAGGCTTTTTAAAGATTTAGTGGCATTCCTGTGCTCAAAGCTGTACAATTTCCAAGCAATGGAGGATGTCAGAGCAGCTCTCTAAGCCAGCTGTGCAGCAGTTCAGGTATGATGTGTGCCCGCCTCCACTGCTGGAATTCCAGGATATTTTGCATGCAGTCACACAAAAACCAATATTTGTCTGATTAAAACGGGTTGATAAGAAGTCAAACCAAAAAAAGGGACCCTGTTATACCTCCAGCAGAGTGTGTTATCTGGGAGGGTGGGCTGGCCCTGGCACAGGCTGCCCAGAGCAGCTGTGGCTGCCCCATCCCTGCAAGTGTCCGAGGCCAGGATGGACAGGGCTTGGAGCAACTTTGGATAGTGGAAGGTGTCCCTGCCCACGGCAGAGGGATGCAATGAGCTTCAAGGTCTCTTCCCACCCAAACCATTCTCTGATTCTGTTTTTGTTGCTTGTATCAGCTTCTGTGTGGTTGTGGATGAGACAAGATCAGCCTTGTGGTTGTTGCAGTCACATCTTATCTGTGGTAACCTCTCCCTCCCAGTTTCCGTGCCTCATGTCTGAGGTGAGCTCACCTCTCAAGGATCACACACTCCAGTTTCCATCAGGCACTGCCATGGCTCTGCCAAAGCCCTTAAGGATCATTTTCCTGGGTGCAGGAAGCCCTCTGTGCTCAACACCCCAGAGACCAGGTTATGGCACAAGCAGGGCTTTTTTCACATCCCTGATAGAATCTTGAGAATGGTTTGTGGCACAAGCCAGTCAGAAAGTAGAGAAGAAAAGCAGAGATTGTTGGGGTTTGAGATTGTTCAGGCTTTACCAGTGACTGGAGGATGAGGCACTGGTTTTAAGCAGAGGCAGCTGAGGCTCAGCTCTGCAGTGAAGTGGACAGGAAGCTCTGGGATGCTCTGGTTTGCTTTCTCCAGTCTGGAATGAGTAAGGGCAGTGGGAACAGGAACAAATGGAATAGAGGTAAAGACCTACTGAACTGTTCTGGCTGTGGGCACAGTGAGAATGTGTCCGTCTGCCTCACTTCTGGGATCAGAGCAGCCAATCCACTGCCTGCTCTTTCTGGAAAACATTCCTGGGCTAAAGGGGCCTCGTGGCCCTGTAAGTGCTGACTGGAGGTGTTTGTGTCCTTCCTCACAGACTGCTGGCTCATCATGTCCTCCATTCTTGGGAAGATGAAGAAGTTTGGCAGTTTTGACATGGAGGAATCTGAAGTGACAGATGAACACACAGATGGGGAGGACTCTGCCCAGGAAACCCCTGACAACCCCAAGGCCCACTCAGCACCAAGGTGCAGCCCCCCAAAAGCAACATTTTTGCAAGACGGGGCCGCTTTGTGATGGGGGACAGTGACAAGGACATGGCTCCCATGGACTCCTTCTGCCAGATGGATCACCTGATGGCACCTTCTGTCATCAAATTCCACGTGAATTTGGAGAGGGGCAAACTGCACAAGTAAGTTTGCCTTGTGACATTTGGTTGTAATGAGTAGTTTTACAACTGCAGGCTGTGGTTCTTAGAGCAGCATTTGTTCTCTCCACTTAAGCATTACCATTTTTCTAGTTTCACTGTTTTCTGTGCCAAGTTAAGGAGGGTTGCAACTGAAGGTGACAATAACTGTTGTCTCTTGGCATCTCTAAAAATCTCTGTCTCCATGGATATTATGCCCAAAATTGGAATCAGGCCTCAGTTCACTTGAGGCTGCTCAGTGAATGGACATGGCTCAGAGTGAGAACAAGGGATAGCCTGGCTCCAGGCCTGTAGTTACACTGCCAAACTTCAGTGCCTCTTTGAAGATTTGTGCTCAGCTTTTCAGCAACAGAATCATAATTTTATCAGGAGAGTTGCTTGCAGACTTTGTTGCTTTTAGTCTTTGCACATGTACCTATTCTAATCTGCAGCATTTACTACTTCACATGAGCAAGTGAAGAACAGTATTCTGGTAGTTGATGAAAAGCCTGCTAAGTATCTGACTTTAGGTAACTGACATTTCCCTTCGTTAGGCTCCTATCTACAGATTCCATCACAGGCTGCTCAGAAAAAGCTTTCAGATTTTATGACCGCAGGAGGATCTTTGATGCTGTGGCCCAAGGCAACACAAGGGACCTCAGTGACCTGCTACTCTACCTTAATAGAACCTTCAAGCATCTCACAGATGAGGAGTTCAAAGGTACCCTTTAGTGTCACATGCCTCAGTTGCCCTCTTCTTCTTCTTCCAGTAGTGCTCCTGAGATGAAAATAAAAAAAAGATAATTATGTTATGTGTCTGCAGGAGGTCCTTTAATAGCCCTATTGATTGGGCAACCTGTTGATTGGAAGGTTACAGGAGCTGAAATTTTCTGTGAAACATTAAATGAGGTTTCTTGTCTTTTGAAAAGAACTCATTAGTTCCTGCTTGCCTGGGTATAAATGGTGGGTTTGTAATCACTTCTATATACCTGCAATTTTTTGTTTTACAGAGCCTGAAACTGGCAAAACCTGTTTACTGAAAGCCATGCTGAATCTGCATGATGGGAAAAATGATACCATTCCTTTGCTGCTGGATATTGCAAGGAAAACTGGAACTCTGAAAGAGTTTGTTAATGCAGAATATACTGACAACTACTACAAGGGTAAGACAAACAGCTGCTGCAGTGAATGCTTAGGGAGTTTAGAGTGAAATGGGGTCAGGCAGAGCTCTCAAAGTCTTGTGCATGAGGCCTTATGCTCCCCAAAGTTCTGGGGTGTGATTGCCAATCTGTGCATTTGTGCTGGGGCAGTGCCCTGTTAGGTGCAATATTCTGCCTTTTTTGATATGCAGTGATTTAATGATTTGCATTTTCTATTTGTGTGGGCTTTTTCCTGTTCAGTTCTAGAGCTTTTTAGCTTGCAGAGCTCTCAGTTCCAGCCTCTTTCTTACATGGAGCTGAGGGAATTGCAGTGCTGAAAGCTCTCAGTTTGTACTAAATGTTAAGGATTTCTGTCTGATGAGTGTCTCTGTAGGCCAGACTGCTCTTCACATCGCCATCGAGAGGAGGAACATGTACCTGGTGAAGCTCCTGGTCCAGAATGGAGCAGATGTTCATGCCAGAGCCTGTGGGGAGTTCTTCAGGAAAATCAAAGGGAAATCCGGCTTTTATTTTGGTAGGAGTGAGCACAGTGTGGTCTTTATTGATGGAGTTGTCCTAGCAGCATCCCAAGTGCAAGCTGTTAAATAATCCTGTTTATGTGGGGCTGGAGGCTCAGAAGTACCAGATGGGCTGCTCCACCTTTAGGCCAAATATTTCCTCCCAAAGACTGAGCTCATAAAGAAACACAGTTGGTAGCTGATGGTGCTCAGTGTGAGCCTGGTGTCAGCTTTCCTTTGTTCTCTGAGCACTGCATCCTTTGTAACCTGCTCCGGTCCTGGCAGGGTTTTTTTAAGCAGCTGTTTTTCTGTGATGTACTTAAACCAAAGAAAACCTATTTTAACAGCTATCACAAGAATTGGTGTTGTTCCAGACAGAGAAATTAATCTTTTCTCATGGTGAAAGATGAAAACAATGTTTCTGTTTATGCACCTCTAGTACTGGGCTTTCTGACCACTCCTTCCCAATTCTTGCCATAGGAGAGCTGCCTTTGTCCCTGGCTGCCTGCACCAACCAGCTCTGCATTGTGAAATTCCTCCTGGAGAATCCCTACCAGGCAGCCAACATCACTGCTGAGGACTCCATGGGCAACATGGTCCTGCACACACTGGTGGAGATTGCAGATAACACCAAGGATAACACCAAGTTTGTAACCAAGATGTATAATAACATATTAATCCTTGGTGCCAAAATTAATCCCATCCTCAAGCTGGAAGAACTCACCAACAAGAAAGGGCTCACTCCTTTAACTCTGGCTGCCAAAACAGGGAAGATAGGGGTAGGTGAACAAAGGTGTTTGACTGTCCCATTGCTGTATCACATTATAGAGAGAGCATGTGAAACGTTTATGCAGAATAGATTTCAGGACTTTATTACTGGGTCCTTTTAGTTAAGAGGAACTGATGCTGCAGTTTAACTGCACAGCCCTTAAAGGCTACAAAGTGTGAGTGTGTCTGTGCCCAGCTGATGATATTCACACACCACTGGTATGCAAGGCAGCCCCAGAGGAAACAGAAAGTGGGTCTCTGATATCATCTAAACCACTGGAGCCCTTTCCTTTCAGACTGGCTGATATAATTTGTCTTCTGGCAGTCCCCACTCAAAGTGACTGTGCTCAGAGATGTGTAACATCTCTGCTTTTCTCTTGCAGTTTTGAAACAGATAATGCCAAGTTGTAAGAGGTGTTTGTATTTCCCACCTCCTATCAAACAGTGAGGAAAATCACTTTGTTTATTTTATACTGTGATCTCTGCAGTGCTCCAGTGGTTTGGCTTCAGCTCAGTTAACTAGGGAGAAATTACCCTTCCTGTGTTGTGGAGAGGCTGAGGAATGAGAGGTTCATTAGCACTGAAATGTTGGTTGTATTGTTCTTTTGCAATTAGATTTTCGCTTACATCCTCAGACGGGAGATCAAAGACCCCGAGTGCAGACACTTGTCCAGGAAGTTCACTGAATGGGCCTATGGACCTGTCCACTCCTCTCTTTATGACCTGTCCTGTATAGACACCTGTGAGAAAAATTCAGTGCTTGAGATCCTTGCCTACAGCAGTGAAACCCCAGTGAGTACTGCACCTCCTTGGCTGGGAAGAGCTTCGTGTTCCACACAGAGCATCTTTTCCCTCATTTCCATGAAACGGCAACCTCCCACCCTGAGCTTAAGGGAACTAGAGGGATCATTTACTGAAGATTTATGTAATATGGGTTTTTTCAAAGTCCAGTCTATTCTGATCCTAGCAAAAGTCTCCTTTTTCTCCTGCACAGAACCGTCATGAGATGCTGCTGGTGGAACCCCTTAACAGGCTGCTGCAAGACAAGTGGGACCGGTTTGTCAAGCACTTGTTTTACTTCAACTTCTTTGTCTACACCATGCACATCACCATCCTCACTGCAGCTGCTTACTACAGACCTGTACAGAAGAATGAAAAGGTACATGACTCCTGTCATGTGTCAGGGGAACCACCCATTGTATGACATCCCAAATTTACCTGCCATTTGAATGCATGCTCTTACCAATTTTTCCCCTTTCCTAAAACAGGAGAGAGATTTGACCCTGCATGTTTTCCAGTCTTGTCCCCTTGCTGCAGCACATTGAGAAACTTAACCACTCCCTGTTCCCCCAGAAATGGAGTTCCTTCCGGCTGCTGGCAAGGCCTGGTCTTTTCTATCTCCAGTTCTGCTGAAAATATCGATTTTCCTGTCTTCTACAGCCTCCCTTCACCTTTGGTTACAGCACTGGGGAATATTTTCGAGTAGCTGGAGAGATCCTGAGTGTACTGGGAGGCCTCTATTTCTTTCTCAGAGGGGTAAGATATTTGAAAAATTTCCTTTCACTGTTTGGGTTGGTATAGGAGAGAATCAAACAAGCTTTCCCTATTCATGAGTGTTGGCTGCTTAGCTAATCCATGTTTTAGTGAAGAGATACAGATCATTTTCCTTGATCCGGTGTTACTGGAAGGTCCTCCCTAAATCTTAGACCAGCGTTGGTTTTGAGCTGTTCTTTGGAGGTGTTTTATGGGTACTAGCTCCCTGATTCAGTGGTCAGTGCTTAGTTAATTAACTCACAGGGGATACTTAATATTTCCTTGATGCAAACCTGGACTTTGTTCCCTTTTCTTTTCAGATCCAGTATTTCGTGCAGAGGCGCCCATCACTCAGGACTCTGATAGTTGATGGCTACAGTGAGGTTCTTTTGTAAGCTCCAATATCTTTGGTTGCATCTCATCCTGAAACAGATGAGTTTGTGGGGTCTGTAGTTGATGCTGAAGCCACCTGTAATAGGAGCTTTGCTCCAATTCCCTGGGTCTTTACAACAGGGTTGCCAGTGGATATCATTGAACAAATGGATCTGGATCAGTGACCTCCTGTGGAAGTAAAGCATATTAAGTGTCTGAATGTTCAGTGTGTCATGCAGCAGAGTTAGGAATAGATCTCCAAGTGGGATTTAGGCATTGTTTATGCAGAAATCCTCCCATTGCTAAGGCAGCTTTGCCTCTCCAAGGCCCTTTCTCTTCCCAATCCCTTGTGCTGCTCTGTTCCTAGTGCCTGCAGCCAGCTCAGCCCTCTGCATTCACACCACTCTTGTCTTCCAGCTTTGTCCACTCCCTGCTCCTGCTGAGCTCTGTGGTGCTCTACTTCTGTGGCCAGGAGCTCTACGTGGCTTCCATGGTGTTCTCCTTGGCCCTGGGCTGGGCCAACATGCTCTACTACACCCGGGGCTTCCAGCAGATGGGAATTTACTCGGTCATGATCGCCAAGGTCAGTGCAGGGGGCGCCTGAGGAGGCAGCAGAGCCTCAGAGCAGGGACTTCTGCCAACAGCCCCATTTCCAGGGCACACCTGCCCATGTCTGCCCCTCATATCACTCTGTTAGCCTTTGTTATTGTTTTCTGAGTGAAGTGATAAAATTTAAGTGGTGTAGAAAAACCCCCTGCTCTTCACCCGTGTGTTTTATAGCAGTCTTGATAGGATGATGATGATTATTATTACTTTTATTACCTGCCATGCTTCAAAGTAACTGTAATTGGGTAAGCACAGATGCAAGGAGACTGAGAACAGTGCAGGCTGCTCTGGTGTGAGATGGCCCAGCTTTCTACCAGCAGGAAATTTCTCTAGGTATAGATAAAATGTTGCCAGACAGAGCAATTAGCTAAGAGGCAGTAGCTGGCTAATAAACCTCTCTGTGATGTAGCCAGGCAGCCCAAGAGGGGAAGAAAGATGCAACTGTCTTTATGTGGTTTGTACTCACAAAGAGGAAGCTGTTCCCATGTGTATGTATTGCCTTTTTGTGTAAATTGTTGCATAAATAAGAGAAAAATGTTTTCTGTATTAAAGCTTATTAGCTCAGCTGGATAAACAAGAGTTTAATGCATGAGCAGCCAGTTCAGAGCAAATGCATTCTTGAGCCAAAGCAGTATTTTCTACCAGGTTTTGTTGCAGATCACATTCAAGTTTTAAAATCTTTTCATCTTTTTCCATGTTGCAGATGATCCTTAGGGATTTATGTCGCTTCATGTTTGTGTATCTTGTATTCCTCTTGGGATTTTCTACAGGTAATATTCTACTTGGAGTGACTCTTTGTTTACCTTAAAGAATATGAGAAAAGTTTGGTTTTTGAGTTGCTTAGACTTTTTGTTCCTAACTAAAACCTTTTTGTTCCCAACTAAAGACTAAAAATTAACCTAATGAAAAAACCAGTTCTCTTCAGAATAATGAATTTTTGTAGAAATTTCATACAGCTTTTGATCTCTGGGTTGCAAAGCTGAATAGAAAACCAGTCTTCCTTTTCTATGTGGAGAAAACTGAGCCAGCACCTGCTAAGAGGGTGTCAGTTCTGGGGAATATTTTATAGGGCACTTTCCCTATAAATTGGGGAATTTGGGGTCAGTGTGCCATGGAGGGAAGGTGTGTTACCTTTCTGCTCGTTTCCATTCCTTGCAATGAAGTTATGATCTCCAGCTGTGTTTGCATTGTGTGACTGTAATTCTCTTTCTGCCACAGCTGTGGTGACTTTGATTGAAGATGACAACGAGGGGCAGGAGACAAACACCTCTGACTCTGGCCGGTGCTGCCACGTGAGACGAGGCCGCACCTCCTACAACAGCCTCTACTACACCTGCCTGGAGCTCTTCAAGTTCACCATTGGCATGGGGGACCTGGAGTTCACAGAGAACTACAGGTTCAAGTCTGTGTTTGTCATCCTGCTGGTGCTCTATGTCATCCTCACCTACATCCTCCTGCTCAACATGCTCATTGCGCTGATGGGGGAGACTGTCAACAAGATTGCCCAGGAGAGCAAGAGCATTTGGAAACTCCAGGTGTGTTGGAGTAAGAGATTTCCATGAGAGATTTCAGAATCTTAGGAGCTGATGTGTCTAAATAACAGGTCACTGCTTTTTTCTGATTCATCTGAACACCTCCTAAAAAAGTCTATTAGCTCCTTTTCCATGTGTATTTGATGTTTTGCCTAAGCAGACGTTCCCAGAGTTCCACAGATGTTCAGAATGTAAGAAAAGAAGTATTTTTGTAATTGGACAAAATTATTTGGGCTTTTACCATGGAAAACTCTGATCAGACTATGAAGAGAGGGATTATGCAAGGGGAAAACCAGTCTTTACCAGAATCAGTTTTTGTTTGAGGTAAGAAAGGGAACTTCATAGTTCTATTCACAGGGCAGTAATTCAGCATTTTCAGTGACATATTAACAGAGGGTGATGTTGCAGAGTTACAGTGTCTGCTCTAAGATGTTGACAATGATAAAAACTCAAGGTTTTTTAAAACAAAGACAGAATTCAGGATTTGTTTGACTTTGAGCAGCAGCCCCTCAGTGCTTTGCTTTCTCTTACCTGGCAGAGAGCCATCACAATCCTGGACATTGAGAACAGCTACTTGAACTGTCTGAGGCACTCGTTCCGCTCTGGGAAGCAAGTCCTGGTGGGGATCACACCTGATGGCCAAGATGATTACAGATGGTGCTTCAGGTAACCTGTTTGTGTATCAAGCCAAGAATCTTTTGTAGACAAACAACTTCTGGTGGTGGGAAGCAGAGCTTTCCCTCTGGAGCACTCTGAAGAATAGAGCACTAATAGAGTGTGCAGTGGTCGGTTTAATCTGTTTTTTGGGTCAGATCTGAGGCTTGAGAGGTGACAGTTTGTGGTGTCAACTGATCCTGGAGCTGTCTGGTGATCCTTAGAATAGATCTTGGGTTTGTTGTTGTCTCCCCAGGGTGGATGAAGTGAACTGGTCCACGTGGAACACGAACCTGGGCATAATCAACGAGGACCCTGGGTACTCTGGGGACCTCAGACGAAATCCCAGTTTCTCCATTAAGCCTGGCAGAGGTGAGGCTTTCAGAGACCCAGATCCTGGTGTGGGCTGCACTCTGGTGATAGCAGCAGCATGGCTGAACTGATAGAGGGCAGTCAGTGCTGTGCACTTACTGATAATGCAGTGGCTGAGTTGATGGCATTCTCAACCAGCACAAAATGCAAAGCATGAGGTGGGCTCATTGCTCACAGTTTGACTCTCTGGAGTGAAAACCAAGGAGCTGCTTTGGAGACCCCAAGCTCCAGAGTTTGGGAGCTCAGCATCAGCACCAAAGCATTTAACTGTGCAGTCAGTACTTGCCAACTGAAATATGGAAAACTTGTGGAACAGGATGGGGAAGGAAACCACAAAGTCCTTTCTTTCTGCTTCTTTCTTCTTTCATCAGCTCCCTGTTCAAACCACTTGTATATTTTCTTCTGTTTCTGTGGAGGGGAGAAAAAACCTAACCTTTCCTTTCCTTTTTAGTTTCAGGGAAGCACTGGAAAACATTGGTTCCACTTCTGAAAGATGGAGAGAAGAGGAGAGAAGAGCCTCACAAGCTGCCAGAAGAAGTCAAATTAAAACCTGTTTTGGAACCTTATTTTGAGCCAGAGGATTCTGAGGCATTGAAAGATTCAATCCCAAAGTCAGTCTAATTCTGGCTGCCTGTGCTGGCCCTCACAAGGAGGCCAACAGTGCACTTCATTTACAGGAGCAGGGACTTCTGGAGAAAGGTCAGACGGCTTAGGGAATTACCATGTGCAAGGATTTATTTATTACACTAAGTGTGCTAAATAAACTGTTTGTTGTTTAAGCTCATGCCTTCCTGGTTATGTTAATACAACCTTCTGTCTGCTTTGAGAGGCTCTTGTATTAAAAAATGATTTTTGTGAGCGTGCACAGGCCCTGATTTTGTGGCTTTGCTGCCTCAAAAACCAACCAACCAAATTATTATGACACTGGAAAAGCACTCATAAAAGAGCAGTAAAAGTCACCAAGGGCCCAGAGAGATGTTCCTGTGGGGAAAGGTTTAATAAATAAATAATTAAATGGAAAGCAGATAAATAAATGGGGACATGGAAAGAATACAAAATCATTTTCTCATAACACAAGAACAAATACGCTCTGTGAAATTTTAAAGGTTGAATAGTCAAAATCAATGAAATAAATGTTTCTTTTACCCTGTCTGAGTAAACTCCAGAAATTCACAGTTATTTTACTGAAGCTAAAAGCTTAACAAGATCCCAAATTTGACATTTATTTAGATAACAGATGAACTTTGCACAAAGTAAGAGATAGTGGTTATAGAGAATATATGTTTCAAAGGTCAGATGTGTAACAATGTGCACAATAATAATCTTGAAATTAGAAAGTTTTTGTTCTTGACTTTGACAGCAACGGGGAAAAAATCCGGTGCTGAAAATCCATCTGGCTGGATTTACAAAGAGAATCAGGAAAAATATCAGAATAAAAATAGGCAGCTGTTCTGAAAATACAGAAGGGAGCCTTAGAAAGAGAGGAAAGAACAGGAGCAACTTTGGCATCTTCTTGTCAAGTGAGTGGGCATAGAGGAACTAAAGACAAGAAAATTTGTTTTATTGACAGCTGGCCCACAATTTGTTTTGTTTCAGTGCTGGGCCACAATGCTGGACAAGAAAAGGGAAATGGTTTTACCTTCTTTCCCTAAAGCACCTGGAGTTAACAGCCTTTAACATCCCCTCAGAGTGCACACACAACTCTCCTTGAATCAACCAGGTGTGTGCCCTGGGCCTTCAGCTGTTCCTGAGCTTGCACCTGAAGTTCAGATAATATTCATCAATAGATCTTGTAATTTTGCTGCATTTACTAAAATACTGGGACATCCACTGCTTTTGAAGAGAAGCAGTCAATGTGTTTGTGTACAGGCTGCCCTGTGAGATGAAATTTTGGGTTGTGTGACCACACTTCTTTTACTGGAGTCAGGATTTCTCCCTGTGGTCCTTTCTCATGGGGCACTACAGAATATATTTCAATGAAATCTTCAAAGATCCAGCTGCTTTATTTGAAATAGTAGCACCATCTAGAGGACTAATAATTCTTGTTTCTTTGGTTAACATCACTCAGGACAAATGTAATTTTATTTTCACAGAGTTTGTAGGGTATAACCAGAAAAAATGACAAAGGATTTGAAGGAAATTGCTTGAAAAAAGTCAGAATTTGAACTGGAAATAATCGGAATTTTATGTCTCTGGTGGACAAGGAAGCCACAGAAGATGTTTAAAGTAGGTGTGTTCAGTTTCCTATCTCTAAACCCATGGTAGCAGTCTCTAGATGCCACTCAAGGCTTCATTATGCTCCACTGTGAACATGGTAAGAGGCAATCCACATGTAAAACAAGCACAGCTGAGTAGGCCAGACAAGCTGGGACAGTGAAAGAATTTATTATTTAAACTACTAACAATAAACATAGAAAGGAGCTGACCAGAAAAACACAGTTGGTTTTCTCCATGTTTTGTGTGCCACAGCAAATTTATGCTTGGAGGGACACCAGGATTATGATATAGCTGGAAAGCATTCATGAAATTTGTGTTTTCCTTGGGAGGAACACATTTTTCATAATTATCAGCCTGGGTGGAGACATCAAGTGCTTAAAGTCCACCCTGATCACAAGCCTGTCCAGAAGGGCTGATCACTGCCCTGGGTAACCTGAACACATTCTACACCTCTGCCTTCCTGTCCCTTCCTGCTCCAAAAGGGTCACAAAGGACTTCTGGAAACCAGAAATGCTGAAATTCAGACTGAAAACATACATCAGAATGGTGCTGTGGTTAGGAATGTAAATGCCCTATATTTGTGGGATAGGGTGGTGCTGGTGGGGTTTCTGGTTGCATTTCTAAAATCCCTTAATCTTCTCTGAGAAGCAAACAAAATTATCCCACTTTTCTAGAGGGAGTTACTACCAAGCTCTCAGATTTTCCAGCTAAATCATCACTTCATCTCCTGCAATGGGCACAGATTTATTTCCCACAGATGGGGAGGTTCAGTTTGGCAGTGACTCCAGTTGAGGAAGAGTTTCTCCTTTAGGAACAGCTCTGCCAGGACCAGAACCTTTCTGTTCCTACTGCTGACACCTCCACCGAGGAGGAGCATGGCCTTGCAATAAATGATCTTTATTTGGGTTGTTTTGTGGCAGTTCTGCTCACCTTGACATATTTTGCAGGTATTGAAAGAACCTTTTAGCTTAAAATTTGTGTAATTGTTTCACACTGAACAGGTTTAGAAGCAGCACATTACTCCTGTGCTGTTCTTTGAGGCTTGCAGGTGGTAAAAATCTGTCTTCTCACTGTTATTAATTACATTAATTTGTGTCTACACTTAAAAGGAGATGATCAGGTTGGACAACTGTATATAAATATATATATATAACCCCCAGCTCCCAATAACCACAGTGGAACTGGAGCAAAAGAAATGGAGGGTGTTGATGTGTTCACCTCCCATCAGCTGTAATTAAGCTGTAATTAGCAATGACTGCAAATGTGTGTGGGATGGAGATAGCAGGAAGGGGGTGAGCTGGGCTGAGCTTCCCTGGGAGGTGAAAATGGACCCAGGACCATGTGGAAAAACAAAAACCCAATCTCAGTATTGACAGCATTTCCATACCTGAGATGCAAGTGGTCGAGTCAGCCATGAAAACTGAGCTGTTGGGCCTTTCAAACTCCAATAATTCATGAATTATTGAGAAAAACACCCCCCCTGCCTGAAAACCTTGGAGCCACACATCCTGTTGGTCATGAGCCCTCTTGCCACAGCTGCACTGGAGTCTGAATAGCCCCTGTCCTATGAATCACCAATGTCAGGCCCTTCTGAGGCAGTTTTTAGTGGGTCTGTGGCAGAGCAGGGCCCACAAGAGGATCCTCCTCACTCCATGTGTGGGGCTGCTGCTGTTCCCTGACCCCAGGACAGCCCCTCTCCCTCTGATGCCACTGTCCTGCTTTGCTGCCTCTGCTCAAATTAATGGCACACAATCAGATTTATTTGCCAAACACCAGCTCATTTTGTGGCCTGGATATCAGACTCCCTCAAGGATCTTAGCTGGAGGCCTCAATGCTCAAATACTCAAAGCTTAAAACCCCACAGGGTGTGGGCTCAAAACCCCACAGGGTGTGGGCTCAAAACCCCACAGGGTGTGTGCTCAGCAGGTGCTGCTGTGCCACAAAACATGGGGGGTCCTGTCAACCCCCCAGCTTTAAGGGATAAAGCCACTGCACTCAGCTTCTGAGCTTGAAGTGTTCAGAATCCCATCAACAGGAATTTTTACAGTGTTTTTTTCCAAAGTGTTGTGGTAAATCTTCCAAACTCAAAAAGAAAAAAAAAAAATCCATTAAAAATCCCAGGCAAGCTGGGGATCAGGCAGTGCCTTGGGTATTTCAGACCAGCTTGCAGGCCTTAGAGAGAACCCTCTTGCAGTGAAAGATGCTCTTTACAAGTTTCCATGTCTGTTCCATTGGGCACAGGCATGGACTTAGCAGGTCTGGGGAGGAAGAGGTTTTAATTGGTGCTGCCAGATGCAGCACAGACACCCTGGGTTTTCTTGAGTTCTTCTCGGGCTCTGAAGTGGTTCCATGCAGGATGGGAATACTTCTCACTCTGGAGAAAGTATGGACCCAGTTTTTCCTGCAGCAGATGTTAATCTTCAAAATACATGGTGAGGAGCACTTATTTTTCTGGGAAGAGAAATCAAGCTGAGCTCAGTGGATTTCTCTCCTCCTGCTGTGTTCCTGCTGCTGTGGCTCCATCTCCATTAGTAACACTCCCTGTTTCCTGTGCAGGGCATGAGTGGGCACGAGGAGACGCCAGCATTCACAGGCTCATCGGGGTTTTTCAGCCTCCATCATCACTCAGAGCTGTGTTCCACAGTCATTACTAAAATCAACATTTTAGTCACCTGGATGTTGGTATGAAAGGTGGAATTCTCATGTCAGGCAGCAGGAGCAGCTGCCAGTTGCAGGAACTGGAGGAAGTGTCCGACTCACTGGGCCAGAAAGAGCAGTTTGCAGCCATGTCACCAAGGCCAAGTCACTTCTTTCCAAGCTGACAGAGGAGGTTTAACCCAGGCAGTTCCTCTTTTTCCAGAGGAGAATGCAGATAATGAACCACCCAGGGAAAAGGGAGCCTCAGTTCCTGTTAGTCAGAGCGGGGAAGCCTGGGGTGTTTAATGGGCAAAGAGGAGCACACAGGGAACACAAATCCCTCCTCACCAGATACAGGAGTTCAGGGCTGGAAAAAGGTCGTTTTCTCTAAAGGATGATTTGCAAGGACAGATAGAAACAGCTGGGTTTGAAATACACACCCAATAACTGAAAACTCAGAGAGGAGATGATTTGCATAATAAAAGAGGTTTTAATTAGAATAATGGGTTGAAACTGAGGCAGGGAAAATTTGTCCTGAAAAGATCCTGTGTGACACATGTCAACCCAAAGAATTCCCTTTGGAATCACTGGAAGTTTCAAACAGCAGCCCATGGAAGCAGATTTATCCAGTGCCCTCCTGAGTGCAGCAATGAAGCACCTGCAGGTTTTAGAGCTCTTGTTTTGGGGGACCCAAAGCATCTGAGGGTTTATTTCAACTGACAGATGTTCACCTTCAAATCTGCTTCATTTATTTGCCAGGAAGAACTTGACAAAAAGTGGAAGGGGCCTGCAGGGACTTATGCTGCTGCAGCTGATACAAAATTTAGCTCTGATTAGTTTAGGCCTGATAGTGGGTGAATTTTTGTTCCCCTCATGTTTTTTACAGGTCTAAGCAGATCTTTGGAGAGGGAATGGAAATGAGCCATTCCCCAGATTTAGATGGATGAAACAGATAAAAATATCTCCATTCTAAAAAGGGAGGTTTGATGTTTTTAAAAATCAAATGACTGAACTATTAGTTCAACCTGGATTTCTCATAACACGAAAATTCCTCCCCAGTTTTGGTGCTCACCCTCCAAAAACGATTTGAGTCAAACAGTGGCAGCACAAACTTGAGCCAAAAAAACCTGCAGCATTTAGGTGGGGCCATGCTTTCCTCACTGGGCATTCCTTGAGGCATTTTCAGGTTGCCTCATTCCCCAGCACTGCTCAGCATTACCAGAAACTCTGCATCACAACTGAAGAGTCCCAAACTCAGCCTGAAACAGCTGCAGAACCACCCTGACCTGGTTGGGAGTGTGAGGCTCAGCAGCCAAGAGAGGTCTGTGCTTTGGCAGACCTCACTGAGCTGGGCTGTGTCACCCAGGAGCCTTGGCTCCCTCAACCAAGAGCCAGCAGCAGGAAAAGGTGCCTCTCTCCTGCTCTTAAAATTAACTTTATTTTTTCCTGCAAAGGTTTTATGGTCTGGTGAGGCTGTGTCCAGCTTGTGACCCACAGCACCAGCAGCAGGGGATAAGAGGAGCAGCCAGCATGCTGCACATCTGTCCAGTGAGGGCTGGCAAAGGACTCCATAGGTTTGGGCTGTTAGTTTTTGCCTCAGGAGTGACTGAGAACAGCACAAATGCAGGAAAACACACTGGAAAAATCAACAAACCCATTCTTCCCATTGCTTATCATCATCTCATGCTTAGGTAGCACTGAGACTTTGCCAAGAGCAGGCATAACTGTGTCCTGAATTCGAATATTGATGCCACTTACATAAAATTTGGATTTTTACTGGATTTATTTCAACTTGATCATTACTGAGCCCCTCCCTGCATGGGAAATTTGCCACAGATGTGGGAATTAGGGAGCTGTAGGTGAAAGTGAGCAGTCTGTCAGGTGGGGAGAGGGTATAATAAGGGAGGAAGGGAGGCAGCTTTGGGGTTTTTTGGCTGGGGGAGTGGCCAGCAGCTGAGATATAGGATCAGGCTTTCTCTTGCTCTTCTGCTGTCTTAATGTGAGCCCTGGCTATGATGCAGTGGGACACTGCTCAAATGCAGAATAAAACTGTTCCTTTTCCCTGTTGTAGAAAGAAAGAGAACAGCAGGGACAGACTGAGGAGTGTCATGAGTGGAACTCCTGACTGTGCTGGGCAGGGCTCTCAAGGCAGCAGCTGCAGAGCTGCTGGAATTGGGGCCAGGAAGTGTCATTTGGAGGGATAGGAAATAATGAGAATAACAATTTTTTTCCCAAGCAGAAAGAATAAACTGCACAGTGCCATGGCTGCAGGGAATATATTTGTGATGGAGGCTCCAGCAACCCTTCTCCACCCCCTCGTGCACGGGACCATTCTTTTCTGGCAGGGATCTTTGGGAATCAGATCTCCAGGAATGGCTGCTGTGCAAAAATGCATCGCAGCATTGCTAAAGAGGCTGGCTTGTCCCTGCAGCCCAGGCTGCACCAACTGGTAAGTGATATCCCAGTATTTTCCTGCAATGACTTCCCACAAGGCTGGCTCCTGGTAGGTGACAGTCACACACTTGCATGCTAATTCATTTTCCTGTTGCTTAGCTGCATAAAGCAGCCTCTTATCTTGCAATTTACGAGCATAATGTGTAAATATTTGCAAGTGCTACTCAGTTGTTTGGAGAGGTGTGAAAAGCTCTTTGTGTACCAGCACACAGAGGTGATCCCAGGACAAGTTTAATTCCGAGGGGAGGGATGAGGAGAGTGCAGTGAAAAATCGTGGAAGCCTCCTGTGACTCAATTAAACACTATGCTCAGGGGAAGTGGGCTGCTACTGGTATGCTCAGTGTTTTAATTCTCATACTTGGAGTTATTTTTAAGGAGCTTGGGGAATAAAATCATAAGTAATTTACAATTATTCTTGATGTTACCCAAAGTAAAAATTAATTTAGATAGTGGCTTTTCCCCTTAGTGACTCTGTTGGGGTACTTAAAATCCAGAATAAAATATAAAATCTGGGTAACTTCTAAAGTGAGTTTGCCTGGGATGGTGTCCTGTATCAGCAGAGGAGTAAATGCAGCTCTGGCTGGCTGATGTCAGATGGATGACCTCCAAATGCTCATTCCCTCCCATCCAGGGTTTCCTTCATCTTGTTCATTTTGGTTTCTACTGAATCTAACACTTGCTAGGAGAACAAAATAATGCCACATAGGGATCTGCTCCTTATTTGTGCTGCACAGAGTGTCCAAAGCTGAAATTTTTGAATAATTTTTGATAGGAGATGCATGTTATTAATGTTCTTGACCCTTATGGCATCTCTTCAGCAGCTGAAGCAGCTGGTGACTGCTGTAAAACTCTATAAAATGGTCACGGTCATGACAGAGCCTCTTGCAAAACCCTCCATAGCTCCTGAAAAATGCTGCCCTTGTCAGAAACATCAGGGTGGAGCAGGGAACAAAAAGGCTAAGCAGGTTAATGATTAAAACTGGAAGAAAATGTTTACACATGTGACTGACTGGAGCTCTGCCTCTCATTTCCTGGCTCTCAAGTCTGTCCCCACAAGCAGCCCAGCTCAGGCTCACTGCACCCCAAAATTCTGTTTTCAGGGAGGTCAGCCAGAAACAGACAGGGCTCCTGCTCCCTGAGTCTGAGAGCTGCAGAGGAAAGGCCACCCTGGGGCTCAGGGCTGCCCTGCCAGTGCTCAGAGAGCAGGCAGGCTGGAGCTGAGCTGCTCACAGCTCCTGCAGCCCCTGCCCCTTCGTGGGCAGGCTGGGAGCAGGGCTCTGCCTCTCTTGCTGCAGCTTGTCCCAGTTTTTCCTCTCTGGAAAAGTGCCACAGCAGTATAAATAGGCCTTGCTGCTAGGTCCTGTGTTCTGCTAAACCACACAGCTCTGGGTGCTTTCAGATATAGCTGCTTTCCAAGTTCAAAGTCCTGCTTGCTGCCAAACTCATTTTCTCTCCTTAGCAGAAGGATTTCTGTTACTGTGGTTGATCAGAGGTGAAGCAAGGGTCCTCAGATGCACCTTCACCCAGATTTCATGTGGCTTTGCCTATTTCCATCCTCAGAGTAACTACAATTAAACAGTTTCTCACAGTTTGTGTTGAGAACCAAGCTGGTGCTCTCCCAGGCAGGAGGGAATGGCAGGATGCAGTCCTTATTCCAGGTTCTTACACCAGCAGCTAAAAGACCATCAAAGCAGCTGCCTCTGGGTTGTCACAATGTATCTCAGGCATTTGGCAAGATGGGAACAACATTTCCTGGCACAGGGTTTGGAGCAGAGCAGGCATTTGTGTCAGGCAGAGCTGGATGTGTGCTCAGCACCTCCAACCAAAGGGATCCCCAGTGCCAAATCCAACCAGCCCAGGCACAGCCCCTTTCCCCCTGCAGCTCCTGGGGAGCTGATTCATTAGCAGGAACTGTGCACTGCTCCTGGCATTTCACACAAGGTCTGAGGCAAATGTAATACCCAGCAGACCTGTTTTTAAGGATAATTTATGAACTGGAGGAGCTTACCTTAAGTTGGTAGATGTATTTTAATGCTGTAGTCTTTGGATTAAAATGTCTGTGTTGTAGTATCCAAAGATATTTTGGTTTTACTTCCAAATTTTGATCTACCTCCTACCAAAAAACACCACCCAAATTTGACTTATTTTTGCCCTTGTCTATAGCTTAAAAAATATTCCTGTTTTGCTGCCTACATAGTTCCTCTTAAACTCCCATCTAATAATTAAATCAAGACCAGCAGCTGTAAATACACCTTGCAGGCGTGACTGCAAAGACATAGGAGCTTTTTCACATCCTATTTCTGGAGATAATGCAAAGACTCTATAAAAAGAGCAGAGGAACTTATGGTCACTCTTCTGGTATGTCCCAGACCAGAATTCTGCATTCACCATTGCTCAACAGCTTCCAAGTAGAAAAGCTGAGGAAAACCATTGCCTATCACAGGGATGTGAAACACAACTGGTTCCCACAGCCCCTGTGAGGAAATATTCATTAAAAACTTTTACAGATAGGGAAAAGTCTAAACCCAACCACCACATTTTCCCTGACAGCACTGTGAGAGTACGAGATCTCCTAATGTAGTCTGAAAATTTTTGAAATAACAGCAAAAACTTTTGCTTGCTGTTGTGCTTAGGATCATTTCCTTGGTTTTGTTTTCTGCCTTCTGACTAGGTCCATGCTATGTAATAAACTGAGCATGACCTAAAGGTGTCATTTACAACCCAAATACAGGAACATGGCCATTCTCCTTTGCAAACAGCGAGCCAACTGCAGAGCAGCGATCACCTGAGATACTCCACTGCTGCCATGAAGTCACCTGTGAGCAACTCAGCTTTAGTAACTCTGCAGTGTGTAATTACTGCCTGTGTGTCATCCCACTTTGGCAGCTCTGAAGTCAAGAGTTGTTGCCTGGCCAGTTTCTCCCTGCTCCCTAATTTCAGATGGAGCAAACCCCGCGCGGCCGCGGCTCCTCGGCGCTTCCCTGCCTGTGCTCGCCAGCTGAGCACCCCGGCTGCCTGGAGCAGGCTGGGTTTGTGTTTTTAGGATAGTCTGGAGCCTCCAGGTGGTTTTGCTCCTCTGGCAGATGAGTTTTGGATGTCATCAGTGGGGCCTTGCTTTGGTTTCCGCCGCCCGGACCCGTCCGAGCCGACATGGAGGTGTTGTGAGCAGGGTGAGTGCTCCAGGGGTGTTTGGAGGTGATGCTGCTGGAGAGAGGGAAATCTTCCAGAGACAAAGGTGAAACCCATCCTTCACACAGAGAATGTGTTCCTGTGGTGCTTGTCTCTGTTGTTCTAGGCTGGAAATGGCTCTCCTGAGCTGTGCCACGCTGTTTCCGTGGGCATTCAGGGGTGAAGAAGGACAGGCCTAGTTTAATTTGTGTATGTCAGCTTGGAACACTGTTGAACTTCCTAATTCCTGTGCCAAGGGGATCCAAAATATAATATCATACAAGCAGAACTTTAATACGTTTGTCATCCTCTACCAAAAGTTTCAGCTACTGTAGTGACCGTTGAAAGTCAAATATAAGTTATAAAATAAGTTATTTCAACTCATAAAAAAATTTCTTCTCTATTTAATTCAGAAATAGGCAGGTAAATAATCTCAAATAATTTTTCCTTAGGGAAAAATATTGCTTTTCAGAGTTTTTTTTAATATTTCTGTTAGGAAAAACCTTCATAGGAAAGTAAAAATTTTTGCCCAAGAAGTGCATTTTTGGTAGCACTGAAGTCTTTGAATGACCCTCAAAATTTAAAAAAATCTTACAGGAAGATGAAGCTCTTCCTACCGAGTGTAACTTTCTGCTGATATGACTAATAAATAATGCAGAAAAGTCAGAATGAAGTTTTATCAGCGTTCCCCTCTGGGGAGGGGATTTATTTTTAATGGGCCAGTGAGAATTAGGTCGTAGGTGCTGGCAAGTGTCAGGGGCTGTTCTGAGGAGCCTGTGAATGAAACAGCTCTTGGAAGTCACTTCCCCTCCTGTGCCCCCAGGGAAGGGGAGACCTTTGTGCCACAACATCACAGCTGAAGGTTTCTTCTGATTTGTAGGATTCTCTCTTTAGCCACATCATATAATCTGCTACTGAGTATAGAGATACAGGTATGTGTGATTTTTCTGGCTCTCAGATAAGCAGAAGGTGAGTCTGTGATAATGTGTAGCAATGGCAGAATCCCATTCACCATCACAGATAAATTCCTTTTTCTTACCCCTAGCACCCTGGAGGTCAGATGCCAGCTCCTCAGATCCCTTTCAAAGTAATTCTTAATATTATCAATCAATGCTGGCTTTTTGTTTCTCTGGACACTTCAAATAAGTGACAATTAAGGAGATAATGGGGGTAGAAAATAGTTACAACCAAAGCCAACGCTCTGTATCAGGTTATGTAAGCTACCCTGCTTAGATCTGACACTTTTCAGGCTGCTGCACTCTTTTTCTCTATCTGTCAGAGATTACAGAGAATGAGAGTGCACTGGAAGCTGCTGCTGAAAGCCCAGCTTAGTTTTCATCTCAGCACACAATTAATCGTGATTACAAATGAAGCAGACGCTACCTCAGCACTGTAACAAGGTGCTCCTGCTCTGGTGCCTGCAGTTATTTACTTGGGCAGGCTGAGAACTCATTTTGAACAGACTTTTTGGCTGGGATACATCTCTGTGTTTTTGAAAGAGTAGTCCCTCTGTACTTTAAGGAAATCTGTCCTCTTTTTCCTTCCCAAATCGCTTCTTTCCAGCACTGGTGTTCAGCAGTCCTTCATCACCCTTTGGTTATTTCCCACCTCTCCTCAGAGGTGCCGCCTGTTCTCGAGCCACTGCTGAATCTCTGTGCTGCAAACCGACCGCACGTGGGGCTTTGAGCTGCTGCCCTTGCAGGAAGGTGTCGCCATCTCTGACAGCTCCAGCATCACTCACGAACAAGAGGAATTTAGGAATTTAACCTTGATGTTTATTCCTCTAGCTCTTCGTTCTACTCTCCCACCCCTGTGACTTCACACCCCACCCAGCTGTGCCATTCTCAACTCCTTTTGTTGACTTTTGGATTTTTAATCTGTTCCCAACTATTCTCTTCCTTTGAAGTCGCTTATTTTGTGAAGCTATTTAATGTCCCTCACCACCATGGTCCCCTTTTATTCGATTTATGTCAAGTACCCCATTTGCTGTCTTTGCCCACCCACTGCTTTGTATTCTTTAAGTACTTGGTTAGAAGTAAATAGCAGAATTATTTATGAACTAAGCAAGACAACAGTCATTTGTTTTAGCTGTGTTTAGACTAAATGTTTATCAGTGTATTCACTGGCACAACATGTGTCTGGGGACTATGTGAGTGGCATTTCCAGTGGCACAAACAAACCCTCTCTTCCCACCTCCACTGTGTCATCTCCAAGTTCAGCTCTTCTCTTCATTTACTAAAAGCTGTGGTGTATTTTGTAGGCAAGTAAAAATATTTTTCCCTTTATAAATTATTTCTATGAAAGCTGTGAGATGAATTCTTAGGGAATTCATCCAAACTAGGAATGTTTCCTAGTGTGAACACACCTGCCAATGGTAGAAAACACAATAAAAATTATTTTTCATGCTGTTTCTTCAGCCAGCCTTTGCAAGGTAAGGGGTTCTTTCCAATGTTTCAAGTTCCTATTCCACAGAGTGCCAAGAGATTACAGCTGCACTTAGGAGTGTTTGGACCCTGTAAATTCTCAGTTCTCTGTACTTGGGATTGAAAATTGCCATAATTAAACATTTGTTGTTTATGCATTAATAGACTTTCACTCAAATACCAGCGTATTTGATATTCTTGGCTCCTCTCTCATACCAGGTGTCATGTCTTTTCAAGCACTCTGAACAATCTGCTTTCTGTATCTTGGTACTCCCATAATGAAGGAATGCTGGTGCTAAGGCACACTGACAGCACTGTGACAGGAGCAGAAAGTTTGCCTGTGTACATTTGTCACATTAAAGAAAGTGGAGTAGGAGGGGGAAAAAATGTGTAGGTGATTTTGTTCAAACTTTGCAGGCAAATTATTTTTACCATTTGTCCTTGGGTATGGAGGCCACTCCCCTGATTTCCTTGGGAATGGATCTCTGACCTCATAAATCTTCCTGGGTGTACCTTCAGTGAATTTTAATGTATCCTGAATTCACCTTCTTGCTTTCAAATTATCCTAGGTCGTTTAGAATGATGCCCTTGAGTATTAGATTGAGAAACAAGGAGATAGTTATTCATTATTCCTTACAGAATTCATGTTGTGGGTGTTCCTAGGCAGGTAACATGAATCAAGATCCCTTTGTGTCATGTGCTGCTGGTCATTTCCATCCAGCAGAATCATGTTTTTTCCCTGTTTCCTGAGGAAATGTTGGGAAATCACCAGGATGCAAATCCTGGATGTTATCCATGTGATAATTTAGCTGAGTTCACCTTGGGCATCATTTTCATTCTGCTGCTTCTGCTCTTCCAATGCAGTGAAAACTTTCAGGGATTTTTCTTTGTTCTTTTCGTATCTGGAGCCTTCCTTTTTCCGTTTTCTGTTGCACAGCTCTTCCTGGAATTTACCACTTTTCTGAAATTATCTTGGTCAAGAGCAGACTGCTCAGATTAATGTAAAGATGCCCAACTTTAGGGCTACTTATAAAAGTCATCCTGCTCTTTCTGTTTCTCTAAATAACACACCCTGTCACTGGGACTGACAGGCTCAGTTTAATTTAGGCACAGGCTTGAATTTATGGTTCTCCTGGTACCACTTTTAATGGCACTTGTCATAGACTGAAATTTAATGACTCATGTGTATAACCCTCCAGATTTGACACATGAAATGGTGGGGGTGTGTGCTTAACAGCTGAAAAATGAGAAACTTTGGGGGGAAAAAGAATCAATATTTGTGTGAAGAAACTGTAAACAGGTAATTTGGTCACCACACTTCCTTCAAAGGAACAGGAGTCAAGTAACTGATGTCTCTCTACTGTAGAAACATGATTAAAGATAACAACGAAATCGTTCCACTAATGGGCAAGAAAACAAACCCGCCTGGAATTCCCCCTGCAAACCAGCAAGAGAAAAAGGTGACTGAGGGCACTCCCACCAAGAAAAGGTAGGACTCCAGCTCCGTGTAAACCACTAAAACTCCCTGCTTTATCTCCTTTAGGAAGATAAAATACCACCAACACCTTTGTTCTGTATAACCTCACATGAATCCGACCTAATGATGGTTAAGGTTTGGTATAAAGTGATTTTTTTTTTAAGAGATCACATGGAAGAACATACCAGGTTTTATGTAAGAGATGCTGGCCTGAAAAAAGGGAGCGTTTCAAACTTAGCCTTACATGGAAATGTGAGAGATTGTGGAGAGGCAGAGAGCTGGGAGAGCAGGAGGTTTGAAAAATCCTGTCACAAAAAGAAACCTAAATTCACTCCGTTTTCATTATTCTGATTAATAAGACTTTTTTGCTGTTTTATAAAATATTCACTTTCATTCATTATTGATATAAGAGGAATTAATAAAGGGATTGAGGGTTTGTATTTAATATGAATGGAGAAATATAAGCTGTAATTCCTGCCTGATACCATGAAATCAACAAAGTTATTGCAGAGCAAGGACGAATTTTCATTCATAAACTCTTCATTCTGAGTAATTACTGGTTATTATGGCAATTTCTGAAGCTCTGATGGCCTGGCCAGTTGTGGCTGTTCTGACGTTTATAATTCTCAATAATCAGAGGAATCACTTTTCACAGGAATGGTGCCATTAGTTACTTGAGATCCACAGCTTGGGTGGTCCAATTTGTCTTTTTTGTCATTAAATTCAAGAAGAGAAGCTCTTTGGTGGCATATGGGGGGAGACAAGGTGTCTGAACAGCCCATGGCACACCCAGCACTTCAAAAAGGGGCAATTCCGTGGCACATTGTGGGGTTATAGGAATCTTGCCAAAGCCAAGCCCTCAATTACTGATCTCCTATCTCACATTCGTTGTGGCCTCAGGAGCAGTAACCTTGGGGGTTTTCCCACCTCATCCCAGGGCTCAGGGCGTGGCTGACAGCATTCCTGTAACACACGGCACCGACATCACGTGGATTTTAATGCAGGGCTTTAACATACTCGATTAATGACATGTTCCAGTGCTGCTCCATCCTGTTCCTTCACAACTCTCCCTCCTCTGCCCCAGCAGCTGCTGCCCTCCCGGGGTGGCATTTCCCACTCTCAGCCTGTATTGGCAATATTCACTTTCCCAAAAGACAGCGGCATTCCCTGCTGGAAGCTCCTGCAATTTGGGTACATTAAGTCTGTAAGTGAGCCCTGACAGGGAGGAGCTGTCAGACCTGCTGGTGGCTGAGCCCCTGGCCACATCAGCACCTGGCTATTGATGGCACCCTGCTTTGCACGGTGGCTTTTGGGGCGATTTTCCCCCCATGACATCCCCAGGCCAGGAGAGGTGAGGACTGCCAGCCCCCAAAGCAGGGCTCCTTTCCAGCTGCTGCACAGCTGGTGGGTGCCAGAATTCCCACCTGGATCGTGGAGCCTCTGCAAAGTGAGATGAGATGGATACTGCTATTTTTAGCAAATAGCAGCAGCTTATTCAGTCGCGTCCTAGTAACTCAGCATTTTGCCATCAATACGAGTACTTCACTTCAACAAGATTTTTTTGGGAAGATGCAGTTAAGAAAAAAAAAAATGCCCTATGGACAAACCCTTAAATATTAGGTGAATTGGAAAGGTTTTCCAGGTGACTACTGCAACATTTCAGAAATGTAAGGCAGTTTGTGAATAACAGCCCCTGTGGGAGTTGCTGCATCCACCACTGAAACTCCTCTGCCTGTGGTGAGCTGTAGCAAAGTTTTATTGAGATCCAGTAAAACCAAGCCATTGATTTTTGCCTCTCCACTCTGCAGGCTTTTAAAAGGTGAAATCTCTCTTTTCATACCACTTTTTCTGTGTTGTTCCAAATTTTATTTCTTTTCACTATAAATATTTATATAATTGCTTATAGGGAAAGCAGTTAAAAGTCGTGCAGGCAAGAGAAATGCATCATGGAAATGCCTGATGTCACCCAACTGTGACCTTTCAAACTTTCTGATTTAATCACTATCACTGCTAATGGATTTGAAGTGATCCATCCTGATGGCTCCTGGCTGGAAGAGCAGGGACTGGGATTTTTAAAAAAGCATTTTTGCGTGGCTGGGCAGAGACAGGAGCTGGGTACGAGGCTGGTTTGGAGATTGCTGCTCACACATGTCAGGATCTGATGCCATGTGTTCTAAAAATACCTTGGGAATTTTGCCCATCTGCCAGCCTGGAAGAGCTGAGCCCAGGCTGGAGGTTGGGATCCCCTCAGGGGAGAGCAGATCAGCCTCTGCTCCAGCTCAGGTTTAATGCCAGGAGAGATAAATTGTTAAGCTTGCCCTTGGTAGTTCTTTTCTTGGCTTGTGGCTAGGCTTGGCATTTATCACTGATATTTCTTAAATGCACTGTCTTCAACAGTTCCCACTTTTTCCTGGAGATTGATGGTTTTGAAAGCAATGCCACTCCCAGTAACACCTCTCCCCCCGTGTTTTCCAAACCCATGGATTCAAATATTCGCCCGTGGTAAGTTACAGATGCACAAGCAATGGTCCTGCTGCAAATATATCTATTTTCTTCCCAGCAGCTTCCCCTTAATTCTCCTTGGGCTTCAGTGCCAGGATTTCACATGACATTTCATAGCTTTTGGTCACTTCAAAGACAGGACTTCACTGGAGATTTATCTTTGGTTTTATCTACTGCTGTCATTTCCTTTCAATAAATCAGGCCTCAGATCTGAATACATTTAAAATCAGTATTTTATTTTAATCTTAGCCTCTTATTTATGATGCATTAGAATAAACTCCATGCTCTCATTTGTGTGCTTTCTGCTGTGTGAAGACCACAGCCTAATTTAGAACCCTGTTCCCAGCTGGCTGCTGACGTCTTCCTACTACTGCTCATTAACAACCAAACGTGGAAATGCTGAATCTGAAATATTTAAAGCAGCCCTTTATGCTGAATGAATAGAGAAAAATTATGACTGGGAAGAATACACTTTATTTAAAAAAAAATAAATGTGTGGAGTGCTAACAGCCAATAATTATGAGTAAGGGAAATATGTCACAAATCTGGCCCAGGTCCAGAATGGCCAAAGGTTTTTGTGTCTGAGGATGTCTGGTCAGCTTTTAGGAATTGGCTGACAGGCTGACTTTGGTTTCAGAGGAGAGGTGTCTAAATTTCCCCCTCTCATTCAGGAAGTGACCTGCCCTGTGCTGTGTCACCACATTACTCAGCTTTCTGCAGAGGAGACAGAGGGAAAAGGAGTGGACTCAGAGCTCCCAGGTTTATTTCAAAGGGAAGGGAACACCTGCAGAGCAGTGCTGTCCGTGCATCTGTTTTGCCAAGAATTACTAGCTCAAGTTCCCTAAATTATTAACCTGAGGTAGTTCATCCAATCTGACCTTAGAGAAAACAAAAATACAAGTAAGAAACTCATTAATCCTAATTTTTCGAAGTCAGATCTGCTTTTAGGACTGTGTGGAAATTATATACAGCAATTACAAAATATCAATGCCATTGAAAATTCTTTATCTATTTAGGGCCCAGTCCTCGATTTCTTTTATTCCAGTCAGCCACAAAACACTCCTGAATTCCCTACAGTGTTCTGTGTAGTAAATCTTTAGGTAAATCTTTCATTGTGGGCTTGCAACCCACTTGCTACTGATTTAGCACTCATTTTGTGCCAGATGACAAATAAAGCATGTGAAAAAGAAGAATGTAAGCTCCAAGCATTCAGGGTGATGCATAAAAAGCAGTGATCATTAAAAAAAAAAAAAAAAAAAAAAAAAAAAAAAGCAACCAAAAAAAAACCCTGTTCCCACGGTTTCAGGATCTGCAGTGAAATAATAAAACACAAAGCACATTGCTTTCCTAGTGTGATCATTTTAAAATATAATAAAATCCTGTGAGTCTCTTCATTTTTATCACTCACTTTAAAATCCATGTGGGAGATAAAATTATGGAATTACAAGACCAATGTGAAATTGGACTAATTAATCTCTAGTATCATACCATTGACTGTTCCTTCATGCAATTTGCCAAAATACCTGCTAATATCTCGGCACATTTGCTTTTCTTTCTCTGCAGTGCATCTGGAAATGGAGAAGACATGGATTCCCCCCAGTCTCTTCAGGATGATGCCACTGAGTACAGCCCTAACGTGGACAGCTGTGGGTGAGTGGAGACACAAATATTTCTCAGCACATTTTCAACTGATTAAATCTGTGGTAGGGTAGGTATTACCTATTTTTCCTGCCATGTTTTAGAATAAAAGGTCATGTGTGTGCATGCCTTTCTGGTCCTTCAGTAATTAATTGTTGAAATGAACATCTCTAATGTCTCAATTTTCATATTTAGTGTGAGGGTTCTTTATATTTAATGGGTGTGTTTAAATGGCAAAGCAGGACCTACACACCACAACCAGGCATGGAGTTTTTCTGCTTGGGGGAAGTATGAAATCATTCTTTTTCCAGAATAAAGGATGATCAGAAAGTGGTGTAAGATGTGAGGTTAAGAACTCTCTTCTGCTGTGAGAGCAGCACCAGGTAACCTCAGCACTGAGTGGCAAAGAAGTGTTCTTAGCCTTTAATCTACAAGAATAGATAAACTCAAAAAGCCACAAAATACTTGAAAAACGTGCTGTTTATAGTAAAACACCCTCTCAACAGCCCACTTCCCTGTAAATAAGCACCGTGAGAAATGTTCTCAGCTACCCACGGAGGCGGGGCAAGTTCAGTAGGCTGGGGCGAATAATTGTAGCTGGCTTTACTCTTCTTAAAAAAAAAACAACCTAAAATAAACCAGGCTAACTTGAATAGCAATTTCACGATGGTTTCTTACAATTCAGTGCTAACACATGCCAAGGCCCTGAGCTGACGAGTGCCAGGAAGAAGCTGAAGAGGAACCTGTTCCGGGCAGTGTCCGAGGGGAATGTGGAGGAGCTGCAGCGGCTGCTGGCCGAGCTGAAGGAGCGAGCCAGCGCCTGCACCAACCTGCCCGGGCCAGGTGAGCTCTGCAGGCACCCGGGGCTGCCAGCTCTGCAAAGGTGCAGCCTAAACCTGGGAAATGTCTTTATTTCCCTCTGAGCTGGGAGTTGTGGTGCTGGGATGTCCAGCAGGATAACCAAGGTTGCCTCAAATACGAACAGGATGGAGTAATGGTTTGGCAAATAGTTTGTGTGTATCTATATCCCTCAGGTTTCACCCCTAATGAACAGAAGTTTAATAAATAACAGTGATGTAATCTCGAAATTCACTCTTGTAGATTACCTGATGAAAAAGTTCACGGCTTCAGACACTGGCAAAACTTGTCTGATGAAAGCTCTGCTGAACATCAACCAGAACACAAACGAGATAGTGAACATGCTCCTGTCCTTTGCTGAGGAAAATGGCATTTTGGAGAGATTTATCAATGCAGCATACACAGAAGAGGCATATAAAGGTATTGCCATCTGATAGCAGTTTCAGGTATATGGTTAAACATACCCTCCATAAAATAATGATGGTTTAAATCCCTTGAACCAACTTTTATTCATTATCACTGTGAAATCTTTTGTGAAACATCATTAATGTTTCAGAGTGTGCTTGAGAAACTGAGCCCTAAATCCCTGTGTCTGCTTTTTCAGGCCAGACAGCTCTAAATATTGCCATTGAGAGGAGACAGTATGAAATCACCCAGAGCCTCATAGAAAAAGGAGCTGATGTCAATGCTCGTGCCCAGGGCATTTTCTTTAATCCCAAACACAAGCATGAAGGTTTTTATTTTGGTAAGTGGAATTGAGATATTTCTGAAAAGTTAAGGAGGAATACCAAAAACTTCCATAAAACAAGAGCTTAATCCAGCACAATCAATATATAAATGTGCTTTCATATATTCAGATGTTTAACACAATATTTTCTATTCTGATTTGAATGCTTGAAATAAAATACGACCACTTGTTGCATTTTGTGATTCTGTAGGTGAGACTGCCCTGGCTTTAGCAGCATGTACCAACCAGCCAGACATAATTGAGCTGTTAATGGACAATGCCAGGACCAATATTTCCTCTCAGGATTCCAGAGGAAACAACATCCTCCATGCATTAGTTACCGTGGCAGAGGACTCCAAAACACAGAATGACTTTGTGATCAGAATGTATGACATGATTCTGCTGAAAAGTAAAGACAGAAATCTGGAAACAACCAAGAATAAGGAGGGTTTGACACCACTGCAATTAGCTGCAAAAAATGGGAAATTAGAGGTGGGTGTGATTTCAGTAGCATGTAAGAGAAACTTGTGCTCTGCCACATCTCTTTCCAGACTGGTTATGCTGTTCTGTATCAGTATTTGGTGAGTTAATTTTGTTCAAAACACAAATATTGCCATTGCAGTGTTGTTTTTTTGCTTCAGGGTTTCTCTGTAACTCCCTCTCTCTGTACAAACTACACAAGCTGTTTAGAACCAGCCTTCTGCTGTAGAGAAATTCTGCATTTAGCACCAAACAATTTCAGAAAACTCACTGGAACTGCTTTGTTGTACTGCTGTAGAATTTGGTTTGCATAAATCAACTGTAGTGTAAAGAATTGGCAATGGGATGATTTAGAAAGTAATTAAGTTCAAGGAAGGCATAAATGAACACATGGAAAATTGTGCTTTCATCCTTTAGAAAAATATCTCTGACAGAAAATCTGGAGGCATTAAAAACACTGAATTTATTTCTTAGAGGTTTTTCACCTCCAGCACCCCTCAGTGAATAACACAATTACCAGCACATTAAATTGCACAAGTGTAAAAAATGTTATAGGTACAAGGTGGGAGTTTGGGCAAGTATATTCATGTGCTTTCTCCTTTCCCATGAACATCACAGCTGCTGACAAATGATCTATTCATGTTTTAGATTCTGAAGTACATCCTGAGCAGAGAGATCAGAGAGAAGCCAAACAGGAGCCTGTCAAGAAAATTCACAGACTGGGCTTATGGTCCTGTTCAGTCTTCTCTGTATGATCTGACAGAGCTGGATACCACTGCTGACAACTCAGTGCTGGAGATCATTGTCTATAATACAAATATTGGTGTGAGTTGCCTATTTTTTATATATTTTTTTTTTCCTAGCAGTGCTCCCATTTTAGATGTGTCAGCCTGGCAAACAACTGAAGTACTTGTGAACAGTCAGTTTTTGTATCAGGAGTAAGATAAGTTTTATGCTGCTGCATAA
Organism: Sitta carolinensis; assembly: GCA_032173965.1. Lineage (NCBI taxonomy): Eukaryota > Metazoa > Chordata > Aves > Passeriformes > Sittidae > Sitta > Sitta carolinensis. The sequence continues at coordinate 3,316,228 of CM063299.1, read as the reverse complement.
TGTCAGCTGTAAGCAAAAATGCATTCAGCAGCTCCTGCAACACAGGTTAGTTATTTTGGGAGTGTCTTTTCCTACATTTGAAGCATGAATTTGACTTAGGAACATAAATATGGCTTAGCTGGTCAGACCAAATAAATTTTACTCAACAGGTTTGTATTTTAGGTGTTTGATTTACAAAGCCTGGATTTTATATTGGCTGAATTCAAATCCTGCCACAAAACTTCCATAGGGAGCAGGACCAGGAGCTCACAGGAGAGTTTTAGCTCAGTCCTAATTCACCAGGCTGGGAATGGCAGCTTATTCCAGCAGGAGGAGGAATTGTCCCTTTGTCCCAGGTCTGGCACATCCCTGAGCACAGAGGTGTTTCTACAGCAAGATAGCATGGAATGGAATATACAGAATTCACACCTAAAAATTCAGTTTCCTTACAGGCAGCAAGTTGAAATATTTAAACTTTTTTTTTTTTTTTCTCCTCAGAATCGTCATGAAATGCTGACTTTGGAGCCTCTGAACTCACTCCTGAGGATGAAATGGAAGAAGTTTGCACGGCACATGTTTTTCATGTCCTGCTGTTTTTATTTCCTCTACAATGTGACATTAACATTGGTTTCCTACCACAGGCCTAATGTAAATGAAGTGAGTACAGCAGCTGGATCTCACCAAAGTTTACTGACTTAAAAGGCAATAGCAATTCCTGAATTGTATTTAAAATGCTAAAACAAGAGCAGATATTGGAATATCTGGGTATGGAGAGACATCAGTGTGGGTGCACCAGATTTGCATTTTGTAGGAATGACCTAAAATATAAAGACATGATACAAAGACTGTAAAATTTCTAAAGGTGGGAAGAGGGTATTTAGTTTTTCCTTTAAGAAAGAAATTTCCAATATTTCAAACACCACTGTTAGAGGGCTGATTGTGTAAATACATCAAGAAAATTCTCCCTGGAAGGGAAGAAAATTGTGAACCCAGAGAGTTACAGGTATGAGGGTTTCTGGTTTACCCTTCAGGGATAGAACTGAGATTTCCCTTCTGGATTTGTCTTGCAGGCTCCTCCTTATCCACTGGCTCTGACCCGAGGAGTGGGGTGGCTGCAGCTGTCAGGACAGGTGATGGTTATGTTAGGAGCAATATTTTTAGCCATAAAAGAGGTAAGTTGATTTTTTTAGTAACAAATATACAGCTAATTTGTAAAGAATGTCTCTAAATTTAAGAATATGCTGCTGCTGATATTGGCAATACACATGGAGTATCTTTGATATGTGTAATTTTCAAGTCTTTGGCACAATCACTTATTCAGAATGACCCTGGTTACATATTTGAGTACAACTGTGAAACAACTATAAGGGTGTTTGCTTTTCAAATAGTCCATGCAGAAATTTGGTATTTGTATAGTATCAGTATTGTCAAATTATTGGCTTTAAGGACAAAAGAATTGCAAATAATGAAAGAAAAAATCCTATGGTATAACTTTGCATGTACTATAAGTAATTAAAAACAGTAACCTAAATAATGATGATGACAGAATTTTAACCTTTCAATTTACAGGCCTATAAAAATTATTTCTACAAGTTACCACACCTTATCAGTAGATGGATTAGTTTAGAAAACCAATTAAATTATTCTGAAAAACAGATTTTGAGGTCTGTTTTCTGTTCCCCCATGCCTGTGTTTTCTGTTTCTGCCTGCACAGAGTGTGGCCATCTTCCTGCTCAGACCCTCAGACCTGCAGTCGATTCTCTCTGATGCCTGGTTCCACTTTGCATTGTAAGTCTGATATTATATATTTTTTTTTTCTACTACATATAAAATTCTCTATCTTGTGGTCCCAGAGAATGTGCTCCTGTAGTAGATATTCCCTATTTTCCTCAGAGTTATCAGTTTTAGTGGGATGGATGTAAGTTTACCTGCAACTTTTCTGTAACGCCAACTGTTGGTTGCACTGTCACCAGGCTTGATGTGCATGGAGTGGATTTTTTCCACTTGCCAATGTCTTCCCTGATAGTGGAAAATCTGTGATGATTCAATCAATTCATTAAGCTAAAACTGCAATTAAATGGCTTCTAAGATATTGTAAGGATTCTTAATGTCTCTGTCAGCAAAATCTGCATTGAGCAGCTGTTTTGGGGAGAATAGTTTGCCTAAATTAAGCTTTAATAAATATAATCCTAGTATGTTAATATACTTATACCACTCACACTGAGCTATTTTATCATTAAACTATAATGCCAATTTCACAGGGAGAATAAAAAAGCAGCATGAAATTACTAATTAAGCCTAAAGAGCAAAGAAATCTTGTTTTCGTGTTTTTCCATTCTGTTGTTGGTTTTGTGCTAGTAATTTCTCTTTTACATATATGTTTGTTTTTTAACAGTTTTATACAAGCTTTGCTTGTGATCTTCTCTGTCTTTTTGTACTTGTTTTCCTACAAAGAACACCTGGTGTGTCTTGTTTTGGCAATGGCCCTTGGCTGGGCCAATATGCTCTATTTCACCAGAGGTTTCCAGTCCATGGGCATTTACAGTGTGATGATACAAAAGGCAAGTTTTTCTTTTGTTTCACCTGCTTTTCTTTTGTTTCACCTGCCTGATGATATTTCATTATTCTACAATCCAAATCAAGTATATTCAGCAATTATATGTATTTTATAGTTCATTTTGAAATGTCTTAATTCCAGTTTTTATGCATTATTTTCAGCAGAACACACTATTTGTTGTTCTTCAACAGCAGGAACTAGTTTGTATCTTAATATTGACATTTTTATTACATTAACTATGAGTAGCTTGTGTTTGTTCCAGCTAATGTAGTTCTGCAATTTAATTGCATCATAATCTATAATGTCTGTATTGTACAGAATTAGTCACTCTCAGAGAACACAGCAGGCTTGAGATAAAAAATCAGACCTTTGGGTTTGTTTGCTCAAGGAAAGCAGCCTGATGCTTTAGTGTGTGCCTCCCCTGTATCCCTGCAGAATTCAAAAGCATGAAACTAGTTCTGAATTTTAATTCCTATCAACTGTTTCATTCCATTTTCAGGTCATCCTGCAAGATGTGATAAAGTTTTTAGTTGTCTATATCGTGTTTTTGCTGGGATTTGGAGTAGGTAAATATTACTGGAGAAAAGCACTGATGCTCTGTGTGAGTAAAAATTTTAGCATTCTTACGAATAAGAACCCTGTTTTCATGAGAGCTCATGCTGGGGTTTCTTCTGGATGTTCAGTTTAGATGTGAACAGATGAGCTGTTTGCCTCGGTCTCAAATCCCTGGAATTTCATTTGGATGTGGGCTATTTCTGCTTCCTGTACTTGTCACCTGGCTGCTCTGTGTGGCGGGCCAGCTCTGGCCCTCTTAAGCAGTTTGAATTCTTTGGGATGAAACGCCCTGTATTCCTAAGTAATGACTGTGACTGAAATTTCCTTGTGCTTTCTTCTCAGCTCTCGCTGCGCTGATCGAGACGTGCCAGGAGGACGGGGAGTGCCGTTCCAACAGCAGCCTGGGGCCTGTCCTGATGGACCTTTTCAAGCTCACCCTAGGACTGGGTGACCTGGAGATCCAGCAGAACTCCAAGTACCCTGTCCTCTTTCTCCTGCTCCTCATAACTTTCGTTGTGCTGACTTTTGTCCTTCTCTTGAACATGCTGATTGCGTTAATGGGAGAAACCGTGGAGGACATTTCTAAGGAGAGCGAGCACATCTGGAAACTCCAGGTTTGTCTGGGAGGGGCTCGGGCTAAAACCCTCATGCTGACACAACAGGCTGAGTGTTAAAAAAATCCTCACTTGGTTTTGTGTGTGACTAATAGAAATAAATGATTCCAGCATTTAGAGGATTGCAGTAACTTTGGAATTTACAATCCTAAAGGTAATATCATGGCTTGGATTTCCAACCCATGCACCATGACTTTCATTCCCCTGGATATGTCACAGGATGATATAGTTCACTATTATTCCAGGAATCTGAATCCCTACTTCCACAAATTGTCAGTGATTTGCTGGTTTTGGTGTTGGCTTTGGGTGGAGGTTTGACCTGTTATAAACTGCAGACTGTACATGCTGTGAAATCATGGCTAACCATACTCATTTTACTATTTACTGCCAATAGAGAGCCAGGACTATTTTGGAATTTGAAAAATTCTTACCAAAATGCCTGAGGAAAAAATTCCAGTTGGGAGAACGGTGTAAAGTGGCTGAAAATGACACCAGGTTGTGTTTAAGGTAAAGCAAAGCTGGAATAATGTGCTATCAATTCTGCTCTCTTTATGCTGCTTCAAGGTTATTTCTCCTCAAAACCTTCTTTAAAATATTTCTATTATCTCTACAAATTATGCTGGAGGCACAAAAATATAATCTGTTGTAAGCAGTTGTTTAAATAGGGAAAATGTATATCTTCTGGTAAGAAAGCAGATTTTCATCTTCATATGTTTTTACTGTAGAAGCATCAAATCTGCTTGCAGTAAATGTCACTTTATCATAATCTCCTTTGAATGTCAGCTTAAAAGCAATCACAGTGGAGTTGATTGGTAATTGATGATTAGCATATTAAAGAATTGTGCTGTTTAATGAAAAATACTTAAATATTTCAAGACTGTACTAACAAAGTGTGAAATTACGAAGTAGCCTTGGTATTATTCTCACCTTCATATAGTGCCTGACAGTGCAAAAGACATTCAGGCTGTAAGTGCCAGCAAAGCAGGTGGTAAAGTGTGACAGTCCCAGGGAGGAATAAAGGGGGCAGATCAGTGATGGAGCTGGGGGAAAATGCATGGTGATAACACAATTTATGTCCAATGTAAACAGGATTAATGAAGTGAAATGGACTGAGTGGAAAACCCATGTTTCATTTATTAATGAAGATCCAGGGCCAACAGGTACAGTGGAATTTTATGACATCCTATTTGCAGAACCTTTTCTTCTTAGAAATGCTTTTGGTGCAGTTTTATACCTTTAAAAATAGAAACTCTTGTATTAAGCCACACATTATTGCTAGAGAAACTAATGGTTGATAGGGCAGTGGTGTTAAATTACTTTTAAAGACTTGGAGAGAGGGTTGGTGACAAACAAGTTTTGTAACATATATATTGGATGACATAAATATTGGCCAGGAAATCCAAGACATCCATCTGCTGCCAGGGCAGGAATGTCCTGAGAATTGAGCTCCCTCTGGGGTGAAAAATTTCTGTAGGAGATATGGTAGCAAACTGAGAGCTTGCTGTTTAAATAAATCCATGTTTTTAACAACAAAAAAAAGGTATAAAACTCTGTTCTTGCCTGTACAGTTTCTACCATATCCTGTTTTGTTTACAATGCATTTTTTTGCAGATCCAAGCAAAATTCAAGATAATTCAAGAACTAATAGCAAAAACACCCTGAATACGTTTGAAGAAATGGATGATTTGCCTGAAACTTCTGTTTAGTTGTGCTGGGCTTGACGTGTGGCTCTTCTGAAGGTTAAAAGCATCAGCAGTGGATGCTGAAAGCTTTGTGGCTGTTTTGGGCAGCTGTAGCCAGCTGGAACACAAACTTTCAGTGACACAGTCTGATGGCTTGAACCCATTTATTCAGAGCAGCTGAGCTGAAATAAATGGGATTATTTCACTGGGTCAGTTCTGAGCCTCTCAAACTGTTGCTGTCCAAGTTTGCCTGATGCTCCTCAAACTTGGCTCGAGATGTTTAACTGGATAAAAAAGGTCAAATGTGAGGTATTTCTTCCTTTTGTGGAAAATTAAGGTCATCACGATGCCAATCTGCTGGTTTTTGGAATCTCTAACTCATGAGAAACTCATTTTGTACACTGAGAACAAAAAAGTTCTTGTTGTGGAGAGAAGCAAAGCATTTCAGTTCTGAAGACGACTAAATGAAGTATGTTATTTTGAAGTAACAAGGTTCTGGGTGCATTTGCAGCTTTTGCATTGACTGTCAGTGTTACTGGAGGCTGGGTCCCATAAGTTGGAAAAAGCCTCCTCAGGTCCCAGTGGATTTGCCTGATCTGTTTTCCTCTGTGCAGTCCCCAGGAGTAATTGAGTTTATTGCTGTTTATTTATTGCTGTGTGTCTGTGCCTCCCCATGAAATAACAGGGCAGGAATATAATTCCTGAGGGAGGATAGTTGTTCCAGTCACAGCCTTGCTTTTCCTCCTTGGCTTTTCCATGCTGTTGCATCTCCCTACATAAAAAGTTACCACACTGGAAGTTCTTCTGAATTAATTTTTGCAGTTCAGAAAAATCAGAAGTCAGTATTTCTCCCCAAGGTGAACAAAACTAGTCCAATGCAATGTAATTCCAGACTTTATTTTTTATTCAGAGGAGTCTGTAATGCATTTCTGTAGCTCTTATTTCATTACCTTTGATGACCAAGTACTATGATTATATTTTTAGTTTTCTATTTTATGTGTGTATATGTAAGGAGAAACATTTGTTCTGTGTACTTTTAAATTTCAATTAACATGTGTCTCCAGTGTCATGGCTTTTCATCAGAATTATTCATGTGGTGCCTGTTTTAAAGGTGCTATTTTAGGTGAGACTCTGGGGAGCTCAGTTCTGTGTTTGAATGATAATAAGAATTGCATTGGATTTTGCAGCTGTGGGCAAAATGATCCAAAAGACTTTCTTAAGACAGAAGAGAGCATGAGGGAACCCTGCAGTGGGAAGGATAATGCAAAGATATTTTCAGGGACAAATATCCCCTGCTGCCCAACCAGCTCCTGACCGACGCCGTGGCCGGAATTTCCAACATGCCTGGATGGTTGGGATCCACAGGGAGCTTCAGCTCTGTTCTGGCAGGAACAGCCAGAATTCCTGTGTTCTGGCACAGGACTTGGAGAAAAAGGACATTTGTGTACCCACAGAGCACGTCACACCCCAGCACTGTTTGGCTTTCCCAGTAGGAGATGTGAGGGTGAGAAGAATTCCAGCGGTCTGGGAATCTTGGATTGCTGCTGGTGAAGTTTGCCCCAAAGCTGCCCAGGAAAGGACATCATTGCCTCAGGACTGCACAGGTCTGCTCAGATCCTTTCAGTGCCAGTTTTTGTACCAAGGGAAAAAATACCTCTTCACACACACTCAGGAAGGAGGCTGGGCCCTGAGGCTGCAGCCACTGGAAACTCGAGGAGACCTCTGGGCTGTGAGACAGGGAAGGCACAAAAACCCTACAGGAAGGAGCTGTGTCCCTGCCCGGGCACAAAACTGGGAGGATGAGCTCAGGAACCAGCTGGGAGTGGTTTCTGAGAGCTCCCCCTGAGGAACTGCCCTCCCTGTGTGGCCACAGAGCTCAGCCAGCTCACATCAACCATGTGCTGTCTCCAGGTTTTACCAAGGATACTCTGAATAATGACTAGAGCAGGTAATTCTGTGCTTTTTATACCAGCTTTATTTAAATTAAGGAAATAAAACATTCAATCGACGTTCTGCCCTGTGTTTTATTTTATTGCTACAGGAGTTACACAAAGGCAAGGAGAAAATGCTTTAAGTTTAGTAGTAAATGAGGATGACATCACTTTTCAAAGGTAGAATATGAGTTATCTGGACAATTAATCTTTCAGTAAATAATTAATATATCCTTATGCAAAGTTCTTAATGTTTATCACTAACTTGTCAAATATGTAAAAAACAACTTTAGAAAATTAATTAAACCCCCATTTTTTTCTCTTTTTAAGATGTTATGACAGGTTTTTCTCTACAGATACAGAACAAGTCTCTCCATATGGAATTCTTCTGAATTTCCATTCTGGAATACTCAGGTATGGTTTATGCACTGCTCTTCATCAAAACCAGAATAACTGCCTAAATCTTGCCTTGAATCAGAAGCAGCTTGAATTAATTGTGAAACATGCTAAAATGAAATGCAAAGCTTTTTAGAGTACATTTCTCTGAAATCCTGTTTTTAGCTTGTTTTTATGTTTGTAAGTACAAAAGCATATTAAACCCCAAGGCTCCCACTTCAGCACAGTGGGGGTCAGTCACATATGCAGATAATATCATTTATTATACACACCCTCCCCCTGTTTCTCTCTGCCCAGCTTTTCCTTTGTCTCACATTTTGTGTGTTTACCTGAGGAATTAATTTCAAGGACTGTAAAAAGTGTTGGTTATTGAGGCTTGGTGTTATGAAGTAGAAAAGCTGTAATTTTTGTATATAGTGTAGTACTGTGGGTGAGCTTCTTCATAAAAACTTCATAAAAATATTTATAAATTCTTTGCATCTATAGGAGTCTACCAGAACAATAAACAGAGTCATAATCAGCATTATGACAATAGATCTCAAAGTGCTCAGCAAGGTTAATTAAATTACAATTTAAAATTAGATTCTGCATTTATTTATCCCACAAGTTACTACTGAATGACCCTGGACTTCACAAAGAAATCCACTTTTTCTATGAAAAATCTGTAACAAGCTCTTAAGAAGTGCTCTGCTCTGACAGTGGCAACCTGAGGTGTTTTGCAGTGAGTTTGATTTTCTCTGTTTTTACAAAAGCTTGTTTCTTTTCATAATATGCAGCTTCATTAATAAATGTTGGGTAGACTGTACAGTTCCCCTCATATGGAATTACTTCTCCATCAAGAGTCAAAAATAGGGGATCACCATTCTTCAGTGGCTGCCAGTCTTGATCCTTAGGGAAAGAAAATAAACAGAATATATTTGCTTTCAGCTTTCTGTGTATTTTATGTGATTCTTGAGTTAATGCTAATTATGCTAATTTCTGCAGTTTATGGCAAAAGCTTTTAAAATAATTCCTTTTAATCTTAATAGATAATTTTGTATGTCTGGCCCTCATTTTCAGAATTCACTGGTAGCATGAATTAGAAGGAAACTGTAGATGCTCACAATTGATTGGAAACAGACACTCATTTTAGAATTAAAAAAGTAGGTTTGTATTTTAAACTACAAGCCATCTTATTGTCTTCTTCTTTGTAGTGCTTTTAGATTCAGTGATTCCCAAGACAGTTCCTGAAATAATGAATGTATGACCTTAGTGAGAGAACTTAACCTAGGGGAGGTCTAAAGTATTCAATAAAACCCATTGACAATATTGGCATTTTAAATATTTATTACTAAAATATACAACAGTGTAGCAGAAGCAACACAGGAATAAGTAGAAAATGTCAAAAAAGGAAACTATTTTAGAATTTACCTGTAGTTTAGGATGAATTATTGCAATAATTTCACCATTCTTATTCCTGGGATAATCTACTTTCTCCATTATTTTAAAAACCTCGATAGTGCATGGTGGAAATTCCTTGCCTAGAAAGAGTAAATGTAATTTAATGTCAAGATGAAAAACTGCTTGTTAAAAAGAACATTGCATTATTTATTCTCTGCAGAATGGCTCAAATCATCAGGTTGTCCCCTCAAAGCCAAGTTGTAGAAAGATGGTCCAGTCATGTACTGGGGCACATGAAGTTCAAGTCTAAATTTGCTCCTGAAATGTTACTTTTCACTTAAAAACACCTATTTTGTAGATGAGGAAATCAATGCAAGGTCTGTTTGCTGGTAGCACAGCCCAGTGGTATCAGTGGTATTTAATCTTTACTATTCCAACATAATAATGGAAATTTTGACATGCATAACTGTATTATTTTCTTTGTATAACAAAAACCCCAAGCAACCCACTGACAAAATGTACTCTGAAATAATTAAAACCACTTATTTTGTCAGAGTGTATTTTAGGTAGTGCACAGGTCTGACTTGAATTTTTTACCTCTTTAACTGTAAAATGTTATAGCCCAACCCATTTTTTTAAAATATTCTCCTAAAATACTGCAATGACATGACACAGGATGCAGTAACCTCTCATACCTTCATTAAAAAGTTGCACAAAATCAAGGCCATGTTTGACAATCTTCCTCATTTTGTCCAAAACATCAGCTCTAGCAACACCTTGTGGCTGGGGCCCCACTTCAACACCTGTTTGGAGATGAGGGAGATCATTAATGTCATTTAATGTCACCATCACACATCACCTGCTTGCACTGCACAGCAAAAATAAATGTCTGATGGGTCAGGATTTAATATCTAAGAGGGATTGTAAGGGCACAGAATTATGTGGGGGTTTAAGGCAAGCAAGTCCTGGTCATGTGTTCTAAATATTTTCTGCAAAGAGTGGGTTAATTGAGTTTAAGGATTTGTGTTATGTAAGCCAGAACTCTGGTTGTGTACATCAGAACTCTTCAGAAGAATGGATAATCCCACAGATTCATTTTGGTAAATCGACTGTCAAACAAGCAGCTCCTGGTGCTCAGGAGCTGAAAAGAGCCATATTTCCCAATCACTCCTGGGGGGTTGAAGGAGCCTTTAGATTTGATATTTACCAACAGGATGCTTTGCCACCGAGCGAGTGGTTGCATATTTCAGGCTGGGATGTTCAATCAGCAGGACAGGACAAGGTTCTGGAGCCAAAGCCTTCTGTGGAGATGGTTTAAAAACGCCTTTGTCATGCAAAATGCTTCAAAATGTTGTGCCACAAGAATTACTGATGCAGAAGTGATTTACACAATGTCTTCAATATGTTGCCTTTATTTCAGGGCCCTCAAGGAAGTAGGACATCTTTAGAAAATGCACAAAGCTGGGTTTGTTGGTGGCTGTTCCATTAACTGATGCCAGGCAGCTCCACTGAACCAGAACCAAGCACAGTTCTGATCTGGAACTGCCAGCAGAGGGAAAAAAATCTCCTCAGCATGGTGCCAAAAGTGAGAACTGAAATACCATAAAGCAGATTTTAACTGTTTTATTTGGGGTTAGCCTCCATTTCTCTTATGGGGATGCAGATTGTGAATTAAACCTCATTTTAATCTTCTTTATTGGTATTTTTGCTACTTGAGGCTTCTATCTTGATGACTGCCCACCATTACTCTTCATATAATTTAAGTCTGAAGCTTTTTAGATCTTCATATATTTTTTATAAGCATTTAAAAAGAATACATGTAATAAGAAAAAAATGTTTGAAAATACCTCGTTTCTAAGGGGGAAAAAAATTAAAATTCCACACATTGGCCCAACCTGGATTCCATCAGTCACTGTCCAGGTCACCAGAATTCAAGCAAATTAAGTTTAAAGCAGCACTTCTGCAAACCTCATTCTACCAGAACTTATCAGCTTCAGGAACAGCAAAATTAAACAGCTTCTAAAGACACATCACTGATAAGGGAACATTGTCATTACCTACTTCCATTATTTGTTACATCTCTTTATTTAATGAAATTAATGTTTAACTATTTAGTATGTGTAACCCAAATTTATCCAAGCTCCTGACAGATCATTGTGAAAGCAGATTAAACTGCATTAATTTTCATAGATGTTATTCTAAGTATTCCTCTTTGCCCATCAGTCTTAATAATGCTCATTTTAATACATGAAGATATGATGAGTTTAAATCTGAATTACCTGATATTATAATCAAATTAATAATTGCCTCTGATTACAAGTTTCATCCTATGAGTAATGAAATATTTTACACAGTTTTGCAGAAGAAAAAATAGTATCTTTAAAGAAAGTACAAAATAATATATAATAATACAACATAACAACTAATAATCTATTTTAATAGTTCATTTAAATTAGTTTTACCTTGATATAATGAACCATTTGAATTGTAAAGTCATCCCTGGAGTTTTCAAGAATAATGGTACCACCCATGTTAGAATGGTGTTGTGAAGGTCAAAAATAAGGTCATAGGCATCATCACTACCTTTGGGACCAAATATATGATTGATTTCCTGAGCCCTCCTCACTTCATATGGAATATCTTCCACCACTGGCCTGCTGTTAATATCAGCACAAAGAAATTAGTAAGCTCATTCCATGGCTTTACAGTCAACAAAATATGTATTAGCCTTTTCTTTTTACTTTAAATCCAAAATTGACTGGAGTTGAAATCACCTGCTTAATTACTGAACTTCAAATGGGCTGAATTTGTTGAAGAAAGCAAGTGTGATTGTTTAGTAATTGTCTTATTCTGTGTCTTGTGCAGAAGGGTATTAGAATTACTTAATCAATTTACACCATTGCTTTCAGTAGTATCAAGATTTCACTCTCATTTTTCTTATTTTGTAAAATAATTTGTGATCTTGAAGGTTCTACACTTAAAGGACCAGGGGAAGGTACTTCAAACACTCAGGAGTGCTGTAATAGGAACAGGCAACTTCATAGTATTTACTGAGAAATATTAGTTAAAATATGAAGGGAAGCTGCAGGTGTCTTAGTCTGGTGTTTTTTGAAGTGTTCTCTGTTCAAAGCAGCTGAAACCAAACAAAACTACCTTTTATTTTGTATGCTTTTCCAGAGTAAACAATTAAAGGAATGGCCTCAATGCTTATGTGTTAACATCTGCTTAATCTTAGATGTAATAATCAACAACAAAATTCTAAGAAGAAAAGCCAGATGTTGTAGGGTAAGAATATCTGCCTGTAAAATATATACAATAAGTATTCCTTTCAGTGATATTTACCTTTGCCATTAAAACTTTTCTGAAACAGAATTACCTGGTTAACAACTATACCAAGAATGTTTATATAGCAAAGTACACCTCTGGAATAGATGTCTGAAAAGCACAGAAATATCAAATCCAATTAAAAATGTAAAATCAGTTATTATTTTACAGTAATTATAGACAGTATTTCTTTTAAAAATGAGTCAGTTAAATTATTGAGGTTTTTGGCTATGCTTTTGCCTTAGAATAGATTATTTCTAGCTTCAAGTTTTTCTAATTTGAAGTTTTCACCTTTTACTGTACATAACTGGAATTAAACCCACTTCCCTGATTTCTGTGCCATTCTTTCAGATACTAAGATGTCTGTTTAATCACTTTTATCTGCTATTTCTTGGAGGTCTAATTGTATTCAGAAGAGCTCCCAAACTGAATTGCACAAGACATGAGGAATAACGACTCTCTGACTCAGAACAGTGGTACTCCAGTTCATACAAATGCAGCTCATCTAACACTAATTTAAAATTATGTTTAAGATAATGTGTTGGTTTGAGACTGATTTTACCAGCAATAGAAGCGAGTCTGTTAACACATGCAATTTGTTCTTTTTTTGGGTTAAAGGTCAGTCATTTCAGTTATGTGACTGCACTGTTAAAGTAATAGGGGAACTTATGTCCAACGTTTTTAATCTGGAAAGAATTTTAAAGCCCAGAAAAGCAGAACAACAGAAAGCACAACTGCTCTTACCGCAGACTCTCGGGGTCAAAGACCCTGTTGAGATCACAGTCAATGTACCTGGTGCCCCTCTCCACAGCTCTGGGGTTGGTCAGGAATGGTTTCACCTGCACTCCTGGTCTCTGGATCTCGGCTCCATCCTGCTGCCAGTGCCTGACCAGGAGCACCCCCGATAATTCATTGCCGTGAGTGCCCCCGAAGAGCCCCACCCGTCTCACCCCGGCACACGGGCAGCTCATGCTCGAGGGAAACTTTGCGCTCTGGGGAGGGAAAAAAAAAAAAAAAAAAAAAAAAGAAATTCTTTCCAGTAGGAGAGTCTTTCTTCTGGTTAGGTCAGATGCAAAAGAAAGTGAATGGATTTCTCCCAAGAGTTCTCAACTCAGTTTTGAGGCGGGATTTTCCTACCTCCCTCCCCAAGGAGCCTCCCCTTCAGTTTCTGTATTTAGTAACATCTCCGAGGCTGTTAATGGCACTGTTCCACAGTCCAAAAGTTAACTCTGGGCAGTCTTTATAATGCATGATCTATAGGGAAAGCCTGTACTAATGAACAGTGGAAAACACTGTTTTTACACTTAAATATCAGGCACTTTTTGCACTGCAAACTAGGTGTAACAGGTATGTCTGAAGTTACATTAAGTGTTATATAAGGGCAGAAGGATTTAAAGTGAGCAAAATCAGCAAAACAAGAATTGTATCTTGGCTCCAGTCCAATACACAATGCTGAAACATCAAGTATTTTAATCTTTAAAAAGCCAGGAACAGCTAAGTTCCTCAAGGCACATCGTGGCTTGAACAACCTTGTTTGTTTTAGAAATCCTAAGAACAGTAAGTAGAAGGAACACGAGCTGGAATTATAGTGCAATTTATCCACGACTGACTTACCCAGAGTCTGGCTCCAGTTCTATCTCGGGATCTGCTAACACAAACCTCTAACACATTGAAACAACTTTGCCAGGGACAACCCTCTAACTTCTGCAGTCTTTTAGTAAAAAGAAACAGATCTAGACCACGATGGGACAATAGTTCTGTTCTCTCCCTAAAAATCTTTAGTCAGCAACTTCTATTTCCAAAAGTGTTCAGAAAGGCTTCTGAAGCTTAAGCCAAAGAGCAGCTGTAACTTCCATCCTGAGAATCAAAACATTTAGACTAAAAGGTCTTAATAGCAGAAAAATAAGCTTCACTGCTGTAAACGACAGAAGTATTTGCAATTGGTATATGACTCATGACATAAACACAACAGATTGCAAGAGAATAAAGAATATTTATTGAACAATTCATTTTTATTAAGATTATACTCCTGTGACTGAGAGAATATTTGGCCAGTGCCTGAAAGGCTTTATATCCCAGGCTGACAGACTGTAGGTCTAGGAAAAGCTAAGCTTAGGATTTATCTAGAATAGTTCTGCCAGGAATATAATTTCCACAGAAGTTGCTCTCTTTGTTTCAGTTCATGCATTCAGATTTTGCTGAACATTACAGTGAGTTAATACAGAGAGGCTGTTTACTGAAATACTTGACTGTACTACCCTGTACTCAGGAGCTGTCAGATATTTAATCAGAATGAGTAATTTATTAAACAAAGCAGTAAAGTTGTGTTTTACAGCACTGGACAGTCTGTAGTGTCCTTTGACCCCTGCCTCTCTTCAGCAGTGCTGCCAGAATGACACAACACCCAAAAACACAACTCACACTCTGAATCTGGGCTTGCTGAATTTGCACCCAGCAGCAGTTTGAAGAGTTAACAGCAAAATGCAAACATACAGGCTTGGAACATATAGTTTATCTTTTATTGCTGCTGGCGCTGTAATGGATGGAATTCTTTCCAAAGCGCTGAATGAAACACAGAGATGCCTGTGAGCTTACTTAACATGCAAGAAGTTTGTCTCCTAAGAAGAGTGTTTTTAGGACAGAGACAGTGAATTTCCAAACATGAGTTTAGGAACTGAACCCATGGAAGTTTCTTTTATCCCCTTAGAGCAGTTCTCATCCAAACGCTTTAACTCCTGGTGTCCCAGGACCTGCCACTTTGGGAATGAATGGAAATTCGCAGGGAAAGTTTTCACTCTTCATTGTTAAACACTGGAAGCCATCCCTCATGTGCTTTGCCAATACTCACACCCTGAAAAAGGATGTGGGATATTTAGTTTAGTAAGAATCCAGATTGGTTTGATGTGCTCCATACAGATATTTGGGAGCGCTTCTGAAGGAAAAGGTTTACTAAAACAGGACAAGATCTGATCGTGCCAAGCACGCTCAGATTTTAAACAGGAACCAGCCATGTGTAAAAGCCAGAGCAGCTGAAGAGACGAACAGAACGTTGGTTTTATTTACAGCCACGTTCGCGTCCACACACTTCGAGAGATTCAGCTCCTGCCCGGGGTTCTCCGAGGGCGGCACTGCCGGTTCCTCGGGGCCGGCGGTAATTAATGGAATCCCACCGACGGTAATTAATGGAACCCCACCGAGGGGCACTGGAGGGGGTCCCGCCGCTCCCTCAGCGGGTGGCAGCGGGGGCAGCGCTTTCCCGCCATTGCCGCACCGCCCGAGCCGCCGGCGAGCGACCGGTAATTTTGGCGGGCTTCGCCTCAGGGCTGACCCTCAGTACTGACCCTCAGGGCTGACCCTCAGTGCTGATCCTCAGTGCTGACCCTCAGTGCTGACCCTCAGCGCTGACCCTCAGGCTGACCCTCAGTGCTTGATCCTCAGTCTGACCCTCAGCGCTGACCCTCAGTGCTGACCCTCAGGCTTGATCCTCAGTACTGACCTCAGTGCTGATCCTCAGTGCTGACCCTCAGCGCTGACCCTCAGTGCTGATCCTCAGTGCTGACCCTCAGTGCTGACCTCAGGGCTGACCCTCAGTATGACCTCAGGCTTGATCCTCAGTACTGACCCTCAGTGCTGACCCTCAGTGCTGACCTCAGTATGACCCTCAGTACTGACCCTCAGTGCTGATCCTCAGTGCTGACCCTCAGCGCTGACCCTCAGGGCTTGATCCTCAGTACTGACCCTCAGTGCTGATCCTCAGTGCTGACCCTCAGCGCTGACCCTCAGTGCTGATCCTCAGTGCTGACCCTCAGTGCTGACCCCTCAGGGCTGACCCTCAGGCTGACCCTCAGTGCTGACCCTCAGCGCTGACCCTCAGGCTTGATCCTCAGTACTGACCCTCAGGGCTTGATCCTCAGTACTGACCCTCAGTGCTGATCCTCAGTGCTGACCTCAGCGCGACCTCAGGCTTGATCCTCAGTACTGACCCTCAGGGCTTGATCCTCAGTACTGACCCTCAGTGCTGATCCTCAGTGCTGACCCTCAGCGCTGACCCTCAGTGCTGACCTCAGTGCTGACTCTCAGTACTGACCCTCAGTACTGACCCTCAGTGCTGACCTCAGGCTGACTCTCTACGACCGTACTGACCCTCAGTCTGACCTAGTACTGACCTCAGTACTGACCCTCAGGGCTGACCCAGGCGACCCTCAGGGCTGACCCTCAGGGCTGACCCTTAGCCAGGTCCCTCAGTGCTGACCCCTCAGCCCCATCCCTCAGCACTGACCCTCAGTGCTGACCCTCAGCCCTGTCCCTCAGCCCCATCCTTCAGGGCTCATCCTCAGTGCTGACCCCTCAGCTCCGTCCCTCAGTGCTGACCCCTCAGGGCTGACCCTTAGCCGGGTCCCTCAGGGCTGACCCCTCAGCCCCATCCCTCAGCCCGGTAAGCACTGACCCTCAACATGGCCCTGACCTCAACATGGCCCTGGCCCTCAACATGGCCCTGCCCTCAGCATGGCCCTGGCCCTCAGCCCGCTCCCTCAGGGTCTCAAATCTGCAAAGAGCAGTTGCATCTTAGGCGTGCACCTGTGGATCTTCTAAATTTAGTACAGCTTAGGGCTTGTGTTCGAAACGATGGCAGTCACTGGAGCTGCAGTGTTTAGAGATAACTGCCATAAAATCACGTGGAATTTGGATGTGTTTGCAGCATTAATTAGTTTGCTTTGTTTATCTCACTTCCGTACAGCAAATTTGGAGTAATCAATACATTGCTGCCTGTTAAGATTCAGCAAAGAAATGAAGAGGAGTTCAGCTGACACCTCAGCTCGCAGCACAGCAGGTACTGTTCACACCTTATTGTGCTTTTATAGACACATTAAATGCATATTTGTAGTTTTCATACAGGTGTTTAGCCCTAAATCCCCATTTCCTGAGTGGATTTGCATAGGTTGCCTGTTTGTTGCAGCAAGGGTGAGATTTTAGATGGATTCAGGGACCTGGTCACTCAGGGAAAAGTTTCATTCATGGCAATACGTGCAGGACAGAGGGCTGGGAATATAAATTCTGTGAGGGAATGGTCTGTTACATGTTTATGAAGTATAATTCCTAAGTGTAATGTAAAATAATTAAGTAATTTTATTTATGTGTTTTAAGTATGGATTGTGTATCCTTTTGCTATTAATATAGCATTACTTAAATTTTTGTTTTAGGTTGTCTGCCTGTACCACTGTTCAATCAGAGAAAAAGAACTAGACAGCCCCTCACTTCAAATCCACTTAAAAATGAACCAGCTACTGCTTCTGGGACTCGTAGTTATGACTTCTCTTCCTCATCTTTTGGTAAATAAGACGTATTTTATTTTTTTACTGTCTCTATAGCCAAATAAATCTTAACTTCCTGATTGTATTCTATGGAATCAGACATAGTCTTTATCAAGAACTGTATGTATCCTTTATATCTATTTCTGAAAAGTTCATTATGTAAAAATTGTCCTCCAGGAAATTTCTTCCTCCTCTGTACAATTGAGCTTTTTATATTTCTTGCCTAGAGGGAGTTTGACTCTTTGTGCGATGGAGAATGAAGTAGCATTGGCATTTAAATAGAGTCTCTTGAAACTGACCTTTTGTTTTCGGTTGATTTCAATCAACATTCAAGTCCTGTGTTACAAGAAGAAACATTTGTAAGATGTCTTTCTTGTAGTTCAGAAAGGAACTTCTGTTCTTTAAATTGAGCTTAGAAAGAACAGGGCAGAATTCTTCTTTTAGTGCTTTCATTATGCTTTACTTGCAATAAAGTTTAAAAGTTTCCTTATCATAAAGTCTCTGTTGCTAGTAAGTCTAATGTTTGTAACTGAACCATTCTCTAGAGAAGCAACCTACTTGTTAGAAATTGTTGTACAATTACAAATATCAAAGGAACACATTCCCCTTTTTTCTTTTTTCTTCCTCCTTCCTGTGTGAGCCTGTTCGTGGGACATTAAGCAGAGTTGGAGGCCTGCAAAGACTTATTACCTGTCAGTCTTTTTCCATTTTTATCCATATTCAATCCTTTGTCTTTTGAAAATTAGGCTGGGGAGCTGCAAACCCAGAAGAGGATGAACTGCAGAAAGCAGCAAGCAGTGGGTATGTAAAAAGCAAGTTATTTGTTGCTTTTTTGATTTTTATTTGGATGTTAATTGTTGCATGAGTAATCCACATGTGTCTTACAATAAAGCTGCTGCCCTGTCACTGATACTATAAACTTGTTTTTGAAAGTCAAGCAGAACATCCGATGGCTCCTTCCCTTATGAAACCGCCAAATGCATCAAAGTTTAATTTAGCAAATGCTGGAAAAAACTTGTCTGCCTGCAGGTTGGTGAAGCCTTTAATGTCTATTATCCTTCCTTTTTGTTCTTAATGTGAAAATGCATCTCACGTTTTCCCATGTGCCTGTAGCATTCAAAGAAACCCTTTTAATATCACTCTCAGAGGAAACCTTGTTTATTTTATTTTAGAGTTATGAAAATATGTGAATTTTGGGTCAGGAAAGATCCCTTACATAGGGCAGGACTATAACTGAGCAGGATTTTAAAGCCTGTTGAATTCAGATGGATTTATGCACAGGTGTAATCACTGCCCTGTATATGGACAGATTTGGTGTAAACTCAAGTGAGTTTGGAGGTATTTAAAGCTAAAATAACATTTTTTTATTGTTTTAAAATACTTTAATTGCTTTTATATACTTTGATCACATATCTGAGTATTCAGAACAGGTGCTGTGATACTGAATTGTTGTATTGCAGGAACAGAAATGAATATACTCCTTTAGTTAACACAGCAAATTCAAGATCTGATAGTGGAACTTCTCGAAAGTTTGAGAACTTTTCCAGCAGTTTGAAAACTGTCCAGCAGCAAAAACACCCTGACAGTCATAACCCATCCCAGCTCACCAAAACAGACACATCCAAAGGACAGTGGCCAGTGAAACCCAGCACTGTGGCAAGAAGTCTGCAGGGTCATAGTCCAGCATATAAATTTAACTACAATACTCAGCAAAATAAAATGAATGAAAACCAATTTGGTTGTGTCCCAGAAGATAAAAGTCAGGTAAAGCTTATGGGCAGGGTTAATAGGAAAGACAGTGAAGAAAGCAGGAAAGAAAGAAAACTGATGGAAGATGAGGTCTTCATCAGTCCAAGCTGCCTCACTAAAACCTGGAGTTTCTGGAAATTTAGAATTGAGATTTTCATACTGTAACAACCTAAAATCCTCAGTAAATTGGCAGGGAGTTGTTTGTATATTCTGAACAAATGCTCTAATTTTAAGTTAATTATTGCCTATTTAACACAATAATTGCCTATGTGCCCTTTAGAATTGCAAGTGTCTATGTCTAACTTAAACTTTTGTCTTCATCTGAAAGGAAATTTCATCATCTCAAGTAAAATCTAAAATCAAAAAGAATTCTTTGCGAATCCTGTCTGCAGTCATTCAAAGTGTGAGGCACTGGAGCCAATATGCCTATAAAACTGCACTGTTATTTGAAGTTTTAGGTAAGCATAGTAGATTATAATAATATAATCTGATAATAATTCTAGGGCAACCACAGGAGAGAATTTTTCAATAGCTGAAATACTTAAACCCACATGGACTGGCATGAACACCATGAAATTTCCCTTCTGTTCAGCTATCAAAGGTGACTGAAACAGGTACAAAATTAACAATTCAGTCATCCTCCAACATCCAGATTTTCCATCCTGTTTCTTTCCTTTCTTTGTTTTTAGAATATGTTAGAATAAATTTTCCTGTTTAGTAGCAATCTTCTACAGATTGATCCAGTTTTACAATAATTTTTAATACAGTTAATCTTGAGATGATTAATTTTTGTTTAATGGGACAGGCACACTGGATTCTGCAGTCACACCTGGAGCACATGGGGCAAAGAACTTTCTTCTGAGAGATGGGAAGGAGACCTTGCCTTGTGTATTCTATGAAATTGTGAGTATTCTGTGTCCTAACAGTCACCACTAGCTCCAATCCTTTTTGTGAATGCCAAAAGAAAACATAAATTTACTGTGTAAAAGGCAGGCTGGTTTTACCATACTATTCCCAGTTTAGATCAATAGCCACTACTTAGGTATCCTCAGACTTCTGTTCCAGAAAAACAGGTGAGATTTTGAGTTTAGCTTTTAAGTAGTTGGTAACAGCAGTAAAGGTGCTG
The DNA here is from genome assembly GCA_032173965.1 of Sitta carolinensis. Lineage (NCBI taxonomy): Eukaryota > Metazoa > Chordata > Aves > Passeriformes > Sittidae > Sitta > Sitta carolinensis. Next base: position 3,295,623 of record CM063299.1, on the reverse strand, counting down.
TAAAGGTTTTCTGTTTGATGTAGCCCTCAGAAGCCAGCCATGTGGAAAGCTTTTATGTGAGGTGATATAATTGTTTTATGTGTTTATTATGCTCTGATGAAGGACCGTGAGCTTCCACGACTCATTAGAGGTCGAGTGCACAGGTGCATGGGAACCTATGATGCAAAAAGGAACATTTTCAAGTGCGTCTCTGTAAGACCAGCAACTGCTCAAGAACAGAACACTTTCCAAGACTTTGTTAAAATGGCAGATGTTGAGATGACAGCATATGTAAAAACTATAAATGAAATGTAAAAAATCAAAATGGTTGGCCAAACTCCAGTTTTAACTAATTGTTACCCATAAAGGCTGGACATGCTACATTTACCAAAAGTGCCAGTGAAAATCTGGTTACACATTTGAAAATATCGCTGTGCTGTGTTATCCAAGGAATGCTGTGTGGTGTTTATTGGGTTCCCATTTATGTGTTACCTGATTCGTGTTTTTAAAAAAAAATAAATAATCAGTATAATACCTGTATAAAATAACAACAGACCCTGAAGCTGTAGGAAGATTCCCAAGGACACAGAGGAAGTAGAAAAGAATTATTTGAACACAGGACTTCCTTGCCATAGAAACATCTTTCTTGAGGGATGGACATGTTTATGTCCCTTTGCCTTCAAACATTAACTTTCATAGATTATTCCTGCTGTTCCTATTTCCTTTTCCCCTGCTTCAGAAGCCTTGTACCAGATCTCTTGGGAATTGCAAAACAAAAGAGTTGTCAAAAAAAAATAGCAAACAGTATGGGGATTTTTAAAATTATTTTATTATACAGTGTTGGCAATTGGAAATTTCACATTTAAAATAATTGAAATATTGTATCCAACAAGTCAAATACAGAAAACAGTTAATATTCTAAAAAGGAGCCAGCTAGTCAACGCAGAAACACATTAATGGAAAATACAGCTTTTAGTTACACTTAAAAAATTATATATTTAGAATAAAACTTGAACCTGGTCCAGCAAATTGTAACAGGAAAACGCTTTTACACAGTTTAACGCGCAGACAGTCTTTATTTAAAAAGTGATCTGTCAGTGTGAGCACTGGCATTGTCAGCAACAGGTGAGATCTAAAGGATGTGCTTTACCAACTACTGCAAGGGTCACTGGAATTGTCATCACACCTTCAGTGTGGAGCAGGCTCAGGGCATGGGTGCTTCGAGGAGGGTTTTGCCAATCCAGTCACCCAAGTCATGTACACGCGTTTGATTTATTTAAATATTATAAAAATATTATAAAATGTTAAAGGAAGCTCCAACTGGAAGCATTAGCTTGACTCATAAAAGGTGCAGGATATTGCAGGATGCAGAGGTTGATAGTTTGCACAACGGAAGTTGAGCTTTAAGAAGTAAAAGATTTGGTACAGCAGTGTGAATTGTGAGACTCACAATTAAAAATCTGCTGTAACGGTAATTTAAAACTGATTCCAGTTAAGTGATCGATGCTTCCAGTTCTGCACATGGGAAACTTATGTTAATGACAGGAATAGGTCCTTTGTCTATTAGGTGTGTTATAGCTGTTAATGAAAACCTAAAATAATTTTACTTTTCAGCAAGTGTTTAGATCGTTGCAAAAGAAGTTTCTACTTGACACTAACAAATCACTTTTTCTAGTGAAACATTAAGTGAACAGTCGTAAACATTACACAAAACAGAAAAAACCCTACTCAATACAGTTTATACACACTACTCAACATTTTTCAGTTGTTGGGTGATTTTTTTTCCTTGACCATATTGATCCTGTCTTGTATAATGGTTCTAGTGTAAAGGCACAGGTTGGTTAGGAAAGAAAAGCCTGCATCTCTGTCTCTCTACTTTGTGGTGAATATTTTCTTTTTGCATGTTGTTGGTTATTCCTCACTTTTCTGACTCTTACATGAAAATTATCAATCTCAGCCTTTCATTAAAAAAAGTGTAAGACATCACTGAAACATTAATATACAGAAGTGACTGAAATTTATTCTTCTTACTTTAGGGCATTCCTTCAACCTATTTTGTTAAATGTTTGGAAGATTTAATTTCTCAGTCCCTGTGAGCAAAAGTGCAGAGCACTCATGCTCTCTTTCCCAGTGTACTTAATTCTGCATTGGAATCTGTATTTTCAAAGAACTTGCTAAGTTTATGTGCAGAATTTGCTTTTAGAGTGCATGGAAATGTAACAACAGGACAATTTATTTTGGAAAACAATGCAACGTTCCATTGAAGTTTAGAAGGGTGAGGAATGTAAACAAGACTGCAGAAGTCTTTGATGTATATTAAAATAACACAGTGATTGTTCTGTTTGCATTTTCTTATACATCCTCAACATGACTCTGTCTGTCCCTTCATGTACACCTTCCATTAAAAAAAATAAAAATTCAGGAATCAGTTGGACTCAGCTAAGTGAAGAATAATAAATTTGATCACCTGGTTTGTGCCAAAATACAAAACTAAGACATACAGCTCTGAATTAAATATAATCTATGTGATTTTTCTTTTTAATAAATAATAAAAAATAAAAGATGAGAATAGAATTAGAATTAAATTTTTATTTTAAATGAAAAAACACAACAGTGGTGTGAGATTAGAACCCAATGTTTCTTTTGCTTAAGGCAATCAAGTGCACTTATTTCAATGCTTGGTAATAATGAATTCAGTGCTATCACAAAATTTCCATACAGACTAATAAAATATGGCCATTTGTGGTTCTGACAGAGCATCAGATTTTTGCTTGTCATGTTCAATAGCATTTCACTTCATTTTTTTGTTTTACAATCTGGACTCTGAATTGCAGTGGAAATCCTGGAATTAGTTCATTCTGGTTTGTATTATCACTACAGATAAGGGCCATTGGGCACAGACATTTTTGTAAACAGAGATTTTTTTCTTTTCAGCCTTAAACACAAACCCCAAAATCTACAGTTGTCATAGCTCAAAACATTTTGTTAAATCCACCTAGAATTATAATTTAAGAAATACTGAAAACAAATTCTTAGGACTTTTTTTTTTCCCCTTTTGTTAAAGTATTAAATCATCATGAAGCCTTTGGAAGTAGGTGGAGCTCTCAGAGAAAAGGAAATTTCAATTTTACCCAAGACTTCATGTAGATGTCTCTACATCTTGGCAATTAGAGCAGAAGTAAAAAACTGTGCCCAGAACTTACAATATGCAGGTGCTGCTAATATATATAGATTTAAAAGAAACATTTTTCTTGTATACAATTCTTTTTAGCTATCAATCTTAATTTTAGGCTGTTGCTACTAGTAGGTGCTTTTTTTTCACTAATCAAAATAATTGTAACAAAATATCATTATTGATTTCAAAGTTACTGGGTTCATAAAAGTTCCGACACTTCACAATATATCAAAAGTGAATTGAAGCTTTTTAAGACTCACAATTTTGAGACACAAAAGAAACTGGGAGGTAGACAGATGTTTTGAGGATAAACTGATTTTTTTTTTTTTTTTCTGTCTAAGGCATTTTGCCATTATCTGTTGAGAGCAGTGTAAAGGCTGCTGATTAATCCTATTTCAATTCCAGAGCGTTCGCTGCTCGCGCTTACGGAAGACTTTCAATGCACTTTTGGTCTCTGTCAATCTGACCTTCTCTTCCCCATCTCCTCTCCTCTCTTTAGCAACACAGCCAACTGGAAGTGCTTTAATAATTTCTGCCCATTACTGTAGACAGGAATGTTCTGTTCTTAAGCAGTAATAAAATACTATAAAATAGTAGGTATTGGAGTTGGAGATATGTGCTCTTTTGGTGCATATTTTGCAAAGAATGGTAAAAAGACAGACAACATGACCCCAACAATTGCCAGCATGTACCCCCATCCAATCTGGCACTCTCCTGCATAGTAGATGTCTGAGTTCTCACAGAATCTCTTCACAGTAGCAGAGTTGAAACCAAAAGGGTAAACCAAAAGCCCAGAAGCCATTATGAACACTAGAGAGGAGAAAAAAAAAATCACACCAGTTATTATCAAACATTAATTCCTTTGGAAAAAAATAAACCTTATTTTAGAAAGGTAAATATATATAATTATATTAAAATCAATGGGAAAAGTCATAGCTTTTAAAACCCCCTTGTGACTGGCAGATTATCCTCCTTTTCATAATTACCTCTTATGGACAGCAGTGGTGTGACAAGGCAGCAAGTTGGGATTTTTTTCATGAGAACTCTTGCCATTAAATAACTTCAGAAACGCTGTGATCCAAATTATGTAGCCATGTAAAAAGTAAGATGGTTCAGATACAATGGAATCCAGAGGAGAAGAATTCCTAAGTTGGCAGATTCCAAACCAGCTTCACTTTCTTCTCAACAGCATTTTTGTGCTTGAGACAAACAATTACTTTGTTCTGCCAAATAGAAACTTCCAATGAAAGAGTTCAAACATAGTTTTTCAGATTCTGCTGATGAGGTTCTGATAATGTGAGACTCATTAGTTCCAACTCAAATTGTTTAAAACATCCTGCATTTGAACAACTGATGAAAAACAACACCATTTATTTTCTTTTTATTTACTTACTTTATGTCTCTTGACATTGGAAAGCCAGGCTTGCCTCCTGCAATTAGCCTGCATTATCCATTGGCTTTTAAAGAACTTCACAGATTTTAGTCTTTAAGGAATCCATGTCATATTCAAATATCAGCTTATGCAGGTAATTGAATCAACAGCAGAACCACTTTTCCAACTTTGAAAACAAGGCTGCCCAAGATATAACTCATGAGTAAGACAAAGATCATTAAAATCACCCAGGAACAACTCTTGGAACTTGATTTTGCCACCTTGGAAGTGAAGAGGGGCTGAGCCAGGCTGGTGTGAGGGGTTACCCCACCTTTTGCTTTTGACAGAGCACTGAGAAATCACACTTTCTTTTCTATCCCTTCTGCTAATCAATTACCACTCTATTTAAAATCTCTATGTAATCTTCTATTTTATGTACTAAAAAGACACCATGGAGCAGTCCCTTTTCATCTTTTCCCCTTTTTCCAGGACAGTGTTTTGTTCCAATTCAGGGTAGGGATTCAAGAAGCAACCAGAATTAACAGTTATGTTTGAGCTGATAGATAATTCATAACCAGCAAACATCTAATGAAACATTAGGAGTGTAAAACAAACACTATGAGCTATTCTCTGTGTTTGTGATTGCCTTTCAGGTAGGGCATGTGCATATTACTCCAATTATAATATTGGAGAGGCTTAATCTTAAAAGTATCCACTAAAAAAGGGCAGTCACTCATTAATCTTTTTTTAATTAAAAAACACTTTAATAAGCTTGAGGGCTAGATGAAGTCAAAAAGTTTAACACACAGCCTGTCGAGTCCCTGAATAATTTGAATTAAACCTTTCCTTCTAGTCCAAGTGGAACCGCTGAGTTAATCCCTTGTAGAAAACAATAAGATGAAGAAAGTGGAAATTAAAAGGAGAGAAAGTGGAGCAGCAGCAAAGTCTGTTTCCCTCTGGGTGTCTCACACAGGGGTACAAAGAGAAGCTGCCTGCCAAGAGGTGGAACTCTCTGAGAGCCAAGTGTTTCACCTGCTCCAGCTGCCACCCTTTCCTTTAAACCTCAGGAATAATTTTGCAGTGATTGCTGGGGCCTTTTCCTTTTTCCAAGCACAAGGTGGGTGGAAGGTGCTGCTGCAAGAGGCAGTAAGGGAACAGTCCTTCCCAGCACAAGCAGCATCCTGAGGCAGCCTCACAATTCCTGATCCTCCAGCAGCTGCCCCTGCCGGGGGTGCCCAGGGCAGGGGGAGCTCCTGATCTGAGCTTTCAGCAGCTGTGTCCCTGCACTGGGGGCCTGACTGTAACCAGCCCTGCTGAGGCAATAACAAAGAAACCATGATATGCAGATCTCCCTAACTGCCCCTGTGTGACACCCCTGAAAACAATATCGAATGAAAATACAGTAAGAATGAAGCTAAACCAGACAGGGACAAGGGGTGATAGTTTTAAGTTAAAACAGGGTAAATCCAGGGTAGATAGAAGGAAGAAATCTTTCATGATGAGTGTGGTAAAACACCAGCACAGGCTGCCCAGAGAGGTGGTGGGTGCCCCATCCATGGAAGCATCCAAGGTCAGATTGGACAGGGCTCTGAGCAATTTTTTTGTAGTTGAAGACATCCCTGTTTACTCCAGGGAAACCTTTACAGGTGGCTTCCAACCCAAACTATTCCATGATTCTGTCATCTTGTTCAGTAAAGGTCACTGAGCTTTCCCAAAAGACCTGAGGGGCCAGCACAGCCTGAGAGCCACATGACACTCTTGCACTCCCAGGAAAATTCCAGAGCACCTCTTCTGCTGGCAAAAACATGGGAAACCACTCAAAAAAAGGGAGATTTTCCTGCTGCTGCTGTAAACAGCAGCGAGAGTGTTAAACCACGAACTAAACCCTGTTAATCCACGGAGCTGTGCAGTTGTAGGTTCACTCTGACACAGCTGGGATGTGGAACAGGGGCTGCCCAGAGCTGTGGTGCACAGGGGGTGCTCGGCACAGCCCCACACAGCCCAGGCTGCTCCACTGCACCAGGAATCTTGAAATAGCCCCGGGGTGCAAAACCTTCTGGGAAATGTTGGGAAAGTGAGCCAGTTTTACAAGAAACAGCCACTGCTCTAAGCAAGAAACAGGTCTAAAATTAAAATTTCAGTTTGCTCATCTTTTCAAAGCCAAAATAGCATCTCATTCGATGAGAAAAAAAAAACGGAAAAAAAAAAAAAAAAAAAAAAAGCAGAATTGGAAACAATCCTTTCAGTCATAAAATCGTTTCCTAACTGTTAAATTTCACTGTTTTTCTGACACTGTCTCAACCCCTTGCTCTGTTTCACATATCTGTTCCATATATGTTTTCTTTTTGATTGGGTTACACGGAATTGTTTTGAAGGCTGTGTTTTACAGTGTTTTGATTACCACTTGGTGCTGATGTAGCGTGGTGTGATTTAATGGCAGCAGCTTTGGTTTTTTTTCCAAGGCTAGAAATAATCTGTCACAGCTGAACGTATGTGCTCACATCTCAAACGGGCTAAAAAGTTACCCATGGTTTCATATCCTCAGGCATGTCATAGAATGACCTCATTATTCTCATTTAGGTGCCCTCTTTTCTTACAAAGGCTCCAAATATTGAATAGCCCCGTTATTATCCGCAGAAGCCGAGCTTTCAGGCACGGTGCTAATGACTGCTTAATGGTGCTGCCTGTCAGCAGCACGGGCGAGCTGGGGCAGCGCACAATGAAACAGTGGGGCTCCATTTAGGCTCCTCGTGTTACACTCACGGCTTTCCGACAACAAACATCGCTTTAAAGGTGTCAGGACACGGCAGCGAGCGCATCTCACCGCCCTGCCTGCTGGAGTCCTGCTGTCACACAAGGGGGTGAGGCCACACAACAGACCTGGGGCTCTTCTGCAGCACGAAGCCTCCGGGCTGTGAGGGGACTTGCTGGTAAAATGCATAGTTGAGTTCTTTGTTAACATGCTTTGATAATTTGATTCACTTCCCATCAGCTGTGAAGTTTGGTTAAAAAACTCGGGTGTTTTTGTTTTGTTTATTCTGTGCCACACAGGTGTTTGTTATTGCTGGGTTCTGCCCACCTGAGCCCTCTGCAGTAACTCACAGCCTCTGCTGATGGCAGCCCAGAGACAAGGCCAAGCACCTTGGTTCAACTGTAAGTCATATTTTATTTCTACTTTCTAATCCCCAACAGTTGCAATCTCACCCTCATCTTTTTTGCTTCCCTGGTGTCCTGTACCATTTACCATGGCAATTTCTCCTCTGCAGGGTTTGCTAGCCAAAGCCTGGTTTTATTTTTAAAAAGTAGGTTTTTGAATTTGTTGGTTTCTAAATAACATAACTTTAATAGGAATAAGGCATTATTTGAAAGGAGGACGCTTCTTTTTAGGGAAAACAGGGCTTTTTGTAGGAAAAAATTGTAAATTGTTGGTGAAAATGGCACTTCTAGTTGGGGAAAATAGCATTTTCTGCTATTTTGAAATTAATAATATATAACTATTTGTCATTGCAATGGTTTATTCATTTCATTAAGCTCCTGTACAACTGTTTAATTATTTAAATCTCTCACACCATTTCCAAGTTGAATTTAAACCAAAGCAAACCAATGCAGTTCTCTGGAGTGTGTGCAGAGGGCACCAATGTACAACACTCTTAGATACCTGACAAAGAAGGCTATTTCCATTCCACTTCTTTTGGCAAGACTGGTGGAGTTTCCAGCATCTGAAACACAATAATTGAATGGTTTTCTGTATTGTGAAGCAGGAATGTTTAAACTGGGCTAAGCTGATGTTTATCCTTCCATACTCACGTTGAAGTGGATGGAAATCCAAAGGTGGCTCACAAACATAGAGAACAAAAAAACCTGGTTTGTTTTATTGTTTAAATAAATAATTTATATTATTTATTTTATTAGGTGATGTGTAGTAGTGAAACATGCTGTGTGCATGAATTCTCTTCCTGAAATTATCTGCTCTAAGAAGATTAGTTTGTCTTAGAAATTTAATTTGCTTACTTGAGGAGTGTATTATATTCCTGATACTTGTGACAATGATGGATTAATTGCAAGCTTGTGGGACAGATCAGACAATCATTGGAATTAGGGTTGAATTATATGCAAGCAAGGGCATTATTCCAACCCTGTTACAGATTGTTACAGTCTTATGTCTTCTTGGAAGATTTTTATTGACAGAGCTTAATCTACCAAAGCAATTTTCACTCATCTCATCAAGATCTTTCCTCTTACATATAATCCATTACCTCCCTTATTAAACCTGGCAGTTCTTCATATGCACGATCAGTTGACTTGGAATAGCACATTCCCTCTCAGGTTCATACATTTCATTCACCTAATAATTTTATTAGCTGCTCTCCAGCTTTGCTTTAAGTTTATATGATTTTACTTACATGATCTTAAATGAGAAAGCAGGTGCTGATACAAAGCAAAAAATACAGGTAAAAGGGAAAATGACACAGCCAGACATCTTCAAAAAATCACCTCTTGTCCTACTGTCCTGGCTGGCCTGCACTCAATCCTTCCCAGCACTCTTCCAAGCAAATATTTTTGTAGCATGCCTGAAGGGTTTCTACATTTGGAGTATTTTGGGTAAATTCTGTTGTACAAAAAGGAGGTACCTATATTTCTCTTCCATATCTCTCCCTTGAAGACAGTGCTAAGCAAGATCCAAGGGTCTTGCCAGTAATAGCTGCACATCAGTGTGCACATAGAAACAAGATGGAATTCTGGGCTTATCTGAACATTAGTGATTTCCTTTTGACTACTTCAGGAAAGGAGGAATTACCCAGAGTAATTTGGGGAGGCTGAAATAGATCTAAAATCAGCAGGCATCATTTTAAATGCCTATTACTATAAATAAAACAAACAGGAAAGTGACTGTAAAATAACCAGGAAAGTGACCTCTCAAAGATAAAAGAACCCAGACAAAAATCCAACTGTTCTAACAGCTGAACTTTGGAGGATGAGGCAAGCAGGGACACTGTTAAATGCCATTCTGCTCTGCTGAACTCGTGGCAGGTGCATGTCAGGTACCTGGAGTTCAAACTCTTGGAAGCAGCCCTAGCAATTATTCCCTGCAAGGAAACCAAAAGGAAGAGCAGGAAAAAGGGATAATAATGCCCATATGCTTGGATAAAGATGTAGCTGCCTTCCTTTGTAACTGAATAAAGAGCTGGAACTCCTAATAATGGCCCAGCCACTTCTAACATCTCACACTTTAGCTCTTCTTTGTAAAGAATTATTCCACTGGCGTCATTTCAGTCAAACATGTTGTGATTTGAGGAGCTTCTATCAGTGCTGGACTGGTGCCAAAGGAGTAGATTATAGCAGTTCCTTTTCTGGCTTTTCTAAATGGTGCAACTCACAAGTTAGCACTTTGCAGCTGTAATATAAATGTAGTTATAAGGAGAGCTGTGTAGCTTGTCAAGCCCCTTTGTAGCTAACAAAGGGAATGGGTTCGTTTGTACAATGTCCCCAAACTCTGAGTTTAAAGAAATGCTGAGTCTGTGACTCCAGCTCACAACCTAAGGAACTTCATTGGATATAGTAGGTTGTATTTTTATATATGTACATACATGCAAAATTAGGGGAAATATGTGTATATCAAAAGCTGGGCAATGTTTTCCATTTCAGTTTATTTGATTTAGCTGAGGTGGAGTAGGAACACCATATTTTAAATGAAGCTAGCACTGAAATAAGGGTGCCCATGCACCTTTTTACACAAATCTTGTTTAGTGCCACTAAAATACCCCACTCAGGTTCTGTTGGCACTACTCCCTCATTCTGCAAATAGCTTGTTTCGGGAATGTCTAACAACTGTAGGAATAGCTGAATCTATCTTACTTATTAACTGAAGGGAGTGGAATCTGACTCTCCAGACTTTGGAAAAGAAATTCTCTGAAGCCATCACAGAGGTAATTGGGCTTGGTAATTACTGCATTAGCTGCAAGTTTATTAAGGGCCACAAAAGGAAATGCCATCCCAGTGACCTTTGAGGCTGCATTTCACAGCATGTTTTCTACATGAGGACAAATGATGAAACTTGACTATTTCTGCCAAGTGAGTGGTAGCTATGGTGAAGATTTATAGCTGTAATCTGGTAATCTATGGGCCTAATCATACAGTTATAGAGTTGCCTGTCATTTACTCGAAAAGCCTGAAATGATCTAGCACTGTGTAGACTGTGCTGAAGGAGTGCATTTTGTCATCTGCAAGGTTAGGAGGAATACAGCCTCTTTAGCAGACTGGAAAAGAGAGACAAGAGCTAATGTTTCTCAAAATAGCAGCGTGTTACACGAAATTTTACAAGAGTCAGAGAGCTAAGAAATGGGGACTGTCAGATGCATTCTCATTTGGAAACCATTATGATTTTCCTCTTTTGTACTGCTTCAATAATTACATAGATTTTCTTTCCTTTTTTTTTTTTTTTTAATTATTTAAGCCATGCTCACTTCATCTCTCTCAGAGCAGCAAACACAGAAGCAGACTAATAATGTAATATTGACATATTTAAGTGTTGGATTCTTTAGCTGAGAGCAGCATGTTCAGAATGTATCATGCCTGTAATGTGCCTGTAATCCCTTATCTTTATGTCACATTTTATTCAACAGTTAAGAAGTGCTAATAAAAAGTGCATATTTCAGTTGTTCTATTTTAGGTAAACATAACATGGTACACATTTTCTAAGCAATGCACATTGCTTAACTGTGCAACTCCATTTCTACAAATAGAAACCAGGGTGGCAAACGCTTTGCTTCTCCTCTTAATTAACCTATCCCTGCCAAAACTGCTATGTTCTTCAGCACAAGCAGGGAATGAAACTGATGACTGAAAATTTAAATTAATGCTTTTTCTTGTGATCTTTTGGCTGAGAACAAGAGCAGCTTCCACCTACCATCTGATGCATTCCCTAGCAAAAGAAACAGTGTCAGCCGGGGTCCTTGTGCAGCTGGAGGGAGCGAGGGAACAGACACATTTATATTGTCTTTGCTTTGGAGCCAGCTCACCTGGGAAGGGGAGATGCTGCCCAGCCTGCAGCAGGTCTTGGCTCCTGCTCTGCCTGTCAAATCCAAGTCCTTAAATAGCTATTTAGAACAGGGGCTGAGGGCCAAAAGACAGGCAGTGATGTGTAGATCACCTGAAATGTCACGATTCCACATGACACATTTGCTCCCTTCTCCTCCCCACCTGCCCAGCCCACAGGTCTGTTTTAAATCAATCTTTTCACCTCTCCCAAGATTCACAGTTTAAGCAGAGCAGACACTGATGAAAACAGATTTATAATGAAGCTGCTGGTCATTAAATACCAGCCTTCCACCAGAGGTGACCTTATTGTAAAGTGTTGTACAGTGAATTTATTTTGACTTTGCCCATTCTCTACCTTGTGTTGCACATTGGCAGCAGAGGCAGTGGTGGTGGGAGGTCTGAGAATAATACCCACATCTCACTTCATTACAGCTGCACTTCACATCCCAGCAGTCTCCAAGCCTCAGGGATATCACATTCATTATCTCTTTCAGAGACATGTATTTTACATATATGGCTGAAAGATGATTAGAATCCCTGACACAACAGTGTTTTAGCTGGAATGCAACCATGAAAAATACATGCCTAAACCAAAAAAGACATCTTACATCCTACTCCTAATTGATTTAAGCTACAAAGACCAGCTTCAGTTTTCCCAGGGCACAGGAGCTACCAGGAAGACACAAATTGCATGTTTTCAAATCTCCTCATAAAAAGTGCCTGACAGGGGGTTGAAAGCAGAGTTTTTCTGTTTCTCAGATGTCCTAGCCCTGTGAATGTCATCAGTCAGCAGAAGCTCACGTGCCACCACCTGATCATAAAGAACATTTCTGTAACAACCCTCATTTCACGCTGCTGATTCCAGCCCACCATAAATCAGCCACACCACGAGTAATGTTGGAAATAATTGTCTGCTCAAGAGCTCCTTTCTCACAGCCCAGGTGCCACGCAGCTGTAGCCACATGCAGCCCCTGTCCTGCTGAAGTGGGTTAGAGCAGCACCTCCAGCAGTGATGCTCCCTGAGTGCTTGGAAGCTCTTTAATGCTGCACACTGGAACAGTGCAGGTGTACCCATTCAGTGGCTTTTAAAATATTGTAACTGGAGTCGGCTCTGGCTTGAACCAGATGCTCTCTGCAGATGGAAAATGAGATAGCAACTGCTACTTCACTGAAAGCTGCCTGGAAATGCAGCAGGTGATCCCAGCACTGATCCTCAGGTGCACGTGGCACTCTGATCCATTCTCTCCCACCCTCTTTCTAATACCCAGCCTTTTATTCCCTGAGCAGGGTTTGCTGTCACTGATGGCTGTTTGTGCAGATGAATCAGCACAGCACAGGTGATGTTTTGACTTCAGCCTTGTTTGACCCCTGTGTTCCTTAGCCAAGTCTTACACAGCAACTTTGAGTAAGGTCCTCTTCAAACCTGGGGTCAAATCTGTCCTGGGCTGGTTGTGCTGGTGCAGCCACCCTCAGTGAACAGCAGGCAGATCAGCCCTAGAGAACCCCAGCCACATCTCACTCAAGAGCTTAATTTAGTCCAAAGCTGCTAGAAGAAAGTAGTAAAACAAGAAAAAATAGTTGTGTTCTGATGCAGAGCTACCTAGGTTAGAAAAATCGTGTTGAAATCCAGAGTAGTGGTAGAAATGCCCCAAATTACCAGCTAAATGAAAGTGTTTGGGGATATCTGATCCTTCTTATCAGGTTGGCCCAGCTGCACAATTTCCCATCTCCAATTATACCAAAAGGCCCCCACTTCCTCCTTCATTAATGCATTTGAAGGATTTAATGAGTTACTTCATCAGGTTAATAAATCCCCTCAATAATTTTATTACACTTTGATACAATTATTCAAGAGGTGCAGCTAACAAATGATCATCATTTATATTTCTTGACAGAATAACTTAGTTAATAAATTTGGCCCATGAAATCCAGAATTCATAAATAAACCATGGGGACAATGGAATGTCTATGTGGAAGAGGGGTTTTTTCCCTGTGTCTGGTTAAGGTTCTATTGGAAATCCTCTTGTGCAAGTAACTTCAGGCTAAGGAGAACTGCAGGAGGTTGGTGCCTTTTGGCAAAGTCCTGCTTCCAGCTGAGTGCTTAGGGGAAGTCCAGCTGTGCAGCACATGTGCCCCTGGATATAACCCTTATTAATTTGCTCCAGCACTCCCTCAGGTTAAAAATCCAGCTTCATAAAGGCTGTTCCATTCCTTGAGGCTAAGCTCTTTAGCTGATTTTGACCAGGTGCAGTGACACTGTCAGAAATAAGCATTCTATTCTGGGAGTTATTTTAAAACTGAATTGAATTGGTTGCCATGCCATTTTTTTTCCCTGTGGCATTATAGTAAATGACATCATCAACAAAATAACCTTAAGGGGCAAGGGTGTTTTCAGAATCTTAACCTCTGAATGGCCAGCAGTATTACAGCTTCCTATTACCAGATTAATAATATTTATGGTAGGTAGACTGCAAGAATGGGATCATACTATTTATTTACTTACTGTTGAAAGCCACCTCTGGCAAGAACAAATTTCCCATTAATCACTACCTTATCTCTGTAAGAAAGAGTTACTCTCAAGGACATCTGTATTATTCCCATTGTTTTATTAATACAGGAATAGCTCTGCTGTGGACTTTTTGACAGTGTACTTTATTTTTTTTTCTAGATTTTCTTTTTTAAGTGGAGCTGAAATGCTTAAGTAACATTGAACTTTCTTAATAAATTGACTACTTAGGACCCCAACTGTGGTGATAAGATCCCAATATTTCCCTGAATATATTTTTATGTAAAGAAACTGCAAATCAGTATCTCTTTCTTATCTCTTCTATCAGCTAAAACTCCAGTTGTGAATTTTGAGGTTTTTCTGGGAGTGTAGATGACTTTGTTAAGTTGTGAGGGTGCCAGAAAAGCTGTGCCCTCCAGTCCAGGGGCTCAGAGAAGTGAAACCAATTTCTAAGGTTGGGTTTTGTAATCAAAAAATGCATATTTCTCTCTCCTTTCACATAGGCTTTAGCTAGCATTTGAAACATTACCTATTATATTGGGCTGCAGGATGATTTGTTTTTCTAATTTTTCAAGAGCACTACATCATATATTTTCAACTTTAAAAAAGAAATCAATGTAGACCCAGCAGAGAGCAATATCAGAAAAATTCTTTTTTTATACGATAAGAGCATTAGTGGAAACCCTTCTGTGAGCCTTATACAGAACCAGAATGAGGAGGTTGTTTCAGTAGAAGGGGTACCAATTAATGTTAATTTGCTGTTTAATTAGGTGTCCAGTACAGAACACTGGTGAGCCACTTGTGTGGGTGGGAGGAGCCCCCTGATTGTCAGGTGGACACAGTCACTCGTGCCTCCAAACTCGGGCTCTGCTCCCGCAGCAGTTCCTCCGGAGCCTGTCAGATGTGATTGAAGCAGTAATCTGTTTGCAGAGTGAAAGGTGTGCTTTCAAACAGCCTGCAGGGCTCTGTCCTCTGTCCTGCCCCAGTTCTGCTGCTCAGCCCAAACCGTGGGGGTGTGAGGATGCTCTGGGGGGAGTGCCAGCCCTGCAGCTGGCTTGGGGTGACTCCAGCAGCCAGCCCTGCTCAGCTGTGCCTTGCTGAGAGCTGGGACCCCCTTCCCCCAGGATGAGACTGCCAACCCCACCCACAGCACTGAGAAACATCCCAGGCACACCCCGTGACAGGGGCTTCCTGCAGCACTGCCAAAACCCCACAGCCTTTCCATCTTCCTGCATTTAAATGTTTGAGTTAATAACATTTATGGGGCAGCATGGGAAAATGAGCTTAAATACATCATTTGTCATCTCGGGATACCGAACTACACCATTACTCAAAGAGATACAGAGAAATATATCCAATAAACAGAGAGTAGTTTGCACAATTTGCTTTGCATTTCCCACATCCTGCAACAAAAACAGGGCAGTCAGGCTCCTTAATGATCATAATATATGTACAGAAAGAGCAGTTCCCTGAGGGCTCCTGATTAATCAGGAAAATACTCATTTGTTCTGCCAGGAGTGATGTGCATCTAGGCAGGGCAAATGATGAACCCTAAGTGCACACATCAACCATCCAGGGCCAAAAGTTTCCATTCCTTTCACTCATTTTCCCTCTCAGAAATAACATCCCCATGTCCCAGCTCTTGTTCTTGTCCCACTTCCATTAGGGTTTTGTCTGACGAAGGCAGAAAGAGGCCCCACATCCATTTTAGACTCCAAATGCATTGAGCTCCCAGACTAAGACATTGCTGCTTGCTCAGATACCCTGTTCAGGGGAGGACACGAGGCCCCAGCTGCTGTATCTGATCACTGTGCAAGGGATGTGGGAACAAGTTGGGAGATTTAAAGGATTTTTCACCAGCTGATCTAAATCTCTGCCTGCTTTTTAGTACCCAAGAAGCTGCCTAGAAGCTGATTGCAATCCTTCCTCCACTCCATCAGAGCCATATTAATTCTGTGGTTTGGCACAGCTGTTGCCATCTAGAAGTTTGCAGTGTGGCATTTGAAGTCTTTATTTCAGATTTTATTTTCTGTTCTGAGTTGGAAGTTTGCTAGTAATGAGGTGAATCCTCTGTGCCTGACACGTATTTCCCTTGGTGTTCATTTTTAAATTAGCCACAGAAAGGACAAACTAAAAGCAGATGTGTCATATTTTGTCTCTGTGTGTTTGGAAGCTCAGCCTTGGAAATATCTTTGTCAGATAAATGAATTCCAGGTTACTGGGATAAACAGATGCAATAAAATACTTGTGTGTAGAAGAAACCCTTACAAAGATGTGAGCCAACAACTCTTCAAGGAAATTGCCATGTAAGAGATCCAGCTTTGAGGCTTACCTCAAGCTTTTGCATAACATGATAGTTAGTACTTTAAACTGGAGAAAATGTGATGGATCTTTTGATATTTTTCCCCTTGCTTTTTCAATTTCATGGGATCAGCAGAAAGGGAAGGGAACCAAAGCTGAACAAATGCTGTGCTTTTGCCTCCACCACTGCCTGAGCACACGGCAGGGATTGCTTGGTGGAGAACTGAGTATCTGTTACCCTTCTTATGGGCGTCTCACAAGTGCCAGAAAATGTGGATTTGGGGCTTGTTTTCAGTATAACATGAGAAAGAGGAAGGCCAGAAATAAATGAGAAGGCTGAAATATAATCAAAACCCAGTAGATATTTAGTTTGGCTACTGATTTATTAATGTATTATAGTTAAGCACTGAGCAATAAACCCTCACTTAAAAATGTTCCTCAGCTCTAGGCAGGATTATTTACAGGAAATAAAAACAGTTAAAGAATTATAATGAAATCCTGCACGTACTGAGTCAACAGAAACGTTGCCACCGACCTCATTAGGCCAGGTTTTAGCCCCAGATATCTACAAAGTGCCACAATTCTCTAGCAGATTAATATCTGACAACACTAGTTTATCTTTCCCTACAGAATCCTTAATTTTTATGCAGCCAGCCTAAAAACTTTGCTCCACAAGTTTGTGTTTCAGTGCAGACCAGACAATGTTCCCTGCTCCTTTCAGGCTGTTTGCTCACTGTCACCATTCCCATTTGGCTTAAGCACCTCCTGAAATTATTATTTTGCCTCCATGTCCGTTGTGAGAGTATTTTTCCTCTGAGGCATCTGCTTTCTCAGCAGCAATTTTAAGGCATTCCAGGCTACAGAAGAAATATAAAATAAGCCCTGTGCTCATATATATCATAAAGAACATGATCCTTTAACCCTGTCCTTGGAAAACCCATAAGCATTTGCTGTACTTCAGTGATTCTCCATATGCTTTTGCAGGGAACGTTTTGCACCTGCCAGCACAACACAGGACAAACAGCAGCGTTGCAGGAGGAAACATTAACTAATTTACACAAAGCCTTAGGTGGTCTATTAGCCCTTCATAAAAACAGGAATGTGTAATTACTGCATCCACGGACAGAATTAAATTGGATGGACTACAAAGAAGCAATGAGTGAAACAATTAACAACAAAGGCCGAGTAAACTGCTCTGATGGGAAGCCATGGCCTGGCTGAATGGGTCTGGCAGCTCACGTTTACCTCTGCTGTCCCCAGGGATGTGTCCACCCCAAACTTTTTCACTCAGTGCAGACAGGTGAGCTCCTGTCAGAGTTACTGCACCTGCTGATCTACTGCAGGTCGTGTAAGATACAACCAGCAGCCAAATAACCTGCTCAGCACAGGAGTACCCTTCTAGCATCATTAATTTTATCAATCCAGTCTTTCTCCTGTGGCTCTGGCCAAAGTGGCTGCTCCTCCCAGCCTGATGCCATTTGTGGAGGATGCAGCTCAGTGGAGCACCACTGCCAGCAGGGCAGTGCAGCAGATGCTGTCCCAAAGGCCTGATGGAATAGCTGCTCCACAGGCTTTAGTTCATTAAGGTAATTGCAACTGGTCTGTGTGACAATGCACAGTTACATTTGGGACGGCAAAATCCATCCAAAAAGAAAAGCATGTCCCCTCTGCAGCTCTCCAGCCAGGCAGGTTAATTGTGAGTACTTTGCAGTGCCTGCAGGAAGGCAGGAACCTGGGGGGTTCTGTCACAGCTTCCGTCCACAATTTGATTTAATGCCCTCCATGAACAATTGCATCTCAGTGCTTGTAATAAGGAAATGTCATAAAGGTACCTGCTGCCTGCTCCAACATCTTTTGGCTTTGACAGCTCAAATTTACAGCTTTAATTCAGCAGCCTGGAAGCTTGGTATTCTATACACACACAGTGAAAGGCCGACAGAACAGTATTTTATAAAAGTTCACCTGTGTTCAGCGACTCATAGAGGACATAACCCCTTGGACCTTGTGAAATTACTTACAGACAAATTCACACTCCAGATTGTCCAGTGGTGAATTACAAAGTTCTAATCAAACCCCAGAGTGCCTAGATGTATTCACTAGAGTGTTTTGCTTCTGTAGCAGAAAGAGTTGAACTTTCAGCAGCTTGATCAAGGGCTCAGAGGGGCTCTCTCAGCTGTGAGCATCCCCAGCAGGAGGAGGAAAGGGCCCTTCAAAGCAAGTCTGATCTCCCTGCTCCTGACACCCAGGTGAGATAAATCCCCCAAAGCAGCACAGCTGAAATAACAGAGCTAAAGGAGCCCCTGTGAAGGGTGATGTCACACCAGCACTGCTTGGGAGACTCTGGACAAAACAGCTGTGGCATTTCTGCGACATGCTGGTGGCTGCAGTGCCCAGGACAATGTCACCCTGCTGAGCACAGGAGGTGGACAGGAGCTGAGGCAGGAGGAGAGCCCCAGGCACTGCCCGGGCTGCTCTTTGACACTTTGCTCCTTTTGCAATCCAATTTACATCCCCCGGCTCTGTTCCTGCTGTGTTCCCAGGGTCACGTTAGGGGCTGTCACAAACTGCAGGCACTGCAGACATCCCCAGTCTGGGCAGGAGATGCAGCTGTTTAATGAGCCCTGCTGTCATTACAGCAAAATGACTCAAGGACTTCCTTAAAAAAGCCTCTTATTTATAGTATCATAGATTACCTTAATGTCTTTTAACTGGGAGGTGCTTTGAAATACTGCACAAGCATTACAAGCTGGTCCTGAAATAATGGGAATTTAAACAGAATCTAACAAGAACAATGTAAATATTGGATGGAAAGAGAAAAGGCATTTGTTGAAACCTTGGGCAAAGGAGTATTCCTAGGAAAAGTCTGCAGTTTTGAGATGGAGTTTTACAGCACATCTTGCTCATGGGAGTCAGTGCAAGTGGGTACTCTGGCACAACTTTTGCATTGTGCCAGTTTTTATTTTATGGCATTAGTTTTGGTTTGTGCTTTAATCTGTAGTGGAGAGATGGAAAATTTGATTTGTACCATCCTCTCTGTGTGTCAGTGCAGGCTTTCTTGTGCCAGATAAACAGAGTCTAAAAGAAATACAGCTACACATCCCTGTTTGAACAAGAGAAATATTTGAAGTATCTACGTGGTGAATAAAGGAGATATCTGAGGCATGCTGATTTAAACCTGGCCAGGTCCTTGTGTTCCTACAGGGGATAATTATAGGTGAAATCTTCAACGGAACTGTATTAATCAGAGTAGGATCATCTGCCAGTGCCCTTCCCATCAAAACTCAAACAGCAGCAAGGAAATGAAGCAGTAATGACAAGGCTTCCATTTAGCCATTAAATCTCTTTTCTTAGATATCCATATTTTAATGAGATTTACGTGCTTTTTAAAGTAAGAGACGTTTTTATGATCTTAGATACAGTCTCTAATTAAACATTCTGTAATTAACCTTGGTTTATCTATGTCAAATGCTAAGGAATTTGAGCAAGCCAGGTTAAGCCCTACTTTAAGACACTCAGGGAAGGCCGTGTTTAACACCAGGCTTTCTAGAGCAGGACAGAAGATCCCTGCACCAGAGATCCTGCTCTGTGGAGCAGAGCAAGGAAAGCCCAGGCTGATGGTGCTGTGTCAAGGCTGGAGGGCTGGATGTGCTCCCAGCCCAGCAGCCCACGAGCCTCTTCTCCTGGCTTGGTTGGAAATTCTTGCCTCTCTTGACTCATTCAATTTTTCCCCCAACCTTTGATGAGATTCCCATATGGGATGTGGCATCTGTGAGCCACAGATTATTTTAATCCTAAAAGAACGGTTTGGAAAATATATAGATGATGTAAATAAACTGAGTTTTGAATGTCTTCCTTCTCACATGCCAGTGTATAATATTGCATCCCAGAAAAACACATTTAAAATAATAATTGTAATGAATTTGTAGAGGGTCTGGCTCCTGTCTCACAGACAGATCTATGCCATACTCTCTCGCCTTCGCTTGCTACATCTGTGGAACATCCATTATTTTTCCATGGTGTAAATGATCTCATTTCTGCTGCTTTCCCTGCAACACAATGCCATGTTCATTCCTCCTTCGAAAATTTCAGGAAGAGAAGCAATTTGTAAGAATGACAGGAAAATGGCTTCTCATCTGTGTACACCACAGCAATCTGACACACAGAAAGAGGCTCTGGTGAGATACACAAATCCTAATTCCCACTGAGTTTCAAGCAGTCCAGATTTAAAAAAACACAAAAACAAAAACCAAAACTGACATCAACCAATTTGATCATAAAGATTCTAATTCAGCACAGGTTAATTGAGAAGTCAGATTTACTGCTATCACTTCTGGAGAGGAGGGAGATAAGCGAACACAATGACTCTTTATCAACAATATGGGGACTTCATTTAAAGAGAGAGCATTAGGTTACAGGCTGGAAGATTAGTAGCAATCAGCCTGCTCTCAGAAAAGAAAATGCACTGGGTGATAAAGATAGAAGGCAGGAAGCAGGGTGCATAGAAATGAGGTTTGATGCTAAATATTACTGGTCAAAGCTGAGCTATCTGTCAAGTTGGCACTGATCATTGCTGATGCACAATTGTTATTACTCACCTGTGATCAGGTCATTTACCACTACCAAGCCAATGGCTCCTCCCACACATTTCACTTGTTAATGGCATTTTAATGAAAAAAAAAGTCCATCTAATACCTCTTTGAGATGACTAACCATTGTGTAATAGTACATAATGGTATATGAAATACATTTTCTTTTTCCCAATCACCCATAAAAAGATATCAGCTGTTATTCTGTTCGTTAGCTACAACCCCATAAATCTGAATGCAGTTCTCCCTTTAAAGGTGGCAGGCTTATTTTTCCTTTTTCTTTGTGTGCCATGTGTTTTCCATACCAAAAAGTGCCTGTTTTGTTGCAAGTGACAGAAGGAGAATTTAAAGGGATGCTGGAGGATCATAAAGACTCCCCTCTATCCAATCCCAAGCATGCATTCACCTTACTGTTCTGCTGACTAAAGAATTGGAAACTATTAATATTGTCTCTGCTGGCAGGTCAGAAAAATACTTATTCTGTAGTCGAGCAGATTAATCCAAAGGGGAAAATAACCCTGCAAAGCCCTGCAAAAGCTGCTGTCTTACCAATCCACTTTCCAAAGCCAGATGTTTCCAATCTGTTTAAGTGTTAATCTCATGATGCGTCTCTTTATGCCTACTGAAATGATTTCTGCATGCATTGAACTAGTAGAGAATTCATATAATTAGGGCAGCTCTTATTTATGAAGGTGATTTTTGGAAGAAGCTCTGTCAGTGTGTTTGCCAGTCATGTGCTCATGTTCATTACTGAAGTATGTTGGGACCTCTCCCTCTTAGGTTTGTTGATGGGCTCTGGAGACTGCCCAGCTTTGGCTACTCCTTTTAAAGACAGTCCTAGTGAAATCAGAGGCAGGATTAGTGGGTAAGTGGGCAGAGGCTGAGGTCAGAGGTGCAGTTTTTGAGAGGCTGTGATGGGTATGGAAAGCAGATTTGCAAATGAAGGCACTGCAACCTTAGATCTACTCCAGCAAAAACAGGGTAACCATGAAAGGTGGTTATAGTTACCCACTCCTCCTGAAAACTGGAGGGTTTTTTTTTCCTTCTGACACACACCTCCTTAGATCTTCTCTTGGTGTGATTTTGGTCTCCTCTGATAAAGAGCTGGTTTGAAATACGACAGCCAGGCTGTGAGTTTTTTGCTGAGACCCCTTCCATGACAGCTGCTGATGGGCTCTGCTGTCTGAGTGCAGAATAATGGCTTGTGAGAGGAAGGTCACAGGAACGGTCAGGAGGCAGCTCAGAGAGCTTTGCATTTCATGTCAAGGATCTGAAAGGGTCTAGGAGGGCTGCAAAAACTTTCCTCTGGGGCTGCTGACTGACAGATCAGTGTCGTGATTATAAAGTGATTTGGATAAATCATGTTGATCTACTGTTTGCAAGTGGCTTTAAGAGAGCTGGTGGTGAGCTATGCATTCCTGTGGCATCCTAGAGCAAATCCATAGGGGAAAAAAGTGGATTATGCCTTGCTCTGTGTCCTGCTGGCACCCAGGACAAGGGAGCAGGACCATCTGGGAGCAGGACCTCCACACCAGGAGCTGCCCAGCCTTACAGTGCAGCTCTCTCTTCCCATTTTGTGAATCTCCACAGACATCCCGGTTCCCCAGGGGCCATTTAACCCCTGAATCCTTCAGCAAAGCCCCTGTGCCTAACAAGCAGGCAGCAGAATTTGTCTCTGGGAACTGGCTGGCAGAGAATACTGCAGAATTCTGCATCTGTGCTTACCCACACAGGGTGAGGAGTTTATCATGGGGCTTAAGGATGATTCCTTTATAAGTGTGGTATGAGATGAGGAAGAGGAATCAGTTTAAAATTAAAATGAGGATTTTTCAACTCGTCCTTAATATTTATAAGGCTCCTTTTGCCTTACAGACAAAATCCTCGAGGAGAAGATGGAAAGCTGTTCATCCTTATTTCTTGTGCCTTTAGTTCAGCTTCTCATTGTTTATATTATTCTAAGCAAAATAACTGTTCTGGAAATGCAGTCATTTACAAAATCCAGTCTACTAAGCCTTAAACAGCAGAGACATGTCCTGCTATGTTTGTTCCTTTGTTGTTGCTATGGCATTACCACACATTTTTCCATGTAGGAAAGGAAATCCCATGGAGACCAGATAATAAAGGCTTGAATTTCCAGGGCACAGCGTCCGTCTCGCCTCTTGACCTGTTTGACACCCTCTTTCACCAAACTTGCATTCACTGAATCCAAATAAACAGCCAGCCATCAAAGGAAATACTTAAAAAGGATTGTTCATGGTTAGCCTTGATGAAATATACATTGGAAAACCTGCATTTTAATCACGTTTGGAGTTCTGCATTTCAAAACTGGTTTTGTTTAACTACATCAGACTTGTCATTCAGGGAAGTTTCCTTCCGTAGGACGCCTGCATTTTAAAGTCAAGTTAACCAAACCCAAACAAATTTCCCAGGAGGCTGCAACAAACCAGACAAGCGTCTCACACTCTCAGCTCTGACCTCTGTGCTGTACCAGGTGTATCCCTGCTCTCTGCAAGATTCCAAGATGCTGCATGTTTATCTAACATCACCAGCTCTTAACAGGGTGTCCTGAGGATTCATCAAAATCACTGCACGTCACTTGTTGGAACAAGCTTTGGCTGAAGCTCCCTGCTTGGCTTGACATCAGTTTGCAAAGAATAATCCTGTGTCCCAGTCAGCCTGCCCTGCCTAAATCCCCTGATCGTCCTGGGTTGCACAGAATTATTGTGCCTTGCTTTATCTTAGAAGTAGCTATTTCATGGTGTTACCTGAAATTATCCTTTGCATGTAAGTTAGAATTGATGAATTAATACAAGTTTCTTAAATGCTCCAGGACATTTATCCTACGTGGCTTTTTCAGTACCATCATCTTCAGCTTACTTTTATGAAGATCTAGCTAAAATTTGAGCAGTGTCACCTGTTGATGCAGTTATTAGTGATGAATGTGCAGTTCAAAACTGACTAAAGAGCAAATATCTCAGACAGAATTGTTTGATGCAAAATGATGTGGTTATTTTGGGCCAAACTTCTTGGGCTTCATTTGCTGTGTCTCCCACTGCTGTCATTTTTGTGTGACACAGTTCAAAGGCACAGGCAGATTGAAAGGGCCTTGTATCCTCTCATCTCTTGAAGCCACACATCCCCACTGCACACAGGGTATTGCAGCCAGAGCACACAGCCAGCACAGGATAATCTGCCACAGGCAACAGACAGCCCGTGGCCTTCCAGATTCTTCAGACAACACAGGAAAACAAACTGCAGCCTTACAGACTTAATGGACTTCTAATGCATTTGATGGCTTCTGCATCAGCAGTTTTTAAGGGAACATCTAAAGAGGGAAAATTCCCTTCCCATGGAGATTCTGAGGAAAAAATGAACTGTGAGTGTAAAGGCTCCTCCTTGCAGAACTCAGTGGCCAGCCTCAGTCTCCATTTCTTCTGAAACATCACTGAGTTTGCCAGGGTCAGGAACTGAGCTGTGCCTGAGCACAGGCTGGTCAGGTAGCCCAGCAGTTAGCAGAGACAAAAGGCAGCAGAAGACTGTGACCTCCTTGGTCAGGACCATTTAACTCCCCAGAGCTGGTGAAGAGGAGGCACAGAAACTGGAGCTGGAAGTCTGCTCCCATGCCCAGAGGGAAGCTGTGGCTTTAGACAGAGTTGTTCTGCAGTTATCAGGAAGAAGACAAAGCCTTAAATTCCTTTCTTGAATCCATATAGGCAGCAGTGTGACACATTCCTCCTAGTCAAATATCTTTGACTTTGTTACTTTTGCATAATCTTTGAACTTCAGCTATTGATAAATAAATTGGTTTACAAAGCAGAGAGTAAATCACCATTCACTGCTGAGCTGCTATTGTGCCACTCATTTGTAAGGCAGCTTTCAAGCGTTTTTTTAATCAGTTTGGCTTGACATTTTGTTTTCCTACTATTATTTATGAGCTCTGTCTTATGAATGGATTATGTAAAATAGTTTAATTCCAGTTGTTGCAATTTCTCAGATGTCATCACACAAAAGCTCGTTTCGAGTAGAACGCTCAGGTCCAGATTTTGTTCTCAGCTGTGCTGATAACAAATTAGACCATCATCCACAGGGATCAGAAGGGTTTTCCTCAGATTTACAACTGTTCTGAGCTTTTAGGAAAAACATTTGAGCAATGCTCTGCTCAGAGTAAGCAAAGGCACATTGCTGCCTTTCAGCAGTGTTCTGCAGACAGGTCCAACCCCCTTAGCCACTGTCCTCAGCTCAGAAACAGCCTGGGGATTCTTCCTGCAAGGAATTATGAGCTGCATTCAGCTGTGACTTGACTGCTTTTGTTACAGTGGCAGAAATGGGGATGGGTGGATTTTAGAACAGTTGCTTTCTAAGATTTTGGATGCACTCAGTCACTTCAAAGCTAAAACCTCGGTAGCTATTTAAAGCAAAGCACTTTAGTCCCCATTTGATGGCAGGTGTTAGCTCTTCTCTGAGACAGCAGCCTACTGCTGTAGTGAACCAACAGCTCTTAAGCCTTTGCAGATGACAAAAATTGTGCCAATTATTACTCTCCATTTCACAGGTTTCTCTGATCTCTCAGCATCTGACTTAGCACCTGAGTGTGGAATAGAGCCGGTGTAAAATCACAAGAGTTTTGTTGCTAAGGAGGATTTGGGATGTACTACTGCTATTTATTTCCCTATTCAAAATGCTGCTTCGTTTCCTGAGATGAAACACACGATGTGGCCTGCAGCAGGTGCACATAAAGGTGTAGGATCATGCAAAGGAGAGAGAAAGAGGAGTAACTACAAATTTCTGCTTTGTGTTGGCTTGCTCAGGTTATTGCTCTGTGTTTGCTGGACTCGGGGCACTCACCCAGTGTTTCACTGGAGCCCAGCCTGGCATCAGAGTAGGAGCTGGTCCCTGGGAAGCCTCACAAGGAGGCAAACAGGTTACATTTGTCATCTCAGCACACAGAACTGGGCATGGCTCATTTCTGTGACATCCTGGTGACAACACAGAGCTGTGAAATGACAGATGTCACCCAAATCATTACAGGGCAGTTTTTCACTGGCTGCAAACAGAGCAAGGCAAAAGACACCCAGTTCTGTGTGTGTAAGTGCAGCAATAGCAACCAGAGGCATGAGGACTGTACCTTTCAATCTGCTCCCTTGGCTGAGCTCCTCAGGCCTTTCCAGGTGAGCCTGGCTTTGCATCCAGGCAAGGAGAGCAGGCAGGACCTGATGGCCCAGCTCGGTGCCTGAGGTCTCACCCTCATGGCCAACGAGTTCTGCTGGTGCTGGGCTGCACCCAGCACAGCTCTTCTCTCTTTGAACTACAGAGGACCCGAAGCCCAGGCTGTTCTGGGAGCAGGCAGTCAACCTGCACAAGGCCTTTCAGAGTAATTCATCCTTATTTAGAAAGGCATGTTATTCTAATGGCATCCCATGCCAAGCATGATACAGTTTAAATGTTCCTCACTGGTTACAAATGTGACCTTCATTAACTCGTCTTTGTGCGCGGAGTTCTACAGGAACAGCTCATTGCATTTTCAATTTAATTTAATTTGAATGATAATTTAAAAGTTGTTTGATGCAAATGCGACCATCTGCATCCTCGCAGCTGACACAGTTTTTAAAGATGGGTTTGTCAGCAGGGTTGGGGGGGAAGCTTGATGGGGAAGAAGAGCCACGAACTCCCTGGAGCAAACTGGGAGAGCCTGGGGAGGGAAAGGAGAGGAGCCGAGTGAAGCAATTGCTGGTTGTCAAAGTTGTACGTGACTATTAAAGTCTGGAGTGGGGATCACAAGTCATCAGACCATGCCAGCTCATGGCACTGCTTGTCTGAGCCCAGTAACTGCCCAGGTATGTGCTGACCAGACCTGTTGTGACACAAAACAGGGACATTCAACTGCCAGGAGAGGTGAGCCAGGTTCAACCCTGCCCCGTGCACAGCCCAGCAGTGTCTCTTTGTGTCTCTTTGTGTCTCTGTGTGCCTCTTGTTACGGCTTTAATTACTGTTAGTGACAAGGCTGTCCTCAAACTGAGAGCTCACAGTGGCTGTGGTGGAGGGAGGGAGCTGTGGTGCAGATAAAGCTCTTGTTTTGCTGTGACGAAATCGAAGCTGCAGTTTTCTGAGGACAACTGCCAGCCTATTCCTCCCCCCTGCAGTACTGGATGCTTGAGGGCAGTAAATAATAATAATAACAGCAGTGTTAATGGCTGTTTGTTCACACTTGCTGTTTGGTTGCCAAACTTTGCATAACGCAGTAAAACTGAAACCCTGAAGTGTTGCACTGACTTTTCTCGAACTTGGTCTGTGCTGACTGCTGAGTTCTTCCAAAGACAATTTGATAAAACGGGCTGTGTCCATTCCAGGCTTTGGAAAAAGAGCCAAAGGAAACATTTTGCCCCTAATGCTTCCCTGCTGGCAGCCTGGGTCAGGTTGGATGGAAAGAGCTCCTTGCTGAGTCCTCACTCTGCAGCAATGGTGCTGCCACCCCAGGGAGCCCTGTGGGACACTGGGCATCCCAGGGGCTCCCACAACCCTACCTGAGCTCTGCTCCAAAGGGAAGGGAGCTGCACCCTGGAACTCTTCTGTATTTCAAAGAATGCTTTCTTTGGCACCTGTGTGCAACAGACTCTGCACTGGTGTGGTGGAGATGTGGCTGAAAGCTTTTAGCTAAATTTGCAAGCATCAACTCCCTTGCCAGTGTGAGTGTGAATGAGGGAAATGAGAAAAATTACTCTTTCTAATCAGGAGGGGGGATTGGGCTGGCACTGTCTGTGGCTTGGGATACCTGGTTTTAATTCTTCCTATGACCCTGTGATCCTGAGAACTGAACTCTCTCTTCTGATTTCTAGAGAAACTCAAACTGCTCCTGCAAAAGCAGCCCATGCCTATCCCTGGCACTCCCAAGACAGATCCCTTATTAAGATGAGTGTGCAGAGTTTATTGTCTCACACCTAGGAACTGCATGAAATGCTGTTAGAAAAACAGTGCTTTCTGTTGCAGAGACTTAACTACTGGTGCATTAATCTAACACTTTTCTCACCCTTCATTTAAAACCATGTTTTCTGCTATTTCTCTTGAGCTCCCTAAACTGGGACATGAGAGATCACACCAACTTTGACAGCAATTGCCTAAAACAGGGCTCGGGTGTCTTATTTTGTGGTGTTTCAGGTGCCCCTGAGAGCTGTGTTAGCAATCACTCAGCAATACCAAAGGCTGGGGATACTTGTGTGCCTGTATCTTAGGGAACAGCACGCACAATTTACTCAGTTAAAAAGTTGGTCCTAGTTGAAGTTCACCTTATAAGCAGCCTGCTTCTCTATTTGATAGTAGAAAACTCAATGCAGCAACTTGAATTTTATTGGATGGCTTTCTCTGCAAATAATATTTTAACTGTATTTATGGGCAATAAAATATGATTTAAGTCAGTTTTTGGGAACAAGCATGAGAGTTGCCTGGTTTCCTTGTGAGAGATAAGACAGTGGATAAGGTGAACAGGGAAGCTGAGAAGGTGATTTGGAACAAGTTGTATATTGCTTCTGTAAGGCTGATTTCTGCTCCCTCTGCTCTGTGTCAGGGCTGCTTCTCTCCAAGCCCATTAGAGAAACACTTAACAGAAAAAGGCAACCCCCCGGGAGAGCCTTCCACCTCCTGGAGAGATTTGGAGGAGAGCTGCATTAGAGAAAAAGTACTTTTAGCTTTTAAGTTCAAATGATGAATCCAAACAACATATGCTAGGAGTGAACACAGTCTTGCTGGGAGAGGATTTGCCAAATCTAAGTCTGTAATAGCAATAAATAATAATCCTAATTAGGCTCCTTCCCTCAGGAGCACCCAATTTTGTGATATTGATACAACATGGCATTGGAGCCTCTCATCTTAACAGCTATTCAGAACAACACTGAAGTGCTGAAAAAACCCCACCACACATAGAAAAACACTTTTCTTCAAAACAGACACTTAGAGAAAAGTCACATTACTTCTGACTGTAGTTTCCTATCGCTGTGTATCAGCTACTTCTGAAAAATAAGGGAAAAAAGTGAAAGAGCAGCTGGTCCCACTACTGCATTGCTCTGCAAGACAGGGAAAACAGCTATTTTACATGAATTCTGATTGCAGTGGGAGAAAGCTATGGACACTTCAATTTTCTCACAACACTCAGTTTGCTGGTATCAAACATCTCTGGTATAGAAACCTTATAGTTTGGCTTTCAAGAGGCAAAATCCCTTTAGCTGGTGTGTTAGAAGGACTGCAGATTTCATCTGTCACTGAAAATCCTTCTGTGCTTCCTCTACAAACATACAAACATCAAATGGTGGAGCTCTTCCAAGGCTGTCAGCTCATATATCCTTTTCTGGCCTGGAAGATGCTTAGAGAGGGAAGTTTCAGAAAGAGAGATGAGAAAACTCCAGTCCCAACTTCTCCATGCTTATTACAGAAACTCCCACTACTGTGCATTGCCCCTTGCTGCCAGTTCAGCTGCAAGGCTGGAACTCATCTCTTTTTTTCCCTCTGGATGTCTGAGCTTTGGCTCTCTGCTCCAGATAAACCCTGGGCTGAGTGAGAGGAAATGAACGGAGCTTTTCCAGAGGCTGCTCTGCCAAGCCCAGCTGGGAACCCGTGGCTGCCATGCCACGAGCAGCCAGCAGTGCTGCAGCAAGGGGGCCTGTTAGTGCCTTTGTTGTAGGAGAATTGCAGCACTGCTGGGGTAGGAACCCCCCGACAGCTTGGTAACTGAGCCTTCAGCCCCTCGTGTCCTCATAAATTAAACATAAAGCAGCCGCCCGCTCCTGCAGACAGCCGTGCTCTAATAAATCATGTAAATAGTCTGGGAGATTCACTGCCCTTTATTTCACTTGAGTCCCGTAACTCAGCTGTTAATTGGATCTGGGATAAAAGCTGGTTTACTGCAGGATTCTGTAAAGTTCTTTCCAGAATAACAACCTAGAGCACTGCCTGCTGTGTTTTGCTCTTGTCCAGCACAAGGAGGAGAGCAGTAATGCAGCACAGCCAAACTCAGGAGAATTTTCCTCGTGGCTCTCCCAGGCTGTTCCTGTTTGCCCTGGGAGTGTCCCAGGGAAAGTTCATCCTGGTTTTTGTAATGGCAGAATGGCTGCTTCTGCCTCCAGTCCCAAAGCAGTGGTTCCCAAGGGGCCTGGCAAAGTGAAACCCCTTTGGAGCAATTATCCTAGGCTGTTCTAACCAGCAAATATTTTATCCTAATGGTTTTTCAGAAAGATCTTGGAAAATTCTGGTGATTTAATTGATATAATGCATCTTTTCAGCTGGGAATTTCAATGAAACAGATGTGAGATGTACAACAAAAAAGGCATTTGGAAGGGTTTTTTTTCCCCTTGGGAAGGTGAAGCCCAAATCAGTTTGCTCCTTGGCTTCCACTCATTGCATCACAGAAGAAATTTGAGGCTCTTTTAGGACAGATGGTTAAAGAAATTTCCTTCAGAACTGAGGAAAGATCAGGTTTTGTTGTTTGTTTGGATTTTTTTTTTCAGGTCTTTTTTCAGTATTTTCTCTCAAAACACAAATCCTAAAAATTTAAGGAAGAAGATTTGCTGTGAGCTCTCTTGTCTAGAGGCTGTCACCTCCCCAGTCCTGTCCTGTCCCGTGTGGGTGGCACCAGCTCAGGATGTGGCCCCTGCTCCCTCCCTGCCTGTGCCTTGCAGTGCCCAGAAAGCACCGAGGGCTCTGACTGCTGGGTTATTGTTTACAGACCTAACCTGAACCAGTATCTAGGAGCAACAGCAACATAATTAGCTTTGGCAATTAACACTGCTTAACTGAAGCTGCTGTAGGACCAAAGGCACATTTTTAGTCTGCAAAGCAGCAATTAGCATTTCATTAAGGTAACAAGCCTAGCTAAGACTCCTGAGCCTGCTGGGGTCTGCTGATCTAATTTTGGGATCCATCGATAAGCCCTGGGGACATTAAAGTGAGATGCATCAAGGCTTTCACCACCACCACGTTGGAAAAGCTGACTGGAAAGGGATGGGAAGGTTTTGTCTTTTCTGGGTTAGTGAACAGTGTAGGTGTGAGATGTCCCTGGGCAGCAGCAGCTCTGAAAAGCACATGGTGCAGTTGGGGCTGTACAGCCCCCAGATTACACTGGGGCCCCATGGGACCCCAGGAAGCTCAGGTGGTTCAGGGAGCCTCTTCCATCCCCAGCTTTCAGGTTTTACCTCTAATTTCTTGTCTTGTCTGTATCTCCAAGCAAACATCCTTTTTTGTTCATATTCTGGAGGAGAATCTATTTCTGCACCAGTTTCACATTCAGTTCTTTGGCTGGTTTGGTTAGAGATGTTACACGTGTTGGGAGAGAGACATCTTTATTTTTGGTGGCTTGTGAGGTTTTTTTAAGTCTTGTCTGCAGCTATGGCTTGGTGATTTGTTCACCTTAAATCTGAGGTCAGGGGAAGGGGCTGGTTGCACACAGGCAGGTGCTCGTGCCCTGGGTCAGTGCCCAGGAACAGCCAGTGTTGTTCCCTTGTTCCCTCACTGGACACTGGGGATGCATCACAGGCACACACAGCTTTAGAGCACCAGGTTTCAAAAGCACATCCCCCCTCCCATCATTCATGCACATTAAACTCCAGTAAACAGTGTTTAGTGGTTTTTCCAGGAAATACCACCATAGAATCAGCAGAAAATACCTTTTTTTTTACTGTTCTTTGGCAAAACATGGGACAAAACCCATCCTGCTCTGATGTTTTCTGATGTTCAGGGTTATTACCCAATGCAGCTGTTAATGGAGTGCCTATTCCTTACAACCTGTGCTTTATGTAATCAGTAAATTCCAGTGATCTGGAAGTTTGCTAAAAAGGTAGGCACAGACCTGTACTTCTATGAAAGAGGCTGATATGATAAAGTCAGGAACTTTCTAAACTGCAGCTTTATTGGAAAGTGTCTCTGTTGCAACAAGCAGGGCTTTGGTGTCTCTCTTCTGAATCAAAGCTGTTAGAGTTGGAATAAACTCCAGGTTATGCACTTTGCGTTTCCATCAGGACTTTCTCAAAACAGCTGATTTCTGGACATGCAAGAAAAGTAGGAATGCTTTCTTGTTTCCTGAAAACTTACTGAGGAGGACAAGGTGTGCCTCTTCATTCACTCTTTACTTTGATGACATGAAAAGTTTTACTTTATGTCTGGATATATCAGGCTTGGGATTTTTGAGGGGAAAGAATAAGACAAAAGTCTCTAATCTGGCTTCCAGGGAGTTTCTGCCACTGAGCTGCATGGAGGGGAAGGAGCCTGGCAATGGGACACCCATTCACAAGCTGGGGACAGGCTCCCTCTTTGTGATGTTGGTGTTCAACGCCCTCTAAAACTCTGTGACCCCAGCCTGGTCAGCAGCGTTTGTCACAGCTCATTACACAGCAGGAATGTGGAAGCCCAGTGACCTTTCCCAGAGGGACAGGCAGAAAAGCAACAGCACAAAAGAGGGAAAAAAATGTTGTACACTTTAGAAGATAAATAACTGAATGTTATTGTGATGGAAAACACGGGGCTGACAATGGGCAGGGACAAAAATGTTCTTTTCAGGGTGTTGGCTCTGGGATTTGGAGTTCTATTTGTTCAACTGGGTGCAGCTTCCCTCGCTGCCCTACTCGGCTATCAGGGAATTTCAGCAGGCTGGGGAAGAACTCTCAGGTCCAAGTTAAAGTGGGATGTGGGAATCTGAGCTCCTTGGTGATGCCCTGGAGCAAGGATCAGAGGTGGCAGAGGTGGGGATGCCTTTCCTGGCCTCCTTCTGCCGGGCAAAGGAAGGAAGAGACCTAAAGTGACATTTTAAAACCCATTAAAAAAGTCAAAGCAAACTTTCAGCCTTTGCCCTCAGAGCTCTCCAGCTTCTGTAGTGGGGGACTGGAGCCCCTGGGACTGCTCCCAGCTATGACTCCAGAGTTTCTCCTACAAACAGGTCCAGGTTTCCAACCATCTTGTTCCCCCTTTCATTTTACTTCCAGATTTTATTTAATCTGACTTCTCCAGTCTCCTGAGACAAACTGATTAATTCTTTCCCCCTTCGTAGTCCCCTGAGTCCCTTGTTCAATCTTTCCTGCCTCAGTGAGATCTTAATAAATGCTGCCTGTGGCTGGAAGTGGGATTGGGTCTTGGCACTGTAATTAATTCTTTACTTCCTCCATGGCTTCAATATGCTATTTACAGCTGTCAGCCCCTGCAGGAGAGAGGTTTGCAGACTGCCTCTAACTTTTGCCTCTGATTAATGTGTTATATCCACCTTGCTTTCTCCTTGCTCTTTTGCATTTCTTGCTTTGCCCTGTATCCAGTTTAGTGTTGACACAGGAAAACACTGGTGGACTTCCAGGCAAAATGCAGTCTTGGAAACAACAATTGCCAGGCTTTTCTGTTTGCTTATGCTCTGTTATTTGAAAGCCTCTTAGTCCAGGCTGTCTGCTTGTGACAGGACATCCAGACCCTTGCAGCAGCATGACCATGCTCTGACTGTAATCTCCCTAATTGCTTTCTGTAGCCTCCAGTAGCAACTTGGGGGATTTAAATCCAGCACAGGGACTGTCAGTCCAAATGGAAGCAACTTGGAGGGAGGTGGGTGAGATACAGGAATGAGCCGGAGGACTGGAGGGTCTGAATGAGGAAAGGGTTTGTGGCTGTTGACAGATCAGCACAGGGAATGCTTGAAGCCTGCAAATACTACAGAATTATGTAAGCTGATACCACAAAATATAAATAGGAGTGAATCAAAATTAATCTGGGGATAACTGGGAGGAGTGGGGGAGCTGCTCCTTGCTAGCTGTGGGAGCTTCTTCCGTCAGGGAAGGAAGCCCCAGTGCTGGCCCTGTTTTATCTTGAGGGAAGTGCCTCAGCCTGGGACCTGCCCAGGGTTTCAGCAGTGAACTAGAAAGCTGCATTCAATATGCCAGTGAGGAAGCGAATGCAAATTTCCTCCTTCTCTCTCTTTTGGGTGAGATTTATGCCACCTCCACATGCACAGCCTCCTGGCAGCAATAAATCACAGAGGGGGAGGGAATGCTGCAAGGAAACGGATACCCTGCAGTTTCTGTGTGCAGGGCAGGGAGAAGGGAGGTGTGGGGACCAGCAGCTGCTTCCAGGCATCACAAACCTGCTGCAGCACACACTCCCACTCCTTCCCAGCACTACACTGGAGATCCCCCACCAGAACCTGGGGATTTACTTTTCAGTCATCCCTCTTCCCTCCCTCCTGTGTGTGTGCCCAGTCTGGGATGGAGCCATCATCCTCCTCTTGGCAGAGGGTTCTATTAGAAATGAGCCCTTCCTCTGATCCATGCCAAACTTCTCTCCAGCATCTGATGCATCCCCTGGGATCCCAGGCCTGGGCTGCATTGCAGACCTAAGCTGAGGGTGTATCCCCAGTCCCCTCACCCACTGGGACCTGTGGAAAATACACCTGGTGTCTGGGTTGAGCCCAGGGAGAGCAGAAGAGCCACACAAGCAAACCAAGCAACCCTAGGAGCATCTCTCATGTGGGGACTGGAGGAGCTCCAGCAGCCCCCTGTCCTTGGGCACTGTCAGTGTTGTGTCAGCTGCCCTCAGCTCTGCCCTGCAGAAAAAGGCAGGGCAGGGCCAGGCACTGCAGGCAGTAGCTCAGTGCTCTGCTCCTTTTGCACCTCCTGGCAGAAGTGCCCAGCAGAGCTGAGAAACGTCCTTGTCCTTCCCCAGTAGCCTCAGCCATGTGCTGGCCTTACCTTGCAGCCCTTGCTCCTGGGCTCTGCCTGGGCAACTCTCAGCACTAGAGGCACAGGAGCTGCTGAATCCCCTTCATGCTGGCCACGAGCAGCAAGGACAGGAAGGCACAAGAGGAACAAATTCCCCCCAGTGCACGGTGCCCAGCACCCTGCAGGCTGAGCCTGGGCTCAACCTCTGGGAAAGGCATTTGGCTGCTGCCTGGGAGCACCTGACCGTGGTTTAATCCCCTTTCAGCTCAGAGCTCTGAACTAGGACAGCTAAAAATACTCGAGTACAAAGGAAGTAGTAATTTGGGCAGGAGTGAACTGAACTGATTGATCTCAAATCAAAACGTTCAAGAGGTGCAAAAGGTGGTCTCACCAGGACAAGCATCAGAAAAGGAGCAAAGATGTGACCCAGTCACAGAGCTCAAGAAAAGCAGCAAAACCAAAAGATTTAGCTGAACTTCACAGCAGCAGCAGAGCCTGTACCAGCAGTGCAGGGAGGTGCCTGCTGATTCCCCACCATATGCTGACTTTACCTTTACTGTCAGTCTAAATTCTGCCAATTATTAAATTATCCAACTTGCAGCAGGAACGCAGTTAGATGTGATCCAAATGGTGTCACTACAATTATGGTAATTATCTGAAAACAAGCCAATTACTTCCCTCCTCCTCGTGCCAGTTGGTACCAAGATAGCAGCTGTTCGAGGCAAATTTGTTATCACGTTACTGTACATTTGTTAAAGGTTGAGGTTATAGATTCTAGCCTTTTAAATATTAAAGATGCTATAAAGTCATGGAGTGTATAACATATTAGGATTTTTTTTAAATGTCGGGAAGGGAGAAATTTCTTTTATATGCCAAGAGAACCAGGGGGAAAGTGATTTACTCATGGTGGCTGACTGGAAATGTGTACTTTGCAATCAGCATACAACCAAGCTATAAATTAACCTGTGTCAGCTTGTTACCTCTACCCATGCAAAATGAACTAAATGCAGAAGTATTCTGAGGATCTTTTACATTTTACATCTTTCTTCAGTATTTGCATTCAGGATGTTCCACACATCCAGAGGCATCTTGCAGGCTTGGCCCCTCTACTGGATGCATTTTCAGCAGTTTGTTCAGTTTGTCAAGTGTTTTGGCTCATTTGATCATGTGAGAAGCAGCACAACTCCCTCATGGAGAGTGAAGGCAAAGGAGGGCCCAGCTCTGCCCCAGGCAAAGAGAGCTGGGCCAAGGTTGGGCAGAGCCAGGGGAAACACTTCACCCCTGTGAAGAGCCTTCTGAAAACTCGTGTTATCAAGGCATCTTTTATTTCTGATCCTGTTCATATTAAGGGCAGCCTTACTTGAATTTCTGAACGTATCAAACACACAAAGCCCACCACTTGCAGCTCCTGCCAGGGGTGCAGATGAAGCTCCTCAGAGCACAGGCCAGCCTGGCCTCTTGTTCTGCACAGACCTTCCTTGTGGAAACCAGAGTCTTTCATCTCATGTCAGCCACTATATCCTCGCTTGGATTGACCTTAAGGTTTTTTCCATGTGATGTTTTGAAATCTTTGCCTTTGATGTGGGTAAAATACTTCTTTCAATAAATGTCAGGAGCAGATTAAAGAAAATTAAATGGCAGAAAGAAGAGATTCTGCCTTTTGGCTGGAACAGCATTTTCCTGACAACTGAAAGAATGGGCTATGAAAAATGTGAGTTTCCCTCTCTGTGCTCAAGGTACATGCCAGTGGGATCTGTTTTATACCCATGAGCTTTACACACCCCCCCATGCATCCATAATCCCCTGCAGCTTGTGTGCAGCTATGGAGCCAAGGCACAGGGCAGAGCTCAGTCCCTGGGAGCAGGTTAGTGGCATTAGC
The DNA here is from genome assembly GCA_032173965.1 of Sitta carolinensis. NCBI lineage: Eukaryota > Metazoa > Chordata > Aves > Passeriformes > Sittidae > Sitta > Sitta carolinensis. Next base: position 3,259,120 of record CM063299.1, on the reverse strand, counting down.
CTGCTGCTTTGCTTGAAATAATTAGCCATGCTCACAGATGACCTTCTCAGCAAGCCCTAAAGGCTGACAGATTTGGGTTATATTGGAGCAGCAGAGGGAAGCACGTTGCAGAGTGCTCCTCCTGCAGAGATCCTGCTGCTCTCTCCCCCACAGGAACTGGAGCTGGGCACTGCAGCACCCACACACCTGCAGTGAGGGGTTTCTCCCTCCCACAGACAATGGATGCAGCCACTGGGCTCCATCATTTCCCTGGACATCCCTGGTACCTTCCACTATTCTTAACTGAGGCCATCTGCTTTGCTTTTCCTTTCCCAGAAAGTTCCTGTGGCTGTCAAAGCAATGTGCCAGGACTCTCTCCTTTCTGCATTTGGAGCTGTATCCAGTCCCTACTCCCTTGGCAGCACATGAAATACAACCTCACACAGGACAGCACAGATTTTCTATTCCCTCCTCCTGATCACCACTTGATTCTTCTTTAGTGTCATTTAAGATTTGCTTATTACCTTTATCCTTCTCTTCACATCATTTTCATGTTTGTTACATGTTAAAACTGCCTAGTTCAGATTTCTCCCAGTTAAGCAGCAAAATATTCAGCCAACAACGATTACACTTGATAGTGTTAACAAAAAAAAAAAAAGAAATTTAAAAAATAATCTAGGCAGCAGCCTGTCCAGTTGTAGTATTAGATGAGAGTGAGTGTGTAAACAGGTTTCTGCTTATCAGTCCTGCTGCTATCTGCTGCACACAAACTGCTCAGCCCCACAAAATCCAATTTCCAAGAGGTTAGAGGAGGGAACTGTTTGCAGAAACACAGCAATAGAAATCTCCAAAGCCACAGCCCTCATTACACTGACACTGAAGAAAGAAATGATGCTTGACGACTCCTGGCACCCAAAGCCGACATTTACTTTTGTGGCTTTGATTGGAATCGGCCCAGCTTTGCCATGGGATTGTTTCCTCTTGTTTTTCCCTGCTTGTGTGGTGGGTGGGAGAAAGCAGCTGAGCAGGCACTGGGCTTGGGGGTCTGCAGTGCACCCTGGCCCTGCAGCACAGCCATCCCCTCCTGTTTCCCCATAAAAAGCTTGGAAACTCCCCTTGGGAGCACACTGGCAGGAGAGACAGGGACACAACTGCTGCCTCCTGTGGGGTGCCTGTACCAGGCATGGAGGGAGAGGCCCAGGTTATGTGCCCAAGGTCCAATCCACTGTTTTGAGCCTTTTCCCAAGACCTGGATGTGGACAGATGCTGCAGCTCAGTCCTGGAGGAGCTGAGCCCTCTGGCACAGGAGAGGAGGGAACACGGCACTGGGAATGCTGCGGGCTGGATGCTCTGGCCTGGCTGCTGTAGGTGACAGCAGGAAGGATGCAGCAGCATCCAGTGGGATGCAGCAGGGATGTGAGAGGTGGAAGGAAAAAGTCCCTCAGTCCCTGTCACAGGCAGGAGCTCTTTGTTTACTCCCAGATAGAGCGATCAGGAGCAGCCCGCCCACCTCCCCTCCCAACACCTCCTGCAAAGGGCTGCTGCCCAGAAGTTCACTGCTTCAGTAAAACTGCAAACTGTGAGCTGATTAGATATTCATAGATACTCTTTCTTGATTAGCTCACCATTAATATTTCAATGTCAGAACTGGATGCATAGTGCCTCCCTGCTCTCTTCCTTCCTGCTTAATTAATTTTGACCATCGCCAACAACAGCCTCCGACAGATAGCAGAAATTGAAGTGGGCTGTTCTGTGACTTTGCTTGCTGTAAACAGCTATTTGCAATTCCTTTTCATACATCACCCACCCGTGACAAAGAGATCACAGTAGCAGAAAATGAGTCTCCCTCATAAGGACTCCAGAGCTCCAAGAAAACATTTGCTTATTCAATAAAAATAATCTAATAGACAATGCAGTAAGCGCAGCTTGGCAACAAGACTGGTGTCTCACCTAGTAATCAGCTGGCTGTTATGCCAATAAATAAAAAGAAAGGGAGAGAATTGTTAATTTTTCTTTAAAAGAAAGGGCCTTTGATGTAGGGTAGCTCATAAAAGCTGTGGTGTGGCCCAGCTGTGAGGAGATGTGATAATCACTGCAGCCCCAGCAGTGGTAGGAGCAGCACTTCATAAAATGCAGGTTGCATGGCTGCCTGATGCCCATCCATGGCTGATAACAGGACGTGCTGCTAATAGTCTGTTTGATTTTATTGATGTGCTCAAGATATACAGGGGCAGGAGGAGCAGTGAGGCAGAAATTACACAGCTGTGTTTGTTCCACCCCAGCCCAGGGGACTGCCTGCCTTCGTCCATGAGTCCTCCTCCTGGGCCTGGAAGGGTGGGGAGCTCTCCTATGTGACAGAAGGGCAGTTGTCACCTCCCAGATCCACAGGCTCCTGACACAGCACACTGGGATTGCTGTCAAGATGTGCCTACCTGGGGCAAAGCAGCACTGGATTTGCAGAAACGAATTTTTTTGTGTTTCTGTGCTGCCACCTGAACTGTAAAACAAACCCTTTGCTACTGGACATGCTCCACATCTCCATGCATTGCTGCAGACCATCTTGGCCCAGCCTCTCCTTTCCCAGGGAATACACCAGGATGGGGACCCAAAGCAAGCAGGAAGGCAGGAGCAGCAGGTTGGAGCTCAGCTCCATCCCCTCTGTGCCATAACTCAGGCTGTTAAACGCCTGGCCAGAGCTTGCCATCTGCTCCCAGTCTTCTAGGAATAACCACGGAGTAATTCAATCAAAAAGGAGAAGATCCTTGTTTCACTGAATCGTAAGTCACTCCTCAAGTAATTATAATTTTATACCCCTATCAGGAGCAACAGGGGCTGTTCATTTTATGGGCTTTAGCAGCCAGAGCTCTGCTTCTGCCAAGGTTACGGCTGGGAGGAGAACACAATTTCACATTTTCTCAGCCATCCAAGGCTTATCCATGTTTTTAGCTTTTTGGTTAGGCAAGTGAATAAAGCCCAGCAGGACCAAAGCCTTTGTTCAGGAGTGCTGTTCCTGTAGAACATGGAAATGTACTGGCTTGGAGCTGAAGAGCTGAGCAAACCCTCATGAAGATGATTCCCCCTGGGGTGAACATGCCAGGTCTGTCCTTCCAGGGTTTCTGCAGCACAGCGATAGCTGCCTAACCAGGGAGCAAAATCCTGCTTATCCCTCCCAGCAGCTGGGGACATGTGGGGCTGCATCCCTCACATGGTGCCTTAGAGAAGGCAGGTGAGATTAGTCCAGGGGAAAAAAGTCTACCTGCTTGCTCCCTCCAAAGTGTCTGGAATGCAACTCACAGGGCTCAAAAAACTCAAGAGTCTGAAAAAAGATCCAAAAAGGAGCCTCTGCTCCTTTCTGTTATGCTTTTTGGGGTAATTTCTCCACTTAGACACTTCTATTGTGCAGTTTGTGCCCTCTGCCTTAGCCCCACTGTCCTTTCTGGGGTTAATGTTCCACCTGCTCTTTCACTGCCTTTTAAACAGATTTATTCCCTTGACTTTGAAAAGGGCTCCACCACGTTTCCATCTGTGTTTACACTCGGTGCAGGGTAAATTTCTCCTCTGAGCAGATCTGTTCCTTACCAGCAAAGGAATCTGGCTCAGCACAGGCTCAGACAGGAAGGCAGAGCAAAACATTTCCGAAGCAGAGCTCGCCTGGGAGCTGTGCTACGTGCCCAAGGAGGACAGAGCCCTCTGCCAGACTCCCTGCATTGTCAGGCTCTGCAGAAAGGAAGTGGATCTGGCCCAGAGCCACTGCTCCTGTGGCTGTTCCCAGGGCTGGCTCCCCACTCACCCAGCACCACCTCTCAGCTGCCCAGGACACTGAAGTGAAATCAGAGCAAGCAAAGCAGGACTGAGAGGCCCCATGTCCCACCAAAGGCTCTGTTCCACAGTCAGCCAGGACTGTAGGTGGTGGAAAGACCCATTTGTCAGATCTTCATGTCTCCTTTCTCAGGGAAATCCTCTGCACCTCTGCTCCTAAAGCCAGACTGGCTGGTGCACAGACACAGAGTTTTTAACTGCCTGGGCAATCTTTAATTCAAACACAAGAGCAGCTTCTCCCCCAGATTTATCTCTGATTTCACCAAGACTGGGCCAACCAGGCCCTGTAATGACTTCCAAGGTGGATTTACAAATAGCATGAGCCATTTTGCTAATCCCAGCAAAACAGGGTTTTTTGAGGCACTGGGGGGCTTGCTGCTTCATCCTAAATTTGATATCAACCTTTAGGTTTTGGGGCAGCATGTAGGTGTTGGCAGACAGGTCATGGCTTCTCTATATACTATCCTGCTCTGTGTCCTGACAGGTCCTTGACCCCTCTTCCAGATGCCTTTGAAATTACAGCCAGAATCCAACCAGCCCACCAAACATTTACATCTCCCCCAAGGTCAGAGACTGTCTCCACACTGCTAATATTGGTATTAGCAACAGGCCATAAACTTCAGCACTGACAGAGATGGCTGGGCACTGGGGCTGACCAAAGCTCCCTGAAATCCATCCCTGAGCAGACTGAACTGCAAACTGCTCCTGACAGTCCTGAGCTCCCTGCCAGCATCACAGAGGACAGGCAGGCTTTTTTTTTTTTTTCTCTCAGCGTTACACCCTGCACTCAGTGCAGATGGATGAGTCAATACAGATGATGTGGTGTCTACACAATTGCTTCAGGATGCATGAAATTCAGCTATGAGCTCCCTGCCCACAGCAAGGGAGGACATTCAGGTGGCCCTGGAGGAGGGATGCAGGGGTCTGTCTCCATCTCCCCAGCAACAGCCAACAAACAGGAGCTAAGCACGGAGGGGGAATGGGAGAAGTCAAACTGTTTGTGGAAAGAAACCTCAGCTGAACACATAATTACACAGCAAGGAGATAAGAGGCCGTGATCCTCCTCAGCATTGTGGGCATGCAACAAGCAGGCTGGGCAGCCACTAATGACAGTTGTTAAATGATAAATGCTCTCAGGCTTTGCAGGATCTGGTTTATTACACAACCAAGGGAAGGGGACCCTCTCCAGCAGTGGTTCCCTGCTGCAACAACCAACAAGCTCAATTAAACTTCATGAAAGACGAGCCATTATCAAAGCCATCCCTCACCAAAAATTCAAAAAAGGAGCCTGCTTGGAAAGATATGGTTTGAGGAGTCTTCTAGTAACAAGAACGAGTTCCACCCTGGTGCCTTGAAAATGTTAGAATCCAGGTAAATGTCCCGTGTTGTAGAAGGAAGCACTGCCTGTAAACTGAAGGGAAAGTCACAGGCAGAGGGAATCAAATGAAATATGGATTTTCCCTTGTGAAACACGTGTCTCTGGCATAGTGCTGGGCTCCTTGGGGCTTGTATTTCCTCAGGGGCAGCAGTGTTGAAGTCCCAGTGGCACTTGTTATTTGTAGTTTCCATTTATTACAAAGCACTGTTATTATTTACAGAATATACTTTTTTATGGACTCTTACTGCATCCAAGTGCAATAACTGGTCTAAGCTCAAATCCCTGGGAGAACTGCTGAAAGAGAAGCAATTCAGACACATATTAATATGACAAGGATTTCCCCAGGTTTAAGGGAATAAGAAATATGTTTTGTACAAGTGAAATAGTTCTTCCTTGCAGTATAAAGCTGCTCTTTTCTGATGATGGCAATGAAAGAATATTGCTTCTGTCACTGATGCCACTGGAAATGTATTGCCCCTCTCCACGAAACCAATGAAAGGACATGGCTGGTTTATTCTCTAAATGAGGCTGCTGAGAAATGCTCTGCTCCTGGCATTAGCCCAGGCACACTGCTGCTGCTGCTGGGACCTGGCCTGAGGGAGGGCAAAGGCACCAAGTCAGCAGCTTTGTGCCAAGTGGCAAAACCCACCTGGAGGGAATCAAAGCACACTCTGAGAACTGAGCAAAGCAAAGTGTCCAGACGTCAGATGGAAATGAATCTCTGTCATCTGTCACTGGGGTGGAGCAGCAGAGCCAGGGTCTGGCCCCTTCCCTTCAGCAGCTCTGCACCTTGTATGAAAAGAGCTGGAGCCCTGGGGGAGGCTGCTCTGCACTTAACCTGTGGCAGGGAGCCTGGCTGTGAGAAGAGATGCCAGCCCCTCTCCTTTCACTGCTATGTTTAATGGCCTGGCTTTCAATGAAGATTTTAGGTTTTGGAAGTAAAATCATGAAATTGTTCTCAAACCAAGACGATCTGTCACTTGAATGTATGCGCTGGAGTGAGCACAGAGAAATTACTGTTTCAGCAGAAGTAAAAATTTCCTGAAAGGCTCAAGTTGATGTTTGTGGTTCCACTTTCATGCCTGTCGATCTGCGGATCTGACAAGTTCATTTTCCCCCCTGCAACATCCTCCCAGGTGACACCTCCCAGCTGGGAGGTAAATGGGAAAAAAAGTCAATTGTTGCTTCTAACACAGGAGATCATCAAATTCTTAAGCACACAGAGACTGATGAAACAACAACACCTGGGCTGGGTGCTGGTGCCCAGCATCTCCACAGGGTTCAGAGCAGTCCTTGCTCCAGGAAAAAACTGACAAGGCTCAAGATGGTTGTGGCTTTTGCTGAGCTGAATTCTGGAGGAAATTAGCAAAAAAATGTAACAGAAGAGGAGTTGCATCAGTGCAAATGAACAAAATGAGAGCACAGGTAAGTCAGGCATGAGCAGTACTGGCTCTGGAGCGAGCACTTCTCTGGCTGGGCTGTGACCCAGCCCTCTCCAGCTCCCTGGCAGCGAGCTCCTACCCACAGATATTTATTGGTTGTGGCAGGAATTAGTGAGAGTTCACTGACTGAATAATAACGTGCCAAAGGCAGTTTTTTGACTTTGCTAATGTAATTAAAGAAAGCAGGGGGAAAAAAGCCTTGCACCAGGGGCAGAATCAGGGCTTCCAATGGTGTGAGTGCTGTCTGTATTGCAAGGACAAGATGTGAAATGTGGAGGGGACAGGGTGAGGGTGGCAGTGAGCACCTGAGCAGTGAGGAGGATCATCAGCTGTGATGGGAGCATTGCTCTTTCCAGAGAAAGACAAACAAGCTGCCCTTGCAATTGAGGAGCTGGGCACATCTTCAGGCTCAGGTTTTATGCTGCTGTTTTGCTTTCATGCCCAAGCACCTTGCTTATTTGAACTTTGCTTATTTTGGGAACTTCTCTTGCAGTTTTGAGGAACCTCTCCTAAACGGGGAAACAGATTTATGGCAACATTTCCTTGATGCTGCTCTGATGGTTGAACACATCCAGCAATGTCACTGCATCAGGGTGAGCATGTTTTCCAAGAAGCTACTGCCACAAGAAGAGGGATGGCGTGGGCTCTGTGATAAAAGCCAAGATGCTATTTTTAAACAGGGATGGGGGAAGCTTTGGGTGATTTTAAATCAAATCAATGCCTGGACAACAGGGCTCTGCTTCCCCCCTGCCTCCACGGCCAAGTTCCTCTTCCGAATCCCAAGGATGTCTTCTGACAAACAACCCTCGGCGTCAACAGGATGGGGCTCCCGGGCTGCCGCAGCCACAAAAGCGCCGGTCAGGAACTCGCCCGTGGCTCTGCCCGGGCTGGGAGCGGCTCCGACCCTGCTCTCCCGGGCCGTCCCCATCCCTGAACATCGGCTGTGCCGCCGCAGCGCTGCGCTCCCACCCCCGGCCGGCCCTGCCTTGGGGAGGGGTCTGCTCCAGCTGTGTCCCCTCGAGCTCTGCTGTGACATAATCCAGGAGCACAGCATGTCCCCACTGTCCGGGGACATCCTGCTCTCCAGCATCCCCACCAGCTGCCGGTGCCACAGGCGCTTTGGACGGGGATGCTCGGCAGAGCGCCTTCCTCATGCCATTATTGCAATCAGGATTTCTGGGCGAGGGCAGGATGGGAGGGATCCGAGACCTCGAAGGGAACTGCACGGGAGTGATGGCTGCAGGGAAGGGAAGGGTTTCAGTGACTTAATGGCAAGTCAGCAATTACCAGGCAGCCACGACCCCTCTGCTGCTCCACGGACACACTAGCAAAGGTCGGAGCTGGCAGGCGGCTCCCTCCTGGTGCTGTTTTTATCTAAGTTACTAATTACACATTACCTATCTGTCACCAGGCTGATCGATGGGAGTCTGAGGGATCAATACGGATGTGGATGACAGTGCTGTTTGCCATTCAGAGCCTGCACGAGCTGGGACAAACGGAGCACCATCGATCCCAGAGGTGGGCTGGGATGCAGGAAGGGATGGGAGGTGCAGTGAGGGGAAGGAACACGTGCTGCCTTCCTAAATGCCATTGTGACACTGGGACAGCGTCCTGGCCAGGGTCCTGCTGCCCACAGGCTGCCCCAAACCTCCCACCCATCCTGCTGCTCTCCCTTGGGAATGGCACAAGCCATTTCAATCTAGGTTGGTTTTCAGTCCTTGGGAATGGATACATTTAGAAGGTTCACACTGATCCAAAAATGAGCAATTCTCCCTCTTTCTGTGTTCTGACTGGATGATCAGTGTCTAAAGAACAGACAAAATTTACAAGGCCTTCTATATTTTGTTCTGCTGCTTAACTGGCCAAAAGCTGAGGCCATCTCTGTAATGCCATCATGCTGCTGCCAGTAAGAGGGATCTTGGCTGCAGAATGCAAGCAAATTTTCCAGGAAGAAGCTCTTGGGACTACCCTGAAACCTGGGATTACGGTGTGGCTAAACGAGGGAATTGCATAACTGGAGGTTTCTGCCTGTCTTGCTGGAGTCTTGTGACTGCTCTGATTCTGTCGTGGCAATGCTGGGAAATTGCTCTGTAAAACCAAAAGAACCTCAGAGAGGCACAGGCAGGTCAGGATCACTCATCCTCAGCACTGGGTTTGAGCAGTGAGTTGATGGTGGTAGGATTGGACAGAGAGCAGTGTGGGGTGAAAGCAGAATTCTCCCTGAAGGCTTCCTGTGCTCTGTGCCCTCACCAAGGTGCCAAGCTCTGCAGCCTCCTCCTGCCAGGCCCCAGAGCCCAGGGAAAGGACCAGCAGCCATGGGGGCACTGGCAAGTTGGAGCAGCCACCCCTTGCCAGCAAAGCAGGAACCCTTTTTTCCATGGGGAAAAGCTTCCCAAAAGCAACACAGGCCTGGCTTTATTGAGGCTTTTAGGGATGAGGGAGGCTGCTCATCCTGCCAGTCAGGACTTGCTCCTGAGCAGCAGATGGAACCAGCTTCAGTGCTGGAGCATGGTCACCAGCAGCTTAATCCTACAGCACACCCATAATCCTTCCCTTAGTCCCACAAGCCCCCAAAGCAGAAATCTGCCTGAATTTCCTGACTGATGGGGTTTACTCAGCCTCAGCTGCAATCTCAGTTTTTAGCAGTCATAAGCCTCACTGCCCTGGGAAGGCCATTCCCAAGGGAGTGAGGGTGCTCTGGGCTGGAAAACCTGTCAGAGGCTGCCCTGGCTCTCAGCTCCTGCAGGTCCAGGACACTCCTGGGAAGCAGTGACACTGCTGGGGACTGTGTGGGCTGTGACAGCTCAGAGTGGAGCCTTGGGGCTCCCCAGGGCATCACCCACAGGTCCCAGACACACCGTGATGGCCCCGTGCTCCTTCCAGCAGCTTCCCCACTGCCAGTCACTGGAAAACTGCTCTGATGAACTTGCAGAGATGAACTGTAATGCCCAGCTATAAACCACAGCCCTGACCAGCACCTGGCAGTGTGAGAGCCCTGGAGAACATTCCCTGTCCTTCCCTTTCAACCCCATGCAGCAGCAGACATTTCTTCCTGGAATTAACTCCTGTTTTTAAAACCCCAGCAAAGAGGCTTTTGTTGAAGGACAACTGGCAGGATTTCAGCTGTGCCCCTGTTTGCCCTCCCTGCCCTGGTCAGCCCCAAGGCCCCTCTCCAGCAACAGCAATGGGTTGCAGCTGAGGATTGGGGCACCCCACACATAAATGAAGTAGCCATCTTGGCTACCTCAGCCTCTTTGGAGGTGCTGCCATGCAGGTTTGAGAGGAAGGATCCCCCAGAGATTTCATTTTAGTGAGCTGACACCATGAACAGGGAGTGAGCCCCATCTCTAATCTCTCAGGGGCAGCTTTTTGTAGGGTGAGAGCTGAGCAAGAGTTCCTTTTTCCTTCCTCCTCTCCCTGTTGCTCATTAACTCTTTCATTAGGGATCATCCTCTTGTCATTTGTGTGGATATGTTGGTTTGTTGGTTGGTTTGGTTTTTTTTCTGAGGAGTGGATGCCAGGCATCAGGACTCATGTTTTCTAAGTATGGTGGCAATTAGCCCAGCTCTGAACCCTGCTGGCCTGTCTGCATCTGCAATTAGTGCTCTGCTCTGTCTGTGTGAGGTTTTTATTCCTCCTCCCTTCTGGGGCTGCAAAAGGCACAACCTGGATGTCCAAATATACAGCAGGAAAGTGTTAAAGCTGCAGCTCGAGCCTGGCTGCCCTTGCTGTGGGGCTGCTCTCAGAATTGGTTCCTGTTTGGTTCAGGGATCAATCCTTGGCCTCTGCACCTGGATTTATGTGAGTGCAGCTCAGGGCATCTCTCTGAGACAGTGCAGAGCCTGTGGGGGCTGATTCTGGCTCTGCTGGTACCTCTGCTCCTGCACTTCTTGGCATGTTTCATGCTCCTGCCTCTTTATTAGGACTTTAGAGTCCTGATTCAACGTTTTATAGAATTAAGCTTATTTTCTCACACCTTTGGTGTTCTAAAATACCTCAAGTTGGATTTGTGTAATGGGAAAATGAGAGCAAAATTTTGATTTCAGTGGGAAAATGTTCTGGTCAGACAAAAGAAAGGTGACTGTGGGACCTGGAAACCTGGGATTTGGGAGAAACAAAACCCCACTGCTCTGCCAGCATTTCAAGGGGTCCCCCTGGCAGACCTGCCCCCCACCCCCTATCAGAAGCTACTCTACCAAACCTCCTGGGCTTGCTCTGCTTTGCTTCCTTCCCATATAATTTCATCTTAAAATCCCTGTTTTTCTCTGAGATAATGTGATTTTTGGGGAGGAGTCTCTCTCCCTGTCACCTCGCTGCAGCTGATTTCTATTGAAAAGCTTCCTCCTAGGGAGGGAGGGGGGAACAAGGAGAGAAATTATGGAGGGGCAGCATTTCTGAATCCAAATACATTAAACCGTTTAATTCTGTTGACTCAGGGCTGCCCGTCTCTGAATGGGAATTAATCCACAGTGCACAAAATTAAAAAGCACAAGACAAAATGCTTAGCAGGCAATGCCAGGGTTTAAAGCAACCCATTAGCTTGCTCAAACGTCCCCAGTAAATTTTCATTTGTCAATAACGCTTAGAGCCTACAGTTTATTTACAGCCTGTTCAATATTACCAGAACCCCTGGCAGCGCCTCATTTGTATTTATCTGCCACAGTCGGTTTCCTTTGCAGGGACTCTTCCTAATCCTTTGCTTTGTATCTGCTCCAGATGTAGCAGGGATGTGGCACCCCCCAGACCAAGGCAATGTGGGGTTACCCTTTGCTCCCCCAATTATCCCCTGCAAGGCCACCCCGAGTCACCTCCAGGGAGCCATCCCTGGAGCTGAGCTCTGCTGCCATGGGGCTCCTCCAGCCTCTGTCCCACACCCAGGGGACCCTGTGGCCACCAGCCAGCAGAGATGGGACTCTCCAAACTGGGAGGAGGGGACAGGTACAGCAGCTGTCTCTGTGGACCTGGCTGAGCTGGAGCAGCCATGGCCAAAATCTGCCCTCCTCCATCTGTTCCAAATCGGATCCCACGGGATGAGCCCTGCAGAGGAGAGTGTGTAACAGGATTTCCCCCCAAAGCAGCTTGAATGCTTCCAGGCAGAGAACAAAGCCTGCTGGCCCTGAGAATTTCTTCAAGGAAAGGAGTTTATTCTGGGGCACAGACACGAACAGGCATTAATCTCCTGTCATGGCTCATATCCAGTAGGGGAGGTTTGGTCCAACACTCAGGGACGTGGCTCCCTGCAAGGGTGATAATTCTCCAGTGGGGTTTGTCCCTCCCCAGCTCCCTGCCCTCTCCTGCACTCCCCCGAGGCAGAAGCACAGGCAATTGCAATGGAATTTTAAGTGGATGCAGCATCACTAGGGCTGCCTGAGGAGGCTGGGACAGATACAGGACAGGCTTGGCATCCCCCCATCTCAAATCCTTCCAGAGGCTTAAGCACAAAGATGGAACTGGACACTTCACAGGAGGTGCAGCAGCACCCTGCCAGCAGAAAGCCTGGTCTCCACCACTCACCACAGCCCCCTGTCCTACACAACATCCTGAGCTGGGGCAGTGAGTGGGGCCTGCAGGTCTGCCACCGACCTGTGTACCTGCTTGGAGGTGATGTTCAGTAGTTTTTATGATGAATGCAAGAGGCAATCACTAAACTGAAGGGTCTCTTGCTTTCCTCCCACCCTTGGTCAGGGTTTGCAAGCTCCTCATGCTGCTGAGCTCCAAGATGCCACGAAAGGACCCTCCCCCCATCTTTCCACACCCCCCAAAGAGCAAAGCCCCATCACTTGCCTGCTGCTGTCTGCATGTAGCCAGCCAGGGTGCAGACTCGGCGCTCGCAGGCTCCGCCGGGCAGCAGGACAGCCACGATGGCCAGCAGGGAGCTGAGGGCCAGCAGGGCACAGCCGCCCGCACACAGCACGGCACTCGTCTGAAAGGACACAGGGGGCTGTCAGAGGGGTCACCCCACCACCACACCCCCCAGAAATCCCCCTCTGGAAGTGGGGAGTGGAGCCCTGTCATGGGCGGCTTCTCCCACCTTTTCCCTTCCACTTTTTTGGTCACCGTTAAGGCCTGAGCCCGAGGTTCAGCCGTGCTCTGCTCCCAGGGGTGACTGGCACTGGGGCTCCAGTGACAATTGCATGAAGGGCCACGTCCTAAGGCAGGTGCCATTAGGTGTCTGTGATGTGTCAGTGCCTCTGCTGAGCCCCAAAATGGATCTCCTGACAGCACCTGCCTCAGCAGGCCTGGCAATGAGCAGGTATTCTGGGGATCCCACCGCTGCTCTCGTTGCAGCTCTGCTGACATGGCAGGCAGCTCCCACCCCCAGCAGCCTAAAAACTGGGAAAAGCACTCATTCCTGGCAAAACAGCTCACCCTTGGGTACAGCTGTTCAATCACTGCACTGTTGCTCTTTCTGTCCCCACTGCAGGTGGCACTGGCAGCAAGGTGGACCCTGTGCAGCAGGGACACCTGCCATCCAGCCAGGGGCACTGAGGGACCTTCCTCCTCCAGCACCCAGCTCCTGACAGTGCTCCAGAGGACACCTCAGTCCCAGCACTGCAGCAGCCACGTCAGCTCCTGTCACTTCCCAGCAGATTCCAGGGAATGCTGGCTCTGGTGAGTCACCCTGCAGTAACTGCCTGCCTCAGCTCCAAGGCAGGTCTCACCCCCATCTTCCTGAAAAGCCTCACATTTATAACCCGTGTGGGAGCTGCTCTGAGGAGGGCAGGTCCCACTTCCACCCTTGTCCAGCCCTCTCTTGTCCTGGTGAGACATTCTGGTTAGCAATGCACAGTTTGCTTTTTTTTATTTTTCCCCCTCTATCTGAGCTTTTGGGCAGCCATGGTTATTACAGAAACAACCTCCAACACAGGTTTCCATTTACCTCCCCTCACTAAAGAGGTTACCAACAATCTGCTACATGTAAATTATTCTGCAGGAATCACAGATAGGCCGTGGAGTGGAAGAGGAATTTGATTTACCTTGTGATGCCAATGGGGGTTCCAAACAGCTAAAAGCCCCCTCCCATTAGTGGTGCTGTCCCAGTAAACATCCACCTGTGTTACTGACTGCTGAGCTGGTGTTCAGCAACTGGACTGGCTGGTGCTGGGTGACAGAGCCACTGCCCAGCAGCTGCCACTGCTCCAAGAGGGGACACACTGGTGCTGGAGAGGGACAGGCCAGGGCAGCATGGGCACCACCTGACACCCTGGAGTGCTTCTCCTGGGGCTGTGCAGTGATTAGGAATCAGCATCTTATTTATAGCCTATTTATGCACTGAGCAATGCAAATGCTGTCCTAGCAATAAATGAATTCCTGACATGCAATGCAAGAGGAGCAGCAGTGCAAACAGCTACCCAGAGAAATGGAGAGGCTGCTCCAGCAGGGATATCTGCTCCTCTCCAGGGCCTTCCAAGCCACTGAGACCTGAACAGACAAGAACTGCTTCAGGGCTTAAGATACAAGGCTGGGACACCCCTGCCCTGTCCCTGCACCAGGAGGCACCCATGGGGTTTGGGATGAGATGGGATGGGGTGGATGACCCCATTGCACAGACATTCTCCCAGCCTGGGGCCCCATGGGAAAAGCAGCCACAGCCCTGCTCCCCCACTGCTCCCAGGGCAGCAGCATGGCCAAGAAATCTGGATTCATAATAAAAAAAAAAAAAGGGATTACTGTGCCTGGCGTCTGCATTTCACCTTCCGCCCGGCAAAACCATCCTCCTATGCAAGGACCATTAATTATTTAGAGCAATGAATTTTTCAGCAGAAAGGGGTCTTGTGAAGCAGGCTGGTTCCTCTCTTGTGTGAAGCATATTATTTTTAATGATCTAGGTTCTCCTTAATTGTGGTAGCTCAAATCCCCTAAAAACTCGCAGTTCCTGCTGGAAACAACTGATGAGCTGCTCAGGCTGTTAATCCCTGTGGAGAAGTGTGAAGGTCTTTTTCAGGACAAAATGACAGGAAAAAGGCACAAACAGGCTGGGTGCAGGTGAGTGTTAAACTGGCAGAGGAGCTGGTCTGGTTTGGGAGCTGCCATCAGGGTTTGGCAACAAGCCTGAGGGGTCTCAGGGCTGGCAGCATCCTGATGTGCACAGGGGTGGCCAAAACCTCACCAAATCCAGCCAGGCCTTGGCAAAGGGATCTAAGGTCTCCTTGTGAACAAATGTGAAAACATTCATGTGGTGAGGTTTGGGTTCTGCCGTGTGGGCCAGGAATGCTGAGCCACTGAAGAGCTGCCAGGCAGCTCTTGGGGCAGAAGGGGTGGCAGGGGCTCAGCTGCCCCAAAAAGAGGTGACAGTAGAAAAGGGCACACCACTGCTCTCTGCCTGGCTCCCACGTTCTGCTGACATTACTTGCCAAAACACTGCACATGTTCTTGGAATCCAGAAATTTTGCTTTTGTCATAACCTTTTCAGGGCCTCAGCTGGGAATTATCCCAAGTGCTCCTGCCCTGTACTGGAGTTGCTCGTGCAAAGATCAAAAAACTGCTTTCAAAGAGAAATAAGGCTCAAGTCTGAAGAAGTCCATGGAGCAAAGGTACCAAAGAATAGCAAATCCCTCCTCCAATTCTGAAATTCTCTCCTTCCCACTGTGCAGTACCTTCCTCTCTCCTCCCTGTTTGTGCCTGTTGAATCTTGAGCAGAAAGGAGAGGATGCAGGAAACAGATGCAAAGGCTGAAACCCAAAAATAGACAGGGTGGGGAGGAATAACAGGGATGCAGGAGGCTGCCTGTGGGAGCCCAGCTCAGGCAGGGCAGGAAAAAACCCATTTATCCCAGTAAAGGGCACAGGTCCCAGTGCAAACCCTGCCAGGGAGGAGCAGGGCTGCCCATCCCTGGGCATTGCTGACCCCTGGCAGTGCCAGGGAGATTCCCCCAGGGAGGCTGTAAGCAATCCCGCCTCTGCCACGCTGGGAAGACATAAAACCATGTCAGATTTTCTGCTCCCACTCCCAGGGAGATTAATTGTTTATCCCCAAACAAATTAATCGTCCCCTGGTGGGACTGTAAATATGCCTTTATGTAGTGTAATAAATTCTGATTAGCAACAATCCCCTGCCTGTTATTTTAGTGTTTTACAGGTCTGACACATGCCATGGCTGGGCCTTTCACTTAGCAATAAATCTGTTGATGATGTTGTTTCATTCAACAGAAAAATTAAAATTAAAATGTCACATAATGGATGTCCTGGGAAGAATTCCTTAATATCCCTAATGAAAACTTTTTAGAAGTTACCTCATCTTAGAAAGTCAGCATTAAAGCAGGAAGAGGGAAGGGAAAATAAACTCTTCAGTCCAGTCTTTAGTGCTGAGAAAATACCTGGTGTTTGGTTCAGCAGAGATAAACCAACCTGGCAAAGCTCCTGCCATCACTGTGAACTGGGTCACGATGCACATTAGTTTATTAATGTAATTTATTAATTGGCACTTGACCACCCCCAACAGCTGCCATCCTGGATGGAGCCCAGGATAGTAGTCAGCAGTACCTAGATGGAAGCCAGAGCAGCAGGCTGAGGGCAAGGTTGCAGACTGCTGGGCTGTGCCAGCCTTGCTCAGATGCTTCAGCATCTTTGGGAATGGGGGCAGAAAATAAATGCCCTAAATAACTGGGAAATAAAGCCACAGGCTCAGTGAGAAAAAGGTAGTGAAGGTTGCAGTGTGTCTGGATTTTTGGGGGTATCTGTTGAGAGAAAATATCTAAGAAACCCCAAACGATCTGGAGAAAGACTGTAAAGTCAACTGTAAGAAAAGAAGTGGCAAAACTAATCCAACTATTTTAATTTTTAAATGCAACCCTTTCCCATCAGAGCTCCATGTCATAAAATATTCCTTATGGGAATAGGTTTTGGGGTTAAGCTGAGTAGTGCTGCACCTGCAGAGGTACAAACCAAACAGCCACGGAGATTTTAACCTTGTTAAAACCCAAATCAGTGCTGGGCGGAGGCGCTGAGCGGGGCCGAGCTTTGGGATCCGCAGGAGTGCGGGTGCCCTCTCCGCCTGCTCCTCCCGCCAAGAGCCGGGAATCTCCACCCGGGAGGCGCGGGGGGCTCCCGGAGCCTCGCAGCTCGCTCCTGTTTCCCCCTCGCCAGGCACAGAAACAAACATTCGCCATCTGGGCGGCATTAAAGCGCCGGCCAGGAAGAGGATCCCACACACATCCTCGGCTTCTCCTCCCCGGCAATTCCCTTCCTTTGGGCGCCATCTGAGAGCGTTCTCCTGCCTGTTTGATCTTCCCCCTCCATCCTGCTCCCCGAAAATGCCATCCCTGCCCAGCAGCGCTGGGAAGTGCCCGCTGTTCCCGGACCCCAAAACGCAGGGCTCCGTGTGATGCCAGCAGCGAGGTGGCCGATGGCATCTTTGGGGCTGAGCCGCAGGGATGCAGAGGAGGCTCCAGCCCTCACTTCTTCCCCTTCAAATGCAGGATTTGGTGGAGGGGGACCTGCCCACACCACCACATGCACAGGGGGTTTCTTTCCCCAGCCCAAATTTCGCTGCTTTTGCACAAAATTCAGCGCCTACTCCATTAAAACAAAGCTCAGCGAGTCCCGGCCTTCCAGGCAACTTTTCCAATTCCCAGCTCTCCGGGATATTCAACAGAACACCAGAGGGGTTAATGCCCAAACTGATTCAAGTGGGGAGGGGGAAGGCATTTTTTTAATTAGAGAGAAAATAAGAGACAGATAATATGTCCGATGAATTATGGCTGTCTCTCTGTCGGTGCCATTGCATCTGGGGATGCTGGAAAGCAGTTCCTAATGGCACTGCTTTATCTAAGAGGATGATGGATAGTAGTGAAAGACAGAAAAAAGGGGAAAAGTAAGACATTAGCACATCAATGGTGTGCCTGTGACCTCCATCAAGGGATTCGAACCAACTTAATGAAATTTTAATTAGGCAGCAAGCAGTGCACTGTGCTGGGTAGCGATCAGCCCTTCTTCCCCTCGCTCTGTCATTATCCTTCCCTGGGATAAGCCCTTGCCTGGCGCTGGCAGCCGAGCCGGGCTCGTCGCCGTGGCCAGCCAATGCCCCGCGGGTCACAGAGCTCGCCCAGCTGGCTTTTCCTCACAAAGCCAGAGGAGGAGCCCGGGGAGAGTGGGATTTGCAGCCTCGGGGGATGGAGGGAATGTCCCACTGTCAAAATGTCCCTGCCACACTCTGCTTTGAGCCCTGCCAAGGGAAATGCAGCGCTCAGCCCAGAATGCCTGATGTGCCCAGGGATGCCCTTCCCGAGGGCAGGATTTGCATTTTGAGGAGGGTTGGTGTGGCAGGTGACCCCGTGTGACCTGACCGGCCCTGTCAGGAGTGGCCACAGCTCGGCCGAGCCCAGCCCTGGCCCCGCAGCCCCGGGCTGACACCAGCTCTTTGCTGCAGCATCCCCTCTCCCTCTGAGAGCTCCCTGGGAGCAGCCTGGCTGTATTCACAGCCACCTTGACCTCCCAAGGGCTCACCTTTAAGCTGGTCCTGTGCCAGCACCCCTCTCAGCCCAGCTCAGCTGAGAGCAGGTCAGTGAGTCCCAGTGGTGTTTTGTGACTTGGGCACTGAAACGTGGGGCCCCAGGCCAGGAATTACAGGTTTCCCCAACACCAGGTATTTTCAGTCCTGTTAATGTAGGTCAGAAAACTCTGGGTGGCTGATGAAGGCAGATAAAGTCTGCTCTGGGGTAATGTGCACAGAGGTGGTGATGTCAAGAATTCCTTACACTTAGCTTACAACTCTCGCCAAGGTTGTGTAAGTGCAATTAAAAATCAAATGGACTGGCAGGCAGAGTCTGGTCTCTTGGGAAGTTCTTAGGATGAGGAGCTAAAAGTTGATTTCATGATAATCCCAAGTTAATGTGCTGGCCTGATGCACGATTCTGGAGGCAGAGCAGACTGTGCCTGAGAGCCAGCACACACACGAGTCCCTGCTTGGGGCACGCTGCACCTCTCCCTAATTCCAGAGCCTGTGCTAGAAGAGGAGTGACAGATTTCTTCCCATCTCCATGAGCACCCCACATGCTTTTTCACTGGGCTGCTGTGCAACTACTCTGCAAACCTGGCCCCACTGGGCAAACCCCAGATGACATCAGGGACCCAGGGCTGAACTGATGCACTGAGAAACCAGCAATGAAGATTTAATAAACGGGTAAGCAAGTTTATTGTACATTTTCACTAAGCTTTGCTGAATCTTTCCAAGTCCTGCTTTAAAATCCGAGAAAGACCCACTCAGGGAACTGCTAGGGTTGGGCAAAGCCTCCCCCTTTGTTCTGAGCAGCTTATTTTGGGCTCTGCTCCAGCATGGCATCACTGGCTCCATAGGCAAACGGTCTATGTGGTTTTAACCTGAATATCATGGGCTGATCAGCTTCTTTGTTATTTTAGATTACATGCTTGGCAAAGCCTGAAAATAATTGGAGACTATCTGGAAAAATAAAAATAGAAATTTGAAATGTGGCAGCAGTAGCTTCCGAAGTGCAGCACTGAGACAGGAACCCATGAGCCAAATGCTCCCACTGAAAGAGAAAATAAATTAGCTGAGGATGAAGCACTATTTTGCACGTACTCAGGGATCTGGCACCAGGAAAAAGAAAAGAAGAGTCGTGAGATGCAATGAAACCACTCAGAGCTCAAAAGTTCACCTGTTTTCTCCATCTGGCCTCCCAAGAGCAATCCCCTCTCCCCAGGGTACCTGCACACCTTGGGATGTCCCTCTCCAGCCCTCACAGCTCCAAATCATCCCACAACAGATCCTAAGGGCCTCACTCACAAATTGGCTGGGCAATATCACCATCCTTTCTCCTCTCTGGCTCCAGCCAAACCCTCTCCAATTTCCATCAGCTCCTGCAAGGTCTCAGCCTGTCCACAACATCTGTGGCCATCAGGGATATTTTATTATATTCCACCCCATCAAATAACCATCATGATGCTGAGCTCAGTGCAAAGCCCCAACAGCACTGACAGGGTTAAATTAAAGGTACCCATGATATTAGAGAGCTGCAAAGTAATTATGAAAGGAAGCAGAAAAAAGCCAGCAACTCTAAGCAGACATGAAGGCCCTCTTAAGAGAAGAAAGGCATGTTAATTAACCTCCAGACATGATTCAAAGCATCATTTGTAGCATGATTAACATAATCCCCCAAGTGCACACACAACTGGCATTAACGATCATTTGCAGGACTGAACGCTCCCCCACCCCTTCAACAAATCGGCACATTGGAGCAGGGAAAGGCTGCAACAGCCCCGAGCCTGCACCTCGGGAAACAAAAAGAACAATGCTCCCCAGGGATGGACATCCTGGCTGCGGGTGGGCATCCCCCCCAGGTGTGCTCGGCATCCCCAGGTGTGCTCAGCATCCCCCCCAAGGTGTGTCCAGCATCCCCAGGTGTGCTCAGCATCCCCCCCAAGTGGTCAGCATCCAGGTGGCTCAGCATCCCAGTGTGCTCAGCATCCCCCAAGGTGTGTCCAGCATTCTCCCGAGGTGTGTCGCTCCAGGTGGCTCAGCTCCACTCTAGAAGAGCTCCTGAGCCCCTCATCAGCTTTAGCTCCCTTTGCCCCAGCTCCCACCCTCCTGCCAGCAAACTCCACTCCAGCAAACGCTGGAGGCTCTTTTCAGGAGCTCCCAGATTCCTGTCCACGTTCGGCTTTCATTTAAAGAGAGAGCTGCCCATCAGATCGCTGGAAAGATTGGAAATGAACGTCACGGCTCTGAAAGCAAAGAAAAAAAGAGCCACGATTTCCCCATCTCTCCAAACGGAGAGAAATCTCCTGCCTGAACTCGTGGCCAGGGTTCCCAGCACTCGGCTCCCCCCGTGCTGAGCACCGAGGCGTGCGGGCTCCGAGGCTGCTCATGCAAGAAAGCCAAAGCTGTCGCCTGCCTCAGCAAAGCTGTCAGGACTATTTTATTATATTCCAGCCCATCAAATAACCATCACAACAGGTATTCTCCCCCTCATCATGGCAGAAAGCCGGTAAGGGAGCACTCCCCTCTGAAAGAGTCTGCACTGGTTGCTGTTCATTAATTATTTGGGTTGTGTTAATTAAGGTGACACGGACATGTCACCAAAACGTCCTGCAAACTCCCCTCAGTGCTGTGGTTATTCACCTCATCCTCAGCCCAAACTCAGGAACTCAGAGACTTCGTGCTACGTTGTATTTTGGATTTCAGTGTTTTCAGAGGCTGAAGCTTGTTTAAATGAGTCACTGCTGAGCTTCGTTCTTATCTTTAAAGTTTGTTATTACTTGGAAGTGTTTATCTGCATCACATTTGCAAAAACATCTGAACAAAGGCCAGCCAGTGGAAACAAGAGGATTTTTGCACCTTTTTATATAAATAGGAAGGAGTTTATACAGCTGGTTCTTTTCTTTGCAATTCACAATATTTGTCTCTAATGCCAATTTTAAGGACCGTGATGGGATTTAAGCGATCACACGCAGACCTGATGTCCTGGGAGAGATAACAGCGCAGCTCCATGGCAGGCTGAGAAATCCAGCTGCTGACACCCTTTGTGCCCGGCACAGGCACGACGTGCCGGGGGTGCAGCCCTGCTTTGGGGATCCTGCCACGCTGTGACCTGGAGCGAGCCCGAGCGCGTGTGTGCCGAGCAGAGGCAGGGATTTCACACCCCCAACCTCGGGGTAAGAAGCTAAGAATGAAGGGAGAGGAGGGAGAAAGAGCAGGGGCGAGCGGGCGGTGGGATATCGGGGACATCGAGGCCGGGCTTTGTGCGGCTCTTTGTCACCCCGGGACACCACAGCAGCCCCGGGGCCAGCGGGGAGGTCTGGGCCCCTTCCTTCCCAAAACCGGGCAAGGGCATCACCCCGGGTGGCCGGGCTGGAGCACAGCCACTGTCCCCCGCATCCAGGCTCGATTTCTGGATCCACGTGTCCCAGGAGCAGCAGTTTCAGCCGCCTCCCTGCTCCCTCCCGCACAGCAAACTCAGCCGGCGAGTGATGCTCAGCGCCCCGCTGCAAGCACAGAAACCTCCCCAGCTTCCCCCGAGTCCCTCCCGCACTGCCGGCAGGAGCTGCCCGGGCAGGGCGGGGGATTTGGGGCCCCGGCAGGGCGGGGTGGCCGGGTCAGCCCCGCGGCACGGCCGGGACCCGCACCGCGGCCACGCCGGGGCTGCATTCACCACCAGGCTGGCACGGGGGGTCCATGCAGCACCCCAAAAACAGCCAAGAATCACAGCGAGGGATGTGACCCCACAGGGACCAGGGGATACCCAAGGGGTGCTGAGGAGATGCTCAGAGGCAGGACGAGTGGGAGGCTGGAGAGAGCACGGGGAGATGCAGAGGATGCTCGAGGGCAGGTGGGGGATGCGGGGGATGCCTGGGATGCTCTGGGCAGGACAGGGATGCTGGAGCAGGTCTGGAAGACAGGACAAGGGGTGATGACAGGGATCATTTAGGGACGTGAGGAGGACAGGTCTGGGGGGACGCCAGGAGGTGATGGGGTGACGCCGGGGATCCCAAAGCAGGCAAGGGGGGAATGCCGGAGAGCCAGCAGCAAACCCGGGTGATGCCGGGGAGGTGACGGGAGATGCCGCGGAGCGCAGGGAAGGGCAGGCGGGATGTCGGGGAGCTGACGGGGGATACCCGGCAGCCCTGGAGAGGCGGTGGGGGTGTCTCGGTGGGGAGGCGCTCACCTGCCAGGAGCCGGAGGGGATGTCTCCGAAGCCGCCGGGACCGGCGGAGCCGTGACAGCCGCGGGGCGGCCCGGCGCAGCGCCAGAGCAAGCCGAAACCGGCGGCGGCGCGGCCGGGCGGCAGCAGCCAGGCCGGCGAGAGGAAGGCGGCGGCGCAGGCGGCCAGGAGGCCGGCGGAGAGCAGCGCCCAGAAGCAGCCGACGCCGCTGCACATGGTGCGCCGGCGGGGCAGGGAGCCCGCGCCCCGCGCCGCCCCCGCCACCGGCACCGGCACCGACAGCATCGGCGGCGCGGGGCGGCCGGCGGGGCCGGGCGCGGGGCCGGCAGCGCTGCCCGCGCCCCTGCGCGCTCCCTGCGCGTTCAGTGCGCGCTCCCTGCGCGCTCCCTGCGCCGCCCGCCCCGCGGGGCGCGGCTGAGCACGGGCGCGGTTGCGACACCCGCGGCGGGCGGGGGGGAATCCGGGGCGGGGGCAGCGCGGTCACCTGCGCGCTCGCTTTTGGGGGGGGGGTTTCTCGCCGTTCCTCAGCCCCCAAAGGGTCGGGCGGTTGCTGCGGTCAATTATCGGCCGTGGTTTTAACGCTCGCTCCGTGCCCGCACACGGCGATGCTGCGGCTCCGCTCCTGCGGCTCTCCCGGCCGGGGCTCGCGTGGGGAACGCGGCGTGGGGGGCTCGCTCGCTGCGCGGGGGATTTAAACCCTCCGTGCCCGGCAGCTCTCGAACGCGGGGTCTGCTCGCCCGGGCAGGGTTATCCGCTAATCCCGCAGGTTTCTCCAAGGTGCTGGAGGCACAGCGGCTGCCCGGGAGCCGGCGCTCACTTGAGGTGTAAAAGCTGCGCCTCCCAGTGCAGACGGATTTTTATAACAGTCATTCTAAAAACTTCACGGATCAGGTTTTATTCCTGCTAAACCCCACGGTGCCTGTGTAGCACGAATTGATGTCTTATGTTTGTGCCTTGCAGATTTTACGGGTTTTCTCGATCAGCTGTTCCCCAGCGCTCTTACGTCCATCAGCCGCATAAAGAAGCAGATCCTTTTGTAAAATGTAGCAAAAAATATCTTTATCCTGCGCTAATGTCCTCGGGCGGGTTTCGGGTACTTACTGCGTGTAGCGCTGAAACAGTTAAAGACGTAGGGGCACTTTTGGGTTAAAAAAAAAAAAAAAAAAAAAAAAAGTTTTCCTTTAGATACAGGGTGCGTTGGTTGGTGTTTTAAGCGCAGCGCTTGGAGAGGGCTCCGAGTCCCGGGAAGCCGTGCGGATGCTGGCAGCAGAAGCCGGGAGCTTGGCACCCTCTCCTGGTGTGCGCCCGGAGTGCTGCGGCAGCGAGGGAGAATCAGGAGAATCACCCGCTCCTGCAGCTGAATTCACGGGCAGAGCCCCTGCTAACACACTGCGTTCTGCCTGCATGCACCCTTTCGGCTTCGTGGGGGTGTGTCTGTGTCCTGCCTTCAGAATGCCGCGGATGCTGCTCCTCCTGTGACTTCAGGAAAGTTCTGAAGGGACGAAACCACACTCAGCCTTGTGTTTTCCCCCCCGTATCCCCGGTCTGAAGAAATACCCGCTTGCTGTCATGTGCTGCATTGCTTCTTGCGCTCCTTGAGGCATCTAGAAAAGCAAAAAGTGGGGAAAAGAAGAAGAACGGAGAAACGGAAGATGGTGTTAAACTAGATGATGACTTTTCAAGTGTCTATGATGCCATATAATGGCCAAGAACTTGGGAAAAGCGCTGTGGATTGGAGAGAGGTCATCTGAGGTGAGTCCCGCCCAGCGCTGCCGATGCCATCTGGGCCGGGCGGAGGTGCCAACGAGCGCGTTTGCCCTCCCTAATTCAGAATAATGCCAGAGAGGCTCCCAAGCCCTGCGGACAAGGCTCCGTTCCTGCAGGGGCAGCCCGCGGCAGGGCTGGGGAGAGCTCCGGAGCTGCAGGGGGCGATTTTCTGCTTTCTCCTGCTCACTGCCGCTTCCCAGAGCTCTGCTGTCCGGCACATCTGCAGCAGCTCTTCCTGCTGGGAGTGAACCTTCTTTTTACCCCAATTTTACACTTCAAACCTGGAGTTTTAACTCGCTCACTGAGAGCCAGGCAGACACTCTTCACCCCTTGTTTGTTCCCAGGCACGGAGGAACAAACCTCCCTGGCTGGGAATGTGCTCAGGGGAAGGAGACAGGGAGGGATTGCAAGGTTTTAATGAAAGCAGGTAATTTTTACCAGGCTGGGACGTGGGAGAATTCCCTCTTTGAAATGCTCAGCACAGGTACCAACCCTCCGTTCCCATGAGGGTTCATGGGCTGAAGTCAGCCACAGCCAAATTTGCCAGGAATTTTGTATGTGCAGGCAGACACTTGTTTCCCCATTATTAAATTAAAAAAAAAAAATATCTCTAATTGAGGATGCTGTTGGTTTCTCTGCAAAACCATCTTTGACTCCTGATGTGTTTAGGACATTATTATTTATTCTAGAGTAAGATCTCAGCTGTTAAAGTCCTTACTCATATAGTTTTTGGTATTTGTATTCCCAAAGTAGTGAGAATTCTATATATGAGGGAGAATCCCAGCATCATGGGAATAAATGGAATGTCCCAAAGATGGGAGAAATGGGAATGGCCTCTACCCTGTGATACATTTGTGGGTTTGTGCTGTAATTGAGCAGAGCAGTGCCCTGTAATTAATTATCAAAGGCAACAAAGTCTTGTTTGGCTTCATTGTATCTGTCCAAACACCGTCATTCCACTCAGATCTTTTCAAACATTAAGGTTTACTTCTTTTTCTAGCTGTGGAGAGGAAAAAATCAAGCAGTGAGACAGCTTTATTTTATTTGAATATTTTAATTTAGGGAGGAGTCCCTCAACTTCTCTGAAACAGGCCAACCCATGTCCTGAAGTCATATTTAACTGATTGCTGAGATAATTAAACTGTCGTGTTCTGTTAAAGGCTCCTGCACCTGCTGTCACTCACACTTCCAGCTCAGATCCAGGTCCAAGGCTGAGTGAGCAGCTCTGGATTGGAGCTTCAGCCCTTCTGAATTCCCAAAAATGAGAAAATTTCAGTCCAGGAGAGGTAATTCATATCAAACTTTTGTGTAAATCACTGCATCCTTGTTCAACCCCCATGTATACCCTGAAACCCAAGAGGATTGTGTGCAAAATTTTTGGCAGGAGATGTTACTGTAGTGTTCCCTGAGTCATCCCTTTCTTTCCAATTTGCTCATCTTTGGAATGTTTCAGTCTATTAGCAGTCTCTGAGGTTATGTGCCAATTAAATAATTCCATTCATTATGCAGAAACCATATAGAATAGTTCATTATGCTCCAGCCAGCCTCTGGGCATGTGTACAAAACCGTATCAAAGAGCACCAGTTAACAAAAATAATATCAAAAGAGAAAATGTAGTTGCTACAGGGTGTTGATCAACAGCACCATCCCAGCCCGGGAAGATCCCCATATACCTTTTTATGCCGTTTACAATTTATGAGTCTTAATTACCGAGTGTTTGTAAAGAGCTTTGGAATGCTTGGATGAAAGAGGGGCAGGAACTCGCGCAATGATTATTAATAAATGACATCATTTCGGCACTGCTCAGGGCAGCGCAGTCACACGGGGAGGGGCGACACTGCACGGACCCGCGGTGACAGAGCCGCCCTCCGGCCCCGTGCCTCAGCTTCCTCACACACAGACCGGGATTTATAATCACAGGCTTTACGAAGCGTGTGTAAAGCTTTTGGACCGGAGATCTTCCGCCCGGGTATCACCCTGAGCGCTGGCTCACGGTGACAAACGCCCTTGGTAGGGGAGGGAAGAGCGGATTTGCCTCGGGAGGATGATTGAGAGGATTGTTGTGGCAGGATTCGCGGCGCACACGGAACTGACTGCTCGGACGTGGAGCCCCAGCGGGGATTGATTGATTCCTGTTCGTGCTGCCCTGGGGCGGAGCAGCCCGGCCCGGGCCAGAGCGCTCAGAGCCCGGCCAGGGGCCACGGCTGGCCGTGTGTCCGTGTCCCTGTCCGTCCGTCCCCTCTGCAAGGGACAGTTTGGGACAGGTCACTCTCCAGGGCGCCTCAGGGCTCTCACTGCCCTGCTGCTGCGCTCGCCCGCTGTCCCTGCCTGGGGCTCTGTCCATCCCTCGGGGCTCTGTCCATCCCTCGGGGCTCTCTGTCCATCCCTCGGGGCTCTGTCCATCCCTCGGGCTCTCTGTCCATCCCCGGGGCTCTCTGTCCATCCCCGGGGCTCTGTCCATCCCTGGGGCTCTGTCCATCCCTCGGGGCTCTTGTCCATCCCTCGGGGCTCTGTCCATCCCTGGGGCTCTGTCCATCCCTCGGGCTCTCTGTCCATGCCCCGGTGCTCTCTGTCCATCCCCGGGGCTCTGTCCATGCTTCGGCTCTGTCCATCCCCGGGGCTCTGTCCTCGCTTTCAGGCTCTGTCCATCCCCGGTGCTCTCTGTCCATCCCCGGGGCTCTGTCCATCCCTCAGGGTCTCTGTCCATCCCTCAGGGATCTCTGTCCATCCCCGGGGCTCTGTCCATCCCTCAGGGATCTCTGTCCATCCCTCAGGGACTCTGTCCATCCCTCGGGATCTCTGTCCATCCCCGGGGCTCTGTCCGTTTCAGGACTCTGTCCATCCCCGGGGCTCTTGTCCTGCTTCGGACTCTGTCCATCCCCGGGGCTCTGTCCCTGCTTCAGGACTCTGTCCATCCCCGGTGCTCTCTGTCCATCCCCCGGGGCTCTGTCCATCCCTCAGGGTCTCTGTCCATCCCTCAGGGATCTCTGTCCATCCCCCGGGGCTCTGTCCATCCCTCAGGATCTCTGTCCATCCCTCAGGGATCTCTGTCCATCCTCAGGGATCTCTGTCCATCCCCCGGGGCTCTGTCCCTGCGCTTTCAGGCTTCTGTCCATCCCCCGGGGCTCTGTCCCTCTTCAGGACTCTGTCCATCCCCCGGGGCTCTGTCCCTGCTTTCAGGACTCTGTCCATCCCCCGGTGCTCTCTGTCCATCCCCCGGGGCTCTGTCCATCCCTCAGGGATCTCTGTCCATCCCTCAGGGATCTCTGTCCATCCCCGGGTCTGTCCCTGCTTTCAGGACTCTGTCCCTGCTGCCCACGGGACGCGCCCAAATTGCCGCAGCGTCCCCAGGTCACCCGTGCCCTCAGCCAAGATGGCGCCCAGCGCATCACTCCGCCCGGCGCCCCCCGCCCTGATCAAAGATGGCCGCCCCGCCCCCCTCCGGACCCCGCGGGCTCCTTGCCCTCACCCAACATGGCGGCCCCGCCCGGCCCCTCTGCCCGGCGGGCGCGACGCCGGCGCGGCCATGTTGAGTGCGGCCGCATCCCGCCGTGCCGCGCGGGCGGCGCCGCCGGAAGCGGGCGCGGGGCCGGTGTTGACAACATGGCGGCCGCGGGCGCCGCCGCGGGAGGAAGAGGCGGAGGGAGCGGCGGCGGCGGGCGGGCGCAGCAGCCTCATTCATAGGGCTCCCTCCCTGCCGCCTTCCCCCGCCCCGGCGGCCGCCTCGCCGCCTCCCCGGCGCTATGTCCTTCTTCAGGCGGAAAGGTAGGGGGGCGGCGGGCGGGCGGCCGCCGGGCTCGTCCCCCGCTCGGCCGCCGGGCCCCGGCCCTGCCCCTCCGGGCGGCCCCGCCGGGCTCCGCGAGGACGCGCGGGCCCCGAGGAGCGGCCTGCCCGCCGGTGACGGTCAGTGCTGCGCGGCTCGGCCGGGCGCGGCGGGCACCGGGGCGGGAGGGGGCTGCAGCATCTCCCCCGCTTCGGGCACGGCTTGAGCCTCTGAGCCCGGATTTTGTCACAGCGCTGACATCCCCGGTTTTATAAAGAGCATAATGGGTTGAGATTGTACAGCAGCGGCTGAAAATCTCTCCGTGGGAAAAGGAGCACTGAGCTCTCTCCGGGAAAGCCGAAGGCGTCCTTGGCAGTTTGTTCTGTAATGGATTTGTTAGGGAGCGCGAGCTGGGAGATTCAGCGCTCCTGAAATATTTATAATTCTCCAGCAGCACAAATAGGTGCAGTTTGAGTGTTCTCTGGGAGTGCGGCGTTTTAAAGGCACTTTGTGCTCGTGCTGCAGGCAGCGCCCTGCGCTCTCAACCCGCCCAGCTGTGGTTCGGGTGGTTTTTGTTGGAAGTGGCACCTTTTAGGAAGGGTCCCTTGGGGAAGTTCTGTTTCCTCGTGATGCTGTAGCTCGAGCAATGATGCGGGGCTGTCCTGAAGCCTTCCTGGGTTACTGAACGCACAGTGCACATCCTGGCAGGCAGAACGTGGTACCTGGGGGGGATGCCGATGCTCTTGACTCTCACATCCTCTGGGTTTTGCTCAGCCAGAGCAGCAGCACTGGAAATGTCGCTCTCTGGGGAAGTTAGTGCAGTCGTTGTGGGAGAAATGAGTCTGAATTTCAGATCTGAAGGCTCTGGAAGCCGCTGAGGGCTTTGCAAGTGCTGTAATCCTTTTTGGGGTGTCTATATACAAGTGTTGGGCTGCAGAATAAAGCTTTGATAGTGGTTATAAACTCTTCAGAAAGAGATCCTGCAGCTTCATTGGGAATTGTGGAGCTGAGGTTCCATCCTGATGTGGGATCACAGGGACAAGGTCAGCTTGGGTGGAAACTTTCTCAAGGAGAAAGCCATGAAAGGTCTGATTATCTGAGCAGTGTAATTGAGGATCTGTGTTCCTTTGATTAAAGGATCTTTGGTCTGAGAGGCAAATCAGCCCTAAATGCCCAAGAGAGACGCTGTGAAGGAGAAAAGCAACCTTTCATCTGGGCTGTGCAGAAAACAAACACTGCTTGGTGTGATCTCCGTTTTGAGATTTGGCTTTTAGAGAAGATTTGAACTGAAGCTGTGAGGAAAGCAGCACATTAAGGCTTAGGATAAAACTCTGGCCACGTGCAGTCCAAAATCCTACAAACACCAGTGTTCCTGGGGTGAGCTGTTGTTCTTTAAGAGGTTATGGCAGTGGGTGAAATTTTAAAATAATTTAAAATTGAACCATAGCAAAGATCATAAAACAACTGACCTGTAGAAAAATCAAAACCGAGGGTGAAGTGTTTTTATAGCTTGGGACTTAAAATAAAGTTCTGGCAGACCGAGGGTGGATAATGACTTGAGAAATCCAAGTATAACAGGTGAGCTGGGTGCTCGAGGGCAGGTTATGAAACTGCTGCCAGTGGAACAGCTCATCCCAGGGCATATCTTGGGAATAACGTGCAGTCCCACAGCCTGCCTGACCTCAGCAGCTTTTTGTTGTTGGTTTTTTTTTTGTGCTGTTGACACACTGTGAGTGCTTTTTGAGTTTGCTCAGAGCATTTCAAGATGTGATTTAAAACTCTGGAATGTCACATGCTGGTTTGACACCCTTAGGCATGGGGCTGGCCACTGGAAATGTCACCCTCAGTCCCCATTCTGTGGTTCCTTCTGGTTTCACACAGCATCCGCTTTTTGGGGAAGTGAAAGTGAATTTGTGTAGTGAAACTTCACACTCTACCATTGGGCTTGTCCTGGACCCAGCCGAGTTTGTCCCCTGCTGTTGCTGCTGTCCCTGCTCGTGCTCAGAGCTGCTGGGGACACAAAGCAGCCTGAGTGCAAAGGGCTGGGACACGACCCTGCAGCTCGGAGCTCCGGTAGCACGGAGGTATTTAGGGAGGAACTGAGTAGCTTGGAAAGAAGGAACAGAGGTATTTAAACTGAAAATAGGCTTATGGAGGGCTCGTGTGAAGCCCAGGAATTACTGCTGATGGCTAGGAACTGTTTTGATGAAATCCTGGAGTGATTTGGGAAGGGTGAGAGTTCGCAGAGGTTCCTCGGTGGTTTCTGTCCTTCCATCAGCTCCAGTTATGTAAAGGCTGGTTGCTCTCCCTGCTCCCAGCTGCATCGGGCTGCGGGAGGTCAGTGTGCAGAGAAGCCGCCTCCTTTAATGGACACACAACCCCTGTGTCACGGAATGTGCTCCCTGGCAGCTGCAGTTCGCCGCCGAGGTGCAGCCCTGCAGCGTTCGTGCGCGGGCAGCGCTGCAGCCACTGGGCCGGGGCAATTATGTAAGCCCGGAGCCGAGTTCCCCTTTCGAACATTAACATCCTCAGGTGGGAATGGGAACGCTTCGGGTGGGTTTTTTGGATGTGTTTTGTGATGTAAATGTGGGATTGTGCCGGGCTGTGGTTACCTGAGGGAGGCTCCACAGTCGGTGTGCAGGGATGAGCTGTTTGGAGTGATAATCCCTGCCTGGAGCAGCCTCCTGGGAGAGCATTCTGCAATATCCCCCCTGCACTTGTTTCTCTGCCATCCTGTTTATGTGCTGCTTGGGCTTCTTTATTTTTGTTTTGAACAGATCTCCTCCTTCACTTCCTTTAGGAGCTTCCTTTTAAAAATAGTAATATTTAAAAAAAAAAATAAACCCACAAAGCGCTTTTCCATCACAACTTTTTACCCTGTCATCTCCCCATCAGTTCTCACCCGGGGTTTGATGATGATTAAGCAAGACTATTTGTGAGAGAATTCACTGTTTGCAGGGAGTTTCCAGAGCATTTCTGTGCTCTCCATCATGTGCATGGAAGCAGCTCCGTGGAGCCAGAGCCAGCCCACATCTCCTCAGTGCTGGGTGTTTGTGCTGCTCTTCCTGTAACACAAGTGAGGTGTTGTTTTTAGGTGATTTTTGGCTCACAGAGAGCAACCTGCCAGTGCTCTACACTTAAAACACACCTTTCTCACTTGTCCCAGTTCATGCTGTTTATTAAAGTCACCCTGAATGTGGGTTTTAATCTAGAGACAGCAAACATCTTCCTCCTGGAAATGTAACGGACTGTATTTCAGGAACCTTAATTAATGGATGATAAGGTTTTGCTTTTGAAAGTAAGTCAACAGAAAAGCTTTGAAAGCTTCTGTCAGTTACTGGATGTGCAATTTAAACGAGAAATCAGTTTTAACAAAATTACAGTTTCCGTCTGCCTCTGATATTTGCTGATGTTGGGAATTCTGTGTCCCTTCTCAGGTAAAAGCCATTAGTGACCCAAAATAGCACTAACATTTTCCCTTGTATTTTACAGTGAAAGGCAAAGAACAAGAAAAGACCACAGATGTGAAAGCAATTAAAAGTAAGATCAAACTTCTGTCTGTAACTTCAGATCTCTGCCATCATCCACCATTTCTATCTTTCCTAACAGGATCATTTCCTTACTCCTGAGCACAGATCTGACCTGTGCATCAAGCCCAAACCATACCCAGAACTTAATTCTGTTTCTGGGTATTTATAGGAACTAATCTTTCCTCCTCATCTTGCTGAATCTGTGGGTGCAGAAGGTTATTGGGTTCTGTCAGGTGTGAGCTTTAATTCCCAGTGATCAGGCAGTCTGGTCACCTTGCATGTGCTGCTGCTCCTCAGCCACCACAAATTGCTCCTGGAGTTTCTTGCTCAGGTGCAGTGTCCTTTGGAGTTTGGAAAGTGCAGCTTCACTGTGTCTGATTTGCAGAAGAAGCTGCAGATTTCACTTGGATGGGGTTTGTGGGGCTGAAGATCCAAATGCTGCAGGAGCCATTCCTCGCTGTGTGGTGCAGAGATCCTGCTGCTCAGTCTCTGAGGAAAGGAGAAAAGGTCTTGGTGGAAAGGAGATTTATAAACTGTAGGAAAACATGTTGGCTTATCCTGTCAGATTTTCTTGCAGTACTGAAAGGAGATGAGGTAAATACCAGAATCTGATTTGTTACTTTTATACCCTCAGACAAAATCCTGTTACTGTACTTGGTAATGTGTTACCTGCACATCAAGAGAAAGTTACAGGCTTTTTTCACCTTAGTGGTCTGCCTTTCAAATCAAATGCAGGAAACACTTGCATCCATTTCATAGCCACACCTCACCTTTCAGTGCAACTACCAATATGGTGACCCTGAAAATAAAAATAAACTTGAAAATTTATAGTATTGCACATTGTGAGCTGCTGCAGCAGAGAGCACCTTTGTTTGACCCTTGGAGTAGAACATTTTTTTTCTCAAATGTCCTTAATGTAAAATTAAATTTAAATCTAATTGGCAAAAGCCCGTAGCATTATGAGGAGTGTGGCTCTGGCTCTACACAAGTAATCTCCACCAGATTTTCCACTGTTGCCATCCCTTGGCCTTGGAAAAAAGTATTTTCTCCATTATTGCAGGTTTGAAATTCCCAGAGGCTTTGTAAGAAGCAACAAGTGGTGTCTTGGTGTCCAGTCCTGCCACTGCACAAACACTTGACAAAAATTTTAATGTTTCCATTGCTCCTGAGGTATCTGTGCTGTGACATCTAAGTGTGAAATTGTCAACTGCTGCCATAAAATTGGGAGTAAAAATAAAATCATGCAGCCTGGAAGTCATGAAGCCCAAGTTGCCTGAGCCCTTGATGGAAACACACCCTGGGAGGTGCTGAGATAATCAGCTCCTCTGATGTGCTTTATTTTTGAGTCAGAGGGGTAAGATGTCCCTGCACGACATCCTCATTTTACACAGCTCCCCGAGTAAACAGCTTTGGAATCTGCTGTGTGTTTGGGGTTTTTTCAGCTTTGTCATCGATTAACCATTTGCAGAGTTTTGTGTGAGGAAGTTCTTATTTGTTCTTTTTGAGCTCCAGTAGCGCTCATGTCCTAGAGCAGCCACAGGGGGTTAAGTTTATAACCTGGGTTTCATCAGAGGTATTTCCTTATTGCTTTCATTTTCTCTTGCAACCAAGCAGAAGCAACAAAAATATTTTTGAGAAATAACTCTATTATATGTCACAGATAGCTTTGTAGCTCAGGATTTTTTAACACAGTTTAGTTTTCAGAAAGGCATGGAAATGGATTGGCAGGAGCATTGGAACTAAACTAAACTGTTGACAGAGTAAAAAGTTGTTATCAAGTAGTGGTTATCAAGGAAGCAGGAAGACTCAGGAATATTTCACGTGTAACCTTAGATGTGGCAGCTCTTGATTTGCTGCTGAATATGGAGAAGGGAGGTGGGTGGGAGTGAGCTTATCCTTGCAATAATAAAACTCGTGGTCTTTGATTCAAGACCCTTGATCACAGATGACACCCAGTGGTGCAGTGAGGTTTTAATGAGACTGACTCTTGCAAGCTCCCTGGTGTATTTTGGGGTGCTTAGAAGAGGTCTTGGGGTCCTTTAACAATTGCTGTCTTGGTTCCAGCTCCAGTCCCAGTACATTCCCCTCAGAGAAGCACTAGGAATCATGCCTTGCTGGAGGCTGCAGGACCAAGCCATGTGGCCATCAATGCCATCTCTGCCAACATGGACTCCTTCTCCAGCAGCCGCACCGCTGCCCTCAAGAAGCAGCCAAGTCACATGGAAGCTGCTCACTTTGGAGACTTAGGTAAGGCTGTAAGAATGGCAGCTTTGCTTTTTATTTGGTGGATTCCTGGTGCACTCACCATGCCTTGGTTTTCAGGTAAACAAAGAGGTGATAAATGATTTCCCCGTGTTTTTCTCCGTTTTATGCACTGGTGTGTTGTCCCTGAAAATCAGCCTTCTGATTTGTTTTAGTATAGTGGAGTCAGTTCTCATGAATTGTAAGATAAACAAGGATCATGTTTGCATTCCTTTGTGGAAAGATATCACCTGATGGACTTCTCAAGTGACCAGTGGGGATGGAGAGGTGGGAACTTCTCTGTCCAATCTCTGATCACTGTCCAGAAACTTATAGATATGAAGTCAACAATAAATGAGAGATTTCCTTTCTTCTTCTCTGCCTGAACACCTGTTGTGTGTTGCTGTGTGTTTCTATTTGCATCACAGTAACACTGGTGGAAAATGCATTTTCATCAGCCATTTTTGTCCCTGGTCACTGAGCTTGATAAGATGTGCAATCTGAACAGGAAGATTTATGATGGAGTGTTCTGCTTTATTTATTTATTTATTTATTTTAATCATTAGAAATGTGGCTGCTGTTACAGTAGCATCTGTGTTACCCTGGGAGGGTTTTGGTGGGAGCAGACAATTCCTTTCCTTTGTCATTGTGCTGGAATTGCCTCCTCACAATTGCTTTGCAGGACACTCTTGTATCCAACCCACACCTGAGGTACAGCATGGACTCACTCCCTTTCCCGTTTCCCTTTAGGCAGATCGTGTCTGAACTACCAGGCTCAAGAGACCAAATCCAGCCTTTCCAAGACCCTTGAACAAGTCCTGCAGGACACTGTAGCCCTCCCTTACTTCATCCAGTTCATGGAGCTGCGCAGGATGGAGCACTTGGTGAAATTCTGGTTGGAGGCCGAGAGCTTCCACTCCACCACCTGGTCCCGCATCCGCGCGCACAGCCTGAACACGGTGAAGCAGAGCTCGCTGGCAGAGCCGGTGTCCCCCTGCAAGCAGCAGGAATTGGCCTCCTCCCCTCCTGCTGGCTGGCTGGAGGAGAGGCTGGAGGGCTCTGGCCCGACCCGGCTGCTCCAGCCCGAGCCCAACAGAACTGCCGGCAGCCAGAACGACGCGGGGCTGCCGGGGCGGCGGGGCCAGAGCAGAGCAGAGCCAGGGACTCGCTCTCTGCCAGCCGAGCAAGAACCCGCCAAGCTGGCAGTGGCCACCAGAAACAGCCCCTCCTCTGCACTAAAGGACTTGTCGGGAAAGCTCATGAAAAGTAAGTGCTGGGTGTTCCCTTTGGAGGAAAAGGTGGGAGATGGGGAATGGGTTGGGGCAGTTCTCAGGTTCTTAGCAAGCCTGATGTGATGTTGCAAGGAAGAAAGTTTTGTGTATCACTGATGTTAACTTGCTGCTGCTCAGTTCGAGCTGTGTATTGTTTGACTTGTTTAAAAATAAAAAAGATGCTGAAGAGACTTCATAATTATTGTGTACTCAATGAGCTTAGATTGCTTCTGTTCTTCCATGTGTAATCATAAGAAATTAAGTGAACGTTGCCATTTCCAGTTCTTTCCTCACCCATCCCATCCCACCTTAAAAGAATTGCAGAAAGTTTGGATGGTGGGGCTGAGAACTGATAATTAAGTTGCCAAGGAAGGTAAATATCCTGTATTACATAAAATGACAGAAGTAGTGGTTGCAAGAGACTTGTGGAGATTTATGTGTGGAATGTACTGTTTTTGTTCTTGGATTTATTTGATAGAGTTCCTCCCCTTGTAACTGATTTGTTGTCATTTGGATTCCACCTCTTCAGAGGCTGCTGGAAGTAAGGATGAAATTAAAATATTTCCTTTTGGTAGTGAGCTACATGCACAGTAACATTTCTATACTTTGCATCTACTCAGTCCTCCCTCATTTGTGCAAGTCTGCAGGCAAAAGGGAAACACTTCTTTCTTCATATTGGTTCCTTTTGTTTGCCCAACTGTTTCCTCGTGTTGCATCCCTTTCTCTTGCTG
The DNA here is from genome assembly GCA_032173965.1 of Sitta carolinensis. NCBI lineage: Eukaryota > Metazoa > Chordata > Aves > Passeriformes > Sittidae > Sitta > Sitta carolinensis. The sequence goes on along the minus strand of CM063299.1, from coordinate 3,223,583 downwards.
TTTGTCTTCCTCCTGTAGTTTATCATGTGCCTCCACGTTATGTAGCCCCAGCCCCTAAGTCACTTAAAGGAGGAAAATGAAGTTTTAGAAAGCACCTCTGCTTTCTGATGTCTAAAAAGAATTTGAAAACACAGGGTCCTTATTGAGAAATCTGAAAAGATTTTGAGTGTAATTTTTTTCTCTCTTTCAGAGCAGAGTCCCAAGTCTCAAAAGATGATGTGTAAAGAACACAACTTGTTTGAGGCATATAATTTAAAGATTTTTTTTTTTCTAGTAATTCCTATATAATGCAAGTGATTTCTCTGTGGTGAGAGCTAAAAGTTGGGAATTTCACTTGCCTGAAGGGTGTTGCTTCTGGGACTGTGGTGTGCAGCTGAGGAAGTGGGTTCTGCTTTTTGTGTTGGTAGGGAAGATCTGGAGCCTTGATGTTTTATTCCATCTTAGTCCATGCTGGGTTTGTTGTGACCTGGCTGGAGATCACAGAGTCTCTGCAGCTGGTCAGGAGCAGAATATGAATATCCTGCAGTGGAGACATCACTGAGAATTAGACACCTGCTCTTCTGAAAAGCAAACATTTGTTACTCACTCATGCCAAGGAATTCCAGGTTTGATTCTGTGTTTCTTCCCTGCAGGTATAGAACGGGATGCAGTTAGTACTTTTACCAAATATATTTCTCCAGATGCTGCTAAACCAATCCCTATTACAGAAGCAATGAGAAATGACATAGTTGGTAAGAATTAATAACTGCTTCCTCATTTCAGAGCTGTTCTGTCCCCATAAAAATGTGTCTCTAATATGTCACACACTTGTATTTATCTTTATTTTTAAGAATTTTAAAGACAGCAGTAAAAAGATTGGAGATTACAAATATCAGTGGATCTGACCTTCAGCAGTGCTGTGAATATCCTCATAAAAACCTTCAGAGATTTTGTTTAAATTAGGGAAAGAATTCTTGGTGGTTATGGAGGGGATCCAGATATGAGTCTCAATCAAAGACTTTAGCCATATTATTATTATTATTATTATTATTATTATGGCCAGCTTTGAAAGCTCTTTGCTCAGTCAGAACCAGCTGACTCTGGTGGATTTGAACTGCAATTTTTCATTAACTAGTCCTTGCTCGTGCCTGTCAGCTCCATCAGCCAAATCCCTGTTAAAATTAACCTGGTCTTTCTTTGCAGCAAAGATCTGTGGGGAGGATGGCCAAGTGGATCCCAACTGCTTTGTTACAGCACAGTCCATAGTGTTCAATGCAATGGAACAAGAGTAAGTTGTTGCAATGGTTTGGGTTCTTGTGTCTCTTGTCCTAAGGTTCTCTTAAAAATGTTTGTGGAGACATGACCAGATCAGCACTCTTCTGTGCTGTTTCCTGTGTTTGAAACTGCTCAGATCCCCTCCTCCAAATCCATTCTTGCTGAACTTGGCTGTTCACACTGTTGGGTTCTTTATCTCTTTCTTGTGCCATTTACAAACCTGCCCAGTTTCTTGCTTGTTTTGCTTGTATCCAGCCAAATGTGTCAGAGTTCTGGGCAAGAGCTAATTGGTTCTGAGTGTGCCTGGGGTGCTGCTGACCCTGATAAGTGATTGTCCCTGTCTGTGCAGGCACTTTAGTGAGTTTTTGAGGAGCCACAATTTCTGTAAATACCAGATCGAGGTGCTGACCAGTGGGACTGTGTATCTGGCTGACATCCTCTTCTGTGAGTCAGCCCTCTTCTACTTCTCTGAGGTGAGTGTCAACATTTGGCTTTGCTTTTGATCTCTTTCTAGCAGATGAAAAAAAATAATCTGTTCATTCCTCGATGGCGTTAGGTTGGATATGGGGAAGGAGTTGTTCCCTGTGAGGGTGGGCAGGCCAGAGAAGCTGTGGCTGCCCCTGGATCCCTGGAAGTGTCCAGGGCCACGTTGGATGAAGCTTGGAGCAGTCTGGGATAGTGGAAGGTGTCCCTGCCCATGGATCATTTTTAAGGTCCCATTCCACCCAAACAATTATGTAATTCTATGATTCTAAATATAATAAAAACCCCAAGGTGTAATTTTTCTGAGAGAAAATGCATTTAAATTTTTCCTGCCCCCAACAGAACTAATTCAAATGTTCAGACCTGTCCACTGTGTTGTGGAATAAGTATTTGTGGTTCCTTCTCCAGTCAGTGAGTGATTCTCAGTCTCTTTGCTTTGTAGAAGCTTTGACATTGTCATCTTGATCTTCACATTGTAGTGATTGTAAAAGCCTGAAGTGTTATTACAGATGATAACCAGTGCTATGTGGAGAGGACACCTTTAGTGATGTGATAGGTTAAATAAAAGATTTCACAGTTTCAGGCTCCTGCACCTTTAAGGAATCAGCTCTTGCCATACTTGTCCTGACAGTCTGACAAGCTGATGTAGTTTGAAACTGCAGTTTAGGAAGCTGAGACAATGTGCTGAGCTCAGTGTAAGCTAAATGTAGCATGAAAATGGTGTTTCCTGTCCTGGGATGAGACAAATAGTTTTTGGAAACTGTGTGGAAAACAGTACAGAAAATAAATGCCAGAAGTTCTCTTAGTTCTCTTTTTTTTTTTTTTTTTTTTTCCCTCCAAGCAAGCTAAATCATCAAAATAGAAATTCAAAATATCGTGTCTTGGTGATAGCTTTGCATCACTAATATATGGCCTACGTTTCTTGTTCTAAATGGGAAGAAGGAAGTTAAAAAAAATTATTAAAAATTTCTTGCTAATACTTCTTTAATCTCCTCTTTTTCTGATTTCCCTTCCAGTACATGGAGAAGGAAGATGCAGTTAATGTATTGCAGTTCTGGTTGGCAGCAGATAACTTCCAGTCTCAGCTTGCTGCCAAAAAAGGCCAGTATGATGGGCAAGAAGCACAGAACGATGCCATGATTTTGTATGACAAGTGAGGGAGTTCAACAATCCTTTCTTTCTGTACTTGTGGGTTTGTGTTGTGCTGTGCAAAAGGAGCTTCTCTGCACTCTTGGGCTGTTCTGCTGAGGTGCATTTTATCAAGGTGGCTTTTGATTGTTTGCACACATGAACTTCTCAAGTTTTTTGATACCCGTGAGGAGACATCCTTACAAGGATTCCATTCTTAAACATAATTCAGGATTTTCAGGACTTGATTGCTTGAGTTTGTTTGGTTGGGAAGTAGCAAAGTGATTGGTTGACGTTTGAAAATGGAAGGGGTTTAAGCCTAATAGCAGATACAGCATTACAGAAAAACCTCAATGTTCAGGTACTGTTATCCATATAAAGTAGGCTGTAGAAACTGTTCTCACATGTAACAAAAGCCAATTTGTTCTTAGTATTGTGAAATATTTCCTTTTCTTAAGGAAGCAATCAGACCCTCTTTGATAGCAGACTTTCAGGAGAGGAACTCTCCCTGTATTTTGTGCTTCACTTTAGCAATAAGACAGCTGGGAGAGAGCACACTGCTTGCAGGAAATGTTTGTTCTTAAGTGTGAGGCTCTACCACAACTGGAGTTATTAGCTGAGCAGGAAGTAATAATTGGAGAGGAAGCAAATGCTTCACTCAGAGGTTCATCAATCATTGCCCCATCCTTAAACTCAGTTTGCAAGGGTGTGAGGAGTGGAGCCAGTGCTGCTTTGGAGTTCTGGGCGTTTCCTGCTCCATTCCTCTTTTCCATTCTCTGTTTTTCATCTGTGTTTCAGGGCAGTGCTCTCAGAACCATTTCTGGGGCACTGGGGGAATGTCTCACCTGTAGTCAGTGGGGACCAGGTGTGTGCAGGTTTTTGCACTGTCTGGGGTCAGGTGGGCACTGAGCACCTGCTGAGTTTGCAAATCCTGTTTGTGTTGTTTCCTTGCCCTGCCCCAGGTACTTCTCCCTGCAGGCCACGCACCCTCTGGGCTTTGATGACTCTGTGAGGCTGGAGATCGAATCCAACATCTGCAGGGAGGGGGGGCCTCTCCCCAACTGCTTCACCACTCCCCTAAGGCAGGCCTGGACAACCATGGAGACGGTGAGCTCCTCCTTCAGGGTGGCGTTCACACTTAGTGAAGGTGATGGGGCTTCCACACTGTGCCCCTGATTTGTCCTGTTCCTTTACTGACTTCCTGTTTACCTGCATAATAGAACAGCTTCGGGAGAATCTGCCAGACTCTTTTCCCCAGCCTAATTTGAAGATACCACCCACTGGTTGCTGTTAATGCTCTGTGAAATGTTTGTGTCGGGTGATTATTGCAGTTTAATGGAAGTAACAGAATTTCCTCCCATGTGAATTGCTATCAACAGCTTATTTTATATCTTTAGAAAATTTTCCTTCCTCTTAGTAGGAGCTGTTTGCAAGTCTAATACAAGTGCTGCGGTTAATAATGCAACTCTGGGATACCCAGATACCAGAAATGAATGATTGGTTTCTGGAGCTGCAGAGAATTGTGAACAGTGAAACAGAACAGCTGTAAAGCCGGTTGGGCTGTCAAGCTTAAGTTTCTAGAGGGGAAAAAAAACCCTGAACTTCAGTTCCAGTTACTGGGAGATTTGATTAATAGGCAGTTGGGTTTGGTAATTTTGCAGTAGATTAGAAGTTAAAGCAATGCAGTTGCTAATCCACAATAATTCCGTGCATGGATGCTTTTACTTGCGTACACGAGCACTGAGATGTTTGTGTGCTCTTCTCTAACTATGCAGACCTGCCTTGATTAAAGAGGACTTTTTCTGTCTCTTAGGTTTTCCTTCCTGGTTTCTTGTCCAGCAACCTTTACTACAAATACTTGAATGACCTCATCCATTCAGTACGAGGAGATGAATTCCCAGGAGGGAACATTGCACTGAGTATTCATGGCCCTGGTAGCTCTCCAGACAGTGATTCCATAGGGAACACAGATGGCTCTGCCTCCCAGGTACCCATTTGGGGTTGCTGTGTCAATATCCAAGTTTTTACCCTGTAAGGAAACACCATTCCACTTTCATTTAAAGCCTGTGTTGTGGTAGGATGTGTTTAATCCACTTGCAGCTCAGTTCTGTCAGAAGTGTCTCTGTTGTTTGTTGTATCCAAAGCCTTGTGCTGCTGTTATTTCTTCACATCAGTGATGTCTTTATTAATTGTTACTATTACTGAAGACTTTTTCTTGATGCCATAATATCTAAGAATGCTTCCTATTCAAAATAACATTATTTTGTCAGTACCATAATTAGGACTTCAAGTGAAAATTGACACTTGTGAATATGCTATCAAATTTAGATATAAACATGCAAGCTTGGTGTGCTCAGTTCTCTTAAAATGTCTTCTGTCCTGAAGAGTGAACTCATTTCCAGGGCTGAAGGCATCAATGTGCTCAAACACAGAGCAGACTCTGGCTAACCTGTAACCAGGGCAGCTTGGAAACTGCAAGCCCAGCTGAGAGCAGAAGAGCCAAGCGAGTGCTGCTTTTATTGAACCCTGCAGGGCTACCCTGAGCTTCAAATCCAGTATCCACACCAATGTTAGTCATGTCCTGGCTTTCCAGCAACTTGGAAGCTGTACTACCTGCTTGTACTATTTTTAAACCTCTTAATTTGCAAGGAGGGAAGATTCCTCCTCTAGCTTCGAAGTGGGGAATAAAATCTGTGTTCTCGAAGCCTCCTGCTGCTTGATCCTCTGAGCAGGAGGAACTGCTGGTAATTGGCTGGGCAATTTAGGAAATGAGGTGCTGCTTTCTGTGGAGTGCATTCCTGCTTGTCTGAATAGGAGAATCTCTGGGTCTCTGCATATTTTTGCATAAAGAGCAGCAGGCAAGGAGCTGCCATGGTGTTCCTGCTCCGTGCTGAGGTGATAATGGCTCGCTGTGTGTTGTGCCCTCCCTGCTGTTGCTCTGATGTTTCTTTGGCGTTTTTCTTTTTTTTTTCTTTTTTTTCATAATCTTATTTAAATACTCTGGGCCAGAAGATAAATGTTTGTTCTCTGTGTATGGGGGAGGCATCTGTGTTTGGGAATTGCTTACCAAGAGCAGGAGAGGGCTGTTCCAGACTCACAACAAATGATTTGTGAGCATGCAGGGATCTGTTGAGCTGAGAATGCTCAGGCAGCAGTGTGTGCTGACCTGGGCTTTGTGTCTTTGGCTCTGTCCACAGAACTTTATCATCCTCTGCTTAAAAAAATGAGTTGGGAATTCAAGGCTGTGTAGACACACCAATTCTCTTATACTTTTGCTTAGAGACTTGAGGGATGTTTATCTTTGTTAAAAGCACTACAATTGCAGTTTTGTTAAGAAGCTGGTAGTTGTCTGCATTGGGCACTAATACTTAGAATTTTTATTTGTAGTCCAATGTCAAAAAGGCTAATGTTAAAATCCTGAAAAATTTTGATGAAGCAATAACTGTAGATGCTGCAAGTCTGGATCCAGAATCTTTGTATCAACGAACATATGCAGGGTAAGGTTCATTTCAGTGTATTGTTTCCTTTCTGGTTACATGTTCTACCTCTGTTTCATTTTGCTGTGACCTCCTGCATGGAGAATAGGCCTAAATGCAAGATCTTAGCCCATGTCTTAATATTTCACACTAAATTTATTTCAACAGTGTGATTTAACACCTAGTGAATGTTTCTTTGATCAAAATGGCAGCCAGGAAAATGTTTCTAATTGGTTTTTCTCTTCCTCTTAGTTATTTTTCCTCTTTGATTCCAAAATTTTGCCAAGTATATAGCCCAATATAGCTTTCCATAATGTCAAAGTTCTTTTGATCACCCACATGTTTCTTCACTCCTCTCCTCAGGAAGATGACGTTTGGAAGAGTCAGTGACCTGGGGCAATTCATCAGAGAATCTGAACCAGAGCCTGATGTCAAAAAATCAAAAGGTTTGCTTTGCTCTTTCTCTCCATTTCTGCAAAATCTGCAGAGCTGCTCTCTTCCCTGCTGCAGTTAAGATAGGCAAAATGTTTGACACATTCCAGATCTGTTTTAAGCCAAATAGAGATGCTGTGGGGGATTGGCCTGTACTGAGGCAAAACCCATCTCTGGCCCAGTTTGCTATCCAAATTCTGCTTTTCTGGTCCAGCTGGACTCTGGGGAGCATGAGCAGCCTGTGGGAGTTGGAGCTGTCGATGGAACCTGGCAGGGATGGAAGTGTCAGCAGCTGAGCTGCTGATCAAACCCCCAAAGCTTTGGTCTTGAGATGAAAAAGAACTGCAGCTCTCCACATGCTTCCCACCAGGCTGGGACCTGCTGCTGGTGCTGCTTTTCAGCTCAGGGAAGGGCTCAGTGCCCAAATGGCTCCCTTGTCCCTCCTGCCTCTCCTCCATGTCCTGAATGCCACAGAGCAAACCCTTCAGAAGGGTGACAGCAATCAGCTTTGTGCCTCACTTTGCTGACATACCTTGCTTGCTGTTTTTGTCTCAACCAGGGTCCATGTTTTCACAAGCAATGAAGAAATGGGTTCAAGGAAATACCGATGAGGTGTGTCCCCTTTCGTGTTCTTCTTGTGACTTTACACTTTAGATTAGAGAAATAAAGTAGTGATGTTCTCAATCCTGGCTGTTATCTCAGAGTATCTTTTTGCTGCACCAAGAACAGGAGACTCTGTGTGCTAAATATAATTTGATTGCATGTATGTGTGAAACTAGTTTGCTCTTTGCTGGCTGGACTAATTGTGTGCTTGCAGTCAGGGTTTTTCTTATTGTGGTTTTATATATCTATAAGTAGGGGTGAAAGTGCTGTTTGATTTTTATGGTAAAGTGACCAGTGCACATGGATTCCAGGCTGCATTTTTCACCCTTTGAGGGGTTTAGGTAAATCTAAAATCTCCACTAACTCTCTTGGAAATTGCATCAAGCCTGAAGTACAATAATTGAAGTTGACACTGTACTTGGAGGCCAGGTGTGTTTCCATCGAGGGAGAATAGGTTCATACAGGTTATGGGCTTGTGAAGGTTACCCTGACTCCAAGGCTCTGCTGAAGGGCAGTGTGTTTCTCTTTTAAGAACCTGAAGCTATCTGTGTTTTGGGCTGTGTTTTTCAGGCTCAAGAAGAGATGGCTTGGAGGATAGCAAAGATGATCGTCAACGACGTCATGCAGCAGGCACAGTGTGAGCAGCCTTTGGAGAAGGTCACCAAGGTAGGGGGGTGGAAAGGCTGCTGTCTTCATCTGGCTCCAGCCAGGCTGTGGGAGGAGCAGAGCTCTCACTTGCCTTCCTCCTGGGGCTGAAACCCACGCTGGTAAATGTTCAAACCAGCAGAGCATGAGAGGAAGAAACAAAGGTTGGAAGTGTTTCGGCCTACGTGTGACATAGGAATTTCTTAACAGATGCCTGTGGTGCTTCTCCTGTGCAAGCATTAAACTTGTCTTAGTTTGAGCCTACAAACTGCCTAATTAGTTAAAAGGGTGATCTGTGCTGCAGGATGAAGTGTAATTCCTTACTTGAGCTCACACTTGCTGTCCCCTCTTAGTCAGTAGTGGTATTTCTGCTTGAAGTGCCAGTAAAACCCAACAGCTGTGAGTTTGTCTGTTGGGTGCACTCATCTACACAATTCTGTCTCCAGACTTTAAAAGACACAGTAACCCTGTCCATAGGTTTGTGTATTGTTGCTTAGTGGCTGTGTTGCTGTACAGCCCATGTGTTCTCTGTCTAAAAAGCCCAGTTCTGAGGTGGCAGCTGGATTTCGTGAAATACTGGTGACAGCAGGTTACCAAGTTAATGTCTGGTATTTCTGACTTTCAGGCATGTGAATTTCTAAAAAAGAACTTGTATTATGTTCAGGTATTGAAGATAAACATGTGCCAAAGCCCACTTACTGGATCCAAGTGGGTAGATTCATAGTTTCACTGTGTGAGTGTTTTCTTTCTAATAGAGCAGTAACATTTAAATGACTTCTGTAATGATTTCACTTAATAGCTTGGCTGTAAATGATACAATTCCAGTCTGCCTAGATGAAAAGGTCACTCAGCAGAGTACTTTGAAATCTCAGATGGCTGCAGATGCTCTGGATTCAATTAAGCAAGTAATCAAAAGGTTGAGTGTGTTTGGATTAGGTTTGGGGTTTTTTTTTCTCCCCCAAACTCAAACAAACCTGGCTTCGACATTTTTAAACACAAAGTGTCTTTCTATTAAACAAATTACCTTGCATGTTTTAGGGTCAAATGAACTGTTTTTCCCTTCTCCAGCTATGATTTTAGAAACTCCAGGACAGGAAATCTGGTTTTCCACTTTGAGAACGAGTGAACTTTCCCTATTGGTGGATTCTTGAACACAGCCAATAAAAACAAAGCACTGTTACTCCAACTGCTGGAATCTCCCTCGTTTCTAAGGAAGAATGAAAAAGAAGCAATCCTGGACCTCCACTGTAGAGAGTGAAGAAACACTTTTCCCTGGTGTATGTGGCATTCACAGTAATGAAGGTTCTGAGATGAAGATGCAGTTTACAAATGTGTCACTGAGAAACCGTGATCAACTTCACAAATACTTGACCCTGTCTCCAAAAAAGACTTTTAGGCAAAACATCTGGAATGGGACACAGAGGCCACGACAGAGGGGAAGGTTTTGCTGTAGTTTCTAGTTCTACTGCTTGTAATTTTAAAACACAGAATTGGGAATAGCTGTGGGGCAAATCCATTGGCAGTGAATGACCTGGAAAGTTCTAAGTTTAATTTTCCGTTACTTGAAATAGATGAGTATTCAACTGTAAGATAAATGTATTTTACTTCATAACTGCATTAACTTTGAAGGCAGTGTAGAAGGGTCAGGACCTCCTCCTTGTTGAGCTCCTACACCTGCACACACAGACACACCCCTCCCCTGCTTCCAGCACGGAGCACACCCAAGGCTGGTCCTGCAGCCCCTCTGCTCCCACCTTCTGAGCAGGTTGGACCCTGCTCCACTTCCTGTCCTCACCATCCCACGAGCAAGGAAAAAAGGAATTGCTGCCGTTCTCCATCGCTTGTTGTCCTCCACCCATCGTAGTATCTAATTCCAGATGTTTGGTTTACAAAGAAAAACAGTTTTTAATGACCTCTGGCCTTCTTCCTGTCACTGTCAACACTTACCATGTTACACAGCACCTCTTATTTTTCCCCCAGCAAATCGATTTTGCAGGGTAGCAGAAGTACTCAGTGTCTCACTGTTATGTTACTGCTGCATTTTTAGTATACGACACTTTTATTTGGGGTCTTTTTTTTTTTTTTTTTACTCTAATGATTGCTTTTTTCCTCAAACTCGTGCAAAGAAATCACTATGCGAAGGACTCAAATCATTTCCAATGTTCAGAATATCTTGATTGACTAGAAAGTGTTATTCTGTTGCAATATTTGATTGTATAGAGACACACTGTATTGTTATGAAAAAAGCAAAAAAGGCTGTGTATAGGTTTTTGGTACTATGTACCACCTCTTATTTCTCTCATACCCAAGCATTCATGTACTTAAAACATACTATATTTAATTGTGTTTTGATTTAAAATATATAAATATTAAAATTTGTGTCGGTTTTCTGTTTTCATGGGGTTTGAAGTTACATGGGGATTTTTTTTTTACATGACTTTCAGGGGTAATTTTGCCCATGTATTTTAATGGATTATGTTAATAGCAGTGTGGTGAATAAGATTAATTCTTATTTAAATAGTAAATAAGGTGTTCAATCACAGGACAGGGTGGAAGTTGGGCTGGGAAAGGTGAAATTGAACCAGGCAAGAGTTTAGCGTATTTTAGTGCACCCCTGCCTCAGTTTCCCAACTACTCCTGAGCGTGTTCAGAGATTACAGGTCGCAGAGTTGGCTCTGGCTGTGGTTCCGGGCCGCGTTTCCCGAGCTGTTCGAGGCTCGCCGTGGCCGGAGTTGTCCCGGCGCGGTCTCGAACCCGCGGCGCTCCCGCCGGCCGCCAGGGGGCAGCAGCGCCGCGCGCTCCCCGCCGCTTCCGGCGCACGTGGGGCGCGCGCGCATGGCGGCGGTGAGCGGGGCCGGGATGGCCGGGAGCGGGGCCGGGATGGGCAGCGCCTGGGAGCCGCACGGGTGGGAGTGCTGCGGCGCTCCGGGGTCTTGTCGCCCTCCCCTGGGGTTCCCCCGCGCGGGGTCCCGCTCAGTGCGGGGTTTCTCCCTCCGCGGGCTCCCCCTGCAGAGGTTCCTGCTCCCCGGGCGGGTATCGCTGCCGGGGCGAGGGGCTGTGCCCGCTGCCCGGTGGGATTCCCGGCGCTGAGCCCGCTGTCCCGCAGGACATGTCGCCGGATGAGGAGGATGTGCAGCGGCTCCTGATCCAGTTCCGCGATGAGGCAGGGGAGTGCCTGGGCTCCCCCTTCGATGTCCCGGTCACCATCACTCCGGACAAGCTGCAGCTGGTCTGCAATGCCCTCCTCCAGAAGGTGAGATCCCTCCCGAACTCCCCAGCCCGCCCGGCCCGGCGCCGCCCCTCGCTCCCTCACCTGCCCGTTGTCCCGCAGGATGAGCCGGTGCCTCTGGCCTTCTTCGTCCACGATGATGAGATCGTGGCGTCGCTGGAGAAGACCCTGGCAGGGCAGAGCGTGGAGACGGAGAAGGTCCTGGACATCATCTACCAGCCGCAGGCGGTGTTCAGGGTGCGGGCGGTGACACGCTGCACCAGCTCCCTGGAGGGACACTCCGAGGCCGTCATCTCCGTGGCTTTCAGCCCCACGGGAAAGTACGAGGGTCTGGCTGCAGGGGGGCATCAAGGTGGGTTCTGGGGACACTGTGCTGAGCTGGTCCTCCTCTCTCAGGTACCTGGCGAGCGGCTCTGGAGACACCACTGTGCGCTTCTGGGACCTCAGCACGGAAACGCCGCAGTTCACGGCCAAAGGTGGGCGCTGGGCTGTGCCAGGAGGGCACCTTGGGACCCTCTCCCTCGTGGACCCCCCTGGCGGGGCAAGCAGAGCAGAGCCTGCTGCTGTTTGAGCTGCCCAGGCTGGGATTGCAGCCTGGGGAGGGAGCTCTCTTTGGCAAAGTGGAGGGGCTGGCCAGGAGGAGCACAGAGTGGCTTCCTGCGCTCTCTCCACTCACACCCACTCGTGCTCTCCCTGCCAGGTCACCGGCACTGGGTGCTCAGCATTGCTTGGTCACCTGATGGCAAGAAACTGGCCTCGGGCTGCAAGAACAGCCAGGTACACGTGGGCTCTCTCAGCATGGGGCTGGGGGGGGATTAGGGGTGAAGATTTGTTTTTCTGGGTGTGAGGGGTGTATCCCACTGTTTCGAGCAGGAGTCCCATTCTCCAGAGGAGCTTTGTGTGTGGATATGTCACAGTATTGAGAGAAGCATCTCTGTGCCAGGCAGTGCTCTGGCATTGTCACCTTGGGGAGCTCTTGCTGCTGGCTCCTGCTGTCTTGTGGCAGATGCTTTTCCCTCCGTACAGGAAGGAGTCCAGGCTTTGGATGTGGTTGTTGACAGGTGGTTCCATCACGGGGGAGGTGTCTGCAGTGGGGATGGGTCAGGGCTGCTGTTGGTGTGACCAGCCATGGTGTTCCCACACAAACCAAATTCCCTATTGCAGGAATGTGAAAGGAGTTCAGTCCCTGCCGTGGGGCAAAATCCATGTGCTTGAAGTATTGAAACACTTGGGGAAGCAGGAGTGTGTGGTTAAGCAGGAGCTGAGCTGCTGAGGGTCAGTCACTCTCTGACCTTTGAATGGTCTGGGAGCAATGACAGCACTCACAGAGCTGCCAAAATTGTGATGCCAATCCCAAGGAAATGTCCTGGTGGTTCAGTCATGGTTTGGTGCTGGTCTGCCTTTAACTGAACCCAGAGAGCTGCTTGTCCTCCTTTTCCCTAATTCTCCAGGTTTTTAAGTAGGCGATGACTAATGCCTTGGCTCTTAAGATGAACATTTATGTAGAGAGAGAATCAACAAGAGAAAACCAGCATGTGTCCCACCCACAGCATCCGATAATCAGCAGCGTTTAGCACGCTGTGGCTTCCACTGTGCTCTGCAAACACCGAGTCTCTGCCTCTGGGTGGCTTTTTGGGGACCGGTATCCTTTTTGAGTTGAGCCAGATAACTTTGTAGCAGCAGCGTTGTAGGCAGACAGGAGGGTAATCAGGTCTCATTCTTTTGGGTGTCAGCTGATTGCTGCAGGGATTTGGAAAGGCATCCAGCCCCCTTCCCCTGCTGCCTGTGAGTGCAAACACAATCCCAAGGACACCTCTGCTTTCTAAATGGAGCTCCAACGTCTCTGGGATTCACATGATGTCTGTGGCCTGATGTGACCCTCGTGCTTCCTCTCTTGGGCAGATCTTTCTCTGGGACCCAGCCACTGGCAGCCAGATTGGCCGGGTGCTCTCTGGCCACTCCAAATGGATCACATGTCTCTGCTGGGAGCCACTCCACATGTAAGTGAAGGGGCCAGCTCAGCCCTTCCCCTTTGCTCCTATGGAAAAGAGCAGCCTGACCCGAAGGGCATTGCTCCTGTTTGCCTTTCTCCTGTGACAGGAAAAAGCCAGTGTAGAACAGCTCTCAAGGTGAGCTGGGAAAAATGTGTGCAGCTGGGAGCCAGGAGTCCCAGCTGCTGCTCACAGTCCCCGTCAGTTGCTGGGGAATCACTGCCAGGCTGTGTGTCTTTTCTCCTGGGAAAAAGACACACCTGCCTGTGGAAAACACTGCTTTTGTGGTGCTGGACAAACACTGATGTGCTGCTCCAGCAGTGCTGAGGTGGGAGCAGGGAAGCCTGCTGGTGTCCAAGGGCAGAGCACTCCTTTTTGCTCTCCTGATCCTGCTGGCCTCTGTCATCTGTTTTTTTTTTATCATGAGGGATGATTAGCTGCACAATCCCCTTATCCCTTCGATCAGCTAAAGCTCCCTTTGGGAGAGATGGGTGGAGGGGAGCAATTGTAGCCATTAATCCCAGATGTTACAGAAAGAAATAAAAAAGAAAGAAAAAGGGCCCCTTCAGAGCAGAGCTCTGCAAATTGAATTTGCCAGTAGGAAGCTCCAGCTATTTGCCGACAATTAACTGGATTAGCAAAAATATTATTGTAAGTAAGATGAGGAAATGGAGAGAAGAGACATGACCCTGCCAGGGCTGCAGTTCTCTTTCTTCAGCCAGTTCCAGTGCAATGGGAGGGGCCATGCTCTTCCTCACTGCTGGTGCCACATGTAGACTGATAAATGTGTGCAAAGGACACAAGGTTGTGTGGCTGCCCTGTCCTTGCTGGGTTGTGGCCAGCTGCTTCCAGATGTGTTCAGCTTGCCCCCTGAGCCACGATGGATGTGGATGGACATTGCTCCTTTCAGCTCTGTCAACACAACAGCACTCTGTCCACAGGCTGGAGATAAAGCATGGCAGAGGCAGGGGAACATCCAACACATTCCCAATGCCATGGATCTGTGTGAGGCTGAACCCCTGCCCAAGGCTCTCTCCAGCCTGTGCCCAGGGAAGGTTCCAGTTCATGGTGACCTCGTTAGCCAGTGGGTTAAAGCTGTGCAAACAAGGTCATTGCCAAGGCCTGGGCTGCCAGGTTTACCCTGGATTGATTTCTCCAGTGTGCAGCCCAGGAGTTGGTTTGGAGGAAGCATTTGTCTGCCTCTCCCCTGTCTTGTGAGACCTTGTTCCCTGTAGGTCAGTGCTCTGCCCCTGTCTGGCCTCTCTGTGATCTTAAGCCAAAAGAAAGTTGCATTTTATTGCCTGCTGCATCTTGAATGCTCCGGGGCTGATGGGGAAGGAGAATGGGAGCTGCATAAATGGATTTGATCTCTTTGCCCAGAAACCCAGAGTGCCGTTACCTGGCCAGTGCCTCCAAGGACGGCAGCATCCGCATCTGGGACACGCTGATGGGCAGGTGTGACAAAATCCTCACAAGCCACACGCAGTCAGTGACCTGTGTGGGAAATGGGGAGGTGATGGCTTGCTCTACTCCTCCTCCCAGGACAGGACCATCAAAGTCTGGAGGAGCCAGGATGTAAGTGAGGGATTGTCCTTGGGCTGCTGGCAAAGGGGGCTGGGCACACTGTGGGGTAGTTCTGTCTGCTCTTCCTGGCACAGCTTGTGCCCTGAAAAACAGTGCTGTTGTATCTTGGTCACCTGTCAGACCTGTTATTTGGCATCATTTGCAAGGGGTAGCTGTTGTGTGTTTTCATCCTTAAGAGCATTAAATGGGGCTAAAAGCTGGAAACATCCCTGGAGCAACCTGAGCTGATGGGTGTTGTGCAAGGGAAGCTGATTCCTGAAGCTCAACAGCGTTGTGTCTTCCCTGCTTAGCATGTGGGCAGCTGGGGCAAGCAGGTTTGGAAAGCCTGGGGTTGGTCGCTGCAGCCCGGTGGGTGTGGTGGGTGCTGTGCAGCCTGGCTGTGTCCTGCCTGTCCCTGTCTGAGGGTGGCTTTGTCCCCAGGGGGTCCTGTGCCGCACCCTGCAGGGCCATGCTCACTGGGTGAACACCATGGCCCTGAGCACCGACTACGTTCTCCGCACCGGCGCCTTCGAGCCGGCCGAGGCCACCATCAACCCCCAGGATGTCAGAGGCTCCTGTGAGTGCAGCACCCACCTAGGAGGCTGGGGGAGGACTGGTCATGTTGGAGGTCAAGATTTTTCCAGGGTGGAGCAGTCTAGGGGATGGGGAGGTCACTGTTTTCCAGGGCTTTTGCTCCCAAATTCCCTTCGCAAAATGAGTAGTCACAAATGCTCCTGCTAGACCCACAGAACTGGGATTGGAATTGGCATGACAAGGTTGTAAAGTTTCTTTTCATCTAAGGATTGCCAATCTCTCTTTCACCCTCCTTTTCCCTTTTTCAGTGTCAGAATTGAAAGACAGGGCACTGCAGAGATACAACCAAGTCCGTGTAAGTCCCTTTTATCCCTGCTGTCACTTCTAACACTGTCACTGGTAAAAGCAGTGGACACCCCAACACTGGTGTGCTTCCAAGCTCTCCACACCAGGCTTGTACAAAACTTGGGCTCTTTCATCTCTTTTTCAGGGCCAGGAACCAGAAAGGCTTGTCTCAGGGTCAGATGATTTCACCCTGTTTCTTTGGAGACCAGCAGAAGACAAGAAGCCACTGGAGAGAATGACAGGCCACCAGGCATTGATTAACCAAGTCCTCTTCTCCCCAGACACCCGGATAATAGCCAGTGCTTCCTTTGACAAGTCCATAAAGCTCTGGGATGGTAGGACAGGAAAGTGAGTTGGTTTGTTCTGTTAGAGGTGGTGCTGGCATGGAGTCTGTGTTTAATGCTCAGAGCATGCAGGGCTGGGCCAGTTCATTGCCAGCAGCTCCCTGGTGTGTTCAGCATCTCTAGCCTCAAATCATACAAGGTTACTCTGCCTTTTTCTTCCTTTTTCTGCCCTCAGGAAGTTTCTTGTCTGGCTTTTCTTGTGTCAGGGTATCTGTGCTTGGCTCTGTGTGTGCAGCCCCACTGTGACTCAGCCACAGCACTGCCTGGCACCTGTGTGCACACCCTGTTGCTGCAGGGTCTGTTCTCCAAGGCAGCCACAGCTGTGGTGGGATGGATGTTCCACTCCACTGATCTCCTGAAGATGTGTTTGTGGGGAACTGGAGACTGACCCAGTTTAAACAGTTCTTGTGCCAGAGAACAGCTTGTTCTGGATGATGCAAATTCTTGTAGTTACAAGTAGTGCTGTTGGTATTTGGATGCTCCTCTAGTCCAGCTTTTAACTTTCAGCTGCAGTACTGGTGAGCTCTTGGAGGCAGCAATCCTCTGTTGCAAACCAACCTTAATGCTCATGAGCTTGGCTTTCATGTCAGCAATTTTAAAGGTCCTTTTAAAGGTCTAAATCTGGGCTACTCAGTCAGAGAGGGAAGGACACACCTGTGCAGTGAGGATAAGAATTTCTTGGCAGAGAGGGTGAGATGAAGAGGCATCCTCTAGAAGGTTCTGAGCCCACTTGGGAGGGGCTAGCATTTGACTGCCTGGGGTGTGCTGGGCATCCTGTGACTGCTGGTGGAGAAGAAACATGAAGGCAAGGGCGAGTTTGGAGCAAAGCCTGCTGCTCTAACAGCCTGTCCTTGTCCCCAGGTACCTGACGTCGCTGAGGGGCCACGTCTCGGCCGTGTACCAGATCGCCTGGTCGGCCGACAGCCGCCTGCTGGTGAGCGGCAGCAGCGACAGCACCCTCAAGGTGTGGGATGCCAAGACAAAGAAACTGGCCATCGATCTGCCTGGCCATGCGGATGAGGTGAGCTGCCTGGTGGAGCTGAGGTGTTTGGGAGGCAGCAGTGAGCCCTCCTCCCAGCATCCCAGCAGAGGTGACTGATTTCCATCACACAGGTGTATGCAGCGGACTGGAGCCCGGACGGACAGAGGGTCGCGAGCGGAGGGAAGGACAAGTGTCTGCGGATGTGAGTAACCTGTTTGCAGCTACTCCACGTGTCCCTCAGAGCCACAGTGCCCTTGCAGAGACCTGCGTGGTTAAGGCATGATCTTGCAGAGAGCACAGCACTGGGTCAAATTCCAGCTTGGACACCTGACCTCTGTCAGGGCAGGAGCTGTTGCTGGGAGATAACTAGAAAGCAGAGCCCCTCCAGCCCAGCAGTCAGGATGAAATTTGACTCAGATATTTTGACTCCTGGAGAGGGGAAGGAACAGTTGCACCAGCTGGTCAGGTCTTTCTGACCTTCTTCCCTTTCCCAATTATGCAGACAAATTCCTGGGAGCTGGTTGCCATTTGGCTGTGGCTGGTGACCACTCTTGTCTGGTGCCTGCTGGGCACTGTGTCCCCACCACAGGGACACAGCAGCTCTTTCCCTTTCCAGATGGCGTCGATAGAACAGCGACATGGAGCTGCTGGTCCTGCCCTCAGCACATTCCTGGGACATCTCCAAGGTGATGGATGAAGAGATTGACCCAAACATGGCTTCGTGTTCCTGTTGGCAGCTCTCCCTCATAGACTCTTTCCTTATATTTCTTTAAGGAAATTTCAATTTTAGTTCTTATTAAGAGCTGTGCATTGCAGAATGATTTCCTCTGAACATCACAGGAGGGATATCTTGTCTGCCTCCATCTCAACAGGCTTTTTATTGGAATTTCAGCCTCACAGTAGCCATTGTCCTGAAAGGGGCAAGCAAAGGGTGGAGACTGCTCGTGCCCTTTCTTGCTCTGTAAAGAAGCAAGAGAAGGGAGAAGAGGGTTTTAGTGGGAACAGAGAGGGTTGTCCTTGTGTGGCCTTCAGAGAGAGAAAAATGGGAAAATTCAACACATCATTACATTGCAGAATTGTGCTTGGCTGCATGTCTGGGACAAAGATCTGCTGAGAATGAGGACTTGGGGCTTCTTGTTATTCCAGTACGGTTTTGCCTTTCCACAGAGCCCCATTTCCCTGTGGGCTGTGCTGAGCATTATCCTCTGCATCCACAGCAGATAACTCCTTTGCTAATCTGTTTGGGGTGCAACAGGCATGGACTTCAAATGACTGCTGGAGCTGTGCTGACTTTTCAGGTCTCAGCAGCTCTTGGGAATGGAGAAATGAGACTCTGACCAGGGGAAAGAGTGTCCATTTCCCATCCACCACTGGCTCAGTGGGGAAGGGGAAGAATGGAGCAGGAGTTTTGTGTGGCACTTGTCCCTTGCCCTGGATATGTGCTGACAGCAGGGCTGGGACTGACACAGAAAATAGCAATACTTCCATTGCACAGAGCTGGCTCCTTCTGGAATTTCTCAAGTGCATTTACTTGCCCAGTGGGTGAGAGGGATTCACACTGTCAGGCGGGTATTTGTAAGTTTGTTTATGAGTCCTTTTATCAGTCAATTCATGCTTACAGCCATCATGAGGTGAATAGACCTGGACTTAGTGTTTAATTCCAGGATGCTTATGAAACAGAGAAAATCAAGATGTGATTAATAAGGAGCAGAAATTACACTGTCAGATTTAGTTGCAGCAGGTTAGCATGAAGGTCAAAACATTCTCCATAGCCCTCATAGGCAGTGATTACTAACTCAAAACAGGAGTTTGGGTGTTAGAGGCTTCCCAGCTGCAGAAGATGCATTTTAGGACTTTATCCCTGCTGGCAGGGTTGCTTTGGAGAATTAAGATTGTGTAGTAATGGCTTTTTGCTTGTCTGCAAGTGTTCAGGTAAGCCAAAGGCTGGAACAAAGGGTTAGGTCTTTAATATAACTGAGAAGACAATTTGTGGTTCCTGTTGCTGTTAGTATCTCCTTCTGCCAGCCAAGTCAACAGGGATCTATCTCTATGGAATCTTTTGGGAAGAGCTCAGTATCCCATACCTGCTCTTTCATTAGGGTGCTTCCTCCAGCTGGTTCTTGCTGACAGTGAAGGCCACGTTGCATCCATCTGCATAAACAAAATATTTTGTAATTCACTGAGGTAAATGTGGGACAGGGTTTAAAACCACCTGATAAGTCTGCCCTTGGGAAGAAGAGGAGCAGGTCAGTGGTAACAGCCAAGAAGCCTGCCTGGATCCAATTTTTTGGGGTGCTTTTGCTAAAAGAAATGACCCACTGTTGGGAGTTCAGCTCTCTGTCCCCAAGTGTGACTTGCTGCAAGCAGCAGCTCCTGGTAGCAAGTGGCTCTTCCTGAGTGAAGAATCATCATTCCCTGCTTCCTCCCCTGGAGTGCTGCTCAGGGTCACTGTGCCCTGTCAATCCATGAGGTGTTTGTGTTGGAGGCAGGGATGTATCAGAGCACAGGGGAGCGACCCTGCCTGTGAGAATTTGGCTGTGCATGTGTGTCGGTGTACCTAAAATATCAGTGTACCTTGCCCACTGATTTCCAAACCAAAGCAATCACTGCCTTCTGACCCTTCTCCTGCCATCCCTTCAGACTGTGCTTCTGTGACAGCAAGCCTGATTAAAACCCACCTTTCTAATGCTGGAGCAGAAAGGTTTTGCAAAGGGAGGTGTGACCTCTTGAAGAGAGGGCCTTGCAACTAAGTTTACACCAAAATAAGCTCTCAGCCTTAATCTTCCTGTGATCTGGTAGCGGGTAGATTTTTGAACCACGCTCTGTGATGGCTTTGCATGTAAACCAAATTGTATTTTCTTATCTAAGCATCTGCTGCTATTTTTACCATTCATACAGCACCAGCCTCCATGCATACTAAGTGCTGGCCCTGCTCCAGCTGTATTCCTAAGCAATTCCCTATCACTCCTCCCTCCCAGTTTTATTTGAATGCAGCATTTCCTGGGCCTGGCTGCAGTCTCCTGCCTGCTCAGGCACTGGGGAAGGAAGAGCTGCTGCCCATCCCTCCAGAGCTGCTCCTGCTTGGCAGGAGCCGCAGCGAGCGCGTGACCTGCCGGCGCTGGGGATGGGAGCTTTAATTAGCTAATTTGGGCAATTGCAGATGCAAATTTGGGTTGATGGTGTTATTAATGGGGAAGACATTACTTTGTGTTAAAGGACAAATCTAGGAGGTAGGCTGGAGCTTTCTGATTGCTTCTCTAGGATCAGCAGCACCAGCCCTACAGAAAACCTTCTGAAATGCCTGAGTTTTTCCATTGCTGTTTGAGAGGAATCCTGGGATCTGCTGCCATGTTTCAGTCCAGTTCCTCCTGAGTTACTCATTAAGCATCCTACACAGGTTTTCTTACCACAAGGGTGTTATTTTTCACTGGTAATGAAAGAATAATTTAAGTATAGCCAGAAACTGTCCTGCAAAGCCCTCTGACACTTTCTCCTTTAAAAGCTCAGCTGCTGCCACCATTAATTTTGTTACAAATCCCAATGGGAGGACAGTGGTGATAAGGACTGGGAAGCGTGCCAGTCCTCTGAGGAAAGTTTACCTGTCTAATGAAATCCTGAGTGTGATGCAGGGAGGGAAGGAAGGATATGGTAAGAATACCTGGAGTGAAGTCCATAGCTCTGAGGTGAGCAGGATGCTGTCAGACTCCTACCTTTGGGAGCTGATTTAGATATGTGAGGCCTTAAAATCCACATGAAAGCTCCTCTTGGGGCTCTGTCCTGCTTATCCATGCAAGTGGAGTGTGTGTTGTGTTCCCTGGGTCCTTGAAGCCACATGTTCCTGTCCTGTTCGACTCAGATGATCTCTTGAATATTTTCCCAGATCTGTAATTTAATTTCCATGTGCAAGTTTATAGCCTGGGGAGAGAGAGAGAGACAAAAAAAAAAAATCTTTCAATGAATAGGAAGAAAATGAACTTCATTCATTGTTCTGCATGAAAAGTAGGAAAAGCAGCCTTGTTCTGCTTTTTTTGGGGTCAGCCCAGGCACTGTCCAGATGATGTTTCTACCTCAGGGCTGCATTTTGGTGGTGTGATATGGCAGAGAAGGGCTTGCTGTGAAGTCCATTAGTGTTTTTGAGGATGAAAAGTGTTAAGAAAACTCAGGGCAGTGATGTTTGTTCTGGGGAGCTGCTACCAGATGAAAGTATCCTTCTCTGCACTCAGACAAGCAACCTGCAAGCTGCTAACTCCCTCCTAGATGTGTTGCTCTTGTGATCAGAAGTCCTGGCTCACAACTGAGGGACTAATTCGTCTGAAGCAAAGTAGTGCAGCTGGGAAGGAGCCCCAGAGCCATCTCCGGTGCTGCTGTTCTGTTTTCTTCACTCTGTGAGTGGTGCTTGCAGAACTCTGGGTTGCTGGTGGTCTCTCTCAGCGGGCTGCAGCTCCTGCTGAGCGAGGTGTTAACAATGGACCAGCTCAGGAGAGAGTGCTCCGTGTTTTTGAAGGATCGCTGGGGTCGATCAGGCAGGGTGCCCGCGGTGTTTTAGTGTCCTGCTGCATGGTTCGAGCAGAACATCGCCCCGGGGGCTAAGTGCCGGATACCCGTGTGTAGGAGCAGCTCTCCCAACATCTCCAGCAAACAGGCTCCCTTTGGGAAAGGTGAATCCAGTCCGTTCTGCCTCTGAACTCTTCCAGCAGCAAAGGCAAGTGAAGGTGCAGTTTGTAGGTTCTTGGTAGTCTGGATGCTGGAGTTAGCGGGGCTCAACACCCCCAGCCGCCAGTCAGGTTCCCAGCTGGGAGGAGTGACCCGCATGCAAATCCCGCAGCCTCCAGCGAGCGCTGCTGGAGCCCTCGGGTGCTCGCATCCCAGCGCAGGGTGTTTAGTTATTCCGGTCAAACCTCGCTGCTGCTCCTGGCAGTTTGTCCTTGCCGTGCTGAAACAAACCTGCTCCAGGGCTCCAGCCCCATTACGAGGACAAAAGGACATCAGGCAGTGCTGCTGCCGAAGGGAAATGTGTCGGGAAATGTGTCTCGGTTCGCAAGTGTGATGCAGAATGGGTGGCTTAGTAATGGCTGTTGTGACTTTTATCTGCTCCAAAGGCATCTTCGGAATGAATTTTCTTTTTCAGCTTCCCTGAAACGTAGCTCGTGACATTGATTTTGGGGTGAGGATACACGCTGATGCTGAGAGGATTAATACTGAAGTGAGAATCGGTGGATGGCAATAAATAACCAGTTCTGAGGGAAATTATTTTTATGAATCAGAATATTTAACACATGAAGGCTTGTGGGCTTTTCCGTGGTTTAAAGGGGCACTGTGAAGCGTATCTCGAAGTGTGTGTTACTACCAACACTTTAATTTATGATTAACTTGGAATATTTTTACATCTCATTTATTCTTTCCACAGGGGTGTTCTAAGCTGTTGAAATTATTGGTCAACTCCACTTTCTCAGGGTTGGTTGTGTGTTAGGGTAGTGCCATGGGTGGATTTTGGGTGGGAGCTCAAAACTTCACTAAATAAAGCAGGAAGTCAGTTTTGAGGGGTTTTAAAGCCCTTTGGTTAATTTTGGCACAAAACAGATTTCTTATGATTCCTTTGATAGCTTAAAATATCCTTCATAAAACTGTCAAGCTTTCCTTAAGAATCTCTTGCTGGATATTTTTTAAATCTATGTGTCTTTCTGTGGAGAAGTCTTTATCTGAGGAGCTCCTGGCATGGCACACAGCTCCAGTAGTTCCTGGTTTTGAGTGCTGGAAAGCCAAGGGAGATAAGTGAGGAATGGGGAGAGGTCCAAGTGCACAACTCAGCCTCTATTTTGATCTGGTGACACTGAAAGCAGGGCCTGTGTCACATCAGGGAAGGCACAGCACAGCTGTGTGGGGTCAGAAGGGTCACACCCTGCATCCACTGGGACCCGTGGGGATATTGGGGAAGCCTGAAAGGGTCTGAACCTGGGATGTGGAGATGGTGTGAGGGACAACATAGGTAGAGAGGAGGGGAAGAGAGCAGCAAGGAATGGAACGCAGAGGAAAGGAGCATAATTATGTAAACCTGGAGGTGAAGGTCAAAGGCTCCATGTGACTGTTGTTCGTGACTGGTTGGGTTTTATTTAATGTTTGTACGTGCTGTAAACAGCCCCAGGCTGACCTAAAAGTGCTGGGAGGCAGGGGCTGTAAATTACAGGCGTTGTTCTCCTTATAAAGGGAGCAAACAACTCAAGTGTCTTTGTCTCACAGCACTTTGTATGCCTGTACTTCCATTGCCTCTCCATTCATTGAAATTCCTTGTTTTGGGTTTGAGGGAGAGTCTTGCTCACTAGTGGAGCAGGAACAGGGCTGAAAGTGTGTGACCTGTAGCAGGGACAGGGCCGAGTGTGTGACCCGGAGCTGCTATGTAAGCACTGCCTTGGAAACCTGGGGTGATCCAATACCTGCCTTCCCTCTCTGGCTGCTGACTGTCCCAGCTCTTGTCCTGTTCAACTCCGGTCCTCCCTCTTCCACTGGCGGCCCTCAGCCTTGTCCTCCCTGGCGGGCGCGCCTGAGGCGGCGAGGAAAGGGCTGAAGGGGGCCGAGGAAAGGGCTGAAGGGACGGCCGGGCTCAGCTTGGCCCCTCAGCCCCGGCTCCGGGCTGACGGCAAGGGTGGGCCCAGGGTCACCGTCTTCCCTGAGGGGACGACCCGAGCGGGCCCCCGGAGCCCGGACGGGCCGGGTGCGGGGCCGGGGAGGGCTCGGCGGGGTCCCGGGGCGCTCGCCGCGGTCCCGGAGGGCTCGGGGCCGTGGCCGCGGGCCGGCCCCGCTCTGAGGGCGGGCGGCGGAGGCGCCGCCGGGTTACCCGGGGTGAGGCACTCTTTGGCCGCCGGCGGAAGCACCCGAGCGCCCAGGCCTGCGCACTGCGGCCTATAAGAGCCGCGGGGGGTGCGGAGGGCCGGGCACTCGCAGCCGGGGCTGGCCGAGTGCGGATATCGGTGGAGGAAGTGGTGGAGCGGCAGGAGCCCCGGGAGGTGCTGGCGGCCTGAGAGACCCCCGCCGCACCCTCACTGCTTCCTCCTCTCTCGCGAGGGCTGCGGCGGCGACAGCGACAGCCACCCGCGGAGCCGTGGGCCGCGCCTCCCCCCGCGTCGCTGGATGCTCTGGGGTTCGGTCCCTGAGCGGGGCCGCGGCGCTGGCAGCCCCCGCTGTGGCGGGGCCATGGGGCCGGGCAGCGGCAGAGCACGGAGCCCCCTTCCCCGCTGAGAAGGCCCCCTCGTCCCGGCGCCGATGCCGCGCTGTCCCCTCACACCCGGCCCCTGAGATTCCCCTCTTTCCCCTCCCCATGCCCGACGGAGCCCCTCGCCTCGGTGACGCCCTGCAGCAGCCCCGCCGGCCCGGGGGTCTGCGGCGCTATGAGAGGAGCTGCCCCCGCCGCCGGGGGCAGCCAGGACCGGGGCAGGCTCCCACCCCGCCGCCGGCTGCCGTGAGGCGGCTGTAGCTGGAGGAAGAGCCCCTTTGTTTTCCCTCCGTCCTTCCCGGGGGCTTCATGCCCCGCTGAGGGATGATGGAGGTGGTGGGGGACTTTGAGTACAGCAAGAAGGACCTGATAGGACACGGAGCCTTTGCTGTGGTCTTCAAAGGTCGCCACCGCAAGGTAAACAGCGCAGCCGGAGCGGGGCTGGTTACACAACCCGGGGCCCTCCGGAGCCCCTCGGGTGGGTGACAGCCGCGGCGGTGCTGGGAGGGGTTGTGTGCTCTGGCGAGTTTTGGCGTGGTTTGGGTGTTTGGGGAGCAGAAAGAGCCGAAGGGAGGTGCGGGCTGGGCTGAGGCCCGCGGCTGCCCCGCGGCCCTGAGCCGGGATCCGGCCCGGGCATCCATAAACCTTTTCTTTTTTCCTTTCCTTTAACCCCACCGGGCTGTCGGCGGTCCCACCGCTCGTCCCCGCTGTTGGCAGCTCCCTGCCATAGCGGCCAGGGGAGAGTTGCAGCTGGAGGGGAGGCTGAGCCCTTTGTTTGTCGGGAGGGTCATGTTTATCTCGCAGGATAACGAGGGATCTAATGGAAAATTGTCTCCTTTGGGATTGGCTGAAGATTTCTTAAATTCAGAGGTGTCTGGTTTCCTGGCGTGACTTGCTCATCGCCCCGGATATTCATAGTTACGTTATGGTTTCTTGATGCTGTGAGTTTATTCTGGTGCCTAAAGAGCTTTGCTTTCCAGAAAACAGCCCTTCAGATTTAGCGGTTTGGAGGATTAAGGCAGCGCTCACGGCTTGGAGAGGCACAGCGCAGTGATTTTGGGGTTAAAAAGAAAGGGAAGCAGAAACTTTAAAGGCCAATGGAGGTGCTCCCACCTCACAAATAAATAGTCAGTTTATTTTTGGATAATATATAAATAGACAATATATGAGCTTGCTTAAAACAGAGGGGGTTTTGTGCAGTTTTCGTCTGCTGAGTGTAAAAAAGCTGAAAATGAGAAGTCCTTAAAGGACAGTAAAAGTAACTTGATCATCGTGAGAGGTCTAAAAAAGCAGATACATAGCACTGCTACCAAAAAATAAATGGGATATGATTACTTGTTGGTTTTTAATTTTTTTTTAATGCTTTTGAATCCATTAAAATGCAGTATAGCCAAAGCTGGATTTTAATAGCTGTCTAAGCTATTGTGGAATGAAATAGTTCTTGATGGTGTCATGTGATGGAGTAATAGCTGGTGGATAGAAGAGGGGTGATCTGGCAACTTTTTCTGTTTTTTCCTAGATAGTTGTTAGAGGACTGAGTTAAAAAAAAAAAAAAAAAAAAAAAAAAGAGTAAACTGACAATACTTTTTTTGTTCGCTTCCAGAAAACTGATTGGGAAGTAGCCATAAAGAGTATTAACAAAAAGAACTTGTCGAAGTCACAAATCCTACTTGGAAAAGAAATAAAAATCTTAAAGGTATGTTAATTTGCAGTGATTTTTAAAGCTGCTTTGCTTGATAAGGAAAAGAGACTTCTGACCTAGTTCATTCCAGGACATGGGTGTTATCACAGTAATTGCTGTTGGGCTGTTTCTTTGTTAGGGATCCAGAAATGAAAATACTAAGAAAAACAGAAAAAAATATATGTATTTAGTTCTGGAAATGTTCTGTGCTTTGCTCATTGCACGTGTGGAAGATGTTGTCCTTCGGGATGGCCAATGTGGCTCCTTCTCCCAGCAGATCACAGCTGGGAGTGAAGCATCAGCCTTTGATCTTTCTTCATCTTTTTTGCTCAAAGCTACCTTGAAAGCTGAAATCACTGAGTTGACTTTAATTCCTGAAGCAGCTGCCCACTTCTGACGTGTGATAATTGCCTTAAAACGTGGAGTGTGGCTCTAACAGAGGAAATGCAATGGAGAATCTTTGTTTTTCAGTGTTATGGAAACATCTTGGGTTGTCATTTAGCATTCCCAGCTCTCTGATTTTCACATCTCATTTCACACAGCTTTGCAGTAATACCGAGTGCTGCTTTCTTCCCATGTTCCTTGAGATACATCACTACTTTATATACTATTACATACATAATATATTCTCATTTTTTTATTATATACCAGAGTTAGTGTTGGGTGTATTAGTGAGCTGCAAGTACTTAACAAACAGAAGTTTTTTTGAGCAGCTACAAATAATTAATGAGCTGTCCCATGAGTTTTATTTAATGTTACTTGGTTTGATTTTCTGTGTATTATAAAAGTAAGGTTGATTTGAACATGGTCTAGTTGGTTACTTCACTAAGCAAGAAATTGTGTAAGAGTAGAAAATTGAATCTTGTCAGCTTGCAGTGCTCATTAGAGGATCCTGTGCTCTGGTACTTTCTGTAACAAGTCACAGACATCAAGTTCTGGAACCAAATGTTTTTATGACCTGTCAAGATATTGCCTAACTTCCTTATCCTGAAAATATTGTCTACACAGCTGGGATTTCCTCTGAATTCCATCTGATCATCTTAAAAAGATTCTCTTTGATTACCAGCAAATTCAATTAATAATAATAATAGTAGTAGTAATAACACTAATAACCTCTTTCCATAATACAAATATTTTGTTTTACAGGAACTTCAGCACGAGAACATTGTAGCTCTTTATGATGTCCAGGTAAAACACATTTTGATGCCTTTTTCTTCTTTGCAATTTATTTATGAGAGTATAAATAATATATAATAGATACCAACTAGAAGATTTTGAATGGATTTATTCTGAATTTCCTTTGAATGAATCTGTTTTGTTGCTGTCATCAGTCTGGAATTTAGCAAAAGCAAGTGGCAGCAAGAGCAGCATCTTGGGGATCTGTGTGACAGAGAAATGTGGAGTTCAGCCCTGTGTCTCAGTGAGGAGGAACTGAAGGAAGCAGAAAACCACAATCACATGTATTTGTTGCCTGTGAGTTCAGAAGGACAGGATACAGTGAAGAAAGCCAAGCAGACACTTGGATCTTTTCAATTAAATTACTTCAGATCGTCTTCCTCTCTTTATTGCCAGGGTCCTGCCTGATAAGGTGGAGGGGTTACTCTGCAGCCTGTCTAGGGGAGTGTATTCTGCTTAGGAGGTACATTTTTGTATCCTAAGGCCTGCCAGTGTTGAGCAAAGCTAAATAAGACATGAGGTAGCTCATGCAGCCATTTGTTCTGCTTGAATAAGAACTATACATTTATCTCCTGGGCTCAGTTGTGATTTTAAATAGAGTTACACTGATGAAGAAAAATTACTGAGAAGAGCCTTGGGGTACTGCATAGTCAAAGCAACACAAAAAGAGATTGTGACATTCAGTTTTCCTGTCTTCACACAGTCACATGCTAAAAGCTTTTAGTTTGTGTGGATGTGTACTTTTTGCTATAGAAATCCTGTGTTCATGTGACATAAATTAGATGGGCTCAGGTTTTCTAGGGCTGTAGCACTCGGGTGACTTTTGGTTCAAAGCTGTGATGTTCATCTAGCAACTGAGTGTGCATCAAAACTTCTAGGTTCACTCTGTAGGCTCTGTTTTTCCTGGATCTTGACTTCAACATTCTTCATTTTGAATGATGTTATCAGCTCTGAGAGGGAAAGTGTTGTCTCTTGTGCTTCCTGAGGAGACCAGGTTTTCCTGAGCATTGCTAAGTGGAAATAATCTCTCAGCATCCTAAATTTAGTACATCCAGACATCTCAACAGCAGCTAGAATTGTTGACTGAGGGAGTTGGGGTGTGAGTAAGCAGCTGAATTTCAGATTTATCACTTGCAGTTGTGTATATGTGAAGGTTCCTTAGTCAGCTCTGCAGCTCAACCTGGGGGTAGTGCACTAGTTAGGTATTTTGATTTAACATCTGAGCTTTGGAGAGACTCTTGTTCTTTTGATTTATGCACAAAGAAAGAGACTACAGAGTCCTTCAGTTGCCTATGGTTTCTTTACCTAAAGGGTTTTTATAAACATTTAGGCTTTTCTTTTCTGCCCTAGGAAAGGGTGACAGAACTCCTTGAATGATCAGCACTGCTCCATTTGAGAAGGGGATGTCACCAACTATTGTGTTTAAATAAACTGAGCAGTTAAAGCAAAGAGAAAGGCAAACCTGTGTCCTGTACCTTGATATATTTCAAATACATCCATAGCAAACACACAGCTTGGC
This sequence comes from Sitta carolinensis, assembly GCA_032173965.1. Classification (NCBI taxonomy): domain Eukaryota; kingdom Metazoa; phylum Chordata; class Aves; order Passeriformes; family Sittidae; genus Sitta; species Sitta carolinensis. The sequence goes on along the minus strand of CM063299.1, from coordinate 3,194,991 downwards.
AGCAGGGTGCTGCTTCTACAGAAGGCATTGCTTTGCAAAATGTGGTATAGAGTGTGCCACTTGCACAAATCAGCTTTTCCCTTTCTGCTGTGTTTGGGAAGTGGCAGACATTGTTAATTTCTGTGATTACATTAATTTATAACCCAGCAAGAATGAGCACTATGCAAGGCATTCACATGTCTAGTAGGCTGTTACACCTACTAATTTTCTTTAGCATTTCATGTTCTAGTATGTGCTGCCCTTTTTGTTTGCCAGGGTATTGTGAACACAGTGATACAGTCTAGCAGATAAGACTTTAGGATTTCAAGTTATTTCTAAGTTTACAGAAGCTGCTTTTTTCCCTCAGTGCTGGAGCCAGTGGAGTCTGTGTCACAGTAGGAAGTTCTCAGTGTGAATGGGAGTCTCTTTTATTTTTGTAGTTCTGTTGGGCTGAAGCTTTTCTTAACCTTAGACAGTTTGAAATAAGAAAATACTCCTGTTTCAGATGCAGTTTGACTGATCATGTAGCTGAATAAGCCAAGAGCTGATTGTTGCTCTGAGTTTTCAGATAGAAAAGATGGTGTGCAATGAAAGTGGCAAAACTAAGGGAAAAAAGTGTAAATTGATTGTGATCAAGGAGAAATATTCTCACACCTCATAATATTAAATTAATGGCAGTATTTTGAGATTAAAACTGTACCCCTACATAGCAATTTGGAATGTATCTTTTGAGAGTGAGTGTACAGTTATTATTTTATATATTGCAAAAAGCTTCATTTGGATTGATTTTCAGGAAGTAGTTAGACTCCTTCTCCTTCATGTCTCTTCATTTATGGTTGTGTTCCTGTTGCATGACCACTCACACAAGTCAGCATAATAAAGATAGATACACCACGAAGGTTTTAATTAAATCCTAGAAGAACTTGTGGGCCATTCTGCTGATGGTGCATGAACATTTTCAGACCTTCTCCACTGCTGATCCCTCATCTCCTGTGAATTCCATTTCGATGTGTTATTAGTGTGTCTGCAGTTCAATTGCTAGGAGTGCCCATTCATCTGGAGCCACACCCCAGTGAACTGGCATGTGTTAATGGTGGCATAAAAATGTTTTGTTCTGCAGCCAGCAGGATGATTGCCCTTGATTTCCATGTGGTGGACGTGCAGCTCTGGCAGGTTTGAGCTGCAGATAAGCATTTTATGTAAGCAGAGCACTCCACTGCTGCTGGTGGCACCTCACAGGGCTGGGGAGCTGCACACACCAAGGTGTGGAGGCCATGGTGCTGAGGGAGCTTGCAGAGATATTTAAATAAAACCCCTCCATCTGTGAGAGGTGTTTTTCAGCAGTAGGGCTCTGGAAAATAGTTCATCTCTAAAAGTGAAATGAATTTTTTTTTTTTTTTGTGAAATGCTTTAAAAAACTCAGATACAATAGATGGACAGCAAGAGAGAAATTTTTCACTTATCTTCTTGGGCAAGTGTTTGATTGTCTGTCATTCAAGATTAAAAAACCTCCCAAATCTCTGAAATGGTTTAAAGATGCAACTCTTTTCCTGTGGTGGTGCTGTGGGATCTCATTCATCCTGCAAAAGAAAATCAATCTTGGATCCTATTAATTGGGGAAGTGGAGCCACTGTTTCTTAAAATCAAAAGGAGTCTAAAATAGCCTCTAACTTACCAGTGTAAAATACACTGAGATCCCTGGATAAAGTATTCCACTGAAGTGGAGTGGAGGTATCAGTAAGTTATTTGGAATGTTCTATATTTAGGGCATGAATTTACAGTTTTGTGCAGTTCATGATCCCAAGTGTGTGCTGAACTAATCTCTTACACAGTGCCAGACAGGGCCTGTTTTAGCAAATAATTTAATTCAAAACCTCTCTAGAATGTCAGCCCTCAGACTGAAAGCCTGTAATGTATCTTGGAGATAGCATTTTAGGAGAGTGAATTAATGTCCTCACTGTATGGAGTCTGAAGTTTGCTATTTGAACAGTAGTTTAAGGAGAACTAATTTCTAAAGTGTTACTGGAGAAACAGTCTCTGGATAAGAATTGTCCCTTGTCTTAACTGTTGGTGCAGAGCAGACAAAAAACCTGCAGCTGCTTCTGCTGTCCTTGGAAGCAGAGAAGGCCAGTGGGAATGGAGCCAGTGATCCTTGTGGGACCTGCAGCTCAGCTTGGATTCTACACAGAGCCCAGGAGCTCTCACTAGGGGTGCTGAGGGGAGGAACTGTTGCTTTAGCAGCAGGAATTAAATACCTCTGGTTTACCCAAGGACTCCAGTTGGTCTGGTAGTGCTGCATGTGTTTCTGGAGATATTTGCTCCAGGCATCCTGTGGGTGCTCCTGATCTCGGTGTCTCACAGCTTTCATTGCCTCCACACTCCCAGCAGAGCAGGGGATGTCTCAATATCTTTATTTTTGTCCCCTCAGCTCCTTGCTTAAGGCCTTTGTGTTTGTCAAGATCCATCCTCTGTGTCTGTGTGGAAATAATCATATGAGAACATGCTGTTCAGATAAAAAGGAAAATCCTGCCCTGTAGCAACTGTAAAGGTTTTGAAACAGTACCTGGCAGCTGATGCCAACTGAAAGGTTGGTTAGGCCAATGCAGCAATGATGCCAGTGTAGATGCTGGGGACAACCAGGATTAGAATTTGTTGTGGCAAAATTTGAACCAAAGAGTTGCAGTTACTACACAGGCCTTAGCTTACCTGCTGTGCCTGGATCCTGTAATTTGAATTTCAGAACTGTCTCAGAAGAGTTACTACACAGTCTTTCACTTACCTGCTGTGCCTGGATGCTGTAATTTGAATTTCAGAACTGTTTCACACCATTTTTTAGTACACAAGTGTGCTGAACCTTTGTGCTGGGAGCAGCTGTGCCTTTCCTTGGTGCTGGGCAGCAGAGCAGCCCCTTTCCCCACCTCCCCTATATTGGTTCAATACAGCATTGCACATAACAGCAAATGGATGTAAACCAGTTCTTATGGTGCCTCTCTCCATGGCTGATTGCTCTTTTATGTGAATAATTGGCAGCCTGCACCCTGTCTGAGTCCTACAGGCACATGTCAAGTGACATTTAGTCGGAGATTTAACACTTTGTCAGAATTAACAAAATGTTCAGTCCTTGGGGTGATAGGGGCTGGGCACAGAAGTTGCTGCTGTGTTGCACTCACAAAGTAAACCAAGGATGTCTGTAATACAGAGAGAAGCAGCCTTTAAAAGATCTGGACCTGTTCTTTTTCACTATATCTTTAGAATTTTTGCCAAATGTATTTAAAGCCAACAAAAAGCGTGTTCCTGGCCAAAAAAAAACGATGTCCAATATAGCACAAATGAACATAGCAGACAATTAATCAGATAACAGCAGTGCACAAGCTGTCAGGTTAACTCTCCTGCTTTGGGGACTCCTTTCATAAACTGCAGTGAAAAAAAAATCTACACACTCAAAGCAAAAAGAGAGGAACTATTTGCCACAGTTTCTGCTTTGGGAGCTCACTGAGCTCCTTGCAGACCTTTAGCTTGTTCTAAAGGAGGACTTGTAACCAAAATGAAACCTAGGGAATGGTTCTGCCAAGTACTCCAGAGATTTAGCAACAGCTCTTGGAAGTAACCCTGGATGTTTTGACTTTCTTTTCAATTAATGTTTTTTAAATGGAACTGCTGTGCTGAGTCTGTGATTCCAGTTGGAACTTTGCATCCCCCAAGACAACTGGTAGAAACCTTGGATTAAAACATAGCAAGTTTTGGCAAATATGTTGCCTCTTAACCTCTTTCTCTTAAGTTTATCTCTTTACCTTTCAGAATTGTAAATTGGTTTCCTGTTAACCTTTGCTTGTAAGTAAAAGATTCAGAATTAAAAGGAGCAGAAGTAGGTTTTTGTTAAGAAAACTTCCAGCAGCAAAACAAAGGCTGCTGGGCAAAACTGGTAATTGTTGCAGCACAACAGATATTTTGCTAATTTGTCTAGGTAGAAGTGTAGGTCAGAACAACTCCAACTGCACTAATTTTGTGATCTGTACATCAATGGAAATTGTTGAAAGCTTTGTTATCTGTTTCAAGAGGCAGTTTTAAATAACTTGCTAGATCAGCTTTATTCCTGAATGTTAGATCTGAAACATGCTGGTTTTCTAATCTTTCTGTTTTGAGCACTTTGCTCTGCTTAGCAAGTCAACAAAAATCACAAGTCTGGGGACTGTTGATAGGGAGAGCTTTATTGTTCAGCAAAATGATTTAGAAGGGAAAAATGTGTGTCCAGAACTGACTTGTCTCTTCTGAATGTATTCCCAAAATGGAGATCACATTCCCAGTCAGGCTGGCCAAGAATTGTAAGGCAAAATTTGAGCAGCTCTGAAGGGTTGAAGAAGTTCAGCTGTTTTGAACTAAAGCTTGTGTTGGTGGGATATTGAAAAGTGGTTATGAGTTCAAGTTGGGACAAGTTGTGGCTGGGGAGGTTGGTATCAGTTCTGTGCAAACTATTACTTCCTCACTATGAATTGGAGAGGACTTCTGAGTCTGGGAAAATGTCTTTGTGGAATCTCTAATCTGCTCTGCTGATTTATTAAAAAAGGGTTTTTCCAAGCTACATTAAAGAAACATACTCTACTTACTATGACTTTACTTGGAGACTTGACTTGTTATTTTTCATCAAGGATATCAATTAAAAAAAAAAAGATGAGTAATTCTATATGAGGGCAATCCAGTATGGTCTGCAGAAGTGACTTTCTAAACAGGTGAGGGCTGATACAACAGGGCAAATCATAGCTCTGTGTTTCTGAAGAGAGCAGTGCATTTGAGAGGGCTTTGTTTCCAAGGGAATCCAAACACATCCTCTTAGTTCTGTGATGAATAAATGTCTGTCAGGAGCTGAGCAGTACATGCTGCCCTAAGCTGCTGGGTTTGTGCAGTGGAGGCTCTGACGCTGTGGAACATCTTTGTGATTCGTGGGATTGCAATGCTGGGGTGGAAATCCAGGAGCTGAGCTGCTTTCTTGTCACTGGAGAATGGGCTTGCCATGCTTCTTAGCTGGCTTGTTCTTTTCCACGTCACAGCTGTCCTTTAAGTGAAGTGATCCTCAGCTGGCAGAATATTCAATTTGATAATTTGGCATCTCAGAGTTGCTGTTTGGCATCTTTAGGATTCCTAAAAGGCAGCTTCTGTCTTGGAAGGTGTTGCAAAGGAGCAGTGCAGAAAGGAACAATTATATATTTCCAGTAATTTGCAAAGCAAGTAATTACTAATGGGTTTTTTTGCTTTGCTTTATGCACTGAGGTTTTGAGGTGTTTATGGGAATGTAAATTATGGTTCATGTTGGCCACAGCTGTTGCAGAAACATTGAACAATTGGGACTTCCTGAAATGTGATCTGCTGCTGCTTTAATATTCTATATTGGTTGAAGTTTGCCTGTCATTCCCAACAGATTTGACTCATGCTCCTAGAAACTTGCTTTGAAGCTAATTTCCAAATGTAAACAAATCTGCAAAATGTGCTTGATGTTTTGGGCTGGAAAGAACCTCAGATGCATTTCTGTAACACAGACATGAGTGACTAAAAGCTTCCCAAAAGTGAAGCAGGCTTGAATTAACCTTAAACCAGCCAGTTCACCTTGAACTGCAATTATTACCATTATCTGTAGTTGGCTGCATGTCTGTGTCTGGGATGTGTTGCCTTTGTGCCATCCCTGAGCTGTGTGTGGAGTTCAGGGTCATGGGTTTCTCTAACCTGGGCCCATTTTTGCTTTTATTTCTCTTTTTCAAGCTTTCGACCATAAGCTGTTAGTGAGCCCTCGATGATGGCACCCTGGTGGTAATTCTTGCCAGAGTGGTCAGATTGAACATCTGCTGAAGTTTCAGTGCAAGCACAGAGAAAGGTGGCTGAGTTCACAGTGTTTATTTTGCTGTGCAGTGTCCCTTTTGACTTTCTTGTCACACTGTTTAGCAGAATTTAGTCAGACTGTCTGCAGTCCCACTTCCCACTGGGGCATGTGCCTGGCCTTGTCTGGTGCCATCTCACTTTTTTCCTTCAACTGCCTTAAAACACATATTTTCCCTCAATCTGTCAACCCTTGTTTAAGTTTATTTTTAAAGGGAAAGGGAGGTAACACACTGTGTAACTAAAAGCATCATCCAGTTTACTGTACACTTCCCTTAGTTTCCTTCCAGTTCTCTTTGTGTTCCTCCCTTTCAATCTTAATCAGCTCAGAGGGAGAAAAGAATACTTTTACTTTATAAAAACTCTCAGAATCTTCAATTTTTTAGGTCCAACAGGACTGTCTTATGCAGGAGGCTGTGGAAAACAACATCATTAGCACAGGCAGGTCAGGCCTTTCTTCCCTCACACAAAATAAATATTTGGAATAAGGAAGAATGTTTTTGTTACAGTCAGGTTTAAGCAGAGATTTATTTTTTTAACTGGCTTTGTGGAGCATGTAGGTAATTTACAGTAGAAGTGAAGCAATCTGTCTTTCAGGAACTTTTCCCCAGTTACAAGAGAGGGAATTCAGGTTGCAGCCAGGTCATGGGAGGTCAGTGCTTTGGAAAATCTGAGGAGGGTGGACACAGCTCCCAGCTCTGCCAAGGGCTCCCTCAGGGAGACACTTCAGGGAAGCATTGCCTGTGGATTGATGTTTTTGCATGTGAAAATATTTTTGGAAATGGAAAATATAGTGGACAATCTACACTTTTTTCATGCTCTGAAACAGTGACTTTCCCTTAAGGTGTCTCAGTGATTGAAAAATCCCATGTTACACTTGGTTAATGCAGGCATAGACTTTTGTTTTCTCACTTTCTTAAATCAGTTTTCTTCTCTTTTAGGAAATGCCCAATTCTGTCTTTTTGGTCATGGAGGTATGTGTTAACATGTATGTTCCTGGTTGATTTTAAAGACATTTACACAAAACTCTTCCTTTGCACAGCTGCAAACTAACCATGGCTTGCTGAAACAGACAATTTTGAAAAGTAAATTATGAATTTCCTATGCCCCACTGAATTTATCAGCACCGTTTGTTTCATACATTATTCCATTTCATGTTGTTAATATTGTAAGTATTGATGAAATGTGACACCTCAAATTATTAATTATAGGTAATTAACAAGGCAATTTTAAAGCAAACAGCTGGATGGGATCTAATTTTCATTAAAAGATTACAAAGTAGAAATGATGCAGCAGGTGTTTCAGTGCTTGTATTTTGAATAAAACCCTTTGTTTTTAACAGTACTGCAATGGTGGGGACTTGGCAGATTACTTACAAGGTAATTGATTACTGTATTTCCCTATTATTTTATTTTACATGTTTATATTCTGTATTCCTGACATCCATTGGTGTTTCTCAGATTTTTTTGCTTGTGCTTTAAATATGGGTGAATGAGATAATACAGACAGAAAATGCTTTTTTTTTTTTTTTTTTTTTTTTTTTTTTTTTTTTTTTTTTTTTTTTTGCCAAAGTTGAATGTAACATTCCCTTATTTGTCAATGAGGGAGAAGCTGTAGTTAACCTTAAGTAGCATGCTGAAAAAAACCGTGTGGGTTTCTATTTCTAAAACTGCATTTTAGGGACTGTTCCCAGTGTTTTGAACACTGAGAAAAACAGGTGGAAACCTGGTTTTTCTTTTCTGAGATGTGAACTTAAAACCACTGATTTACTTATATAATAATGCTCTGAATGAAATGCTCTGAAAAAAGAGGCAGTGCTGCCTTAGGAGAGATTTTCCATGGCTCTGCCCAAAGTGAGGACAGAATTTTATAAATCATGACAAATAGTTTCTTATTCCAACCAAAATTTTGAGCAGAGATGTTAATCTTCATATTTTTCATGATGAAAATATTCTACTTGCCCTTGCATCTCAGCCTGTTGAAGGGATCTTTTTTGTGCACAGCTATTGTTATGGTAACTGTGTGTATTAAAAGCCTAATTCACTTGCCATTAAAACCTTTGGAAAGACTCAGACAGTGAAATGCAGCTCCTGTATTCAGTGCTTTTTTTGGGCTGCAGAATGAGATAATACCTTCAGAAGAGACTTTCAAAAGTGCATCTCATTTTTTTTTTCCCTTCAAAATAAGTTTTATCATGGATGAAATTTCTGAGCAGAGTGGTTCTCAGCATCCTCATAATCGTTTGTTTAAAGAGCAAATTTTATGGCATCAGGTTTTAACATGATTTTTGGATGCACTTAATGTGAAGTTTGTATTTTCTTGCCTCCTTTGCCTTTTCAGCCAGTTTAGGATTTAATGGCGATTGAGAACTTTTACAATTTACGATGCTACCAAGTCGAATAAACTACTGGAAAACCAGATGATTCAGAGTTCTAAACCCATGGTGATGTCTGTACTGTTGAAAACATTTACATTTGTAGAAAAACCCTGGAGGCTGGCTCATTCTGAGTGTCATTCACGACGATAAGATTAAACCCCACTACATTTTCAGCTTTTACCTACAGATACTGATATTTATTGCTGTGTGTGTCACTGGCAGCTAAGGGCACTCTGAGTGAGGACACCATCCGAGTGTTCCTGCAGCAGATTGCAGCAGCCATGCGAATCCTGCACAGCAAAGGCATCATCCACAGGGACCTGAAACCCCAGAACATCCTCCTGGCCTACGCCAGCCGCCGCAAATCCAGCGTCAGTGGCATCCGCATCAAAATAGGTAACGCTGCCTGCTGGGGGAGGTCAGCACTGCTGCCTTGTTTCCCTCCTCAGAAATGGCTCTCTAGTTCAAATACTGCATGTGGAGTGTGTTCAGTTGATGCCAGATCAAGAATGATGAGCTTCGTGCTGTGCTGCATTCTCAGGGTAAAAAAAAAAAAGATTGGATCGTAAAGAGCTTTTTGATTAAAGCTGCAGGACAGATCTGTTTAGCTGATGTTTCTAGTACTATAATCTGTTTGAATTAGGCATAAATCTAACTTTTGAAACTTGAAGTAGCCTTTGAGCAATTTCAAAACTCTGTGTATGCAAGACTGCAGTTCCAGCTGTTTTCTTTTTTAGTGGTAGATCTTCCTTAGGGTTATTCAGGAGGTTTAGGAATGAAGGTTATGACCTATTTTTGGCATGGCAGAAGGGAGGTTTGGCCTTGTAACAGAGGAGAGATGTCTGATATTGAGGATACTACCAAACTCCTCTGCAGAGGCCACTTTAATCACTTCTTATTAAGTGTCTATTTTAAAATACCTTGTTTTTTCCAAGTTCTTACCTGTGCTTTTGCTCAAAAACTGCACAGGGGAGACAAAACTTCTTCCCTTGCTGTCCTTAATTGATAGCTTCAGATGCTTTTACCTGCATGGAAAATTCAGGCACCTGAAACTTGACTGCTTCAACTTGTACCTGATGTGATTTCACTGCAGGCAGATTGTATATTCATCACTCTTAATGAGCCATTTATATTTAGCCAGTGACTTTAATCCTTTCCTGCTGACGCCAGACAGGCTGTTCTGCAGCTGGGGAGGTGCCTGAGCAGCAGTTTGTGCAAATGATGTCACTGCTGCTTCTTGCCTTGCTCATTTGAAAGATAATATATTATTCTTTCAGCATGACAAAGATTATACTATTCCATGTAGCTGGCTAAATATTAAACCTGTCTTTTTTCAATCCCACTGTTAATTGTAGCAAATTTCAGTCAGAGACAGGTGATTTCTAGACTGTAAAAATTTGAAAGTGATCTTTCTCTTCATTGACCAAGGTTGTTCTTTACACAGCTGACTTTGGGTTTGCTCGTTATCTGCACAGCAACATGATGGCTGCAACTCTGTGTGGTTCCCCTATGTACATGGTAAGGGATATTTCACATTATCTTGCTTATCTCAAACATTCTCCTGCCAGAACAAAATAATTGACTGCTTGCAGATTGGCAAATGCCTCCTGTAGCTTTACAAGGCTCATGGACAGAGTGCAGTTCCCCTTTCCAGAGTTTTGCTACCCTTTTTTTGCCTTGGGATTTGGAGATCATGATTGTTAAAATCAGAGAGACATCAAACATTTCTTAGTGGTTCTTTGTCCAAAAGAAGAACTGTAGAAGCCAAGGAAATAACACTTCCCTCTTCTTCTCAAATATGCCAAATGCTGGATGCTTTCTTCAGAACATCAGCATTTCTAGTTTTTTTGTGGTTTTGACACACAGCTTTCATTTTAGATGGAGCTGGTACCTCTCAAGCCCTGTGATGCACATGAAAATGTTATTTTTCTCTTACAATAAAGTGGTCTCTGTTAATACTGCTCTGACAGTAGATTCATATTGCTGTGGCTTTCCTTTTTTTGTTTTCCCTTCTGAGACTTTGCTCTTCTTTCCAGGCCCCTGAAGTGATTATGTCTCAACACTATGATGCTAAAGCAGACCTGTGGAGCATAGGAACTGTGATTTATCAGTGTCTTGTTGGAAAACCACCTTTTCAGGTAACACTTTCTTTCCTTTTCCCTCCTCTCAGTCTGAAGGACATTCCTGGGGCTCTTGCTTCTAGTCAGGAAAGCAGAAGCAAGTGATGTCTGAGTGTTGGTGCTGCAAAGGCTTGAGAATGCCAAGGGAGAAGTTGTTTGTGCTTAGTCTGCATGATGAGTGTGTTCAATCCAGAGGAAATACATAAGTAAGGATCCTCAGTGCTGAAGTCACTGCTCTGCTTGGTGTTTTCTCCTTTTAATGCCCATATGCAAAAGTCTCCTTTTTGTGTCTGTGTGCTTAGGTACAAAAGCTGTTTCCTCCATGAAACTGAGCTTTAATTAATGTACATTTTTATTTGACAGGCCAATAGTCCTCAAGATTTGAGAATGTTTTATGAAAAGAACAGGAATTTGATTCCTAGGTATGTCACCATGGCCTTTCCTGTCACTTACACTTGTTGATTGAACACTTTTCCATCTTGGGGAAATGTCTGGGATTCATAAAAATACTTGCTGTTGCTACCTTTGCAGGGATGTAGTGTGACACCAGTGAATCATGTTGCATCTTGCCTTCATTGTACCTGGCTGAAACTCAGTGTACTGAGGCTGTAAAGCACAGATAGTGATGACTTAGGGACGTGGCAGAATGCTGATTTCCTGAAATTCAATGTGCTATGCATTATTCAATGCATGCATTACATTTAATGAATGTTTTACTTCCCCTTGTGTGCAGCATTCCTAGGGAAACATCAGCTTACCTGGCTGACCTGCTGTTGGGTTTGCTTCAGAGAAACCAAAAGGATAGAATGGACTTTGGTATGTATTTCTTTTTTCCTCTTGCTCTTTTGACTTTCCTTGTTAGTTGTATTCATGTGACCAGAATAATTCTCTTGACCTTTTGTCCACAACCAATTACATGAGAAGTGAAGTGGTTTTTTTCTTCTCTGTTTTCCAAAAGAAGGCAGAGTAGCTAAAACAAATCACTGGGTAACTCCTGTCAGTATTAAGTGATGCACATAAATCATGACTTTGTTTTTGAGTAGTGAAATATAAATCAGTTTAATTCTTTCAGCTGTGCCCTTTCCTTCAAGGGTTTACTTCTATTCCTTAAATTTCATGTTGAAGTTTTATTTCTATTACTTTAACTGGTGTTTTGGCATCAGACTGGGAGCAGACATTTCTGATCTCTATGTACTGGAACAACCCACTTTGGAAACAGACTATTGAAAAGTTTTACATCTTGATTAATTCTTCTTAGCTGCATCTTGTATGTCATGTTATTCATGTTGCTTATTTAAATTCTATAGCACTACTTGTTAATGCAGTTTTATCATAGCTGCCAGGAAATGTTAATCTTAAAATTTTAGTTCAGATCCAGAAAAAGCTCATGATAATTGTGTAGAATGTCACAAATTATATTGACAATATCCAGGGGTCAGTATATAAATCTCTACATGTAGGAGAAATAATACATCACAAACATGGACTGTAATTGATTCCACTCTGCACTCTGGGTGTGCTGGTCCCTAAAGTTTCTTCAAACATAGGAATTTCACTGTATCCCTTGTGCTGGTGGGAGAAAGCATTTGTGCTTCGAAAGAAAAATAGAAAGCAGAATGGCAGTGATGAAAGTCATGTTTTCCTTGGCTGAGCCACTTCAAGGGCCTCAAAGGGGCTGCTCTGGAATGTGCTTAGCAAAGGGAGTGAAAGGGAGAGTTTCTAACAGAGCCCAGTCGCCTGTTGTTAAAGTAAAAATAGCACTGGGGATGTTGTTGATCTTCCAGCAACATGAAGTAGAACAGCAGGTGTTGTACAAAGCTGGAGAGCACCTGATCCCTGTGTTCAAGTTAATAATTGCATTGTTCAGGCATTTACAGCTGGATTCCTTCCCTTATCAGGTCATGGAGAAAAGTGTTGTTGAAGGAAGGGAGATACTGCAGGCCTCAGATCCTTTTTTTTTTTTTTTTTTTTTTTTTTTTTTTTTTTTTTTTTTTTTTTTTTTTTTTTTTCCTTGTTATTTGCTCATGTCTGAGGCACAGCATTGTTTTTCCTCCAGTGTTAGGACATTAAAGTTCACCCAGCTCAGCAGCTGGCTCCCACCAACCCTCAAATTCCCTGAACCAGCTGAACACTGCTCCTTGCAGAACAAAACTTTCCATGTAACCTGGTGGCCAGCTGGTTATGCTCAATTAGAAGTGCTTCAACATATCCATTTACAACAAAAGCAAATTATTTTTAGTGTAACAACAGCGAGTTCACTGAGGAAATTGTTAAAGAAATGGTGTCTAATTCTGCTTCATGCCATGAACTGGCTGCACAGGTCATGTTCTGCTGTTGAGAGATGGAAAAGAGAATGGCTCTGCTCTGATTTTTTAAATTTTTTTTTTCTGCCACCTAAGGTGTAGCATTAATGGCTTCAAAAATAAATGTCAATCCTTGGGAAAGGCAGAGCTGAAAATACTTTCAGTGTCTGATGTGAAAAATGCTGCCTGTTTTGAAGAGCAGACTAAAAGTGAATTATACCACAGAGAACATAATTTCCTCAGCAGTGTAGGGAGGTTTTTGTGTACATGGCTTTAAGTGCAGTCACAAGATGTCTTCTAGTGATTCAGTCTGATTTGCCTTGCTGACTGATGTTTGAAGTTATTCAATTGATTCTTGTTTCCTTTCCAAACTCTACAGCAGCACATACCATAGAAAGCTTTAATCTTTTATAAGCTCTTCACCCTCTGGCTCTGCAGTGTTAATTCTGGGAAGGCACCCATTTATCACCATCTGCAATACAGTCTGTAAATTCTGTCATTTGTACATCTCCTCACAATGGTGGTTGTCTCTTGTTCTACAGAAGCATTTTTCAACCACCCTTTCCTGGATCACGTTTCCACAGTGAAAAAATGTAAGTAGTTGTTTTTTTATTTAATTTTTTTTTCTTTCACTTATTTGTGTGAATGATGAATGTTGCGGGCTGGGAGGGAGAAGGATCTGCCAAATATCACACTAAGTGTTTATGAGACTTTTTCCTCAGCCTGCCTGTTGTTGTGCTCTTGTTATGAGCCTGAGTGTTGAATCCTTTCTTGTATTATGCCAGACTGAAATGTGATACTTATTTACTTGTTCTTTTGACGTGTGCACTGAACTTAAATACCCTCGTGTGATTGAGGATGTGCTGTTCTTATAAGCTGTGTCAGGGCTTATGAATGAGAAGCAGTGAGGAAATTTGTTTGAAATTCAGCCTTTTGAAGTCTTACTCCTTTTTTTTTTTTTTTTTTTCCCCCTCTGGGTTTTTCTCTTCTAGCTTGTCCTGTACCAGTGCCCACATACCCAGGCTCAGTCTCTGGCAGTTCCTGTGGTAGCTCTCCTTGTCGTTTTGCTTCTCCTCCAGTAAGTTCTGTGTTACACAACAATCTCCAGAAAATATTTTCTGTAATGTTTAGCCAAGAATTCATGAATTTTTAAAACCTTTTAATACTTGAACACTGTAAACTGTCATGTTCAGGAGCAAAGAGCAAGGAACACCCCTGTCTTTTCCTTAAATACCATTAACACTGGTGCTCTCTTGCTCCTTGTGTTGTATCTTGTGGGGGTTTTGTTGTTCTTTTTGATTAAGGTAAAAAATACATCCAAATATCAAATGCTAGAGCAGAAAATCTGGTATGGTTTGCAATGTAATGGCTGTTACAGATAAATTTAGAATTGATCCTTTTGGCTAAGGCCCCTTATTACAAACTGCTTCAATTTTATGTGGCATTTGGAACAAGTACATTTGTATCACCAGGATTGATTGAATAAATCACAATTGTTTAAACTCACAGCCTAATCAGTGTAAAACTGTCTAAACTGACACTCCAGAGTTATCCAGTATTTGAAATGTCATAGTTCAAAAGCATTGCTGCTTTCTGAATCACTGGTTTTACAGTGGGGTTTTTTAACTTTCTTTTTCCCACCACCCCCCTCCAGTCTCTGCCAGACATGCAGCACATTCAAGAAGAAAATTTGTCTTCCCCTCCACTGGGTCCTCCTAACTATCTCCAAGTCTCTAAAGACTCTGCCAGTACCAGTAGCAAGAACTCCTCTTGTGACACAGATGACTTTGTTCTTGTCCCACACAATATCTCTTCAGACCATTCATGTAAGAACCTTTCTTATTTTTACAGCCCAATTTTGATGCATAACACACTTCTACCTCCTGTTGTTCTTTGGCTCTCTTTGCTCTAAATGTGTCTGAATTCAAATTGAAATTAATTTATGTAGTTTGATTCCTCTTTGGAAGGAAACTCTTCAGTACTGCACATCCATCTGGGACATTTTTATCTTCAATTGAGCAGCCAAATATGCAATAGGGGTGGTTTAAAGTCATGGAAAATAGTGGGGCTTGGCAGTAGAAGAAGAGATTCAGTTGTAAACAACTGCTGATAAAGACCCAAGAGTTGTCCTGGAATTCTTTGTGGAAGCAGGCACTTTGTTTCTTCTAGACTCACTGAGCATTTATAGTTTTAAATAAAAGGTGTAGGTAAAAACATAAACCACTTCTAACATGAAAGGTAAAACATCAGCCTGGGCTTACACAGAGGAAAAACTTGGATGTAGCACATTTATGACATAGTCCCAACCTGAAATGCACAAAGTCAGCTGATTTCTGGACAGTGGCACCAACTTGTGGTAAATACTTGACTAAATAACTGCCTGAGGGCTTTCTGCCATTGTTGTAAACATCCCAGTGCTGATACCTCGATCTCCTAAACAATGGAGTTTATTTCATAATTATTATCAATAAGGCAACAACCCACAAACAAACAGCAAAATAACTTGGTAAGAACTCCCTTCCCCAGTTCCATTTTTGTTGGGGGCCACATTTGAGATATTCTCCTACACAAAACCTCGTGTGGGAAACTTTTGTCTATTGACAGAAATGCTTTTCTCTACAACAGCAATATGGAAGATGCAATTTTTTTTTTTCTGATTCTGCTTCCTGACGTGGGTTTTCCATTTATGTTTTCCATCTCCTTCCTGCAGATGATATGCCTTTGGGAGCAGCTGGCAGGCGGGCTTCCAGCGAGTTCTTGATGTGTGGAGGGTAGGTGTGCTGAGCTTCTTCCAAAAGAAACCTCTGCTAAAATCAGTGCTGCAGCTGCAGAAGGGAGTTCTGGGCTTTTGGCACTGGGTTCTCAAAGCTCTGTGCACTTCCGGAGAGAAGCACAAGAATTGAATTTGAGTATCTAAACAGCTTGAATTCAGGAAGTTTTGCTGCCAAGTAGAGTTTCTCTGGTGTGAGGACCTGTCTTTTGACAGTGGTTTTTGTTTCCACAGGCAGTCACCATTAACTATTTCTGGAAGCTCAGGAACTGTACAGAAACCATCCTCAGCCTCTTCTCGAAGTGCTGCTTCTGGTACAGCTAACAGGTGTGTGATGTGGCCTTAGATTCTCTGCTATTTTATGGGTTTGGCTTTATTTTTATTTTTTTATTTAATTGTGAAACTGGATTAAAATAGAAGCCAGACCTCTTTTCTCCAGGCTCTCTACCCTTCATTCCTTCTCTCGTGCATCCCCAAAAGATTTCCTTAAGGAGTTGAGAGCATCCTCTGTCTGTTTAAATTTAGAGCTGCTTAAAAGCAGAAATTTAGGGACATAACTGATTTGTCTTTTTTGGAGTTGGGAAGCACAGCCTTCATGCAGCAAGTCAAGATGTTGAATGCAGATACATTTTAAGAAGTGGTTGTGGGAGAAGAGGAACTTTGAAAGCCCAGATTGCTGTGAATTTGTGTCTCGTGGTTTGTCTGGTCGCTGGGTGTGGCTTTTGTGCCAGTGATTATTGTGAATTTTGTGGTTGTGTCTCACAAGATGCCAAAGTCACATGAAGGAGCTAAACATGTATTGCAGGTTTTCCATCAGCAGGACTGGTAATTAGTCCCCTTTCTTCCACATGGCTGTAGGCTTCAGTTTCTGCTGGTTTAAAATAGAACTGATTTTCATCAGTGTGGCCTGAAATCTTTCCGGTGTTACACTGGAAAATGTAAAGCTTAATTATGGTGTTTAACTATCATGGAATATCTAAGCAGAATTTGTTCAAGTGATGAATTTCATGATGTTTTCAGGACAAACAGAAAGAGGATGAGTGGCTAACTGGGGAATGAGGCTGTTATGTTGGGTGCATTTTTGGCTTGTGCCAGTGCTAGAGGGCTGCAAGTCAGCATTATTTGTTTAGAAATGCTTGTCACAAGAAAAGTTTGTTACTTTGTGCTGATCTTTGTGCAGTTGGTGAAATCTGCTGACAGGGGCTGTCAATACAGCTTTTAGCCTCATGGTTTATGTTTAAGGGCAGATAATGGGGCTGGTTTGCCTGTAGAGAGCCATTTGCTCTGAATTGGAATGTAAAACATTGCATTACATTGTTCTTTCCTTTTTTAAGTTGTGTCAGGCAGAGTTTTTAGAGTTAGAAATTTTCTGAAAATATGCCACTTATGTTACCTGTACACTACTAAGAGCTAAGTGGTCATGTGATTAGAAACAGGTGCCTACTGTTCACACTCTGTACTATAATAGTTTGATTTAATTACTGAGTTAATTCAATAACTGCATCTGGGGCTGCATGGGGCATGGTGTGAAGAAAGCAGAGTCTGGCATTCTACAAGATGCTCGTTTTGGTCTTTGGTTTTTTTTATTTCCTGACAAATATTCTTTCATTGTTTGTGGTTTTTTTCTTTTAGTCTTTTGGTGTTTTACAAAAGGGTATGCCCTGTGGAACAGTGAATCTTTCTGATTAGCTGATGAAACTTAATTAATCATGTCCATAGTTCCACTGCTTTATGTTGTGTGTCTCCACAGGCAGTCTCCAGCCAGAATGGGCAGATCAGCTCGAGGTGGTTCACTCTCCTGTGGTTTATTACCAATCTCAGAGAAACAAGATTTGCATGCAGCTCTGCCCACATCTGTATTGCGTTTTCTCTGACTGGTAACAAACCACATCAGACTGGAGGATGCCTGGCCAGAGCTCAGCTGTGGGCCTGAGCTGGGGAGCCCCGATGGGGCTGTGCCTCTGCAGCCCACTGACACAGCACTGCTGCCTCCTCTTAGCTCACAGCTCAAGAGCTTGCCTGGACTTACCTGCAAGGCTGTGTGAGAGCAGGGAAAGGCGTTTTCTGTGCTGAGTTCTTTAAAAGTTGAAGTGCCTTCATGGTCTCCTGAGTGTCACTGCCACAGTTTAAATAACAACTGCTTCCCTCTCCTGGGCAGAGGCTCCCTGTGCTCCCTGAGCCTGCTGTGTAGTCATGGCAGGCTGCCCACAGCCTTCCTGTGGTTTCCACCTGGGAGTCCTTCTCCTTGCCTGGAAGTTTTCAGGCTTTCTGCTGACTGTGTGCCCACAGCCAACTTCCAAATTACTCTGTGGGATCCAGAAACGGGGTGGCAACAGCAGGACAAACTTACTTTCTTTTGCTAAGGAAGTTCTTTGCCTATTAGGAAGTAATATTTCATTCTAAGTGGTAGCAAAGAGAACAGAATAATTATAGAAAAAAACCCAGATTTCTGTTGAACTGGAGCCAGGCAGTGAGTCTTGTAACTGCCTGTCTTCCAGAGAACTTTTTTCATATTTCTTCTAAGAATTTGTAATCTTTCTTTGAAGACATGGTCAAAAGAGGACCAGATAGTAAAATGATTATCTTCCAAACAGCCCATTGGCTTGAAATTCTTTCAGTTGAATTCTGTTTTCTTTAGGAGTGTTAGTTACTGATTACATGCAGTGGTTTGGGTCCCTTATCAGGAGCCACACTGAGGCGAGGCAGGTCACTGACACTGCAGCTGAACTTGGGCAATCTGCGCTTGGAATCTGTGGATTAATGTTCAGGTGTGTGGTTTGGCCCCTCCTGTCAGGGGCTGGTTATTACATTACATAACATGTTTTCCTCCTGCAAGTTCACAGTGTCTCTGGGGATATCTCTGCCTGTGCTTCGGTGGCTTTTGTCCACATTCCAGCCGTGCTCTGGACTTCCTGTCCCTGGCGCTCTGGGTTTTCCTAGAACACTATTTTCAAGTGTGGTAAACACAGCGGGTGGTTTGGCAGGGAGTCAGAGGGATCTGGAGATCTCAGTGATGTGTGACCAAGGGCTGACTCCCAGCTCCATGTGATCCCAGGGCAGGCAGGGAGCCCTGAACAGTTCCTGATCCTCCTCCGTGCAGTGTTGGAGCTGGCTTAGGACGAGCCGAGATCGCAGCGCGCCTGGGGAGCACAGAAGTTTATTTACCTGTTTCCTAGATCCTCTCCAAATTCCTACAGTACAATTCTGAGAGAGTGAGACCTGCCTACCTGTATTCATCTCCTGTCTCCATCTCCTGTCTCCACACCTCCCAACTTCAGGCACTGTCAGCCGTCCGTGTCCCCCCGCAGCGAGACGGCGCCGATCCCGGTTCCCACCCAGCTCCGCAATTACCAGCGCATAGAACAGAACCTCTCCTCCACTGCCAGCCCCGTGTTAAACCCCCACGGATCACCCAGGTGAGGCTGGCCTTTGGAAACTCCTTTCTCTTGGGTCTGGTTGGGGTTTGCACCCTGGCAGATGTCCCTGCTTTCTTGCTGATGTCATTTTTTTTCCACGCTAAAGAGACGTTTCAATGATAGCAAATAAAAGCCTTTCACAATCTTGAGATTGTTGGATGGGCACTTGAAATGTTTCATGAAAACAAAATGAGCTTGTTCTTTCACTCAGAATGAAACCCGAGAAGGTAAAAAGATGAAGTTCTTGCTTTTTTACTGTTCTTTGTGTGTTGCATGGCATTAGATCATGAACTGAAATGTCAGTAATAAGTTATATTTTGTTTTCACACATGTAGGGATGAGATGAATGCTTTGTTCTGTAGAATATCAAGGAAACAATTTTTGGCATGCTAATTAACCAGCTTGTCTCATTACAAAGCTCCAGTGAGCCAGGCTTCACTGCCTTGTGGTCTACAGGATCAGGCTGGTGAAGGTCAAAGACTCATAAATAGACTACTCAGAACTCTGGAGTTCTTTATGAAAACAAAAGCCAGGGTTTCTTGCATATTTTTTCCAGGATCCCTGATTTAATTATAGTTGCTGCATTCAGGGAAATGACTTCCCTTAAATAATCTGTTTTCGGTTATCCAATCTGTATTCCAAACCCAATATGAAAATTTTGTCAGAGTGCTGATTAAAAAATGGCATTTACAGCAATAAAAAAAATATGATCAAGTTTTTGGAAGATTAGAGTGTACTAAGGGAAGTCTGTTTTAATGTTCTCCACTGCTAAGGCACCAAAAGTTTAACAGCCTGTGGGAACAAAGTGAATGAAATCTTGATTATTGTCACTACGGAAAGCTTAGCTTTCACTTGAGACACCAGCATTTCCTTTAACTGATCAGACTCCTCAGGGGGGATTCTGAAGCTTATCTCAAGGAAGCAGTGGCCACAGTGTGTGTGACCATTCTTGTGCCTGGCAGAGCCGGGGTGGTGAGGCGCTCCAACACCAGCCCCATGGGGTTCATGAAGATGGGCTCGTGCTCCCCAGTGCCAGCTGACACTGCCCAGGGCGTTGGGCGCAGGCTCTCCACAGGATCTTCCAGACCATATTCTCCTTCACCTCTAGGTAAGCACAGAAATGCTTAGCAATTTGTAAAGCTTTAGCTGCAGCAGTCATTCAGAACTCTTAATTCTTGCTTGGAATTAATCTTAAACCACAGCCCAGCCAAGGTCACGTGTGCAGGAATAATTTCTGTTAAATAGCTCAGAGAAGTAAACTAGCTAGGTTTTCACTTGCTTTATCTTTGTAAGTGAAGTAGAAAGTGTAAATCCACATTTTGGTTTTGTTTGCATAGTCGGAACTATACCTGAGCAGCTTGGGCACTGTTGTTGTGGACAACTCCAAGGACATGAATCAAGGAGTAGAAACTTCTCAGGTGAGTGACTTTGGACAATGCAATCAGCATTATTTTGGTAGAGCTTCTGGAGCATTTTGTGAAGGGATAGGAGAGCCAACACACATTAGAATGGGCTAATAGGAGACACTGAGTTGTTGTGGGAACAGCCCATTTGTGGCCTGGGTGATGCCTTTGCCCATAACTAATTCCCTACACAATCGGACAGCGACTGAAATTTCTTACTCTCAGGATGGAGCAACAACTCTGCTGAAGCCTGTCTTTAGCCAGGGCTGGTTTATAATGAATGGTAGTAACATGCTTCTCAGAATCTGGTTTTGATAGACCAGCTCTGTCATGCCAGTTCTTAGAAAAGGGAGGCAGAGCTGCCAGTGCACAGCATGCAACACGTTTTCGTCATTCCCTTGGGAAATCGACTGGGATCTGATGTTCCTGTTGCTAAGCAGTCAGCAAGCTTTGCAAGTCATAAATTATTATGGTATGCCAGCAGGAAAAAAAAAAAAAAAGATCAGGAAGAAATAGAACTTGAAGATATTCTGAGACTGTTAAAGATGGAATTGCACTGTAATGCCAGAAGGATTGGGTATAAGAATATGCAACTCAGCAGCTTGTTCTTCTGTTTTGTGCACATTTTGGGTGCACTTTCTTCTCTAGCTAAAATACTAGTTACACTTTTTATTTTGACTTTCTGAGATGTGGTATTGAAACTGCATTGTGAGTTTTTCTCCTGTTTAAACATTTGTCGAAAACCATCTGGACATGATAGAGCCTTCACTTCTTGGAGTAGCCACGTCTGGGAATGGTTTCATCCATATGAAATAAGTTCTGTGATGTGTCTCAAAAAATTGCCTTTATAATTGCTGTGCCATTGGCTGGCTCAACAAAAGGAATGATGGAATCCTTAGATATGAAATGGTCTCTTAAAAAGTGAAAAGGGGTGTGTGTGAAGAGAATACAAAGCACTGTGTTTGCTTTCCTTGTTGCAATTTTTGTTTGGATAAAGTTTTATCAGGCTTTGTTGGTTTAGTGCCTTTTGCCAGTATCAAACTAACTTGCAACACACCACAGCACTGCTTTTATGGCTGGCAAGGGTTTTAATGTTTCATTTTTTCATATGTTTTCTGCATTCTTTTCCTCCTTGGTTTCACTTCTTAATTTGAAATGACTGCAGTGGTGTTTCTATTTGTACAATACCACAAATTGCAGCGAGTCTGTTTCTCAGCATTTTAATGGGTATGGGAAGCAGTTTTTTTTTTGGTTTTTGCTTTGGGTGAGGTGAGGTCATCTGAGCTGAGATTTTTCTAAGGATTGAAGATGTCTTTCGTAATGGAGCTTCTGAACTAATTGAGCTGTTCTTGCTGCCAGTGGCAGCAGAGGACACACTTTTAATTCAGAAGCCTTCCCTGGGGTGGCAACAACACTGGCACAGTAAGCAGTGAGATTTCAGACTGATTCTAAAACGACAGGTGAAGACTTCCCAGTGCTGTGAGACAGACAAGCAGAGGGATTTCAAGCAAGCAAATTCTTGGCTGGAAAGTTAATGAGAAATAGACTTGATCCCTCTGCTAGAGCTGCAGGCAGACAGGCTGTTCTGAAACATACTGCCTAATGGAGTGGAATGAAATCAAGATGAAGTAGCTCATATTCAAAATCCAACTAGCAAAAACATGGGCTTAAGAAGGCTGAAAGATGTGTTGTAACAGCTGGGCACTTTATTAAGCACACTGCAAGGAGTTTGGGGTGGCTTTTTTGGGCAGACATTTATGAAATGAAGCCTCTCTCAAAGAGTCTCATGGCCAGCTTTTAAAAATCTTCTCTAGTTGTATGGTTCAGTTTTTCCCCTTTTTTTTTTTGGTTTTTTTTTGAGTGAAACTCACTTCAGTGTCAGTTCTTTGAGGTTACAGGCAGGCATTTTCTCAGGGAAGCTGTGGCCATAAAGCTGAAGTCTTTTGTAGCGTTTGTAACTTTGCACAGTTCTTTATCATGAGACATAAAAACATACACAAACAGAACATTTCATCAAATTTCAGGCCTGATTTTGAAAGAGGAAGGGCGTCTTAGAATAGGTGAGGTGTTTATAAGAGTTATTTCCCCAAAGCCCTCTGTTTAAATGATAACTTAGAGCTCTCCCATTTGCTTTAGGAGAAACTGCACTCGTACCTAAGTGTGAACTTCCTCTGTTAGCTTTCGAAAAAAGATTCAGTCTGACAGACTAAAAAGTAAACAACTGCTTAAAGTAATGTCCCCAGACTGCTCCAGCTGAATAATTTGGTTCTTTTAAGTACTTAGTTTTCTTGCAGGAGCATGAGCTGCCTTTGTGTCTGCAGATGAAGTCATTACACACAAAACAAGTCGTTAACATGCGATGTCGCATCCACGCTCTTGTTTGCAAGAATATCATTCCAGGCCCTGAGAACCTCTATTCAGCTTGGAATTTCAGTGCTGGTCATGCCATTCCTGCTGAATCCAACCACTTTGTTTGTCTTGGTGCAGGTTGCCAGATGTACTGCAGCTGCCAGGACAGCTGTCAGCCTGAAGTTGTGCCTGTTTGGCAGCTTGGAGGTCTCCTCAGTGTGGTGTAGCAATAGTTCAAATAATCCATGGGCTAAATCCATTCTCCTTGCTATCTAGTGAGCTAATGATCAAACACATCTCAATATTTGCAGTTGAATGTTCTTCTCTGGAATTCTGGGCTTCATCAATACGCTTTACAAGGACTGCAAGTAGAATTTTACCTTGTTTGTCACCTCCACAGGTTCTCCTATACCACCATCTCAGTCTCCACAGTCACTTTTGATGGGAGCGAGGTTGCAGAGTGCTCCTACTCTCACAGATATCTACCAAAACAAGCAGAAGCTCAGAAAGCAGCACTCAGACCCAGTCTGCCCATCCTATGCTGGGTATGGATACAGTCATTCTCCACAGCCAAGCAGGCCAGGTAGCCTGGGAACATCCCCTACCAAGCACATGGGATCCTCACCCAGGAGCTCAGACTGGCTCTTCAAAACCCCACTGCCAACAATCATCGGCTCTCCCACTAAGGTTTGTTAAATTTGCATTTCTCTCTAACACAGTGCCTGAAACCAAGAATATTTTGGGGGTCTAATTTTGATTTCTTGTGTGTGTGTGTTCTTGCTCTTGATTCTTAAAGGCAACAGCTCCTTTCAAAATACCTAAAACTCAAGCGTCCTCCAACTTGCTGGCCCTGGCAAATCGCCAGGGCTTGGCTGAAACCCGCTGCAGCCTAAAGATATCACTGACCCAGGGACTTCACACACTTCCACTGCAGCCAGGCAGCTGACAAACAAGCAGGAGAGCACAGCAAAACCACCTTTGGCAGGTAGGCACTGCCAGGAGCAGAGCATTTCATCAAATTTCAGGCCTGATTTTGAAAGAGGAGGGGCATCTTTGAGTAGATGAGGTGTTAATCAGAGATATTTCCCCAGAGCTCTCTGTTTAAATGATAACTTAAGAGCTCTCCCATTTGCTTTAGGTGAAACTTTGCATCTCTGGGAAAGGCAGCTGGGGAGGAGAACTGCACACAGCAACTCTCAGAGGGTGAAAAAGCTGTGAGGGGATGCTGAGGTTTGGTGTGTGCACCAAAAACATTTTGTACTGGCTATAAATATAGCAGGGACTTCCTGGAGCACTTGTGTTGCTGTCTAGTTCCCTTTTGTTTTGATTAGCTGAATCTGGAATTTCATCGCCTCTGTAAAGCCTGTTCGGTTTTTGCTTGAAAATCTCTATGACAAAATTTGCAATATAAATTTTTCAAGAGAAAAAGGTCTCTCTATTTTTATGGTCTGCTCTGTTTCAGAAGATCCATGATAACAAGCTAGATTTCAATACTTTCTCTGTTTTTATTGAAAAATTCTCTGTAGTAAATACCAAGAATCTTAGTTATCCTTAGCTGCAAGTTGGATGATATCCCTGAATAACTTGTTTTAATTTTTTTGGAATTGATGTGTTTTCTGTCCAGGTCTGTTAGTACTGGGAAGCTGTCAGATCAACAGGTAAAGACCACCCTTGGGGGCCAGTTGTACCAAGGCAGTACAGACAGTCTCAACACAGAGAGGCCAATGGATACAGGTAAGGAGCAGAGTGATGTATCCAAGCTCTTTCCCTGTGCCTGGGTTTTTCTGGAATGCCAGCTGCATCACAGTTCTGCTTCCAACTTCGAGAATTGGTTCTGACAATTTTTAGCCTCAGCACAGAAGGGGTTTTTTTAAAGTTTAAGGGGATCTGTTCCATTTCTTTAGCATAGCTTTAAAAATAACTGAGACAGGAAAATACTTATTTCTGTGCTAAATACAGAAATATCTTGACTGCCCATGCTGGCTTCAGGGTTTTGGGATTTTCTGGTTTGGTTTTATTTTTAATTTGGCATTTATGGCTTTTGATTTTCTAATTCCAACTTGATTTCATATGAAAACAAATGTATGTAATTCTGGGTGTTTAGTTGGGGTTTTTATTTTCCTCCTCCCTGAGCTTGTCCCTTTCTACTAGAAGTTCTCCCTTTGGAGCAGGTGGAAGGAATTCTGCAGACAGGGCTGGTCTTCAGCCTCCAGACCTGTCATGATCTTAGAATTTTTCTGCTGTATCTTTTGCTGCAAAACTGTCATCTTCAAGCTCTCAGGGAGTCTCTGTTGCTCTTCTCTGGCTGAGAATAGAACACTGAGATATTCAAAGTAAAAAGATAGGTTAAGCTGCACCCTTACTGTTTCTGTCTCACCAAGACTGTCCACTCAGCTTCTTTTATTTCCTGTGAGAGCCTCTGGCTAGTCCAGGGCTTGGATCTGCATCAAAGCACGTTGTGTTGCAGTGCTCCAGTTTGCTGCATATAATTACTTCTTGGTGTGGTTATATGGAACAGGGACTAACTGGCTGAAATGTTCTCTCCCAGCTCCAGCAGGAGCCTATGGAATTGCAATGGCAACTCCAGCCATGGGAAGTGGGGCAAGTTCTCGGGCTGTCATGTTCACTGTGGGGTCCCCTCCAAGCAGTGCCACCCCTCCCACCTGCACCCACATGGTCCTCAGAACCAGAACCACCTCAGGTAAGACTTTGCTGGCAGTTGTGTGGACATTTCTCAAGGACAGCACTTGAGCTTGTCCAGTTCTGGGGTCTGATTGCTGCCTTGCACAGGGTCTGCAGTAAAAGAGAGTAGGGATTAATATCAGATGGTTTCTGCCTTTTTCCCCCTAAAGAGGGTCAGAGGCACAGATGTACAGTCCAGCAGTGAGTAACCTCCTGTGTACACAGCCTTACTCCCTCTCTGGGAGTGTGATCTCTGTGGCAAAGGTGGAGAGGAAAAGTCAGAATTCTGATTTTTGCCCACTGCCGTGCATTGTCCCAGAAGCAGCACCCCGGGGGTGGGAGCTGCCTGCATTTTGGCAAGAGGCAGCTGTGCTGCCTGATATCAAACCTCAAGGTGAAGGGCTTCAGGTGAGCAGTGTGAAGCACAGCACAACCTGAAATCCTTGTCAGCCCTGAATCCCAGGCTCTGTTAGGAATTGTCACTGTTGTTACAGTACAGCCCTGGCACTCTGTGGAGCCTTCCGTGGGGAACTCTCTGCTGGCTCCTCGTGTGTCACTTGCTGTCACCCACTGCCCCAGTGCTGAATCAGACTGAATGTGTGTGTTACTTCTCTTGCAGTGGGGTCCAACAGTTCTGGAGGGTCTCTGTGCTCCACCAGTGGCCGTGTTTATATGGGCTCTCCTCCTGGGATTTATATGGGCTCCTCTCCTCCGGGTGCCGAGGCCGCTCCGAGTCTGAAGTACATCCCTTATGGGACTTCCCCTCCCAGCCTAGAGGGCTTCATCACTTTTGAAGCTCCTGAATTGCCTGAGGAAACTTTAATGGAGGTATAGAAACAATCATTTCTTGTTTTCTAATGTGTGATGTTGCTGAAACAGAAGTGGTAAAAGCAGGATTGCTCCGTGTGCTTCGTAATTCCCGCTGTGCTGTCCCACGAGTTGGATTTTTGGTTCAAGATCTTGAAAATACTGTAGCTGCCAGTTTCTCTTTGGGAGTTATTGCTGGCATTTCGTATGTTTGAGTAGGTAACCAAAGGAACATGACTGTTTTTGTCCACCAGAGCCTCCCAGAGAGGCCTCTGTTCAATGCCATGGATGTGGGTGCTGACAGTAACCAAGCCCCTCTGGGCATTTCATTGCTTCTCACAGTAAGGGAATGACGTTCAATCCTACTTGTGGGAAGACTGTCCTATATTTTTTAAAATGTGTGTGGGGGAGTGACACTTTGAAACCACAAATTGGGGTGGTCTTTCACCAGAATGCTATTCTTGGAGTGTACATTTCTCAAGACAGATTGCTGTTCTGGTTTCTCATTCACATCTTGCTGGAAGGTGTTTGGGTCCCTCTTGAATATCTCTTTTAAAATCAATTTACAGCACACTGTATTCTTCCCACAGATAGAGTTTAAAATGTATTTGGACCTGTATGATTAATGAAAATGTTATAAACATTGCTAAGATATGTTTGATTAGTTTTGAAGGCTTCCTTTGGAGGGAAACTCTGCACGTGTACTGTGTGTTTTACTGACAGAGCAGCAGTGAGTTGTTCACTCCAATTGAAGGTTTTAGTCTAAAGTGTAAGCTTTGGTAACAGCCACCTTTTAACACAATTTAATTCCAGAACCAAGTGTAAATTAGAGCGAGGCAGATCAGTTCTTTTGTAGATATTAAGTCTATTACATAATAAAAGCCAAATGTTCCTCCTGGATCCTCACACAAATGCCAAGCGTACTTTTGTGTTGCTGATAATAAAATAAGTAATTTGTCCCACTTGTGATTCCTTTAGTTCCTCAGGTTTCAACACTGAACTCCATGTACCAGTTCCTTTGGCTTTGTTGAAAGACTCTTAAGTATAAGCTACAATATCTTGAATTCATTAACAGAGAAGAGAACAAGTTCAGATCTGTTGGGGCCCATTTGGTTCTGTCATCCCTGATGCTGTCTCTGCCACAATGTGATTCCTGCACAGAACTGACACACCAAGAGCTCTTTAACTGATTAACAAAGAGTTTTAAATGTGGCTGATGGCTTAGAGTGGTTAAATTGCTGTCATCTTTCCCTCTGACAGAGAGAGCACACAGACACGCTGCGTCACCTAAACATGATGCTGACATTTACAGAGTGTGTTCTGGATCTGACAGCAGTGAGAGGAGGGAACCCAGACCTGTGCACTTCTGCTGTGTCACTCTACCAGATCCAGGAGAGCATCGTTGTGGATCAGATCAGCCAGCTCAGCAAAGAATGGGGGTGAGTATGCAGTCAAACAGAGAGTTAGTGAAGGTCCAACACACCAAAAATTTATTGAAACTCTGCCCTTTTTGCTGGGAGTGATTGTTTTCCTGTAGAGAATGTTTAGAGGAATTATCTTCTTAATAACTGAAGACAGATCAGGAAGAGCAAAGACAAAATATTTTTTTTCTGATCTGCCATTTTTCTGGGGAAAGTGTTGAGTTCAGGCTTGAGGTGGCAGTGCATTTCTGAGCATGGAAACTCCTGTACCAGCTCCTGGCAGATCTGAGCCCTCATCCTTTCCTGTTGGCTGAAGCACTGAGGTGGAGGTTGGGAGAGGAGAAGAAGTGTCCAAACTTGTTTTCACCGGAAAAAAACAGTCAATCAGCCCTAATACAAAATCAAAAGCAAGGAGAAATATGAGAAATTTGAAGTGGTGGGAAAGGGCAGTTCTGCTTCCTGCCTTCTTCCTGAAGTAATAAAAACCCAATAGCAAACCCCTGTCATGTGTTTGCTTTTCACAACTGAGAGTTCCAGGGGCATAGGAAATGCAAAGTACACCCAGTCACTTGTGGTGAGACGTTGACCTCGGGCAGAGAGTCCCCACAAATAAGTGCTCCTTTTTCAAATGTCTGCATTTAAAGCAGTTTGTCTTTGCTGCTGCAGCTCCTAAATGAGCAGATGTCCCTCACACCACGGCAGAGTGTTTGTGAAGGGAAGGGAGGAGAGGGGTGGAGCTGCATTTTAAACATCTGTCTTCCTTTTCTGCTGTTGCTGGGTCCTGTGGGGTGTTGTGATTAAAAGGTGGTGTCTGCCCCTGGCTTGAATGCATTCCACAAAGGTATTTTGATGCATAAATGACTTTTTTTTTCCTTTCTCCCTAGACAAGTGGAGCAGCTGGTGTTGTATATGAAAGCTGCCCAGTTACTGGCATCTTCTCTGCATCTTGCCAAAGCACAGGTCAAATCTGGGAAACTGAACCCATCCACTGCTGTTAAGCAAGGTAGATGCAACATCATTTAATTTGCTTTGCTTGTGAATTTTCTTTGCTGATACATGACTGAGAAAGTTTCAGTTGCGACATTTGTTTTGGTTTTATTCTCTGCAGGAGAGCTGTAAATCTGTACAATTGCATAATTCTGATAGTGAGCAGGCAGAAACAGTTAGGAAATGGGTATTCATTAACTTGAAATGGAAATTATTTGATACTCAGGTCATAGAAGTGGTGGAGTAAACAAACACTAAAGCTACAAGTTTAAACAAGTTTACTTTGCAAAGCTGAACTTAGTCTAAGTTGTGGGGTTTTTTAAATTTCTTACTTTTCTCCCAGTTGTGAAAAGCCTCAACGAGAGATACAAATTCTGTATTGGAATGTGCAAAAAATTGACAGAAAAGTTGAATCGTTTCTTTTCTGACAAGCAAAGGTTCATTGATGAAATCAACAGTGTAACTGCAGAGAAACTCATCTACAGCTGTGCTGTGGAAATGGTAAGTCCCTCCTCTTCCCTGAGGAAGAATTGCTGCCTTCTCTCACATATCTCTTCTACATAACCAGAAAATAGAATTGATATTTTCAGTGATCACAAAGGAAAGTTAACTGCTTTAAGTGATGAGAGGGAATTCTTGTGTCCCACAAAAGATTCTGGTAAATGTTGTTGCTTAACCCTGATAATGGTGGTGTTATACACAATTAATTTGTTTCTTTAATAGAGAATGCAGGTGTAAGAATGAGAATATTTATTCATATAAAAAAGTGCTTTTGCAAGTTTTTTTCCTGCAGAATATTCTCAGTTACCACAGCACAGGTGCTGCATCCTCTCTGAATCACAGAATGGTTTGGAAGGCACCTTAAAGATGATTTAGTTCCACTTTCATTTTGTCATCTTAGTTACAACAACACACCTGCTAAACCAAAGCTGAGCAATAGTTTCTTAATGACACTTTTAGGTGATTAATTCCGATTTTTTTCATTTTGCTCCTTTCTGAAACTGACCGTGCTGGCTGATTGCAGGTGCAGTCAGCAGCTCTGGATGAGATGTTCCAGCAGACTGAGGATATCACATACCGATACCACAAGGCAGCCCTGCTGCTGGAGGGGCTGACTAAAATCCTGCAAGACCCTGCAGATATAGAAAACGTACACAAGTGTAAGTGCAGCTGAATAATGAAAATGACGTGGAATTAACACGCTGTAAAATAACTCTGGTTGTTCACCATCTGCCTCGTGCCTCTCTCTGCAGATAAATCCAGCATCGAGCGAAGGCTTTCTGCACTCTGCTGCAGCACAGTGGCTGTGTATGAGCAGTAGGAATATCCTGAGGACCAGATGGTGTGAACATAAGGGACCACATCAGTGATACTGCACTTTTTTCACAACAGCTTCATTGTTGTCCTTGTTCTGCCCCATGTGGAAGATGATTCTTACATTTCTGTGGTGACTACCAAAGAAACAGCAGCGTATTCAAAGAGGAGAAATTCCAAAAGTACACTTGCCTTACCAATCCAGCAGCTCCTTTTCCTTCCTAGCAACAGAATTTAAAAGAATCTCTCTTCACATTTCAAACTGATCCTTGTATGTGTGCTTTGGACTTGAATGATCAGGGTTTGTTGTTTTTCCCTCGTGAGGTTTTTACAGAGCGGATCCTTCTGCATCAGGTACAAAAAAAAAAGACATTTCCCTCAGAAGATTCCCTCAAGAGTTTTTAAGCTGTTCATTAAAATGTGGCTGAGTGAATTTGGGAAGCCCTAACCATGTGCAAGTGCTGCTTGAAGCTTTTTGGGGCTCAGCTGCCTTGTGTGGGAGCTCACCTGTTGTACACATGGCTCAGGTTGTCATATGAAGGGATGGCAAACACCCTCTTACCCTGGGGGAAAAGGGGGGATGGAAGAAATTCTCTCCATCTGTGCAAAATCCCCAGGGGGGTTTCAGCTGATGTGGATACAATTTGATGATCTTCTTCCAAAATATTTTGTTTTGCACTAATTTACTAAAGCAACTGTATATTCATTTTTGAAGAACTGTATTAAAAAAAAAAAATCTAGAGAAAGAAGGCACAATGGACTTGGCTGAATTTCATTTCAGTGTACATAAAATTCTTTTCAGAATTTCAAATGTAGCTTCTAGAAGACTTTCAAACAAACTGTGTAAAAACTTGTATTCATGTGAACCTTTCCATTTTATACCTATTTGTCTAATACTTGAGTAACTACTGCTCTGGACTTTCTCAGTAGTAGCAATGTTGAGTTGCTGGTTGTTTGCTTTTTCTATAGATTTGGTTGCATCTTTTGTTGTGCATGCAATATGTGCATTAATGCCTGCAGTCTTTAGGGGTGTAATGACAGTTCTCTGTAGTTTGTTTCTTGGGCAGTATTACAATAAATACTGTAAACTGAAAGGTTCTGCAAGGAGCCATGCAAAAAAAAAAAATTAAAAAAAAAAAAAACCAACCAGAAAATAATGTTGTGGTTTGAGATGCTGATAAAATGATGTAGAATCTCTACATATAGAGTGTGTGAAAAATCAGGATTATTTTGTGTGCATTTTGGGGGAGAGGTGGGAAGCTTCATTTAGCCTTATAGGCATTGTCATTTCAAGCATCCCATGAGATCATCAGGACAGCGATTTGCAAAGTATTAAGGCAGATCAGCTTCTCTGGAAATGGTTCCTATACTTTATTTTTGGGACTTTTTTTGTTACTCAACTGCTTGAATACTTGAATAAACCATTCTCCAGGACAAAATCATTTTAATCTTCTTAAACACAGTGGTCTGAACTATTTGACAAAGTTGTACAGGGCTTACACATCAAAATATTGTTTCAGTGTTGGGATAACCATGTGTTTCCTTTACTTTGACAGAGTAATGTACTTTTTACCTTATTTATCTGTATGAAATTCCAGCAGTTAATTTGAAAGTGTTTGTTTATATAATGTTTGTATTTTTAGGTCTTTAATACGGTGTTTCTACCTCTCCTTTGTAATTGCATGCATTATTCTTGGAACTAGGTAATAACTCACTGAACTGTTGCGTAATAGCCTTTTTATTATGGCCTGTATAAATGTATATTAAGGTAAAAATAAATACTGACACTAGAAGTGTTTCTATGGTACAACTGAGTTTCTGAGTCTCTGTGACCAGAGGTGTTACATTTAGGAAAGATTCTCTTCTTGCCTGGGTAAAGAAGTTGCTGAATGTTCCTGCCAGCAGGGCAGGATGGGGCAGCAGCCTGGAGTTCATTATCTCTGCATAGCTCTGGCACAAAGTGTCCCTGAGTTTGTTTTTCCCTGGCTTTAGGAAGACAATTTACCCTGCTGCTTTTTTTTCTTCTTCTTTTTTTTTTTTTTTTTTTTTTTTTTTTTTTTTTTTAACTTTGATTGGAAAACAAAAATGCTAAGTAGGATCCTGGGTAACAGCTGTATGATTTTTCAACAAAGGTGCTTATTTGTTGCCTCTAGCAAAGGGGAGCTGTCTGGGCTGCCAGAACAGCATATACAGAGCTAATTGACAAAAGCTGGCAGGAAGTTCCAATTTCTATCCAAAGGTGACAAAAAATGGGCTTTGTTCACATCACAGCTCGTAGCCTCTGCCCAGCTGAGGTGTGCTGTGGTAGCTGCTGTGTGGATATTGTATTTTTGAGTTGTACTATCAGATTATCCCTGATTTATTATTAAAAACCCCTCCAGTTGTGAGCAGCACACAGAGAGGATGAGGAAGGAGTGAGCTGGGAATGCTAATGATATGTCTGAGCCCAAATCTAGGAACAAAGCAACAGCCTCAATGCACAAGTCTAGGAGATAGGCTGCTTTTCTCAGGAACTCACTGGGTTTTGTTGGGTTTCTTTCTTTCCTTTCAGGATTCAAGCTCATTCTCCTTCCCCTCTTGCCAGCAAGGCTACAGCTGCACAAACAGGAGGAGAAGAAAAGGGCTATTCTTGCTGGCTGTTTTCAGGAGGAGGAGACCACTGTTCATGGCCTGTCTTCATGCATAAACTCATTCCACAAAGATCCTGAAGCTGTCCTCTGTCTTTGGCTCTCCGTGCTGAACAGCAGGTGCTTGTTTTTACCAAATACTTCTCTTTTTTTTTTCCCCCCAGCCTTTGAACGATAGAACTGAGATTTGATGTGCTTTTCTAGCTCGGCTCTCCAGCATCTCCTTGAGTGTTCTGCCCTTGCTTCACTCTGTCCATTTTACAAAATGTCAGCTGAGGGATCTGAAACACACTTTGATTCTGACATTTGCTGCTTTTCATAAGCAAGAAGTTGAACTCTCAGCCCTTCCCCTGTTACACAGGAGGAAATCCTGTAAATTTAACTTGCGACTAAGATGCTGCAAGTTATTCCAAAGAGGATTTTGAGGAGGGAGCTGTTCCAGGGACTGCCTGGGGTTTGCATAGTTCTTGCTATTATCTTCTACAGCGACATCAAATTATTATCACATCACCTCAGGGTTCCCAGGCAATAACTTGTGATTCACCCTTGTCCCAGTGCTGTGCCCAACTCCACCAAAGAGGGAAACTTGCTTTTCATCTGGAGCAGGGAAAGCTGGATCCTGCTGCTTCCAAAGCTTGTTGAGGCTTTGAAATTCAGATAGGCTGACTTGTGACCCACCTCCTTTTTAATTCCTGCTTCCTCTCCTAATTTTTTTTTTGAGGGGTAGTGTTAATTTAAATTTTGATCCTTTGACTTTTTTGTCTTCTCTGAGCTCTGCTTGCTCCTATCTCTTTTGACTGTCCAGGCTGCCTTTTAAGTCTATAAGCAAATCTCTTTTTATCCTGAACTTCCCCATCTGACCTGAGCCACACGGTCCTGGCTGTGGCTTTTCCCAGAGTGCCCCCACAGCTCCTCCTCTTTGCAGAGCAGCGAAGTCCATCAGGATAACCCCTCTCCTGAGGTCTCCAGTCAGCTGAAGGGAGCCTTGGCACTGCTCCTTGGGACAAACACCTTTTCAATGGGCTTTTGTGCACGGCAGGCTCCCCCCTCCTCCCTGCCCCAAAGCCAACCGAGTGCCAGTGGGGCTGTTGAGTCTTGCTGCAGTCCTTATGCCAATCATTCCCATTGTCTCTTTGTGTCCCTTTCACATTTTCCATGGCCTGAACCCTGTCCACAATGCAGCCCACAGACCAGGGCTCTGTGGGACACAGTATCTCCTTCTTGCGAATGTGAGATCAGCCCCAGCTTTCAAAACAAGTGATGCCATAAATGAAATGAGCTGCATTGATTCCTGTAGGTTCCTTAAAAACCTCTCCCTGTTGTTCATCTTCTGGACCCGCTTTTATGGTCGAGTGCTGTTTGGGTTTTTTATCTGGCTGGGTTATGGGGCTTACAGAAAGCACTTTGGAATTTGAGACTGGGCAGACATTTAAGCAGAGACTGAGGATTGTAGCTGAAACCTTGAAGTGCTGTGAGTGTGGTATGTGAGCTAAACAAAAAGGGCTAAATAAATCGATAAAAGGGCATATATTGAATAGCTGTGTTATTTGGTGGACTCTTGAAACCAAATACTGCACAGTTTATCTTCCAAACCAAAGTCCTTCCCCAGGCTCTGCTGGGCGTTTTTGGAAGCAGGGTGAGGATCAGCACAAAGGGCTGCTCCCCAGGGCAGGGCAGGAGCCTGTCTCATTGCTGTTAATTGACACCAAGAGGGGAGTAAGGGCTACAAGGAATGAGGGTAAAAGGGAATCGTGAGCTCAGCTTCTCAGTAAAACACCTCTCGCTGCTGTAACTGCAGCTTGGAGCCTCTCCCCAGCACTGCTCACCTCCCAGTTCCTCTGGAGTTCCACTGCTTTCTCATAAATAGCTCCCTTTATTGTTTCTTAGTGATTGAATTAAAATAGAAAACCCTGCCAGCTCCCAGGCGTGGGGAGCACGGGGTATTCCTCTGTCTCACTAAAGATCCCACACTTCCCTGAAATCCATGTGTCTCACCCAGCTGAGACTCTGCAGTGCTAAAAAAGCCCTCAGCCTTGTTTCCTGTCCCTAACTGGCCAAAAGATGTCCATGACAAGGACCAAAAGGGACTCCCTCCCAGGATGCTGCCTCATTTCTGCAAAGGTTTATCCCTGCTGACCACTGGGATAACTGGGAGCTGGGACATTTGCTTCCAGTGTGTGCTGCCAAGTGCAAGCAGCACTGTTGTGACAGGAAAACCCTCCAGGCTGACAGGTGAGAATTTTACAAGCTCTGGAGAATCCATCCATCCACCTCCCTGCTCCTGCTGCCAGCGTGGTTGGGTGCATTGCAGCACCAACCCTTTCTTTCCCCAGGCCCAGTGTAATGCTCCATGCTGACAGCTCAGGCTTTTACTCTGATTGCAGTGCCATTAATCCCTTACCCAAATTCCCTTGGGCTGCACAGAGCTCCAACCTGCTGTGTCTGCAAGGATGCTGACACGATAAGGGGGAACGTTTGCATCAGGCAATGGTCCTGTGAGGAACGTTCCTGCTTCTACCCAAGTTTTCTTCAATGCAAACCCAGCTTTTCTCCATACACCACCTGGAAGGGCCCTGTCAAGCCCAGCCTGTTTCTCCTCGTGTTGCCTCCTGCCCACAAGTATCAGCACTTGCTCATGTCGTTCTTCTCCACAGTGGGGTGTTCGCTGCCAAAATTTGTGCAACAGCTTGTGAAATGTTCCTGCTGAGCTATAGCCCAGGACGTGTTAGCAAAGCCAACTGACCGCAAAAGCCAAGCTTGGTGTCTGGGGGGAAACTGTGGTTCTGCACAATCTGAAGCCAAAGGGCACTGAAGCCGTGTTGCTGTTGGAAAACGGGATTAAACTTTGCAGAAGGGGCTCTATGCGAGGAGAGCAGGAGCTCCCAGGTGCCAGTCCCGTGTGTCAAGGCGTGGCAGGCATGGATTTAGTGAGGTACAGCTGCAGCCGAGGAGCTTTAGCAGTGGGTAAAACACGAGAGGCAGCGTGTAACAACCTGCACGCAATTTTTAAATAACGCCCGTGCTTTTCCTAGAACAAGTTGTGGCAGGTCTATTTTTAGCCGGAATGTGCCCAGCCTTGACTGAGCTCCTTTCTCTGCGTTTTTTTCTGGCTCTCTTCCCACGCCACGACTGTATCAAGGTTAATTCGACCGTCCTGCCGGGCTCTTCCAGCCTCCCCAGATCAGCACCTGCCCGGCTCCGCTCCCCCTCGGCGGCAGGAGGCTGCGGGCAGGGCAGGGCAGAGCAGGGCAGGGCAGGGCACAGCCTCCCGCGCTGCCCCCTTCGATCCCTGCTCCCTGCCCCGATAAACTCGGCAGCGACTCTGCCCTCCGCATTTCGGCCCCACGCCCGGCAGCGTTTCACAACCGGCCCGGCCGTGCCAGAGCCGTGTGTGCCCGCGGAGCGCACGGAGCACCGCGGCGGAGCATCCCCGACCAAGGTAGCGGCGGTACCCGCGGGCACCTCCTTCCCCCCCGCTCTGCCTTCCCCGGCTCCCCTCTCCCACCGAGACCCCCGGGCAGGGCGGGGGAGCGGCGGCCTCGCCCGTTCCGGTTCCGCCATGTGAGCGGAAAGAGGAAGCGGCGGCCGCGGCGGCGACCCCGGTGGGCGGCGGGGCCGCGGGGGCGGCGGGGCTGCCCGGGGCGGAGGGCAGCGGCCGTGGCGAGAGCCAGCGGCTCGCAACCAGCGTGCCGCGGCTGTGGCCTCCGCCCCGGTGTCGCTCGGGGGGGTCCCCGCGGTTCCTCGGGGGATGGGGGGGTCCCCCTCCCGCCGGGTGCTCGCCGGGTGTCGCTCGGTACCGCGGTGCCCCGCCGGGAGCAGCCCCCGGTTTCCCCGGTGACAGCCCCACGCTCCCACCAACGCCCTGCGCTGCTTCTCAAACTTTTCTAACTCGGGGATTACGTAAGGCTTCGGAGAGGTGCGGCGGAATCAGGGACGAGCGGCGGCGCCCTGGCTGCCCGGGGATGGGGCGGGGGGCGCGGCCGGTGCCTCCGGGGACGAGCGGGGCCGGGCGGCCGGGGGAGGGCCCGCGGTGAGCCGGGTGTCGCCGGTGTCTCCTCAGAGCTGAGCAGCCATGGAGAGGATGCAGCAGGTCGTGGGGCGGGCGAGAGCCGCCTTCAGCTCGGGCCGGAGCCGCCCGCTACAGTTCAGGATGCAGCAGCTGAAGGCCCTGGAGAGGATGGTGCAGGAGAAGGAGAAGGAGATCCTGGCAGCCCTCAAGGCCGATCTGAACAAGGTCTGGGTCGGGGATGTTCTCCCATCAGTCGTGCTCGGACAGTGGTCGGTCCTGAAGGGAAGGAGGGAAGGCCAAGAGCTGCCTTTGCTGTGCTAAATGACTTCTGCTCTTGTCGCCCTTGGCCCTGGCTCCCGCTGTGCAAAGCTCTGGTGCCACCATTTCTAAGAGGGGGTTAGTCTGGGGCAGGACTGCAAAGGCAATCCTGTTTGTCAGGTTTTGGGTTCTGCCTCACACACACACAGGCTGGCCATGTTGGGCCAGGGCTCCTCTGTCACTGCCAGTGACACTCTTGGAAGCAGCAGGGCTGTGATGGTGGCTGGGGGTGGTGGGTGCCTTCCCCATCCCTTCCCTTCCCAAGCTCCCTGTTGTTACAGAGTGGGCCCAACGCCTACAGCCACGAGATCCTGGGCGTGCTGGGCGAGCTGGCCCTGACCATGGAGAAGCTGCCATCCTGGGCAGCTCCTCAGCCCGTGAAGAAGAACCTGCTGACCATGAGGGACGAAGCCTACATCGGCTACGAGCCCCTGGGCGTGGTGCTGGTGATCGGGGCCTGGAATTACCCCTTTGTGCTGGTCATGCAGCCCCTGATCGGGGCCATCGCAGCAGGTGGGGATCCAGCAGAGCTCCGGGCTGGGGGCTGGGGAGAGGCTGTGAGTGCTCAGTGTCCATGCTGGGTGCTGGGGAGAGGCTGTGAGTGCTCAGTGTCCATGCTGGGTGCTGGGGAGAGGCTGTGAGTGCTCAGTGTCCATGGTGGGTGCTGGGGAGAGGCTGTGAGTGCTCAGTGTCCATGCTGGGGGCTGGGGAGAGGCTGTGAGTGCTCAGTGTCCATGCTGGGTGCTGGGGAGAGGCTGTGAGTGCTCAGTGTCCATGCTGGGTGCTGGGGAGAGACTGTGAGTGCTCAGTGTCCGTGCTCTGTGTGCCCTGCAGGCAATGCTGTGGTGGTGAAGCCATCGGAGGTGAGCGAGAACACAGCTCGGCTGCTGGCTGAGCTCCTCCCACAGTACCTGGACAAGGTGAGTGTGGGCCCCATGCCTGGCATGACTGTCTTGATCTGTCCTGCTGCCAAAGGGCTCCTGCAGGTTCGAGCCAAATCCATTGTGTGCTCTCTCCAAAGCAGGAGGCACAGGAAGGGGTGAGTTAGTGGTAGAGTCCAAAGGTTCATTGACAAATGCTGCCCGTGTTTGTGTATGAGATTACATAACTGAGCTGCAGTGTGACAGCCTTTCTGACACCCATGGCCATATGGACAGGTGTGTATGTACTTCTCACTGCAGGAGCTGCTCTTTTGGAGCTGTGCTGGGGATGCCCTTAGGTGAGCACAGGTTGTGTGGGATGCTGGCAGTGCCTGGCTCTTCCTGAGAATTGGGCACTGTGTCCATGGCAATGTGTCCTGGGTTTTCATGTCCTGCTGAACTGCACTCAGAGGAGGAGGTGTTGTTTCTCCTCCTCTTGCCTGGCAGTTCTGTCATCCCTTGCACTGTGTCACAGAGACAGACTGTTGCTGTCACTGCACAGGGCCCTGTGGAGTTTCCTCCAGGGAGTTAGCACCTTCTCTAGGTGGGAGGCAGGAGCAGAGGAAGGAGGCAGCCCTTGGGAGAGCCTGGCAGTCATATGTGCCCTGATTCTTACTGTGTGGGAACAGCTCCACAGCCAGACTCAGCCCTGGCCTCAGCCTCCATTTCTTTTAGTTTGTGTGGCACAAATTGGGAAATAATACTTCATTTCAGGGGAAGGAGCAGAGCATATCTCTGATACCACTCTATTTTGTCCCTGTCATGAAGCAGGCAACAAATGTCTGCCCTCTGCCACATGCAGAGCTGCTGCCTTGATGTAAGTGCTTTGAGTCAAGGTAACTCTTGGGTTCTTGTATGCCCTGCAGGATCTGTACCCTGTGGTCACTGGAGGAGTTGCTGAGACAACCGAGCTGCTGACCCAGAGATTTGATCACATCCTCTACACTGGCAACACTGCAGTGGGCAAAATTGTGATGGCAGCAGCTGCCAAGCACCTGACCCCTGTCACCCTGGAGCTGGGGGGGAAGAGCCCCTGCTACATCGACAAGGACTGTGACCTGGCTGTCGCCTGCAGGTCGGGTTGTTGCAGCCTTGGGGCAGGGGGAGATCTCTGGGCCAGCATCCCCAGCTGGGCTGAGGGGTGTGGCAGGGAGTGAGCATGGAGAAACCATGTCCCTTTCTCCCTTCTCACAGGAGGATAACGTGGGGCAAGTACATGAACTGTGGTCAAACCTGCATTGCCCCAGACTACATCCTGTGTGACCCATCCATCCAGAGCGAGGTGGTGGAGAACATCAAGGCGACTCTGAAGGTGAGGGAGGAGTCCCTCATGGTGTGGAAATTGTCCTAGGTGTGATTTCCTGGAGCTGTGACTGTTGGAAGGTGTGCTGAGCACTTTTGTTTCTGCTTTTCCTTTTGTCAGGAATTCTATGGGGAAGATGTGAAGTCGTCTCCAGACTATGAAAGGATCGTCAACCAGCGTCACTTCAAGAGGGTCAAGAGCCTGCTGGAAGGGCAGAAAATTGCTTTTGGGGGAGAGAGTGATGAGGCCTCCTGCTTCATAGGTGCTCCTGGCAGCTGTTGGGGAGGGGAGGTGGTAGTGGGAGCTTTTGGGGTCTGTGTGTGCCTTGCTTGGGTTGTGCTGAACAGACCAAGGTGCTGTGATGGGCCCGGTCTGTGTCCTGCTCATGCTGCTCTGCCATTGTCCTGTTTGCCTCAGCACCAACCATCCTCACGGATGTTTCCCCGGAGTCAAAGGTGATGGAGGAGGAAATCTTTGGACCAGTGCTGCCCATTGTGACTGTGAAGAGCGTGGAGGAAGCCATTGAGTTCATCAACCGTCGGGAGAAGCCCCTTGCCCTGTATGTCTTCTCCAACAACAAGCAGGTGGGTCTGGCTGTGCCAGAGGAGATGAACATTGTTGACATGTAGCTTCCTTCCCAGTATCCTCAGTTACACGGTCTGGTTTCTTGTCTGAGCCTTTTTAATCTTTTGTTTCTTTATTTTTCTAGTTAATCAAGAGAGTCATCTCAGAAACCTCCAGTGGTGGTGTGACTGGAAATGATGTCATTATGCATTTCTTCCTCTCAACATTGCCTTTCGGTGGTGTTGGTAAGTTACTGGAGCTTCTTAAGTGTTGGGATTTGCTGCACAGTGTGTCCCAGGGAACAGCAACTCATGGCTTGTGTCTGGGTATCCCTGTGCCTCCTACAGCCCAAGAGTCTCTATGCAGCAGGTCTTGATAATAATAATAATAATAATAATAATAATAATAATAATAAATAATAATAATAATAATAATAATAGGAGTGCATTAGGACAGAGTCCAGCAGGGAAAAATCTTTTGGGTATATTTTTGAAAAGACTGAAGCATTCAGTGCAGCCTGCTGGGAAAGGTGCATTAAACCCATTAGCTGCAATCAGAGCAATTGGCAGAAATGAGGCGAGGAAGAAGAGGGTTGGAGTGCAGATGGACACCACAGAGACTGAAAAATGCTGCAGGGGGAGGGCCAGCTGTGCTCAGGTGGGCAGAGCTTTGGCTGGCTGAGCCTGAGGGGTGACCTGAGGCTGTGTCCCTCAGGCCACAGGGGGATGGGCGCCTACCACGGCAAGCACAGCTTCGAGACCTTCTCCCACCGACGCGCCTGCCTCATCAAGGACCTGAAGATGGAGAGCACCAACAAGATGAGGTACCCACCAGGCAGCCAGAAGAAGGTGGACTGGGCCAAGTTCTTCCTCCTGAAGCGGTTTAACAAGGCCCAGATTGGGCTCTTCGTCCTGGCCCTGCTGGGGGTGGTGGCAGCAGTGATGATTAAGGTGAGTATTGGGTATTGGGTCTTTGCTCTCTGTGGCAGTGCATGAGTAATTTACCTGATCTGTTCTTTGCAAGTCCAGCCCTTTTATGAAGCCTGACCTCTTTTTCTGTCTTGAGATACACGATATCTGTCCCACCCTAAATTCTTACCTTCTCACTCTTGCAAGCAGTCTGTAGAATAGGAATATCCCTGGAGAGATCTCGCAGGCTGCTCTACTCCCTGTTGCTCTTCCCTGGTAGGTGACACCCGTGGGATGCTCTCTCCAGAGGCAGAGGTTGGTGGTTTTGGACTGGTTAGGAGTGGTTTCCATTCCAGGGCTTCCTTCAGCAGCGTTTGAGCTGCCTCACAGCCCAGAGGGCTGCAGTCTGTGCTGAGGCACCCTGGGGAGGGAAGCTGTGTCCCAAAGACGAGCTCTTGTTCCTCCTCGCCCCTGTCTGACCTCAGCTCAATTATTCCCATTTCCTCCCTTGTTTCCAGCTGGGTAGTGTGGAAGGGTGGGACATCCTCTCCTCTCTGCAGGAGGCAGAGGCTTGCAGGAGGCTCAGGATGCCTCCTGAGGTGGAGGAGCAAAATCTGAATCTCTGAGCGTGATCGCCGTCGGTTGTCCATGTCTGACAAACCAGACACTACATGTGCCTTCACTGACTGCTCCGTGGGGTTAGTGAGCTTAAGGGAGCAGCTCCTGAGGGCACAGGAGGTGGCAGGGAGGATCAGGACTCTGCCCTTCAGTTTGTGTAGTTGCTGCTTCAAGGAGACACTCGGGAGCCCAACATCCCAGGGCAAATAACCTGCCCGCATAATCCAGGAGGAGATGTAAGAGCCAAGAAGTGGCTCAGGCCTCAAGGCAGCAGCCAGGGAGGCAGGCCCTGTGCAGGGCAGTGTGAGGGGGGGAAACTCACGGCGTCTTGAAATCATTTGGGTTTCTCAGAGCCACCAGTCTGTGCTGAAGAGAAAAGCCCTCTTGGTTGTGCTGGCTGTGCAGAGGCTGGGCTGGCCCAGTGGGTGGTAAGGAGGAGCAGGTTTCAGAGCACTGCTGTGGCTGTCACAGTGAGGTAGGAGCCTTTTTCTTCTCCTGTGTGTAGACCTAGTTTGAGATTGGGAAAAGCTTTGTAGATGAGTGAATGTGGGGCTGAGCCAGAGCACGATGCTTTCCCTGGCATCTGGGCTGACCAGTGCATGCTGAGGGGCAGGAGAGCTGCACGTTGGGGAGCCCCTGACTGAAGGGGCTTGGCTTCAGGCTGTTCTAGAAGGGGGATTGGTTTTGTCTCAGCAGATCCTTCACAGGACGTTGCTGTTGTGTTTTGCTTTCACAGGTGGCTAACTGATGAAGAGGAGGAGGCACCATGTGCACGTCATACTCTGGGTGCTCGCTTTGTGAATTTCCTTAAGCTGGGAAATCATTATTTTCTTTTGTTCTGGGTGATTTCAGTGAGCTGTCGAGCACACAGAGTAACCTTAGAGAGGCACTAACCACGAGAAGGCTCAGATTCCTGTTTACTTAAAAGCCATGCTGGAACAGAGGGACCAGTGGGCACAAACTCTCCGAAGGAGGACTGCAGAGTGAGAAATTCCAGTCCCTGCCTCCACCCTGTGCCATGCAGGGCTTCCAGGGGTGCACAGTGTCCTGCACCAAACCACTCACCTTCCTCCAGTCACCAACAGGAGCTGCAGTTTCAGCAGTCCTTGGGTTGACAGTGGTTTCCCTGCAGTTTTGGGGATGGCCTGAACACCCACCCTCTTGGTGACAAGCCTGAGACAGGCCGTGCTGCCCGGTGCATTTGGCCAAGAGGGATGGCTGTGAATAAACCCAGTGAGGTTCCCTTTGCCATTTACTGGAGGTGAAACATCCTCACATCTCTGCAAACCCACCCACAGCTGGTCAGGGGCTGCTTGCTGGGTTCTGTGTTTCATCATGTTCCTTTAGCA
Source organism: Sitta carolinensis (assembly GCA_032173965.1). Taxonomy (NCBI): domain Eukaryota; kingdom Metazoa; phylum Chordata; class Aves; order Passeriformes; family Sittidae; genus Sitta; species Sitta carolinensis. Next base: position 3,152,582 of record CM063299.1, on the reverse strand, counting down.
GTTATATAGCAGTCAGAAAATTCCAAAGGTGTTGCCTGCACTGCCTGTATTGTGCTGATGAGTGTCTCATGCTGGAGCAAAACAACTTTCAGGCCTGTTCAGAGAAGTGGGAATGACAAATGCCTTGTGGATTAGCCCAGCCCCACACAGCCACTTACTTTTTCCCTGTGGGATGGGGAAGAGAATTGAAAGAAAGTGAGAAAACTTGTATGTTGAGATAAAAATAGCTTAATAGGTGAAGTGAAAACTGGGCTTGCAGGCAGCTCAAAGCAAATTAAAGGACTTGTTCATTAATTCCCCTCATCAGGCAGGTGTTCAGCCATCCCCAGGAGAGCAGGGCAGCATCACACCTGGTGGTGACTTGGGAAGACAAACACCATAACTCCCAATGTCACAAATCCAAACCAGCACTGTCTTTCTACGAAGAAACTTAGTGTCTACCATGAAAATTAACTTCACCCCAGCACAAAGCTGTTCCTGGTGAGATTCCTCCAAGGGAAAACAATTACTGGAAGAGTGTGGGTGCTCCTTCGTGTTTGGGCTTCTGAGGATGCTGTAATCTTGCATTGGTGGATAATGTGGGGCTTGTTCTGGCTTGGGGGAAGGATGCTGAAGGAATTGAAGGTGAAAGAGTCTTAGAACTATTAATGTTAAAGCAAATTGAAAAATTATTACTAAATGCAATTAATATAGAGTAGAAAATTATATTTACTGTGCAATAAGTGGGATTTCTTCATGTCTGGTGAAAATCCATGTGGTAAGCCTTTTTGATGATACATTTTGCAAGCCACTAAATAAACACGGAGAATTTAAATAATAAGCTGAGTGTGGTAAGTCCTTGCAGTCTCGAGGAATCCTGCTCTGCTGGTCCCAGCTCTGGCCATGGCTTGGCTGAATGGCACACGTGTGTTGTGAGGACCCTGGCAGGGATCCCCCTGAGCTCAGCTGGGCACTGAAAATGCTCCTGGAGCCAGGCAGGGAGTGGGGTGAGCCAACAGAGGAGCTGGCCTGTTACCCCCTCTCAAATCCTGCATTGCCTGCACCTGCCTGGTTGGGGTTTTTTGGATCCTGAGCATTGTCAGCTGTGGCACGTGGGCCATCCCCGGCCTCGTGTGCCCGGCGTGGGCAAATCCACGTGGCCTCTGCCACCCCGTGTCAGGGCTGAGTCACTGCCAGGGCTGGAAGCTGCCACCCAGGGCTCCACAGCCAGGATGGAGTTGGGTAAAGGGCAGCTTGTACCCAGCAAGAGCCCTGGACCAGGGCCAGCTCTGCCGTGGGAGGAGGGATCGCCCCCAGCCATGGCAGGGGAAGGGCTTGTGCCTGCTTGCAGTCGCCACGGGAGGCTGGTGGAGAGAGAAGCTTCTCTGAAGGTAACTTGCTTTTTTCCTTCGTTTTTTAATGAGTCACTTGCTTTCTTGGGCTGTGGTACTGGTTTGGGAAGGGGTTTAATCGTTGGAAGGGGATCTTGGTGTCTTGTTGAGTTGGGCAGGGATGCAGGACCCGGTCTCTGGTCCTGACTAAAGAGTGAAATGCTGCTCCTGGGAAGCAGGGTGAAAGCTCTGCAGTGTTTTGTCATGTTTCTGTGAAGACATGTGAGTGCCTCAGGGTTTATGGGTAAGATGGTGCAGGCTGGCTCTGGGCACACAGTTCTGATTCCAGCTGGCTGCCCACCTGGGACAGTGTTTGGGCTCCTTGGGAACATCCCTGCGAGCAGTGGAGTGCCTGGTGGGATTCAGAGAAAGCACCCTCTGAACAGAATCAATGAGCAAACCCCAGATTGCCCTGAGGTGCCCTGTGCAGGGGGAACAGGGCTTGGGTGCTGTGAGCCCTGAGCACTCTGCCTGACACGGGGGGCTCCTCTGCAAGGACAGCATCTCCCAGCCTTGCTCGGGCTGGGACACCTCCCGGTGCTGTTCCCAGCCCTCCACAGCCCTGTGGGTGTCGCCGGTGTCTCCTCAGAGCTGAGCAGCCATGGAGAGGATGCAGCAGGTCGTGGGGCGGGCGAGAGCCGCCTTCAGCTCGGGCCGGAGCCGCCCGCTGCAGTTCAGGATGCAGCAGCTGAAGGCCCTGGAGAGGATGGTGCAGGAGAAGGAGATCCTGGCAGCCCTCAAGGCCGATCTGAACAAGGTCTGGGTCATCAGGGGCTAACCCTGAGCAAAGCAGGAAGGCTGAGGGCTGCCTCGGCAGTGGCAAATGGCTTTGTCGTGTCCCCTCCGTGGAACTGGATGGCTCTGGCTCTCCAGGGGGCCACAGTGGCTGGGGGTGGTGGGCACCGTCACCATCCCTTCCCTTCCCAAGCTCCCTGTTGTTACAGAGTGGGCCCAACGCCTACAGCCACGAGATCCTGGGCGTGCTGAGGGACCTGATGCTGGCCATGGAGAAGCTGCCATCCTGGGCAGCTCCTCATCCTGTGAAAAAGGACCTGCTGACCATGAGGGACGAAGCCTACATCGGCTACGAGCCCCTGGGCGTGGTGCTGGTGATCGGGGCCTGGAATTACCCCTTTGTGCTGGTCATGCAGCCCCTGATCGGGGCCATCGCAGCAGGTGGGGATCCAGCAGAGCTCCGGGCTGGGTGCTGGGGAGAGGCTGTGAGTGCTCAGTGTCCATGCTGGGTGCTGGGGAGAGGCTGTGAGTGCTCAGTGTCCATGCTGGGTGCTGGGGAGAGGCTGTGAGTGCTCAGTTGTCCATGCTGGGTGCTGGGGAGAGGCTGTGAGTGCTCAGTGTCCATGCTGGGTGCTGGGGAGAGGCTGTGAGTGCTCAGTGTCCATGCTGGGTGCTGGGGAGAGGCTGTGAGTGCTCAGTGTCCATGCTGGGTGCTGGGGAGAGGCTAGTGAGTGCTCAGTGTCCATGCCTGGGGTGCTGGGGAGAGGCTGTGAGTGCTCAGTGTCCATGCTGGGTGCTGGGGAGAGGCTGTGAGTGCTCAGTGTCCATGCTGGGTGCTGGGGAGAGGCTGTGAGTGCTCAGTGTCCATGCTGGGTGCTGGGGAGAGGCTGTGAGTGCTCAGTGTCCATGCTGGGTGCTGGGGAGAGGCTGTGAGTGCTCAGTGTCCGTGCTCTGTGTGCCCTGCAGGCAATGCTGTGGTGGTGAAGCCGTCGGAGGTGAGCGAGAACACAGCCCGGCTGGTGGCTGAGCTCCTCCCACAGTACCTGGACAAGGTGAGCATGGGCCTGTGTTGGGCCCCAGGTGTCTCTGTGCCACAGTGATGCCCTGGGCTGGAGTGATCCTCACACTCCTGCCCTGCAGGATCTGTACGCTGTGGTCACTGGAGGAGTTCCTGAGACAACCGAGCTGCTGACCCAGAGATTTGATCACATCCTCTACACTGGCAGCTCCGCAGTGGGCAGAATTGTGATGGCAGCAGCTGCCAAGCACCTGACCCCTGTCACCCTGGAGCTGGGGGGGAAGAGCCCCTGCTACATCGACAAGGACTGTGACCTGGCTGTCGCCTGCAGGTCGGGTTGTTGCAGCCTTGGGGCAGGGGGAGATCTCTGGGCCAGCATCCCCAGCTGGGCTGAGGGGTGTGGCAGGGAGTGAGCATGGAGAAACCACGTCCCTTTCTCCCTTCTCACAGGAGGATAACGTGGGGCAAGTACATGAACTGTGGTCAAACCTGCATTGCCCCAGACTACATCCTGTGTGACCCATCCATCCAGAGCGAGGTGGTGGAGAACATCAAGGCGACTCTGAAGGTGAGGGAGGAGTCCCTCATGGTGTGGAAATTGTCCAGGTGTGATTTCCTGGAGCTGTGACTGTTGGAAGGTGTGCTGAGCACTTTTGTTTCTGCTTTTCCTTTTGTCAGGAATTCTATGGGGAAGATGTGAAGTCATCTCCAGATTATGGAAAGATCGTCAACCAGCGTCACTTCAAGAGGGTCAAGAGCCTGCTGGAAGGGCAGAAAATTGCTTTTGGGGGAGAGAGTGATGAGGCCTCCTGCTTCATAGGTGCTCCTGGCAGCTGTTGGGGAGGGGAGGTGGTAGTGGGAGCTTTTGGGGTCTGTGTGTGCCTTGCTTGGGTTGTGCTGAACAGACCAAGGTGCTGTGATGGGCCCGGTCTGTGTCCTGCTCATGCTGCTCTGCCATTGTCCTGTTTGCCTCAGCACCAACCATCCTCACGGATGTTTCCCCGGAGTCAAAGGTGATGGAGGAGGAAATCTTTGGACCAGTGCTGCCCATTGTGACTGTGAAGAGCGTGGAGGAAGCCATTGAGTTCATCAACCTTCGAGAGAAGCCCCTTGCCCTGTATGTCTTCTCCAACAACAAGCAGGTGGGTCTGGGCTGTGCTCCCTCCTGGAAGCGTCTCTGCACAGCTGGATCCTGAACACGGCTGCTTTCAGGCACAGCTTTCTGCAGGGTCTGTGTCAGTGTAAATTGGCATGGTGTTTTCCATGTAAATTGCAGTGTTTGGGGTCCATGCGAGGCCCCAGAGCTGCTGGAGGCTCCCAGTCTCCTGCTGAAGGGCTCTAGGTTTGTACATCTCCACCCACACAGGTGGGTGCTGCTTCCCGCTGTGTCTCCTGCCCCTGTTTCCAGGCTCTGTTGTGCCAGCTCAGGAATTCAGGTCAGGGCTTTGCCCTGGAACAACAGCCCAGGCAGTTTGGGTGGGAGGGCTGAGGAGCACCCTGGGCTGACATGAAGCCTCTTCATTTTGTGGCTGTTCCAGCTGGCCAGATCCTGTACTTAAGTGGTGAAAACTGGCTTCTCTTATGGAGCAAAGACAGCTTGTGCACCCCACAAAGGGGTATGGAAGCTTCACCTTGAACTCTCCCTGCTCTGGTGCATGATGTTACGTCCCATCCTGATTTGTTCTGTGCCCTCTCCCATTGTGTAGCTGATCAGACGGGTGATAGCAGAGACGTCCAGCGGTGGCATGACAGCCAACGATGTCATCATGCACTCCGTGGTCCCAGATCTGCCCTTCGGTGGTGTGGGTGAGTCCCTGCTCCAGCAACGCCCCTGCACTCAGTCAGCAGCAGCTTCTGGCCAGGAGCTGTCCCATCCATTTGGCAGTTCCGGAACCTCCAGCTGTATTTTCCTGTTCATGTCATTTTCTGGGGTGGGTTGCTTTGTAAAAAGGCTCATTAGTGTTTTGGTTGTTAGGCCTCCCAGTGAGAGAGGATAACCCCCTGGCACATAAGTGAGCTCTGGCTCTCCTGTGTGGGATGAATTTGTCCATGGCCTGGTTGAGTTTCCATGGCTGCTGTCAGGCTCCTGTGGCAGAGACCGCCTGGCCCTGGGCAGAGGGCTGAGGTCTTGGGTGTTGCTGTGTCCCCTCCTCAGGTCCTACTCCCTGAAATCATAGGCCCAGTTCCTCCTGTCCCCCACCCCTGTGAGAATTTTGTGGGAAATGCAAGCCTGGCCCTGTGAGGGCAGAATTGGTCTCATTAACATTTTTAAGGGTGGGTTCACACAAGCAGCTTTTCAAGGCAGTGAGCAGCTCCTCACTGATTCCTGCGAAATTAAGAAGCTGCTCTTTGCTCCTCTGCCCTGAGAAGCAGCATGGCCAAGCTTTCCCTGTGTCCTGGGGGCTGCCAAGCTGCGTTTGAGACACTCAGGTGTCCCTGTGCCTGGTGTGAGCTGGCTGTGTCCCCCAGGCCACAGCGGGATGGGCGCCTACCACGGCAGGTACAGCTTCGAGACCTTCTCCCACCGGCGCGCCTGCCTCATCAAGGACCTGAGGTGGGAGGCTGTGAACAAGCTGAGGTACCCTCCTGGCAGCATGGAGATGGTGCGTTTGGCCAAGCTCTTCCTGCTGAAGCAGTGTAACAGCAGCAGGCTGGGGCAGTTCATCTCAGCCCTGCTGGCGGCTCTGAAAGCCGTGGTGGCAAAGGTGAGCCTTGGGTCTCTGCTGTCCCAGAGAGTGTGTGCTCCCAGCTCTGTCCCCTGAGCCCCACCTGCCCTCAGCCTTCATCACCCCCTTCCTTTGAGCTCTGCTCCCCCCCTGGAGGACTCATCCCTGTTTCTGTGCCTTTCCAGGTGTTGTGCCCCCAGCGAGAGGGGTGATCCCTTGGACCTGCTGCTTGCTCCCTGCAGTCCTACTGCTGAACTTTGCTTTGCTGCAATTTCATTTCTTCCAAGGCAGCCAATGCACTGAAGAGGTAGAAGACAAAAATAATGCACCTAAAGCAGAGACACCCCAATTAAAGGCTCCAACTCCTGCTGAAACAGGAATCTATCCAGACCTAGGCTGTGGGTCATGCCTGAGCAGTGAGTGGCAGACGGAAGGAAACGGCATCCACCCTGCTTTGTAAACAGCAACTCCTCTGAAAACTCCTGGGAACGTGGGAGTGTTTGTCACAGGGGTATCTAAACAAAGTCAGTCGTTACTGAGCCTGTTAGCTATGTAACACCCCACCTGATCCCTGAGGAAGCTGCTCATCACAGCAACAAGCCTGGGAAAGGAGGGTCTCACTGCAGGGGACAGCCCGGGCTGGTTGTCCCCAGAGCAGAGGGAAGGAGCCTCTAAGAACCTGCAACACCTCATCCTAAAAAGGCTGAATGGGTGATGCTCCTTGCAGGGAAACCACCTCCAGCCATGCAAGGTGTGCAAAGGCCACCCTAGGTGGTGGAAAAAGCCACCTGAGCTGTGGCCATGCTGTCCCAAGGACTTGCAAAGTGCCAGGGAGTGTTGTGCTGCTGCGTTTGGGGCTACTGGGGCAAAGGCAGGGCCACTGCTGCAACTGGAGTCACAGATCTGGGGCATCCTTGGCCAGAGTGGCAGAGCAGTCACAGCCACCTCCACTGTAACTGAATTTTAGGGGTTTATTAGTTTATGGATAATCTTTTCCCTCCAGACTTGTGACTGAGAGCTGACCTTGACCCTTGCTGAATAAAACCTTTGTTTTACTGCAAAGGCCACCTGGGGCAGGACAAGACCCACGTGTGGATGTTCCCTGTTCTGCCCCCAGCCCTGCCCTCAGCCTCCACCCCAAAAAGCCAGCCCCACTCCAGCTGCGTTTATCCTTTATTGGGCACTTGTCACGGAGCAGCGGGCCGAGCTGGGCTGTGCTCAGCTCCAGCGGGCGGCGGCAGTGTGGGCTGGGGGGGTCCCACACACACACTCAGTGTGTGCCAGGCAGCCCAGAGCAGCATTTTGGGTGCCAAAGAGCAGCCTCGGGGCCCGTCCCCAATCACCATCCGCACGAACGCTGCTGAACGCGGACACACGCCCTTGGGCTCCTGCGGGACAGGCGTGCGCTCAGCGTTCTCGCTGGCTGCTCCGTGCTTTGCGCGCCTGTCCCTCCGGAGAGGCTTTCACCCCAAAAACAAGTCCCCAGAGTCCTTGGTGCGAGTCAGTCTCTGCTGGTGACCAGCTTTATGGCGATGCCGAGGGCCAGCACAGCCACGGCCGCGGCCACGGCCAGCGCCCGGCGGACGATCAGCTGCCTGGTGACCGGGGCGGCGGCCGGAGCGCGGGCAGGCTCCAGCAGCTCCAGCTGGAACGCGGTTCCCTCCGTCCTGGTGATGCCCGTGAGCACGACGTCGTTCTGCACTTCTATGCCCGCTGCAAGGAGAACGCGGCTTGAGCGGTTTGCGGGGCATTGAGGGGTTTCTGGGGTGGGTGTTGGCACGTTGGGAGCGGCCCGGAGCGTGGGGGTCTCAGCCAGAGGCGGGGCCGGGTGTCTGCAAGGTGAGGGCTGCCCGCAGGTTGTGCCTCTGCCACCCTCCCCAGCCCGCGCTCGGAATTACTGCTCTCCCAGAGACGGAGGGTGTCACCAGCACGGCACTCTCTGCCCGGTTTTACGAGCTCGCTCCTGGCTGATGTGAACCTTTCCTGAACCCAACCCCTCCCTGCGAGCAGCGCCCGGCTCCTGCCGTACCGACAGACCCCAGCACCGCCCTGGCAGGCAGGTAAGTGTGCGGCTGGGGGGCTGGTCCCACATCCAGATCCTTGATGGAGGGTTCAGGGCCCAGGCTCGGCAGCTCCGGGGGTGGCAGCTGGGTCACTCCTGCACGGCGCTGAGCCTGCGGAGGGAATGTGCTGGCTTTACTTGGGAATTCCCACCGAGCAAAGCTGGGTTGCCTCTCTTAGGGTCTCCCTAGAGCTTGTGTTGAGGCACAAGGTGATGCTCAGAGCTGCAGGACTGGGGTCACCCCATCTGCTCCGAGCTTTGTGCCCCCTAAAAAGGTGCAGGGGGAAACTCTGAGGCCACTGAGTGCTCGTGCATTCAGGAGGAAGCTGAATGCAGGGATGTGGTTTGCTCCGGGGCACTGAGGGACAGCGCTGACCATGAGATTGAGCCTGTCTCACCCCAGCAGGGCTCTGAGGACCCTCCCAGGGCAGGGATGTGCAGTCAGTGCCTGGATTACCTCCTTGGCTGCCTTCTCCCAGTCCAGGCGGGAGATGTAGGTGACGAAGCAGCTGCAGAGGATGAAGACGCAGGCGAGCATGGCGAGCCACAGGCCTGCAGAGGGCACACGGCATTAGCCAGAGCCAGCCCAGCGCCCCAGGACAGCAGGACCAGAAAGGGCACGTCACCCAGGTCAGTGGGGACACGGGTGCCTGCTTTGAGGTTACTTTAAAAGCTCCCAGCAGCTGCAGGAGCCATCCCAGTCCACCCCAGCGTGCCCAGGCAGGTCAGCAGGGGGACAGAGCCAGGCACAAGGGTGTGGTGAGCCCCCAGTGGAGCTGCACCTGCCCGAGGGGGGTTTGGGGGTGCAGTGCCCAGGGGTCAGTACCTATGACACCGATCCTGGCCACAAAGAGCAGCACAGCTGCCAGGGGCATGCCCACACCGTAGTAACTCACGGCGTTGAGGATGGCACCAAATTTCTGCTTCCCGATGCCTCTGAGCACCCCACTACAGGCACCCTGCCAGGAGAGGGAGAGGGGCTGGGGCAGGGAGCATCACCTCCACCGAATCCAGGAGATGACCCAGCTCCCTGCCTCTGCCCATTATTTCTGTGTCCCTGCCCAGTCCTGTGGGTCACCATCCTTTTATGAGCTTGATGTTTTCTGAGGGATGATCCCAAGAGCTCTGCAGGGTCCTGGTGTGGGCTCTGGTGCTCAGCTGCAGCCTGAGGGACCCTTGACTGCCTGATCCATGAAGCTGTTGCTGACCTCCAAGGTTCCCCATGGAAAACAGCTGCACTCCCTGGGACTTACAGTCATGGCTTCAAACAAGTGGAAGACAACGTAGATAGGCATGACCCAGGCCACCAAGTCAATGATTTCCCTGGGGATGGAGGAAAGACAAGGGTCACTTTTGGGAACTGACCTCCACACACCGAGGCCAGGAGCTGGGGACACTCACTTGTCCTTGGTGAAGATGTATCCCAGCATGTTCCTGGTGGCAGCTAAAATGGACCCCACGATCACAGAGAACACCCCTGAAAACACAGCACAGAGCTGAGCCCAGCCTGGCTGGAGAGCAGGGGGAGAAGAGGCAGGCAGAGGACTGCAAGCACTCCCTGCTCCATGGGAAGGAGGCCAGGAAGAAGCTTTCCAGGCTGTTGTGGACTGACCTGTGAGGATCAGGCAGGTGCTGGAGGATCTCTTGGCCACCTCGACATTGCCGGCACCCAGCGCGTTGCCCACCTGCACACTGGCACCTGTGCCCAGCCCCAGGGGGATCTGCAACCACAGGGCTCACATGTGTCTGACAATGGGGTCATCACAGTGACAGGGGGATAGAAAACCACCCAGCAGAGAGCAGGATGGAGTTCAGGGTTTGATTTAAAACATCTCTGTAAGGAGGCACAGGCAGGAGCAGGGAGGGGGAAGATGGGGATTTGCTGGAGCTGATTTTTGCTGTGTGCCTGTCTCAGGACAGCCCCATGGAGCCTGCAGTGATAACCCAGCCCTTACCATGAAAGCCACAACAGACACCTCATAGATGATGGACTGGACAGAGAGCTCGACAACGCTCAGCAGGCCTGTGGGACAGGAGGGGTCAGCACTGGCTGTGGGTGCTGCTCTGGCTCAAGGCTGGCCATGTCCTGGCAGCTCCCCTCTCCACTGACCTATCAAGAAGCTCCCAATCTCATATGTCCACCACTCGATGCACAGCATGAGCATGCTGGGGATAGCCAGGGAGGTGAAGCTGTCCCACTCCAGCAGGCACTCAGAGGACCAGCCTGAGAGGAGAAATGACACCTGATGGATGACCAGACCTGCACAGCACCTGGGCAGCTGGAGGTGCCATCCTGTTCTCAGAGCCATCCCTTCACAGGATCTCCAGCAGCAGTTTCCACCTACAACCTCTCTGCTGCTGTCCCATGGCCCACAGAGCAGCACAACCCTCAGGCCATCCCTCCTGGAGCCATGTCCAAGGGCAACTCCTGCTTACTCATCCGTGCTCATCCGGCTTTGGGGCTGAACCTTCCAAAGCCTCAGCAGAAAGTTTCATTTCTGCAGAATTAATGTTTAGTGATGATCACACAGCTCTGCTGGTGCTGGCACGTGACGAGCTGAAGCAGCACTGGGGTACCCGGGGCACCTCAGGCTGGGGTTAATGTTTCACCATCAGGAGGAGCAGAATTCCTCTATCCAGAACACCTGCTAGAAGTTTTATGGACACTCCTGGGAAAAGCAGGAAGCAGAGGGAGCTGGGGAGATGTCCTTACCTCCCCAGGTGTTCACATGGAGTTTCCTGCCTATGATGTACAGGAACAAGAAGATGGTTTGTGAATACTGAGCGATGGTGTTGGCCCAGGCAGAGCCCCTGCAGAGGAAGTGAGAAAGGTCATTGGCATCCTGCTTATGCCTCCCTCAAGGTGGGAAAAGACATCCTGCTGTCCCCCTGTGAGCTCAGCGTTCCCTTGCCATTGCCAGGTGCCCAGATTTGCTCTCCAGGGGACACAGGTGCTACTCACGTGATGCCCAGGTGGAACTCGTAGAGGAGGACGTAGTTTGCCACAGCGTTGACGACGTTGCCGATGACCCCACTCAGCACCACCGGCCACATGATCATCTGCAAGGAGCAGGGGATGGGGGGATCTTCACAAAGGTTTCAGAAGGGAGGTGTGAAGGTTCCTCCCCCCCGTGCCTTTTCCAGAAAAAAAAAAAAATCCCAAACTTGCAGTGATGTTGCCTGCTTGGAAAATGAGTGTGATGGAGGTAAATCCCTGGTGTGGGGAAGAAGGAGGGGGGGTGTGGATGGGTACAGATGGCTGTGGAATGGGGTGATCTACAGGGTCAGAGATGTTTTGGGCACCTGTGCAGCTCATGACTGGGAACAGTGAGCATGGCAACCCTGGATGCACTGTGAAAGGGAGCCCTGAGCCAGGGTGGGTGTGAGGACTTTGGTACCCACCTGGTTCTGCAGGTATCTTGTCTCCAGGTTATACAGAAAAACCACCTGCAAAGGAAATTTCGGATGAGATGAGGCAGTGCTGAGCTGTAGGATGGGGACAACCTGTCCCCATGTGCAGGTGGCCCACAGGGTGGCCAGGGGCACTCACCGGGAGGGCAGGGAGAAAGGCATTCACGTACTGCTGGGTCATCCTGGGGACACACAGAGGGGGTCAGGGAGGGGCATGGCCATGGCCACCCTCCTCTCAGCCCCTCCACGCTGGGGAGGGATGAGGGCACCACCCAACCTGGAGACCTCGGGATCCTGCTGTATGAGCAGCATCAACTGCTCCACGTTGATGAGGATGGCGCAGCAAGGGAAGCAGCAGAGGAGGATGATGATGGTGGCACGCTGCAGGATCACCCCCACACGCAGAAGGTTCTTGCTGCCATAGGTCTGCAAGGTGAGAGGGCAGCAGTAAAATCTGCTGGTGCTGGGGGGAAAAAGGGGGCCCTGAAGAGCATAGAGCAGCCCTGAGCACCCTGGGAACCTCCTGGGGAGGATTTGGAGCACAGATCTCCTCGTTATGGGATTGTTACCTGGGGATAAGCTTCCCCAGCTCACAGGAGCAGCCAGGGCTCCATGTGGGGCCTGGGCACCATCAGCTGATGCTGGAACCCCCCCGGGTCCCCAGGACAAGTGCCAGCAAGTCCTACCCACCTGTGATATCAAGGTGTCACACGCTGAAGTCAAACCGTAACCTACAGAGATGGCAATGACATTTATAACCTGGGAGTTAAAAAAAACAAGGGGTGAAGGTGAGCATTTAAGACTTTCAGGTAGGGAAGAGGGGCTGAAAGGAAAAGTGCGAGTCTGAAATCTCCTCTGTCCTTTTCCTCTGCCGTATCTCATCCCCGTGTCAGCAGGGAGGGAGCTGGTGCCCGGCCCCGGGAATGCTTACAGCGATGGCCAGCGTGACAGAGGCCAGCTCAACCTTGCCCAGGTGGCCACAGAATATGGAGCTGACAAGGTGGATCAGGAAGATCAGCAGATGGATCAGGATCTAAGCACGGAGGAGAGCTGAAGGTTAGGGATGCAGGTGAGCAGGGGTGATTGTGCTGGGGCGAATCTCTCTCCCGGCTCCTTACCAGCGGCCCCGCCAGCACCAGCAGCTGCCTCACGTCCTCCCAGAAGTGTTCCGGAATCCAGCGGCGTTTCTTCTGGCAGCTGCCGGGTGTAGGATTGCCCTGGCCAGAGGCTTTTCTCTCCCCTAAGCCATTCTCCTCGGGGAGGCTCTCCGGCTTCATGCTGCCCTGCCGGGGAGTGGAACGAGCCCCTTCCTTCGCGCTCTGTTAAACCCCGCCGGGGTGAGCAATGTGTAACCACGCCGGGCTGAACTTCAGCCGGGGCCGGGCGACCCGTGCCCCCCGTGCCCCCCGTGCCCCGTGCCCCGGGGCTGGGCTGCCCGTGGGCACGGGGCGGCGGAGCCCGGCCGCGCCGGGCTGCCTGTCCTGAGCCAGCGCCGCCGCTGAGCCATCCCAAACCCACCCCGTGAACGCTCCTACCTCTCCTGCTCCGCCACAGCTCCAGCTCCAGCGGGCTGGAGGCTCGTGCTGCTCCTGCCGCGGCGCCGGGAGCTGCTGCCGGCAGTGCCGGCGGGGCAGGGGCTCGCTCGCTCCCACCACAGCGGCCGGGACGAGCCGGCCCCCTTGGCTCCAGCTGGCCCCCTTGGCTCCAGCTGGCCCCCTTGGCTCCAGCTGGACCTGGCACGGCCCCGCCGTGTCGGGTTTCACTGGCACCGCTCCCCCCAGGCAGACTGCAGCGTTTTTGGCCCGGCGGGGAGGCAAGAGATGGGGAGATGCTGCACGGGGTGGGATAACTCAGGGCACGGGGTGAGACACCTTGCTGCTCTCCCATCCCAAACCTACCGGGATTCTGAGCAGGGCAGAGTCTGCCATGTCCTCCCGCTGGTGTTGGGGATGGTGGCAGTTTCGAGCTCGTTTGTGTCATAGTTTTTTCATTCACAGGCCACCTGCACCAGGAGAGCTGTGGGGTGACAGGGAGGTGCCACACGTCTGTATGAGGTATTGACTCCCCAGGGCCCAGCAGCTGATATGTCACGGTCACTCAGGTGCAGGTAAGAGCCCGGGACAGGCCCAGAGGGGCTCAGGGCTGGGCTGTCTGCATTATGACATAGGGCAGTTCTTTGAGGGCTCTGTAGGGTTGAGCAATACAACCTCCCTCTTCCACGGTGCTCAACAGCCATGACAACAACAAATCTTGCTTTTGCACCCAAGGGGAAGAGTGATAACACTGTGTGTCTGGAGCCAGCCCCAAACCTCAGGGCCAGGACCAGTCCCACAATCTTTCCTCTTAACAGCACAGTCCTGCCAATGACCAGGGTCACGCTCACACTGTATTAAACAGCCTAACATTTACTCAGAAAACTTTATTGTATCAAAATCCCACCTTACAAAAGTGCAAAGAAGAGTTGCTTTAGGCCCTGTGCCCACCCTGCAGAGGGAGAGCAGGGTCAGGTCAGTGCCCAACAGCAGAGTCAGACATTTTCCAGCAAAATCCATTCTGTTCTGTGTTGCCATGGTGGCTGCAAGTGGGATTTGCCACCCCAGGGTGCTGGTACAGGCTGGCATGTGAGGAAACGTGCTGTGGGCAGCAGGAGCCTCTGCCATGAGCAAATGACCCGGTCCAATGTCCCCAGGGAGCAGGACAGCAGCAGGCCCGTCTCCTTCCCAGGATGCACTCCCACCTCTCACAAGTGACATCCCAGTGCAGTGCAGGAGAGGAACCAACTCTCAAGCCTTTGTTTCCCAGGGGCCACAACCTCCCCCCCTTTAAGAACTCTGCGTGTGGGATAAAAACATTGTGAGTTAACCAGAAACTGTGCAAAGGGACTTTTTGTGAGGCGCTGCGAGGGAATTCCTTCCCCAGCCCATCCTCTGGGACAGTGGCAGTGCCCTCCTGCTCCGTGCAGCTCCCCAGGGTCCCTGCTTTTAGCCATTGCCAGTCAGGAGCCGGACCAGGACTCCCACCAGCAGCACAGCGATGGCAGCAGCAGCAGCCAGCCCCCGGCGGAGGAGCACGGCTCTCCATGCCCCGGGGGGAAGAACAGGGATGACGACAGGCTCCTCCTGTGTGCTGAGCTCCTGCTCAGGCTGCCTCTCGCCCAGCACGATGCTCTCAGGCAGGACCTCGGTGTCCCCCGGGGCAGTGTCAAGGGAGGTGTAACCTGTGGGACAGAGAGGCTGCAGGGAGGCTGAGCTGCCCAGCCAGGGGCTTACAGGCTGATGCTGCACAAGCACCTGTGAGAGTCCTCAGGGCTTTTTCCCAAGCCTTGGGGACGCTGGGATGCACAGCTGCAAGCTGTACCTTGTACCCCATTAATCAGTGCAGGAGGAGTGCCACTGGCTCAGGGCCAGCACCAGGGCACTGTGCTCCTTTCAGCCATTTGAGCCTCCAGGACAGACATGGTTGCCATAATTGGGAAGGAAAGGAAGGGGTTGGGTGGAGAATTCAGGCTCCTTGCCTGGTGTTAGGCCCAGGTACCTACCCACAGTAGATGTTTTGTTAGCAGCTGTGCCATTGGAGTTCACTTCTTCCACTTGTTCTTTCATTCCAGCTCGGACTTGAGCCTAAAAACACAGGGAAGAGTTGCTCTTCTCAGGGCAAGGGTGTCCTGCCCAGCCCAAAAAACCCTCCACTCTCCCAAGACAAGCATTCTCTGTACCAAATTGCTCCTCTGCTACAGGAGGACAGACCCCAGTTCGCTTCTGCCACTTCCTAGAGGGCTGTAATATTGTACTGAAACAGGAATTAACTCAGCACCTTTCAAGAATTACCAGAGAAAAGCGCAATTCTCACCTCCTCTGCAGCTTTCCTCCAATCCATTCGGATGACAAAAGCCAAGAAGGAGAGAGCTTGCACGGAGATGCAAATGATCATCCCAACCCACAGACCTGCAGCAGTGGGAAGTTACTTCAGGGAGAGCTTGAGGAAAACCTGCCTTTGCCAGTCACTGCCAGAATGCCCAAAGACTTCAGCCCAAGAACTTTCAAGGAAACAGCTCCTGGGGAATCTGGGAGTAAACCTGGATTTACTGGGACATGCCCGCCCCAAACACAGCAGTGTGCAATCCAGCCCCAGCGATCCAAAGGAAAATCCAGGCACAAATTCCAGGGCGGAGACTTTGCCCAACACAGCCCATGGCGTGTCAGCTGGAGGACACACGTACCTAACACCCCCATCTTGGCTGCAAACATGAGGGAGATGCCGATGGGGAAGCCGAGGGTGTAATATCCGACGGCGTTGGCGATGGCGCCCAGCTTCTGCCGGCCCGTGCCCCGCAGCACCCCGCCACACGTCGCCTGGGGAGAGCAGGCAGAGGGGTCACTGCCAGGTGACCCTCGGGCATGGCACAGCCCTGGGGACAGGGAAACCCACAGCACTGTCCCACCAAGCCAAGAGGGAGCAAAGCTCCGTTCTGGAGCTCGTGGCGTGGGGCTCGTCTCGCTCCAGCTGCTGACACAGACACTGAGCAGATCCCAAAGGGCTTCCCCACAGGATATGACAGGAGGGAACAGGCCAAAGTTAGTGTCTGTTGAGTATCCCAGTGTGCTGGGAGAATCTGGTATCTCTGAAGACACAGCTGCTCTCCTGTGTTGCTTTGATAAACCAGTGAAAAGCTGGAGCCTTGGCCAGTGGGAAAGAGGAGGAACTGGGGTGTCTGCAGCAAAGCCAAGGGGCAGCTACAAGCACAGGGGACACCGAGGTGCAGCAGGTAGCACAAGCAGCTGCTTTGACAATTTCTCAGTCTGCTCCTCTGGATCATTTTAACAGGTCCAGAGTGGGCCTCAGGCAGCTTTGCACCCCAACTGCAGAGAGGAATCACTCCACATTTTGGAATACTCACTGCTGTTGCATCCAGCAAGTGGAATGGACCAAAGATGAGCATCACTTTGGACACCAAGCTGACAATCTCCCTGTTGGGAAGATGGATGGGCTGATCAGGGGAAGCAGCAGCACCTGGTCCCTGGTTCAACCCCAAAGGCTGATCCCAGTTCCCTGATCCCAGCCTGCTACCACGGCTGTGTCCCAATGTTAGAAGCAGCTGTGCTGCTCAGGGGTGCTGGGAAATGGGGAGGAACCTTTAAGGAACGGTTGCCAGTTAAGGGTTTAGGAACTCTTATCTGTCAGCAGCTTCTGGGGTATAAATAACACCCTCCAAAGAAGGCAATAATACTTAAATGAAAGCTGTTAACCCACGTGTCATTGGTGAAGATGTATCCCACCACGTCCCTAAGGCTCCCCAGTAATGCTGCAATCACCACAGCGAAAACTCCTGAAAGAAAAAGGAATAGTCAAATTGCTTCAAGGGCAACACATCCTGCTCCTGACCCAGACCTCAGGGGCTCCATGGGTGGGGACTGGACTTCTCTGACTTCAAATGATACTGCAGCAGAGGACAAGTCTGTTTTCCTCTCACTCTCCCCAGACACTCCCTCTACCCTCTGGAGTGTGAGGACAGAACACTAAGCTGCATTTTTAATTATCAAAGCCTTTGCACCAGGCTCGTAACAGAAAAGATGAGTCAGGATCTTGCCTTGCCCAAAGGGTCCAAACAAGTGGGACTGGGTTCCTGTGGGAGGTCCCTGGCTTTGGGGGAGGGAAACTGAACCATTTGCTGATAATTGCCCTTCATTCTGCTCTGCAGGACTGCACTGACCTGTGCACAGCAGTGCAGTGATGCAGGAGGTCTTGGCTTGCTCCACATTCCCTGCTCCCAAGGCATTCCCCACTCGGACACTCGCAGCCACGCTGATGCCCAGAGGCACCTGAGAAGCAGGAGACAAGAGGAGGTGAGTGACAGCAGGGCCTGCAGTGACAGCAGAGCCTGCAGTGACAGCAGAGCCTGCAGTGACAGCAGATGCATGCCAGCTGAGTGATCTTCTTCCTCCCCAGTGAGGAATTTGTGACAAACTGTCATTGCTGCAGTGAAGGGATTGTTCATCTGCAGCACACCCTGGATGTGCAGGCTTGAGAGGCATCACCTGCCTGGTACCAACCCCTGCTTCCCCCCTCAGCACTGATCCACAGGGCCACAGTTTTGGGGTTCCTCCCAGGCTGCTTGGGCTCTCACACCCCCAGCCCTTACCATGTATGCGACACAGGCGAGCTCGTAGATGACAGATTGTGCACCCAGCTCCACCACGCTGATCAGCCCTGGAAAAGATTTGCCACCTCCTTCACAGGCTGAAAAGGAGGCATCTGTTCCCTTGGAATAGATGGGAACCCCTGCAGTGTCCTGCAGCCCTGCAGGTGAGGAGGCTGCTGCTGGCAGTGGGGCTCTGGGGACACGCTCAAGCAGCAGCCACCAGGAACCAGAGGGAAAAGAGAATTTGGACTCACCAGCCAAGAAGCTCCCAATCTCAAAGGTCCACCACTCAATACACATCATGACCATGCCAGGCACTGCCAGCCAGATGAAGGAGCCCCAGTCCACGAGGCACTCTCTGCTCCAACCTGGCAGGAGGTGAAGCAGAGTAAACGTGTGTTATTTGTACAACCACCCCTGCAGCTCACAGGGTTACTGCTGTGCCAAGCTGCATTCCTGAGACAGATTATTCCACAAGAATGTGTTTGGAGCTACAGTAAGAGCCTTGAGGACATGGCTACAGCATCTTCCCACTGCCAGGGGATGGCAATCCCTTTGTCACGTGCTGGTCACAATGTCAAATTCCCAGGACCAGATGTTGGCACTCTGAAGGGTTAAGATAGAACAGTACCTCCCCAGGTCTTCACATGGATCTTCTTCCACCACATGTAAAGGATGAGGAGGATGACCTGGGTGTACTGAGAAACCATGTTAGCCCAGGCAGAGCCCCTGGGGAGAGAGACAGGCAGGTTACCAGTGACATCCTTCCCACCTCCTCAGCCACAGCAGGATGGACCCAAGGGCACCCACAGCAACATTGCTGCAGACCCTTCAGCCTCATCTTTGCAGACTGGGGGCTGGAGGGAGGGGGTGGCAGAACTGGGCACGCAGGGAACCCCCTCACACCCTGAGCAAACCCTGAGAGTCTGTCCCCAGCCCTGCTCACACTTACACCATGCCCAGCTTCAGAGCATAGAGGAGGAAGGCGTTCATGGCCGCATTGAGGATGTTGGCTGCAATCCCTGTCACCACCTGAGGCATAATGATCTCCTGGAAGCCAAAGAAGAACTTTGGAATTTGCTTCCCCAAAACGCAGCCCAAGCCTCATCCAGTGCACACAAGGGAGACCTCCAGCAATGCCCAAGGAGAAAGCCAAGAAGGCAGCTCATGTCCCAGGTGAGGCTGGGCTGTGTGAGACATGCAGGAGGTGACAAGCAGAGCTCAGGAGCTGGTGCAACCCATAAAACACAGAGTTGGGAAGTAGGAAAGCCAGCTAAGAGTGGTTGCCATGAGCTCAGCCAGGGCTGGCTCATCACACATTCCTCAGCCCAGCTCTCCCCAGAACAGGGCAAACTGAGATCCCCAAGTTTATCCATGTTCCTGGGAATACCTTTATTCCATGGCCAGAGCTGGCTAATGATACAATACCTGACTCAGTAAATATCTTGTCAGCAGCTGGTACAGAAACGCCGCCTGCAAAAGTCAGGGTTGAGTTCATCACCACACTGTGGTTCAGCAGCCAAGTGACCCCTCAACACTGACAGATCAACCCCCTCCACCTTCTTCCAAAACCCCTGTGCTCCAGCTGAAGCACTGCCAGCACCCAAACCCAAGATTGACAGAAAGCACATCCCATTCCCATTGGGAAGACAGAACAGTCTCCAAATGGGAAATCTCCAGTGCTTCCTCATCAGCGAGAGAAAGCCTGGAAAGCTTGGAAGGAAGGATAAACCTACAGACCCTTATCCCACAGAGGTGCTGCTCCCTGCCTCAGAGGAGTCAGAGCCCAGCAGCTGTGAGTGTGGGAACAGCTCCAGCCTTTGTCTCGGGCCTAAGAGCGAGCCTGGAGGCCCTGGTTCCAACGTCCATCACAAGTTACATGGCCACAGCAAAAGCCTTTGCACAGGAAGATGAGAGAGCCCCTGTTTGCTGGTCCAGCAGCTGCTGGCCCGTGCACATTTGGTAAAGGCACAAGGTGAGGAGCATGTTGTAAAACCCTAAAGCTGCCCTGTGAGCCACAGAGCAAAGGCCCTCCCTCCTTTGCCTGGTGTTACTAAGGTACACAGAGCTTCCAACAGCTTTAGCAGAGACTTACAGGAAGTGCTGGAATAAAGATCATCACGTAGAGCTGAGTTAACCTGGAAAGAGAGTTGTTTCCCCAGTTAATGATACAGCAAAGCAAGAGCCAAGCCAAACAGCGCTGCACTCCAGCTCCAGAGAGCCTTGATTTCAACACTCTGTGGCAAATGCTGGATCCAGAAGGGCTGGATCTCAGCCCTGACCTGGAGACCTCGGGGTCCTGTCGGATGAGCAGGAGGATCCTCTCGGTGTTGATGAAGAGGGCCCAGCAAGGGAAGCAGAACAGCAGCAGGATGAGGATGCCCCGCTGCAGGATGGTGCCCACCTGCTTCAGGTTCTTGCTGCCGTAAGTCTGGGTCAGGAGAGAGGAGCAAGGTGGGCATCACAGGGAGCCAGAGGGGCTGGGCAAACGCTCAGGGCAACAACAGGACAATCAAATGCCTTTCCCATGCCCTGCAGCTGCAAATACCAGGCTGGTTGGGTGTAACTTGCAGATTGCAAATCCTTTGGAACCCAGGCAGGACCCAGGGCTCCTTGGGGAGGGAGCAGGCTCCAGCCAGAGTGTTTTCAACCCAGCTCTGTCTGGCAGCTGCCAGGGCCCTGCCCTTCGTGCCCAGATCACACTGCACAGGAGGTGAGACACCACCAGCAAACCCCCCCAGGCACAGGAAAGTGGCAGCTGCTACCGACCTGGGTCATCAGCGTGTCACAGGCCGAGGCTAAGCCAGCACCGATGGAGATGCCTGTCACGTTGATAACCTGGAGGAGAGACAGGGGAACCTGGCCCACAGCACTGCTTCCCTCCCAGCTGGGTGGGGAGACAGTTCTGCTACAAGTTTTCGGGAAGTTTTCCAGTCCTTCTCTGTTTCTCAGAATAACACGGTCTCGTTAACTAAATAGCAGGGAAAAGGATCTTTAGCAAGGGGTGAAGATCTAAAGCACCACAACAAACAGTGCTGTTCCTGGCTACATGCCCAGGTCTGGTGGTGCAGGGAGCTGGCCAGAGGCTCTCAGGTGCTGGCCTTGCACTGGTACAAGCACTGACTGCTCAGCTCCCCTGTCCTGCCTGTACTCAGGGAAAAAAAAAAAAAAAACCAGGGCTCTCACATAGACATTCCTACAGGTCTGGGTTTTTTTAGTTCTTTTTTTGGTGACACAAAATTCGTATGTTTTAAATCCAAGGGGAATTGGAGCAATACGTACAGACACAGCCAGGGTCACAGCATCCAGCTCAGCTTTCCCCAGGTGGCCACAGAAGATGGAGCTGACCACGCTGATCAGGAACCCCAGCAGCTGGGCAAAGAACTGGGATGAGAGGAGAAGGACATGGTGAGGTGAGGACCTGCTGGGGCTTGTGGAACACCACCCATCACCCAGGAGATGGACTATGAACACTCGTGTTTCCTCCTGTTTCTGTCCATACCTTGAGGCCAGGGCTCTGCTGAGGTCCTGGGAACCTGCCCCTGCTTGCCAGCACTGCTGGGCAGGGGAGGCAGCTCCAGGACTCAAGCAGGCTCTCAGTAGCTTTGTCTTTCAAAGCCAACATCTACCTGCCCTGGGGTATTTTGGTGTTACACAGCCAATCTGCCAGATGACCCCGTTTAAGAGAGGCTTAAGGGCTTCACTGGAAATCCTCTTTCCAAGATGAAGGCTGCATAGAGAAGGGAAAATAAAACATCCCAGTGCTTTTCCACATTTGCGTGCATCTGTGGAAAACTATCCTCCAAAACCACAACATCCTCTCCTCCTGGAGAGACACCAAGGCCAGTCTGCTTGCTCCTTGCCAGCAGTGTGTAACAATGCTGCAGCAGAGATTGCACTCCAGACCTCATTTTCCCTTGGCACGAGGATGTCCCCCTTACAGGCATCCAGGGCATGGAGTCATGGCACAGCCCAAAACAGATGGCAGGAGTTAGGGACATTTATACCCACCAAGGGGCAGGCACAGCTGGAAACCATGCCCGGGAGCTGTTCATGCTCCTCCCCACACAGCAGCTGGCAAGACAAGAGCCCAGAGCTGCTGGAAAACCAGCTCTGAGGGGTCAGAGGAAGAGCAGAACAATCCCTTCTCCTCTGCAGACCTCCCACTACTGCCTGCAGCCTGCTGCCAGGCCCAGGCATGTCTGACCTACTGCTGTGAGTAATCCCCACAGGAGGGGTCTGTACCTCCAGCATCATGCCAGCACAGCGTTTATCACAAAATGATCATTAAACAGCAGCTGTAGGTTTGGGTTTGAGGTGTCATGGAGGAGCAGGCTGTGCTGCAGGTAGGACAGTTGAGGGGACTGAGAGGCCTTGATGTGTTCAGCTACAGAAACTGAAACTAGTCTAGACTTCCTCTGCCAATTGAACACAGCAGGTCAGAGATTTGGTGTCACAGAGGGTGCCTCTGAGAGGTTTAACAGCTGGTACTCATTTACCAGATATAGCAGAAGACTACAAGCACAAAATTCCACCCACGAGTGATTAAGAGCAGGGCTGTGGTGCGTGGTTCCCCTCTGCAGAAGCCTCTGCAAAATGTGCTCAGCACTGTCTGTGCCAGCTACCAAGGGGTTCATTTCCCTCCAGAGGGTCCAGACGAACGGCAGTTCCAGTCCAGGGAGGATTTCAGGACAGCGAGTCACAGGGGCACCCAGAGCCTGCTGGGAGGGCCAGCTATGGAGCTGGCGCTAGGCAGAGTAACTCACTTGTCACCCAAGGGCTGAGTGGCAGTGGCATGGCTCAGGCGTGGTTTCACAGAGCAGCTGAACAGCTTAGCTCCCCCTGCCCGAGCCCACCACTGCTCTTCCACAGCCGCGCTGCAGGGAAGCAGGCACCACGCTAGGCAGCAGCAAGAGCGCCTGGGGCAAAGAAAAAGGATCCGGGCGCCAGCTCAGGCATGGAGAGTGGCGGAGGGACCGCGCTGTGGCCCCGGCGCGGGCGGCAGGCACATCCCCGGTCGCAGAGCCGTGCTCGGAGGCTGGAGGCAGCCGAAACCCTGGCAGCACGGGACCGGCAGGACCCCAGCTCTCCCTCCTCGGCATCCCGGGGAGCGCTGCCCGGCTGCGGACAGCCGAGCCCCGCCGCGATCCCCGTGCCGGGGACGCGCTCCCGCACCTCCGGCGGGACGGCACCGGGTCCCCCGGGTATCCCCCGAGTCCCCTCCCCGTCTCACCCCGCCCAGGGTCTCACCACGGGCCCCGCCAGCCGGGCCAGCTCGAAGCACTCCTGCCGTGCGCCCGCGGGCAGGAGGCGCCGGGCGCCCCGCAGGCACCGCGCTGCCGCCATCGCTGGGACCGCCCGCGCCACCTCCGCCCGCTGCTGGGCACGGCCCGGCTCCCCCGCCCCCGGAGCTGTGGGCGGGGCGGAACGGCTCGGCTCGGCTCGGCTCGGCACGGCTCGGCTCGGCTCGGCTCGGCTCGGCACGGCACGGCACGGCACGGCACGGGCCGTACCCCGGGTCAGGGCTGCGAGCCTCCGCCGGACCAGAGCGGGATCCGCCCGGCCGCGTGTGCGCAGCCGTCGGTTCCCAGCGTGTTGGCCGGAGCCCATCGCGGGGTTTTTGGGGGTCCTCTGTTGGTGTTGATGGTTTGGGATCTGCCGTGCACAGAGCAGGGGAACCCTCTGTTTGTTCAACGGCATCCGGAGGTCTCCTGCTCACCGGCGCTGGGATGGGGATCGCCTGAGGAGACGAGTGTTGGGCAGGGGGTCACCAGAGGTCCAGAGACCCCCAGGTGGTGGTTGTGGAAACTCATGGTGGGGCGGTGGTTTAGGACTCCCTAAGTGTTGTCTGTGAGGCGGGTCCCCTGAGAGAGAGTCTGTAAAAGGCAGGAGCGGGACATCTGAGCAAAGGAATGTCCCCTCTGCCGTCAGCATGGAAGCAGAGGAGGGCAGCAGGCTCTGGACAGCCTCCCTTCCTCCTTCCATCCACTCAGCAGCAGCTCATGAGCAGGGATTGCCCCTGATCAAGGGATTGCCACCCAGCGGGCCTCTGCCCAGTGGTGCTGCTGGCAGGGTGAGGAGTTTGGAATGGCTATGTTCACCCAGCACCTGACAAGAAGGAGATTTGGTTTGGTTGTTACAGGAGTGAAATTTTACCTAAGTGCAGGTACTTGTATCCAAGCAGCTGTAACCAAACCTATTGCCAAGGCATGGAAAATTGCAGTGGAAAGTGGGTCTCGGTTTTCCAGCTGTTTAAATGGTGCCTTATAGCTGTGGTGTCACAAGCCTGAAATGTAATGTCTCGTTAATGTTTCACTTATCCCCTTGTCCCTTCAAATATGATGTGACATCACGAAAAATCGTGTAGTAGCAGTGGTGGTGAGTCACCGTCATTCTGATTTTATGTGCCCTGATGAAATCAGGTTATTTCTGGACAAAAGAGTGCTCCTCTCAGTGATCTTTCCCTCCTCTCCTGTGGCCAGTGGGTGCAGGATGGTGCTACAGGGACAGCTCTGAAGAAACAGAAATGTTTTCGGGGAAAAGGTGATAACTGACTGGTGGTGTGACTGTCACCAGTCTGGCTGCGAGATGGCCGGAGGGTTCCTGCCGTGCCTTATCTCCCGTGGAGGCAGAGGGGAAGTGATAAGGCTCAGATGGTGCTGTTGATGGTCCTAAACGAGCAGTGCAAGTGTGAGTCCCTTTGAAGTTTACTGGTGACCCTGCTGAGATCAATACCCTGGGCTGGTGAAGAGCAGGGAGAGAATCGGGCAGAAACTTGGGGGGAAAAGGACTTTGAAAATAAAAAATGTCCATCTTTACAAGCTTGGGGAGAAAAGTTCCCTCCCAGTCCCAGGAGCCGGGAGCTGGACTAGCCCCCAGAGAGCCAAATACACATGGAAGGACTGTGATTGAAATCTCTTCCCTTGTGTTTTGCTGGTCTGCTTTGAAATCAACTCTGGCGGCTTTCAGAAGCGCTGTTTTTTGTTTCCGTGGTTACACGTGGATCCCGGTCCTGCTGGGAAGTGGCAGAACAGGCACCCCAGGACCTGGTTGGTTGAGCAGGAGTGCCCCGAGGCCTCCCCTGTCACTGGCACAACAGACCTGGCACTGCCTCTGCCTCTGTGACAGGGACAAGGACCTTGCCAGCTGCCCGATGGGATTCAGCAGGACTCATCTTCAGGAGCTACAGACGGTGAGGAGGGTCAAAGGTACCACCAGCTGCCCCCAGCAGTCTGGATATTAACAGGATTGCAACACCACTTGGAGGAAAGTGAAGGGTCAAATTCCGTGCGGTTGTCTGAGACCTCCAGTGAATCTGTAGCAGCATTCTGGGAGGCCGATACCTTAACACAGCCTGTTTAAAGGAGTTAATGTGTGACCAGCCACAGTCCAGCTGGAGCAGGCAGATGGCCTGCCCTGCTGGAGCTGGTTTCAGCAGCTGGGACGCTGTGCAGTTCGCAGAGATGCTGATGTGACTCCAAAAGAAAAAATAAAACTGAGAGGAGAAGGATTGCAGTTGACTTGCATCATGTGCAGAGCAGAATTAGCCCTTGTTTTCCCGGCAGATCCCCAGCAGGATGGCTACCCCAGGCTTTCTCTGGATATGGATGTCCATAATCTGAAACACAGCCAACATCTTGCTGTTGAAATACACTCCACAAAGGTCCTTGTGATTAAGAGCTGCCCAATAAGGAGAATGTCAGGACACAGTGGATTTATGTCAAACACTGAACTGTTTGAAGTATGTCCCTTTCCCGTAAGAGACCTTACTGCTGGCTGATGTCCACATACTGTGGAAAATCCACTGCCCTCAGTGCAACTGGAGTTCAGAATGCAGCTGAATTAAAAACTGAAGAGCCTTTTGCAATAAAATTGTTTTTTATGTAAGTGTCATGCTACAGGATCAGATGATCAGAGCCATCAGTGGATACTTTGAGTTAACTCTGCTGTTTAAGTGCCCCATCCAGACGGTTTTTGAATACTTCCAGGGATGACAACTCCATCACTACCTCCTCCAGGGCTCGGCCACCCTTTTGGCGAAGAATCTTTCCCAAATATCCAGCCTGCTGCAGCTCGAGCTTCCTCTTGTCCTACCGCTTGATACCTGGGAGGACAAACCCACCCGCGCCTGGCTGCAATCTCTCTCCAGGGAGCTGTGGAGCGCCGTGAGATCCCTTTGAGCCAATTTTTCTGCCGGCTGAGCTCTCCCTGCTCGGTGCCCGCTTGCCGAGCGCGGTGTTCCCGGCAGATGGCACCGGAGCCCCGCGGGTCCGCGCTCCCTCCAGGCGCTCCCGCAGCACTGCAGGGAACGGGGGACACACACGGATCCCCTTTTCCAGCCGTTCTTATCTCCGCCCCACGGGCTCGGCGCTTTTAACCCTGCCGCGTTTCGTCAGTGTTGGTATTTTTCAGACCTTAATGAGCACCGGGTGTCTGTTAAATATCCAGGGAAATCCCGGAGAGTGATAATCGTTTGGGAAATATACGCGAAGTATTTGGCGAATAATTTGGGGAAAATAATACTTGCTAATTACTTCAGTGAAAAATATAGTATGTACTAGTCAAGCTGGGTGTAATATAAAAATACCTCAGTACTTATAAAAGATAAATAGGAGTTACAAAAATGCAGATAGGCACTGGATCTACATGGACAAGAATCTGCTTAGTAAAAACCTTGGGATGCTGTCCTGACTCTTTAATTCCAGTGTCTCAAGCTGGTCCTCAAATGGGCATCCTGAATCTGTGATTCTGCTGCAGAACCAGCACCTGGACAAACACTCACCCACCACATTTTAAATGCTCTCATGGTGTAACTTTTGTTCAGTCACACCTCACCTTTTGAATTTTTTTCGCTAGGAACAGTTGTTTCCTCGTTTTATTCTATTGTTCCTTAAGAGAGAAATGCTTTTGACTTGTTCTGTATTTCAGATCATCTTCCTCCTGCTTTGTTCACTAAAAGCAGGGACAGACATATTAACTGCAGCCATAAATATTTTTTTTTACAGCAGAATATTTATCTTGCTGCATGGGTTGGTTGAGCTCAGGGTTGCAGACTTTAAAAAACAGCTTCCCTGCTCTGAAGAACCCAGATACTTAATTAAGGCAGATAAGGCAGAATAAATAAAAAACAAGACAAAACTTCTCCTGCTTTGAACCACCTCTAGGGAGCAGGTCTTGGCAAGAGAAAAGAGAGACTGTAAAGCTGTAATAATAATAATAATGATAATTAATTGTATTTATAAAGCATCCCCTAATGGCTCTGGATGCTACATAACGATTTAAAATACAATTGAAAGCAACAACAGCAACGAGAAGCCAAATGAGGAAGGATTGTAAAAATAAAGGTGTTTATTGCAGTAGATAATAAGATTTCAGTGTGCTGGTTTGGGGCTCTTCTGCAGCATGGACACATGGACATCAATTGGGAGCATCTGAGGATTCGCAGTGAATTCTGCAGACTTGCAGATTGCAGACTTTGATTACAAAGAGCAAATACATTTTACAGCCTGGTTTGCATGTCACTGTCTCTGCTTTATTTCCTTTCTGTATCCCAGCCAGACAGACGACGTAACTGAACGCAGCCCAATTTATGTTTATGCTTCTGGATTGGCTTTCAGGCTTTTCTGCCTGCATTTGATAGGGGTAAATACGTATTTATGTTCGATTTTGGAAACAAAGAGAGAACAAATCTGTGGGATTTGGGGAGGCTGGATCTGCCCTCACGGGGCCAGCGGGAAGTCACAGAATGGTTTGGGCTGGAAGGGACCTTAGGGAAGGAGTCCTGGCAGGAGTGGCTGAAGGAGTTGGGGATGTTTAGCCTGGAGAAAAGGAGGCTCAGGGGTGACTGTATGGCTCTTTACCACCCCCTGACAGGAGGTGTTAGCCGGGGGAGGGTCAGCCTCTTCTCCCAGGCAACAGCGGCAGACAAGAGGACAGTCTCAAACTGCAGCAGGAGAGGTTTAGGCTGGATGTTAGGAAGAAGTTCTTCACAGAAAAAGCGACTGGGCACTGCAATGTGCTGACAGGGTTGGTGGAGCCACCATCCCTGGAGGTGTTTGAGGAAAGGCTGGATGTGGCACTGAGGGCCACGGTCCGTTTGACGAGGCAGTGTGCTGTCACAGCTTGGACTCGTGACCTCAAAGGACTTTTCTCATCCTGGCTGGTCCTGTGCGACCCCGTGTGTGCCATCACAGCTCTCCCCCGGAGCAGCTTGCTCAGCGGCTCAGCCCGGCCCGGGACACTCCAGGCACGGCGCGCCCGCGGCTCCTCCGAGCGAGCTGCGCCAGCGCCTCTCAGGCACGAATTTCTCCGCAGCAGCCCAGCGTGCAGCCCTTCCCCGCTGCTCCATCCCTCGGTGCCCGGTGCCCGCTCTGAGGGCGTGGGGGGGGCCGGCCCGGGGCGGCGGTGCCCGCTGCCCTGAGCCCGGGTCTCCAAGCCCGCTGCCCGGTGCTCCGAGCCCGGTGCTCGGTGCCCGGTGCTCTGACCCCGGGTCTCCAAGCCCGCTGCCCGGTGCCGGCTCTGAGGGCGTGGGGGGGGCCGGCCCGGGGCGGCGCTGCCCGGTGCTCCGACCCCGGTGCCCTGAGCCCGGTGCTCCGAGCCCGCTGCCCGGTGCTCCGACCCCGGTGCCCGGTGCCCTGAGCCCGGTGCTCCGAGCCCGCTGCCCGGTGCCGGCTCTGAGGGCGTGGGGGGGGCCGGCCCGGGGCGGCGCTGCCCGGTGCTCCGACCCCGGTGCCCGCTGCTCCGAGCCCGGCGCCCGCTGCCCGGTGCTCCGAGCCCGGTGCCCGTTGCCGGTGCTCCGAGCCCGGTGCTCCGAGCCCGCTGCCCGGTGCTCTAAGCCCGGTGCTCCGAGCCCGCTGCCCGGTGCCGGCTCTGAGGGCGTGGGGGGGGCCGGCCCGGGGCGGCGCTGCCCGGTGCTCTGAGCCCGGTGCTCCGAGCCCGGTGCTCCGAGCCCGCTGCCCGGTGCTCCGTGCCGGCTCTGAGGGTCGTGGGGGGGGCCGGCCCGGGGCGGCGCTGCCCGGGGCGGGGGCGGGCGCGGGGCCGCGCGGCGCGGCAGCGCCCCCTGGCGGGGCGGGGCGGGGCGTGCGCGGCCGGCGGGCGCGGAGCGGAGCGGGAGCGCAGCGGGAGCGGAGCGGGATGGCGGGCGCGCTCACCGACGTGCTGGGAGAGGTGCTGGTGGCCGCCGACGGCGAGGAGGTGGCCGTGTCGGCGCTGGCCGCCCGCGGGGTCTCGCTGGTGGGGCTCTACTTCGGCTGCAGCCTCGGCGGCCCCTGCGCGCAGCTCGGCGCCAGCCTGGCCGCCTTCTACGGGCGCTTCAGGGGGGAGGCGGCGGCGGCCGGCGGGCAGCGCCTCGAGATCGTCTTCGTGTCGGCGGAGCAGGAGCAGCAGCAGTGGCAGGAGGCGGTGCGGGCCATGCCCTGGCTGGCGCTGCCTTTCGCCGACAAGCACCGCAAGGTGAGACCCGCGGCCGGGCGGGGGGCGGCGGGGCGCGCCCCGGGCTTTGTCTGGGGGCCGCGGGGCTCGGCCGGGGTGGGCGCTTTCCAGAAAGTTCCCGGGGGAGCCGGGGAGGCGGCGGCTGCCGTCCGCGGGGCCTGGGGGCCGCGGCCCCGGGGGAGCCCCGCGGGAGGGGAGCCCAGCGCTGGGCGTTGCGGGCAGCGCGGGCGGCCGGAGCCGCTGGGCTGCAGGTGAGGTGCGAGGGGAGCGGCTCCTCCGAGCCCAGACACGGGCACGGCGCCGCTCAGCTGGGCGCCCGCCGAGGGCAGGGTGCCCGTGGGCTCCTGCGTGGGTTCGGGCACCGAGCGGAGCCGTGGCCTCCGCCAGCCCTGGGAGGACACGCGGTGGGTGAGGAGCGAGCGAGCCCGGCTCGGCCGGGAGCTGCTGGCGATGCTGCCCGGCCAGTTGGTGCGATGGGGTTTGTTCCTCTCGTCTGCTGTGTTCGATGCTCCAAAGTCGCAGCCTCTCATCGGTAAGAGTTCAATCTGAAAGAAAATGGACAGAAAGCACGCTAAAGACCCAGACGGGGCAGGCTGTGAGGAAAAGGAAGGCGCAGGCTGAGCCTCCACTTCGCAACGAGCTTGCAACGCTTGAAAGAAAAAAAAAAAAATCCTATTTACGTATCTAATCTCTGCAAGCAATTTTGTAAGAATTGAAAAGATGGTGCCCCACAGTGCCATTTCTAAACATCTTCCTGGCTGGTGGTTGAGGCAGCGGGCAGGCTGGCTCAGCTTTGGCTGGGATTGGGATAACGCTGGTACCTGCAGGGCAGGGGGCGGCTGAGCCCCCTCAGGCATCCCCGGTGTCTGCACACCGCGAGGCTCTGCTGGGATGAGAGGGATGACATCTTCCAGGATGGGTCTCCGAGCCCTGTTCTGTTCCTTAAGTATAGGAATTGTTTAAGGAAAAGTTGGCTGTTGTCTGGCAGTGCCGTGTAGTGTCCGTGCTGCTGGGATGTAGCTTTGGAACATGGATTTGCCTTTTTTTCCCTTGTTTGCCGCCGTTTTTTATCGCTAAGCCCCCATTTCTGCAAA
Organism: Sitta carolinensis; assembly: GCA_032173965.1. Taxonomy (NCBI): domain Eukaryota; kingdom Metazoa; phylum Chordata; class Aves; order Passeriformes; family Sittidae; genus Sitta; species Sitta carolinensis. The sequence continues at coordinate 3,122,657 of CM063299.1, read as the reverse complement.
AACTCTTACGTATTTAATGCTGTGCACCTGGATGATGATGCTGCCCAAGGCCCCCAGCTTACCCCTTTGAATCCCAGACACTTCTAACTGGGAGCTTATCCAAATGTTCGGGATCTGAGCAGTTTCATTAATCAGAGGAGCTGCAACAGAAGCTTTATCCTTCTGAGAAACTACAGTTTAACTCAGGTTTGTTTTAAACCAAACCCTCTTCCTACAGGGATGTGAAAACACTGTGGTTCCAATTAGTAGTGACCATTTCCCTACAGAACATTTCAGATTATTTAGATGGTGGGACTTCTACTTGCCATATTTGCTTTAAAAATTCCACTGCAATGTAGTTAAATGGTTGGGAAATTGTAGAAGTGGAAGGTGGCATTAATTTTACATGCTGGCCAATGCTTCCATCTATTAGATTGCAAGAAAACATGAAATAAAAAGATTATGGGGTCTTAAATCTTATTCCAAGAAGCCCTGAGTTAAATTCAGGATTATTTTTGTGTGGAGTGTAAAGTAATTGAAGCTCACGCTGTATATTTTCAAAACTAAGCAGATGTGATGTGGCTTTGGAGGAAGCTTAATCTACGGATAACAGAGAACCTATTTGTAAGTTGTAAGGGCAATTATGTCAGGATATCAGATTTCTAAACAGGAGATTTATAACCTGTAGCTCAGGCAGTTAGACGTTTCCTTGTATAATAGGCTGATTTTTTAAATAGTCGTCTTAATGACCTGACTCCCCAGAAAAGCACAAACTTTCTATTTTTCAAAAACATGCCAGCGAGAGCTGGGGATGTCGAGCATATGTTCAGTATCTCACGGGCTTAATTTGTTTTAAAACAAAAGCATTAGAGGAATGTAGGCAGTGCTTTTGAGTTATGGTTCCTTTGCACTAAGGGATACTCCTAAACCCCAGCGAATTATATAGATTTATGGGAAGAAAGGGGTATTATAGATGCAGGGTAGAGACAGCAAGAGAGGTGGGAACACTGAGAGCTCTGTCCCTGAGCTCTCAGCTCCCCATCCTTGCAGGCTTCAGAGCTTGTCTGGGAGAAGCTCTGCCCAGCAGGGTGGAGTGTGATGATGCCCAGATCTTCCCAAGTCCTTTCTAGCCAACTCTTCCCACTGTGGGTTGGTTACTTTATCTGCTGAGGCCATGAAAGCTTTCTGGAGAGATGATGGCTTCCTATCCTATATAAAAGCATCAATTTTGTTGCTCAGTGTTATTGGAAAATACATCTTTTAAGGTCCATCTGTCATCATGCTCATCATCTTTCTCTGGTGTACTCTTTGTTCTTCTACATCTCTCCTTCTTCCAAACCCTGGGCACCAAACGTTGATAGATCTTAAAACCCAGGCTCCTTTCTGGGTTTGCAGTACAATTCCCACAGTCCTAAAAGTAAATTGGCATCTTGCTCTGGTGGTTATTGGGGAAAGTAGATGGAATAGTCAAAGCAAACAGCCACTCTTGGTTGAATGCCTCAGTAACTCAGTAATGCTGGGGTGCAGTTACCAGGGACAACCAGTTCAATTGGAGTAACTTCAACACACAGCAATTTTTGCCTCCAAACCAGTAATAAAAGAAAGCAGTACAAGTCAGCAAACATCTGGCCGTGGGGAAAGCCTTTGATTAATGAGGAGGATGGCATTATGCCTCTGTCTGAGCCAGACCTTATTACTGGGTGGGTTTTTTTTTTTCAAGGACAAAACCAGAACGTGCCAAATGAGATTGGAGGCCTTTAACTCGTGGTGCACGTCCCTCAGTTAAGTTGGTCAGCCCCGGATTTGGGCAGTCACAGGTAGCTTTTGGTAATTGATCTGTCTTCTGATACTGCCTGGCGTGGCTGAGCAGAGCCCTGGGGAGAAGATGTTGCTCCGTGTCTTCGTTTTGGTTTCACATCACCCCGTTGTTGTCTGTTTGCATGGACATCTGCTCGAGTTCTGGGGGGTTGATTTAATAACAGCTTTAATATCCTGATTGCTGCTGAGAGCCTCAGCAGTGTAAACAGCCCCCATCTGCCTACGTGCCCTGATGTCCCCCAGCACCCACAGTGAGGTGTCTCCCTTCCTGCTGTCGGAAGGATCCCAGATTTCTCCTGGTGAGCTCCACACCATCCCTGCTGCAGAGACCACCTAAACTCAGGGTGATTTTAGGGGCTTTTCAAGCCTTTATGGCACACAGGCTGTTGGAGGAGTGCTGTGTTGCTGTGGTCATCTCTGCTAAAACATGATAAATCATCCACATTCTCCACTGAGTAGATCCTTTCTCGTGGTTCTGCATGAGTGGGAGAAAGGAGAGTTGGAGTGCTGGAGGAAAAAAAAGTCTACAGTGAGAGAGCAGCAGTTTGTCTTTTGCTGTTGTTTATTTGCTTTTGCTTTTGTTTTTACTTGTTACTTTCTTGGCCCAATCCTCTTCCTCATTCTTTTTAATCTTGAATTTTCTCCTGACTCTTCCTTGGTGCATCCTGCAGTGGTGTTGGGGCTGTGCTTTGCCTCTCTTGTGTTTTGTGTTTTTCTGCTGTATTTATGCATCTGGTTGAGTGTTGTACAGATTCTTCTTGGGAAGGCTGAGATGCTTCTGTTCTGGATTTAAATAAATGCAAAACATGCTGATTGTTTTTCTGTGATTATTCAGTCAAGTATCTGAAAATAATTTGAGGATCTCCCTTTGCTCACACTGGTAAATTCCCTTTGGTTGGGACAGAGTGTTTTCCCTTTATCTGAAAAGATCATCTGCCATGGGAGCCTCTCCTAATAAGACACCAGGTACTAATTTTGTAGGTAGACTTTATGAGAAATGGTGGGGAGAAGATAGAAATGTTGTTAGACAGTTTTTTAGTGGAGGAAAAAATCTTCAAACCCTTGATTACAGTTTAAGGTATACCCTGATTTTCCGGGACTCAGAACTTTTCTGTTTGAAATTGCCATCTGCTGAGTTCTGGGAGGCAAGTGGTCAGCACAGATGTGGGATTTGTCTTACAGAAGATTTTGTAAATCACTTGAAGCAGCTTTTGAATTTCATCATATAAAAATATCTAAGTAATCACTTTCAGCTGTATTCCTGACTTTATATTTCTGGGGTGGGAACGTATATGAAATCTTTGGCTTGCAGAGCTGTAGATTTGAAAAATATGGTCTTTTCATGACATCAGGCTATTGAGTAAGAAGCAAGGCATTAGCAGCACCAACTGATTCTTTGTTTGCTTTGAAACTTTGCTGGTTCTGAAATGTAAGAATGGGAGATGTATGAAGGGAGCAGAGGGAAGCCTGTGTGCTGTTTTTCATTGTGGCATCTTAATCCAGATGTTGAAATGGAAACGTTCGTTTAAAAACGCACGGTTGACAATTTCATTTGTTACTCTCAGGTTGCAGGACCCAGCGAAGGAACTTTACTTTGTAAAGTAATCAGTGCATAGTTCTTCTCCAAAAATGCATTCTTTAGAGGCTGAACACGTAGCAGCTTTACAAAAGAAAGTGCAGAACAATGGAGCGTTTTTCCCCGCGATTTTGGAGACGTTCAACAGTGAACTGCAATTATGAGTGAGGAATAAGCTATTCAGTATTTCCACATTGTGCAAATGACATCGAAGCCAAAACATTTTGACTTCTTCTTGTTGTTGTTGATGCCTTTTTTCCAAATTATTTCTGTGTGTGTTTTACACAGCTTTTACAGTCACCCTCCATACAATTAGCAGTCTTCTCATGCCAAGACCCTAATCCTCTGTGAAATCCCCATAAGCATCAGTAGGCTGCAAGTCTGGGGACTGTGTCCTGGTCCTGCAAGAGCTGCAAAAACACCACTGACGTCCGTGGAGGTTGGATTTCCCCCCATATCCAAACTGTTGCCTGCCTGAGAGCTTTCCCTGGGGGAGAATTAGTATTTTAAAAGTCTTGCTGACGTGTTGTCTGCTGTGGTGTTTATTACATCCTTCAGTGGGTAATTGCCCACGTTTTAGGACCTGCTCTGAAAGTCCTTGGGCATCTTTCCATTATCAAATCCTCCTGGCTCCAGGCTGGGGACAAGCAGTTTGCTGATCACAGGATTGGTTCTTGAACAGGTCCCTATACACATCCCATCCAAAAAACTGACATCAAGTTTGCATGGCCTTTGGACAGTGGTTCAATAACATTTTAGTTTGAAATTCAGTAGCTGTCTCCTTGTTCAGTACTCAATCCATTTGTATTGTTGCCCACAGGTATTGCTTAGTACTAGAAAGTTTGAGCGAAATTCATGGTGAGTTCATTGCTGGCAGGTTCAGGTTTTGGAAGAGTCCAGGATGGTTTGGGGTTTTTTGATCCTTTCTCATGGACAATCTTTTAGTGTTTCAAAGCAGAGTATGTGGGACTGGGGTAAGGTTTCACTTCTGAATTGCATCTGGGTAGAGCTCTCTGTTTTGCATTCCTGGTTTGTTTTTTTTTTTTTTTTCAGCCACGCTCCCAGCATGGAAGTTGGAGCATGGTTTTAATCTAAGTCAATCAGAAAATATTGCAGTTTTTGGTGACCACACCAGGGGATCCTTGTCCTAACCCTCCTCCCCAGTAATCCAGATTCAACATAGTGATTGCCTGCTCCTTATTGCTAGAGTTTGATGTGAAATGTGGGGATCAAGGGACACTAAGAGGGCACGAGAGGCTGTGGTACAGCAGGCTGAACTCTGAATTCCGCAAAACACATTTGAGCAGCGCTTGTCTGAGCATTTGATGATGAGAAGCTCATTGGTGTGTGTGGATTGCTTCCTCCTCCTTCCCCTCCCTATTTTTTTTATCAGGGATACAAGTTCCAAGCAAAATATTCCAAAGTGATATTTAATTACTCTCTAAAATGCAACTATTTGTCTTATCAGCCATGTGGATTTCTATTTGCTACTTTGATTTGACAGTTAGTAGTTTGTAATTTTTGAAAAGCTTACACGCTCCAGGAATCTGTGATTTTTATGCTTTTGAAAGTCGAGATGTTGAATTAACTGCAGCTTTGAACTATTCACGGGTAATTTCAGGCCCCCCACTTTCAGCAAATAACAAGCTGACTCCTGAGCTTTCAGGCTGGGTTGAATACTGAATAATCACGACTTTCTAGCTGCGTGTGCTCTCTAAACTGGTTCCATGGCACATCACAGCGTAATGCACGATAGGTTTGAAATGTTTTTGTAGACAGATCACTTTGTGCCATCTCCAGATAATAACGGTTAGGAAAGGAGGGAGTCCTGCCAGCCTGGGGAGGGGGCTTGGATTCATTACAGCTTGGGCTTTGGGCACATTGATTCCTCTCTGTTCTTGGGGGGGGAGCCCAGATGGGGGATTTGGGGGTGTTCTGGGGAGAGGGATTTCTCCAGCACTGCCTTGATGTCCCTCTGCAGGGCAGCTTCCTACAGAGCTGGCTGGAACTGCTGCTTCTCAGCTGATGCTCTGGAGGCAAAAAACCACAATCAGAGTTAAATCTGTAGGTTGCAAATTAAAGACAGGGTCAGTGGAGAAACTGGGAGTGGGATGAGTTGACAAGTAAGCAGACAGACCTGTTAAATTCTCTCGTGGGAAAGTGAATTATATGAGTATTTCAGATTACAACATGAATGCCTTGTCTCATAGCTGATCACGTTTTCATCATCTCAGTTTTCCAAGGAAAATGCAGAGTCTTATTGATTTGGCATAGAGCACACACAGCTAATGGAAGGGTGGAACTAAAAGGATGCAGGAATGTTTCCTGCATATTCTCACGTCTGTCTTTCAGCACTGTGAACAATTGCAACCAACAATTAATATGTAAAGAATTTGCAGTCTTTATTTAGAGTGAGCGAGTGCCTGCTCAGTTGCATCAGGGCAGTAGCTGAGTATCTGCAATCTGATCAAATCCATGCTGGGGCTCAGCAAGCCCTTAGACCTAAAAACAAAGGGATGGGAGCCCACAACAAGGCACAGGACAGGGTGGGGCTGCAGGGTCCCTGCCTGTGTGGGGAGAGCCCAAACACCACAAAGAATCTGGTCCCTAAAGGATGCACTCCAGCTGCAGAGACCAGGGATGGTGCATGGGAGGGGAGCAAACCCTCTGCTGCAGGCTTGTGATGAGGAAGGCAGCAGGGATACCCTGGGATAATTCTTGGATGCATTTCCAGGCAGACAAGGCACTGTAAGCAGCAGGGTGGTGTGGGATATTCATTGCGGGGTGGTTTTTGCAGCATTGGAATCTGTCCTGTCCAGCCAAGGAAAGAAGCTCCAGGGTCCTCCAGCAATATTTTGTCTGCCTTTGCAACTGTGGTTAAATCCAGCCTGACTTTAAAATGTTTTAATGGAGAAAAGGTGAAAAAGTCCCTATTTAAAACGAATTTGGCAAGAGTAACCAGATTTTAGTTACATGCTTGAGGGTGTAAAAAATAGCTGGTGGCATCCTCAGCTGTGGGCTGAGACCCCAGGGAGTGGGTGGCAGCTGGCACAAGGGGTCAGATCCCACCAGGAGGGATCTCAGCAAGGCTGGGCTTTGACAGCTGAGAAGGGAACATTGTTTTACGTTTCAGGACAAGGATTTAAAAATCTGTGTGAGAATTAAGTAATGTTTGCAGAAGAGAGTACAAGGCGACTGAAACAAATTGCAACTGCATGAGCGAGCCGGAAAGAGAAATTCTAGTTCTCCCTCCTTCCCGGGAGATTCCTACTAGAGAGATGAAGTCATGGCTATGATTTCATGAGTGTTAGCTCAGGATGCTGACAAATGACCCCCTTTGATTTGGGGCAGGCTGACGGCGACACTGCTCTGCCTCTCTCCCCATGCCCTGGCAGTCACTGCCCTTGCCAGGATGGTGGCAGAAGCGGGCACTGCTTTCCCAGCCAAGCTGATCCAGCTCAGCATTTGCTTTTGAACTGCCACTGCTTCATCCTTGGTTCCAGCTCTGAGCTGGCTTTGGTAAATCCTGCTGGGCAGAAGGCAGCAGCCCAGGGATGGGCAAGCAGCAGCCTTGTCGAAGCCAAAACGTCTCCATCAACACCCGAGCCCGTGCCTGGCGTGGGGAGCATTAATGGTACCCAGCAGTTCCAGCCTGGCTTCCAGAACAAGCAGAGGGTGTAGGATCTCACCCTCCTGACTCTCAGCATTGTTGTAGGAGTCCCTTTTGGAAAAAGTGTGAAATTTATTGTAATACACGCTGAGGATCTTATGGCGGATCTGAGCTGCTAAATCCTCTAAACCTGAGCCTGCAGCTTCATTGACAGGGCCTCTCACTTCACTCAGCTCCAAGCTTATGGTTTCACTGCTCCAATATTTTTCCATACATGGAAGCATTCCTGCCCCAGCCTGGGCTAATCCTGACATGCCACTGCATCTGGATGTTAGCTCATTTCTCACAGCTGACACTGTGCAAAGGCAGATGTCTGAACCTACTTTTGTTTAAATAGATGTAATTCAGCCAGCAGAAATCTCACTCCATAGGTGAGCATGGGGAAAAAAAAAAAAAAAAGAGAACGAAAAAAAAGTGTTTTTCCATTTTATGAAGCACACAGGGCTGTTGGGTGGATGAACTGGTCACCAGGAATGCCATACTTTGGAAATGTATAGTTTAGTTTGCAGAGGCAAAGCACGGATTTGTTGTCTCTAAACCCATCTCCTTGCTATGACTCTTTCAGTGGAGAGGGGCCCCTTCCCATCCCATCAGAGGATGCTCCTGGTTGTTCTGCTCTGCTCTGCTGGCTCTTCAAAGTCTCCAGGCTGTCTGGTGTGTATTTAGCAGCTCGCTGGAGCTGGGACTGCTGCACTCCTGCAGCTGAGCCCAACGCCTCTGCCATCCCAGAGAAAGAGATGCTTGTGCTGCTGAGCTGCTGCTTGAGCCTGTTTATAATCCCTTCCTCACCAGGGCGGGCTGTAGGATTTAATTAAATGTCTGTGAGGTGCTCTGCAAGCCTCTGCTGAAAGGCCCTGCGTGAGGGCAGTGCCTTTCAATAAAAGCTAGAGACCTTCCCCAGCCGCTGGGAAAGAGCTGGAGCTGAGGCAGTGAGACCCAAGCTGTTGAATGTGAACAGATGTTGGTTCTCCCCCACTTGGGTAGTTCACAAGGATTATCCTGCCTCTCCCAAAATAAAGGAGAAGCACAGGGATTTTAGTGGTGTTGTCAGGGATCTCAGCTCCATCCCCTTGTGCTCGCTGCTGGTTGAAAGGTTGCACGCTGGGCTGGAGATGTGTGGGGGGATTTGGTTGTGGGCTGTGCCCTTGTGTTTGCAGTTCAGCATCCACTTGCCTGGCCCTTGCTGGGGGTCCCAGTTTGTTCACTCTTTGCTTGGCTGCTGCTGTTGTGTGCAGGAGTAAGACAAGCTGAACTGAGCCAGGGTAAAACAGGTTTCAAATGAACCAAGCTGTGTGATGGCGTGGGAAGGAGATGACAATTTCCAGATCTGCTGTCAGATCTGTGAAGCGGATGAAACTTCCTCTGTGTGACTGTTTCAACCCCTGAGAACCAAGTGAGTCCAAGAGCTGTTGGAGTGTGTGGTGTCCCCAGCCCCACTGAGGGACTGCTGTCCCTCTGTCTGCCCTCCCAACTGCAGCTCAGGGTCCGAGCAACTGCAGCACCCTGGTCCTTGTGCACAGTCCTGGCTCTGGTGGGATTTGCAGCATCAGACAGGTCACCAGAGCATTAGAAATGTTCTTCCCCTTCATGTTTTTCTCACTACTGTTCTGTCTCTCTCTGGGCAAATCAAAGGGCACCCGGCTACAAATCCTGCCTTGCAAGTACTGCCTGGGTGTTTGGCTTGCAGGATTGCTCCTTTTTTATCAGCTGATATGTGGTGTTTTAAGAGGGCAGGGAGCAGTGCTTATTTGCTTCTGAGAGGCTGATGACTCTATGAGCTGATTTTTTTAGGATGCTCCCTTTTTGGTTCAGGTTTGTGGCCATAGAACAGAGGTCCCTGTGCTCTTACGTTACAGGCTGCTTCTAATGAGCTCTTCCCTGTAATTTCTGCTTGGAAATTTGCAAATAGCTTCATGCTTAGGGAAATCCTGCTGGCTTCACCCCCATGGGCAGGAAAGCAGAGGTGAGAGGGGGCTGGATAAGTGACCAGAGTGGGGCTCTGCCTCTGCCACAGCCGTGATTTCCAGGTCCCAGCGCTCCCAGGAAAAGCCCCATGTCACACATGAACATGACATGAGATTGTGCTCTGCTTCCCTCAGCCGTTGCCCCCTGCTGCTGCTGTGCCGTGTGCTTCCAAAATCGCTTCGTTCCGGGGTTAGAAAAGACCCATTTTTGTGTCCTAAAGCACTGGATTTCACAGATAGCAAAGGGGAAAGGTCTTAATGCCTGCAGCTTGATCTGCTAATCTGAAAGCATGGGAAGTTGTTCCTAGGGAGATTTGCTGCCTGGCTTTCTCAATGCGACTTCGCACAAATAGGGTTTGTTCCTACAATGAGCCGGAGCAGCTGGATGCCTCCCACCAAGATTGCTGATTTTTAGGTCTTTGATTTCAGCAGAGACACAGAGCAATAAATTAAATGAGTAGGGGAGTTTCAGAGAGCAGTACAGATGGTGGGAAACTGAGGGTAGGGACTACTTAAGTGCAAACGTATGGCACAGCTTCCACTCCTTTCTTTCTTAAAGGAATGGAAAATACTATGGGCTGCTGTTCCAGGGATTTTGCCTCCTCCTTGTCTTCAGAGACCTTCAGACCACCTCTGTTACAGTGCTTTCTTGATACAAAAATGAGTGTCCTGTGTGTGCTCCTGCCTGTGGCACAGCAATGCCCTCGGTGCTGTCTTCATCCCAGTCTCATCCTGGTTTGCTGCATGCTTGGTTTTCTGCTTTTCTCCCTGGGAAATGAGTTTTTTCTATCTTCTGGTTTACTTTCCTCAATAGGTCTGACCTGGTTTTGCTTTTGTTAAGCTGTGAGGATTCAAGTGAAACTATTTCACTCCTTTGTCCCCTTCTGTCTGCATCAATTCTATGTGTCCAGTCTGATGGTTTAATTACTGTGTGTGACAGGAGCATCCAGGGCCTCGGCTGGTGTTTATCTTTTAGGTGGTGCACAAAATAGATGTTTGTCACCCTGATGGCTTCCAAGGTGAGTTTTTGCCTAGAGAGGCAGTTTTCAAACCAGTTAATTGTCGCGTTGTGAAGCAGAGGAGTAGGTGACTGTCCCTGCCTTTCCCTGCAGGCATGTCCCTGCCAGGATTCGGGACCAGTGGCTCTTCAGGTGGAAAGATGGGGATGTGGTAGGCTAGGAGGGGCCTCCTAGGTTGGGAAGAGATGTTTTGGAGAGGGATGGCAAGTGTGAGAGAAGCAGGTGGATGGAAGGAGAGAGGCATGAGGACCAGGCTGGAGCAAGGAGTGGTGCCTCACCTGAAAAGTCACTTTGCTTCAGACAGCCCAGATTTGAATTGCAGGATTGACTCGATTTTCAAAATTAAACTCCCTCTGAGCCCTGCATGTTTTGTGTTGTTCTTTGGCAAGGGCTGACCGAGCAGTGGCCTCATGTTGAGCCACATCCAGATCCTGGTTTGATGTTCATCCCCACGAGGATTTGCTGCAGGCTTTGCCTCTGAAAAGGTGGAGTCATCTGCATAAACCCCAGTAAGTCTCTAGGTTAAGGGGCCACCAAATACCACCTCTGTCTACCACCATCCCTCTAATTATGAAAATAATAACCCCAGGCAGAGCTTACGGCCCTGCTGGCGGCTCAGGGTCTGTTGTGCTGGGCTCTGTTCAGAGAACTGCATTTGAAGGAGATTGTCCTTACCCTGCAGTTGGTTATGTAGGGCTGTGTGTTACCTCCCCACAGTGACAGGCCAGGCTTGATGCTTTCTGCCTTGTGGACACACAGATTTGGGAGATGGAAGGGGAAGTGCTGACTTCCCTTCCACCTCATGGGTGCTGCCTTCTCCAGGATTGAAACTAGAAATGGGATTTACACCTGGCAGGTGGCTAGGACATAATAAGTTCCCTAAAAGTCATCTCTGGCTGAGTGCATGTTCATCTGTTTCCTCCCCTCCTGAGAGCTGGAGCAGGGATTATCCAGAACCAATCCTGTTACCCAGCTGCCTCCCCAGTGAAGGAGTCGCAGGACAGGGGCGCCCCATGGAACATAAATCTGTTAGCACATGACATCACAGGTGAAGGCTTTTTAGGGTTTCTTTGCCAGAAAGTGGCAGTGTTGATTGCCAGATTTAGTAGTGAAGAATTTGAAGTTGTGATTCATCCATCAGTCTATGTCTTAAGTAGGCAGTGGTAAAGGTTAGGAAAATCTGTGTATGTATTAAGTGTTTCCTCTTCGGGAGCTGAGAACCCCTTAGGTGCAGCAATTACTATTTTACTTAATTGAGATTGAAATACCAAACGCTCAGAACATGCCAGCTCGTGTCTGTTGTGGGGAAAACTCAATTGCTCAAGAGAAAGGGCTTTTCATCCTGTCTGGATAAAAATCTATTGAAAAGAAAAATACCTGACATTTTTTGGTCGTCTGTTCATATGTCTGTCTGGGCCCATGAAGGTGGTTCTTGGTGGGGAATGTCATTTGTGAGGCAGCTCCCAGAAAGGAAAAGGGTTCTTTGCTCATTCTCAGACTTGTGGTATTTAGTTTGGTATTTTACCTTGTAATTACTCCAGCAATTAGCACAGCTACAGATTTTGTCTTCCCTCTGCTGCTCTGCCTCTCGCATGGCATTTGCTGGCCCTGAGGATAAACCTGCCTTGTGCAAAAGCACAGACTGGCCCTGGAGAGGCTTTGGTGAATTTAAGGGAATCAGGATCCATGTGGATGTTGACTCTGACGCTCTGCAGTCAATAAGACCATCCCTGAGCTGCTCCTGCACAAGTCAGTGCTTTGCCTGTGTCCACCTACAGCTGCTTAGTGACATAAAAATGAGGGGCAAGCGAGCTGTACCTGTTTTCCTTCAGCTGTTAAATAATTCCAGTCATCCTTGCAGTAGTTGGTGCTGTGGGTTCATGGCCAGAACGATGCTGAGAACGTGAACCTTGTAAAAAGAAATTAAACTTCTTCTGTAGCTGAGCAGATTGGACATTGTGTCACAGAGATAGAAAAGTCCTGCCTGACACGAGCTTGGGCAAACACTTTTCATGCCATTTCGTGCTTTTTTTTTCTCCACCATTACTCACAGCATTTGCTTTGTTCAGAGCTTCAAGCTATGTGAACCGGTGTGTAATTGCCCCGGAGGGTACATCACAGTGACACAGAGCCGCCAGACACCTTCTGATTTCAAAGTGCCATTTACTCACACATTTTCAGTGTTTCTTGTTTGTGCTGGTGAAAGCAGCTCCCGACAGGGAAATGGATATTGGTGTGAGCAGCTCCTGCTGCTGCCCTGAGCCTGTTCAGCTCCTCGGGTGAATGAGCAGCTTCATTCCAGCTTCCCTGGTAGGAGCCACTGAAGGGCACTGCAGGGTTCCTCCCCGCTTGCTTGGCTAAATGTTACTAAAGAAAATAAGTAGATAATCAAGTCCAGACCTTTTTGCAGGAGTTGCTGTGCTCTCCTTCTCCTCACAGTGAGCAGAGGGCCCCCACTGTGTTGGAGGAGCCTTGTTGGCTTGGTGGGGTGCAAAGATCCTGCAGTGACCACCCAAAGAAAAATGCAGAATCCCAGTGCTCTGGTTGCTGTCCCTGCACTCTCCTGCCTGTAGCAGCCTGTCTGAGCCCATTTGCTGCTCAGTTATGAGCTCTTCTTCATTCTGTTAATACTCTACTTACCAAAAGATGTTGGAGCCAGATGAATTTTCTGCAGAGGATTTAATTTCATTTGAGAGAAGTGGCAGTTTGTAAAACAATCTATGGGATTAGTGTCACCTCAGCTCCTACACGATATTCCCACCCCCTTCTTGAGTGTTATTTCTTTGAAAGCTGAAATTTCCATTGCTGTTGATGCCCTGCCAGGCACTCCAGCAGGGCATACTCTCCCTTGGATGCAGTTCAAGAAACCATCATTTCTTTTGTCTTATTGTTTCTCATCAAAGGAGAGGAGCACTTTCCCTTCACTGCTCTGCTCCCTGCAGCCCTGGCCAAAGTAGCCATGGATGTTCATCGGTCCAACCTTACTGGAAATGTGAAATGGAAATCATTTTGGTGGCGTGGAAGCTGAAGCATTTGTGTCCTCATGAAAATGGACTTCAGCATTCAAAAATGTGTTTGGAGTACTGGTAGAGGTCTTGATTAAAGCCTGTGCACGTTGCTGGAGTATCTTTAATTTTGGGGATGTATCATTTAAGTAGACTGTGTTGGGTGAACTGGTGTGTGTCTGCCTCCTATGTGTCCACCTGATGTCTCCTTAGCCCCACCTTGATTTACCAGAATGATACTACAACAGCTGGGTTGTTGGGGGGAAACCCCCTTTTCCTAGAGAGAATACAGAGGTTCAGTGGATTTTCAGAGAAAATGTAACGAGTTTCACTGGCAGGAGAACCAGCCAAGCAAGTCAGCAGTGGATTTGAGATGTTGGTTTTGTGGCTTTTGTCTAGCAGAGCCTGAGCAGCATTTGATGTGTAGACATGTTTTCAGACATTTTGCATGGAGAAGGTGTTGGCAGGGCTGTTGTTAACACCCTTGCCTTTAGGCCAAACTATTGAAAATTCGAGTTCAGCTTGAATCTCATTTCAATGGCCTGGAAGGCTGCAATCTGATGGGCTGAAAAAATCTCATCCAACTCCAGCCCTTATTAGGAGCTTAATCTGAAGCACAGCCAAAGCCCAATAAGGCAGAGGGAAAAAAAAAAAAAATAGGCAGTAAAATGGAACAAGAAATGTGTATCCAATTTATAGTATTCCTCTGCAACCTTAATTCATCCCCCTGTATTTGTTACAATGTTGTTTTTAGGATCACAAATGGGTTTTTTCCATGGCATCCCTGCCCTTGCTGCTCCTGGAGGGCAGCTGAGGCAGCCCAGTGAAGGATGGGGTTCCATGTGTGTGTAGGACCTCAGCTCTTCATGGGCTTGGAGGCAAGGGAGTGAGGCAAGTGGTGGAAAAAGAGATGGTAAAGTGCTGGTTAAGGAGATGGGAATTCCTGCTTTGCTGCTGCTGCTGCAGGGCTCGGGGATGATGCTGGGTAAATTGCTTTTCATGCACAAGGAGGGACTTGATTTCCCAGGTCCCCAGGGTGAAGGCTGAGTTGCAGAAGTGCCGAGTGCTCCTGCTGCAGATGATCTCAGGGGAAGTTGTACGTCAAACATTTAAAATGCTGCTCCATGCTATTTATTTTTTTAAAAGGGAGCTAGAGGCTGATTCAGGAACTGGATGCCCAGAGCTCCTCTGTAACTCTTTTCTTCATCTGTAAACCCGAGGTGTTGTGAACGTAGTTCTCTAGGATTTTATGAAAATAAATACAGAAAGCTTTGAGAAGAATCCCAGTCTGCAGTGGCAAGACACCTTCATTTTTGCCTTGGAGCAGCACATGAAAAGTGTGAAGTGAGGAGAGCTGAGTGCTGTGCATGCACAACCAGCTGAAACCGAGAACTGAGTAATTCCTCTCTTGTTGAGCATCTATTCTTGGTTCTAACTGCGTCAGGACTGTGTGCTCACATGGTATGTGGTCATGCTGTAAAGAACCCTGCAAGTGGACCGGATTAAAGCTACAGAGACAGCAAATTTCCAGCACATCCTCGCTTTTCAGGGCTTGGCAGCTGTGCTGTTTTCTTAATGCAGCCCTTCGGGTGCAGTATGGGATAAATCACAGCACTGGGCAAACCAGGAGGGTACAGGCATCACTCTCCAGCAACCAGTGACAAGGAGGAGGCTGAACAGCTCAGTCCTGAAGACGGTAATTCCTTTGCATTTCTGACCTGTGGCATAAAGTTGGGAGGGTTTTGGATTATGCAGGAAGTGTGCAGTTTAGGCTGCTAATGCCAGATGTCTGCTTTTGGCTTATCTGAACGTGGGTTGTGTTTGATCTTTAGTTTGGAGCAGCGTTGTGTGTTGGAGCCTCGCTTGCAGAATAACTCCTTGTGTCCATTGAGGAAGGAGGAGGTTGAGGGAGTTATTTTCTTCTGTGGTTTTATGGAACTCTATACCGTTGTCTGTCTCCAAGGAAGATGTGACGCACGATGGCTTTGCAGCTATGCAGCTGATGGAGAGGCACATAACTGTGGATGCTGCCTCAGGGATGCTCCAGCAAGAGGGTTGGAGAGCCAAGAGGCAGCCAGCATTTCTCCCCCTGCTTCAGTCCCCTTTGGACTTTGCTCCAGCTTATTTCCTTCCCCCCAAAATGTGGATTAGGAGCTGCAAAGCTCTCTGCAGGAAGAGCCCCGTGAGAGGTGCTGTAGGGAGGAAGGGCAGCGCTCAGCCCTGCTCCTCCAGGGCTGTGCAAGGGTTTGAGCAGAGCTCGCTTCCATCAGCAGATGTTGTCAGGCCTGCACAGGCAAAACCTTGCTCTAATTCAGTAATTATAAAAATTCCTGGCAGAAGCTGCGTGTGACTCAGCCGCAGAAAAATTACTTAAGGGAAAAAAGAAAAGTTTACAGAATTAGGCTGACTTTAGCACACAAGAAGAGAAGCTGTGGCTGTCTTTAAATCCACTTGCTCGTCCAGCTTTAGCCCACCCTGTCTTTTCCTGGAGAGAGATGAGATGGGAGAAGCAGAGCAGTGAAGCCAGAGCTCGTCCTGCCTGGCGCAGCTCCCCGAGGCTGTCAGAAGAGGAGGGGTGGATGCTGTTCCTTTTCCTGCCCCTCAGAGCCAGGGCTCAGCCCCGGAGCTGGCGTGGCCCTGCCTGGTGGAGGAGGGCAGGGCAGCCCCTGCCTTCCCTGCCAGCCCCGAGGGCTCACAGGCGGCTGCTGCCTGCTCAGCATTTGCCTTTGCCTTTCCCCTGGCTGCACACCCTGGCACAGGAATCCCAGGAAACCTCACTGGCACAGGAATCCCAGGAAACCTCACTGGCCCAGGAATCCAAGGAAGCCTCAGACAGGTCTTGACTTATCTACATAGGGTGTTTGCAGCACTGTCTCCTAGGGAAGCTGCCTTTTTTTCCCTTTGTAAACATTGGATTTAATTTTATTTTTGTTAAAACCCACATAACTAATTTCCCTTGGAATCTTTTGCAGGCGTCTGCTCTCAGTGTGTTTTGGCCTCGCTGCCCAGTGCTGGTTTTGAATCCCAGTCCCAGTGGTGGGAAGTTTTTAGAATGAATGCCAGTTGTATTTTTTTCTTCAATAGAATCACTGTGGGTTTTGAACAAATATCCTTGGTTTTATATTTTGCTTGCGAGTAGCCAGGATCCAAAGGGTGTGTAGGCAACCACAGAGATTCAGCAGGGATGCAGCACTTCCCCTTTGTCAAAAGTGACTGCATTTTTCTTTTCATTTTGTACCCTAGCATGCACCTCCCTGATCCTGCTGCTGTGCCTGGCTGTTCATGTGTGCCTGTGGTGCAGGCACCCAAGGGAGGTGTGTGGCAGCCCCAGCAGTGAGTGATTTAAAATCACACCTGGGGAGTGTGGAGTGAAACAGTCCTGCCTGGTGCCTCTGGGAGTGGAGGTGTCTTCACTGGCTTGACTTTTCAGGTGGGCAAAATATATTTGCTTGCACTCAGTGCTGAATTTTCTGCCTCCACCGATTCTGCTGTGGTCAGCCCCTCACAGCCACAAGTGTGTGTTACACTGGCTCTGTTGTCCAGGTGCTTTTCAGCATTTCCATTACAAAATCTACTTGCAGTAGCACTTGAGTTGTCTGCAAAGTTGCTGTTATTTGGGTCTTTTGGTTTTATTTTTTCTTTAATACACCATTCACTGAGGAACTTCTAAGAGCACACAGCTCCCTGGTGTCTCCAGTGAAGCAGTAAAACTGTAGCACTCATCAGCTGTACTTTTTATAGTTCCTGTAGTCTGCAGTTTTCTTAGTTCTTTTCCCTTTGATGTTGGTCACTGTCAGAAAAGAAGTTGGAAGCTGGTTGGATAGGTATTAGCTGATTGATGTTATAAAGTGTTAGTAAAGAAATGAGAAGTGACTGTGCAGTGGTGGTATCAGCAAGAACACCAGGGAGAACAGTTGATTTTGGTGTTGGGGAAAATCAGTATAAACTTGTCTTTTGCCTGGTCTGGGAGAGGAAAGCAGAAGTCCTGCAAACAGGTTTGTATCTGCATGAAGCTTTCATAACTGAAGAGCTGTCTATATCCTAGGAGAGGCTTTATTTATTCCTTGGAATCCTGAGTTTTTAGAGCATGTGTTGGCCATGCAGACTCTCAGCTTTGCCATAAATCTGTGTTTTGGCAGTGCTTGTCCAAATGCCATATTAGCCAGAAAGGAGTAGATAGGGGATTAGAGCAGAATCCTTTGCTATTTATGGACTCCCTTGGGGAACCCATTGTAATATTCTTTTGAATGGGCTAAAAGGTAACCACAACAACCCAAAGCTGCAGGTGCTAAATCTTCCCTGTGGCCCTCCTGTAGATCTGCAGGGGGATGGAGGGGGATATTTCAGCTTGCAGATCTGAAATAACCTTGTTCTGGCTTTAACCATCTGCCACCTGCTGATTCCCTGGGATTCGGAGCAGAATCTGGGACTCGTGCTTCTTTATTTACTTATTTTTACAAACAGGCTGGCTTTGGAGCTTTAAATCTCTCCTTCCCTAAGCAAGCACAGAGTTGAAAAGCATTAATTTTGTACAATCTGTGGAAACATCTTTCTTGTAGAAGTTGCTCATCCTTTTTTTTTCCCCTCGGCTTCGGAACCAGCGCGGGTCCTGCATGTCCGGGTGTCCCTGTTGGCACGGGAAAGGAGGAGCAGGCTGGGTGCCAGGCAGCCAGATGGAGTCTGGGAATGTTCAGCAAAGCTGCTGGCTCAGGCTGTCCTGATGCCCTTCAGCAAACTGAGCAGCAAGAACTTACCCGAGAAAGGCTTTTCTCATCCTTTTGAAGTTGTCAGTAATCCAAAGTGCCGCCAATTCTGTGCCCAGAATTTCATGTGTCAGGCTCCAGCTCTGCCCAGGGGAGGGAGGAGCTGCTCAGCCTTCCTGCAGAAAGCACAGAAGACCCAATCCAGCTGTGTTAGAGCTACTGTAGAAGGTTCTGTGCAGGTGGGCTGCTCCCTGGCCAGGCTGGGCACCCGGACCCTCAGACACCCCTTCCTTTGCCCACCACCTTAAAAACCACCTGTGTAGTTCATAATGCACAGAGCAAACGCCATGAACTTCATAACTCAAAGACAAAACTTTTCTGTAGGGTTATAGCCTAGCAGACCAGCTGGCTCTGGTTTGGCTTCTCAGAGTTTGGCAATTCCCTGGGTTTGGGTGTTTATCCCAGCTGCCCAACCCCAGGCAGCCCCTGGGGCATTGTGTCTGCAAAGGGCTGAGCTGGGCTCCTTTCACACTCAGCGGTGGGGAGAGCAGTGCAAAGACTGTGAAGTGCAGGTTTCTTTTGCAAAACTCTTTGGTTTTTATTAGGAGCAGCAGGTTTGCTCTTGGAGAAGGGAGCATCTGCTTCATGCCAGGCTTAACGTGGCCCATTTTTGTGTGTGCTCGCTGAGAAACAACAAAAATCAGGAGCACACGCCTGGCCAGGGCTGCCTTCTCCTTTATGTGCCTGCTTAACTGAGTAATATGCCTGGCCTTGCCTTTGTGTTTACCTTAGGGTTTGTTATGACATTGAAGATGGATTTTTCCTGGCTCTTGCACACACAGCATGTAAAACCAACACAGCTCAGTACACGGTCAGTGTGTGAAGCCTGATGCAACCTGGGAACTCAGGCTGTTCTTGGATGCACCCCACTGACAGCAGCTTTGATGATCCTAGTGGGTCCTTTCCAGCTCAAGATATTCCATGATTCTGTTCTGTGATTCATTGCTCAGTTGCACCTCTCAGACTGGGAAGCTCATCTCTTCTCATGCTTGTAGCAGCCACTTGCACTGCCTGTCAAACACAGGGGCTTGTTTCACATTGTTTTTTCTGGAAATAGGGAAACTGGGGAGAAGGGAGACCTTTGAGGTGTTTCTGTCTTCAGCTGTGGACCTGGCAAGTTCTTGGTAGCCATGGGGTCTACAGCTGGTTTTGCTGTCTCCTTTTAGTACAAAAAAGTTGCCTCCTAATCTTGGCATGATTTTTCTGCAGTCTTTTCCTTCATTTCTCAGTTTCTGAGCCCTTAGTTCTTACCTAGGGAATTGGAGATATTTTCCTCCTGTGCATCGTAATTCCTGGGAGATTATGTAATTTATCGATGCTGGCTTTTCAGGAGAGACTTGGAATAAAAGCCTTTGTAGTGTGCTGCTTAGCTGGCTGTATAAACATGAAAGTACCAGGTTTTTAACTGGCTTGCTCACATGGCTTTCCTCTGCAAAGCTTTAGCCAAAACACTCCTCTAGATAAAAGGATGCTGAGAAAGTCCAGGTCAGGCAGAGTTTGTCTGAGAAGGGGTATAACATTGATCTTTGGTTTAGTTTTATTTCTTGTAACCTCTCAGTAAGAGCAGGGAATGAGGATAAATTGTTTTCATCTCTCAGTGGTCAAAGATTAAGATGGATGAGGCAGTGGGTTGCCTGGAAGAAGCTGTTAAGTAAGAGCCTGGCTGTGACTCCTCTCTCTTGGATCTTGGATGAAGCTCACTTTGTGTTTCCTGCTTCCCAGGCGCACTTCCCCACACTCCTCAAACATCCCAGCTGATGAGTGATTGCCTGGAGTTTTCTGAGGTCTTTGAACTGAAATAAACGAGAAGGGAATGAGGCCTCCCATCGGCCACTTGCCTTTCACCTCTGAGCACAGGGGTTTGAATCAGGTGTGGCATTAAATGCACAGGGTTTGGTGCCCCTAAGGCTCTCATGGGCGATTGGGAGGCCCCTGGCACCTTCTGCAGTGCTCTCTTCGTGTTCTCTTTTTGTTCATAAGCATCTGAAGAAGATGCTGGTTGGATCTGCATGGGGGTTACATGGGACTGAACTGATGGTCCCTCGTGTTCTGCTCTGAATGCTCAAGCACTGAGGGGGAAGGAATATTGGAGAAATACCCAAGTTTTTGGGGCTCCCTGAGGTGCTGCAGTACCTGGAGTTTTTGCAGCCCCAAGAGAGTTCCCTACAAAACACATGGCTGCTGTTTGCTGCTGTTGGAGCAGACAGCTCCTGGTTGGCATCTTTCATGCTGTTTCTAAGTGGGGACCAAAGCTTGGAGAGGCGTTTTTTACCCTCTGTACCCCAAGGCAAGGGTTTTGGGGAGGGGAAGTGCTGGGTGCTGGTCAGGCAGGACCCTGGGCACTGGCACATAGCAGGGTGGCTGCCTTCCTTCTTTTCCTGCCCTTTGATGTGCTGTGGGATATGTAATGAGCATCTGCCCTCTAAGAGAAAACAGATTTGAGTTCTGAGGTCGAAAAAAGAGGGAGCAATTTTGTTTAATCATTTTCACACGGATCCACAGGCGTTTCTGTAAGAGCGAGCAGCATCTGGTTCAAGGGCAGCCTTGGCTGCTTTGAGCTCTCCTGCAGCTTCTGCAGTCTCAGGCAGAGATTGATGTTCCAGATGCTGCTCTCAGCATTCAGATCAATGACGTGCTTATTTAGAGTTTTCATTTTTTAAAGGAAAAAAAAAAAAAAGTAGATTATACTTTCTAAGATCATCTGAAGTGTCAAAGATCTGTGAGGGGTTTTTTTGTTTTGTTTGTGTCCCAGATCAGGGCCCTGCAAATTCTTTCCCTGGTTATGGACACCAATCAGAAAGCAGGAGGTGAGCTGCCTGCCTTGCTACCTGGGTATTCACCCATTCCCTCCCTTCAGCTTCTAGCCACTGCAAGAAATCAGGATTGTTTATTCCAAACACAGAGTATTTGTTTTAAGGAGAAAATACTTAAGTGCTGTGATGCCCCTGTGTCCTGCAAGCTGCACTGGCTGTCCTGGTGTGCACTTTGGGTTGTCTCCAAACTTGTTTGTGTATGTGGGAAAATTCCTGAGTGACAGGGAAAGTGCTGGAAAGCTTGGAGGATTTGATTTAAATCTGATGAAAATCAGGGCTGCTGCCTGTTCTCCTCTGCCAGCACCCTTGGGATGGCTGTTAAAACGGCTGCTGTGAGTTTGTTGCTGTGGTTTTCCTAACCCAGCCTTGTGATCTACCCATTTCCATCCACCCAGCATCACCATTGCCCTCATCAGTGGCCGGTGTGTTGCTTTGGAGGATGTCACTCGCCAAAGTCCCTGGATTTGGCAGGAGCACTGCAGGAGTCCCATGGGAATGAGAGTCCTGAATCACCGTCCCAGCCTTTATCTGCTGCCTTGGCAGATGAGCTTTAATTACAGAGATCACAAAAGCTTTGGTTCCTTGGGAGGCTGAGGCAATGTTTGGCTCCTGGCATACCCTGGGGCTGTCCTGGCATGAAAGTCTCTGATGGGGATCAGTGAAAGCTGCTCACCGAGAGGAGCAACAGCATCTTGTCCATCTCAGGAGGAGTTTGGCTGCTGGGATGGACCCTGAATCCACACTTGGCTTTTGCTGACTGGAGCACTCTCAGCAGACCTGAGGTCTAGGCCAGGGTAGGTGTCACATGGTAATTTTCACCCGTTCAGATTCTGCTCACAGCATGACATACAGCAAAAAAAATCCCACAAAGTAAGCCGGAATTAAGCCTCAGGTTTTGTTCTCATTAGTGTAAAATCAGAAAATCTGGTGTTTCTGATGCCTCTAAGGAGAGAGGGAGAATTAACTCCCAGTGAATGTAAGCAGCGGATACTTAAAAGGCAAATTGTTCACATACTTTCTTTAAAATTTGCATGAGTGTAGCAAAAGGTCATCGCAACTGCAGTCTCCTCCTCAGATCCTGCCTGCCGGTGGCTGATTGCAAGAGCCTGTTGCTAAGTGTTCCTGGAAACAGAATAAAGATGAAGCAAGATAATTGAACAAGAGGAGGGAGAGGAGGGGAAAGGCTTGGAGCTCGCAGCAGAACCGCAGGGCTGCCAGAGGAGATGAGTGTGTTGGAGTTTGACTCGGTGGCTGCATTCAATCAGTTCTGACCCAGGGGTGGGGAAGGGGTGACTGAGCTTGAAACTTCATGGCAGATCCTTGGAAAAAGTCACTTGGACACAAGTGGATGATTTGCTGGCGTTTCCTGTGGCTCATCCAACTCCAAACACTTCCTAGCATGAGGCTGGAGTGGGGATGGGAAGATAGACCGTGCTCCCATGGTGCTTTTCCTGGATGAAATCTCTGTTCTTGCAGCATGGATTTAGTTACCCCGGAATCATCTCCTGGACAATTCAATAATCGTGGAAAGCAACAGCATAAAACAAGAATGCAAGCAGACAAATCCAGAGCTTGACTAAGGCAGGAAGCCTTCAACTCCAGGTGACTTGAGGGCTGTTGCCTGTCCATCTCAAGTCAGGCTACTCTCTGAGGTAACAACTGATGGTGGTTTTGTATGTTGCAGAATCAAATAAACCCCAGTGCAGCTCCTTTTTATTGCTGAAAAGACAAGGAAGAAAGACTTCCTGCTTAACTTTGGTCTTTCTCTCGTTGAAGATCTTGTAAAAACACCAGGCTTTCTCCAACTCCGTGAATCTATTTCCTGGAAACAGTTTTAGTAACTGTTTCTGGAGTGATTTTTATCATCCCAGAACATTTTACAAACTGAATATAGTAACGGCTGAAATACAGCCCCATCTGAGGAGGGTTGCTGCCAGCGCACAGAAGTTTTCGGCGTGCTATAAAAGAACACACAATTTGCTTTTTCTCTGCACAGAATCTCCCTTATTGTCAGCAAAACCATGATAGCCCTCCTGCCACCCAGCCCTCTGTGTCCCCTCTTGCTTTGCTCTTGACTCAGAGACTCAGTGGCAGAGCTGGTGCTGGGTATCCTTGGCTCTCTGAATCCTGCGGTCACCGAGCCTCCCCCTCCAGCTGGGGCTGGCTGTCAGCAGAGGCAATGAATACTCTGCATCTTCTCTGACATTTTGAACACCCCCGTGGGATTCACGTTTCATCAGTTCCTGGCAGCAGCTCCTTGTTTCTCCATGACTGTCTGTGCCATGCTCGTGGTGGC
This sequence comes from Sitta carolinensis, assembly GCA_032173965.1. Classification (NCBI taxonomy): domain Eukaryota; kingdom Metazoa; phylum Chordata; class Aves; order Passeriformes; family Sittidae; genus Sitta; species Sitta carolinensis. Next base: position 3,099,754 of record CM063299.1, on the reverse strand, counting down.
AGGAGGGACATGGTGGCCAAGGCTCTCTCTCACCAGTGTCCTGCCTTCATCCATATGCTGACTGCAGGCTCTTGGCTCTTTGGGAAACTCTGTGTTTTCTGACTTGCATCAGTGGAGCTTTCGACCTTGCTACCGAATTTTCACTGTCCATCTTGTTAACTGTTTTGGCTGTTGCACGGTGCCTTACAGTGAAGCAGAGGGAGTTGCAGGCTGCTGTGCCATTCCTCCCGGTCGATGGCTCTGGAGCCGGGGGCCTCTTGTGCTCGGTGCTGGGTTTCGGGGAGGGATCGGGTTCCCTCACTTGCCCTGCACCTGGCCCACCATGTGTGTGTGTCAAAAACCCTCAGCCCTGTCTGCTGGCCCCACACTGTCCCTCCCCTTCCTCTGTGCCCAGCCCATTCCATGACTCTGCTCCTTTCCCTGTCCCTCCCTTCTCTGCTCCCTGACTTTGCTGGAGCACAGCGGGATGCAAAAGAAGTGGGTGAAGAAATGGCTTCTCCAACTTCCCACCTGCTGGTTTGTGCTGCAGTTGAGGTGTTGGTGCATCTGAGCTCTGGGCAGCTTTGTTCTGCCCTGCTCTTTAATGTGTGCAGGTGATTAATTGCTAACGTGGGACTCGCGGTGGCGTTTTCCCATTTAGAGATCATTGGCTGGGGTGGGTTCACATTGACAGCCTTTCTGCCCAGGGGCTGAGTGTCACTTTGGGGAGCAGGAGGGAGAGAAGTGCTCAGCAGGAGAGCATTTTGCAGCAGGCTGTGTTACATCTGTCCTGCCCCTGTCATGCCTCACCCAGATGCTCTTCCCCGCAGGGCACCCAGTGCTGGCTCCGGCCAGCAGGGCTCTGGGGCTCAGCTGTGCTGGTGAAGTGTGAGAGGAGGGCACAGAGGCCCTGGAAACATCATCATCATCATCAGTGGTTTTGCCCAGAGCAGTTTGGGTGGTGTGATGTTTGCTCAGGATGGACTTGGGGCTCCAAAGGGGAAACCCCTGTGAGCTCTCCAGGCACAGGCTGTGGGATCCCTTCCACCCCAAGAGCCAAGAAAGAGCGGGATAACTCGGAGCTGTCACTGGTTGGGATTGCTTTTTCCAGCTGGAGCTTGAGAGCACCTGGCTCTGGTTATTTGCTGGCATATTTTGATCTGTGGTTACAGAGTGAATCCCTTGAGCTGTGTGCCCTCCCGAGCTGGGAGCTGAGCCTGTTGCATGCAAAGCCCAGAGCTGCCCCCGCAGCCGGGGCTGTGGTTGTGGCCTTTGTAGCTCTGCAGCTGTGTAACCTTTGCATGAAAATCCTCCTTGGGTTGCAAACCAGGAGTGCTTCCAGATGAGATTCAATGCTTTTTAAACAGTCTGAGTGTTTGCAGTGATGCAAGAGCTGGGTTGAGTGGAGGTTTTGGTAAGGAAGCATCACAGTGATGCGATTGATGAGCTGTTGCATTTCAAAAGGTGCTGTGGAAAAGCAAATTTCCCATCCACCCAGTGGGTACCTCAGCAGCAGTGGGCACAGGAGGGTATCTGAGATGTCTTGATAGTTTTACAGGAATCTTTTGTGTAGCTGGTCTGGGGGATGTCCTGGTGCTGGCTTGTCACTGCTCAGGAGGCTCCTGGCTGAGGCATCCTGGAGCCCTCACTCCCCAGGGTGTGTTACAGTGCTAACAAATACTCCATTGTTTTCCAGGATTTTGTTGGTCTGATTGTGTAAGGTTCCCTCTCGGATTAACCACTGAAAACAAAACAGAAACCCCACTAATACCTCATTGTGTGCATTAAACAAAACAAAACAAAAAAACAAATCCCGATTTCCTGCTGATTTAAAAGGCTTTTGTGTTTGGTGGGAACTCTGTCTAAACTCAGGGCTTTTCAGAAGTGTTTGTTTCTTCATGATCAGGGATTGCAAGGTGTTTGACCTTGAGATTACTGCCAGCACTCAAGTGAACAGTAGCAGCAAAGGCAGTGGGTAGGAAACCCATGTTCTGGCAGCTGTCCCACTTCCAGTGACAGATGAGACATGGGACCAAGGGAGGCCCTGAACTCCAATTCAACATCCCAGACTCTCACCCCACCCCTCTCCTTTCCTATAAACAGATGGAAAAATATCTTTTTCCCATAGAGAGACAGAAATTATTAAATTTTCTTACTGCCTTTGTGTTTACATAGCTATTTCTTACTCAGTGTTAGTCATTTGGGGGCGTAATTTATAGGGGCCATGGAAGATACACTAATACATGTGTCTTAAATTTTTCCCACATACAGTTTAACTCCCGCTGCCCTCACTGCTTTTTGTGTGTTTGCAGAAAGAAAAAAAGTTTTTTAAATACCTTGCTCGTGTGCAAGCTCCCTTTTAAAGAGGTAAAGCAAGGTGTGCACGTGGAGAAAAAAAAAATTTATTGGAAATACAACCCTAGTCCTGGGTGCAATGCTGCATCCTTAAATTCTGCATCATCTTTGGGTTTTTGAATACAATTTGAGAAACACTTGAAAAAAAGATGTTTATGAAAAACATCCTCATAGTGTTGATAGACCAGCCTGTCTGGTGGCATGCTTGATTTCCTGCCTGTATTGTTATCTGTGTGTTTAGTCAAATGCAGCTTCCTCCTGATCCTGGGATCAAATCAAGCTGCCATCCCAGCACCTCTTTGAAACCTGCACATGTAAAACAACCGGGCCAGCTCCCGTGTCTGCTGCAGGCCCTGGGGCTTTGCTCTCCATACATCATGTTAACTGCTCTTCAGCTCAGCTCAAATTAAATGTTTTCCTATCAGATGTGGGCTGCAGAGGATCCAGCCTGTCAACCTGTCTGTGTGTCAGGGGGAGAGAGGCAGCTTGTGCTCGGAGCCAGCCACATGCTGCCTCAAACAAAATGCTCAACTCGCAGCCCCTTGCATGGCACAGCCTGGGAAATTGCAAAGAGCAACAGCCAGCACTGGGGAAACAGGGTGGGGAGGGCAGAAGATGGGAGGAAACACCAGGACATGAGGTTGGGCCCCTCATCCCTTTGGCTGTGGAGCTCCTCAGGGGAACAAAGAGCAGTGCCAGAAACCCACAGAGAGGATTTCCTTCTGCTTCATCTCCAAACCTGCTGCTGCTGTGTCCCCTGGTCAGGAAGAACAAAAGCCCAGGGCCTCCCCTGTCCCCCCAGCAGCTGTGGGGCAATGTGGGCAGCCACAAGCTGGACTGTGCTGTGCCAGGTTCCCACCGTGGAGCCAGGCAAGGAGAGGATGGAAGTGACAAGCAGAACTTTGGGGTTGATTTTTTTTTTTTTTTTTAGGTTTTTGCTTGCATCGAGTCATAATGTCCACAGCAGGTGCTGCTAGGCCAAATGGCAGGGGAAGCTGGTGCTGGGGTTGGTTTTAACTGGGCTTTCAGCCACTGCAGGCAGCGAGCACACGGAGGGGAGCGATGGGGTCCGTATGGACCAGCAGCCCTGGGCCCTGCACTGGCTGTCTCAGCTGTTCCCATCAATCTTGTTTATTACAATTCCAAATCCCCCCTCCTCAGCTCATTAACGTTCTCGGAGCAGACATCTCTCTCACCATTGTATTTTGTAATTAGATTTTGATTTGCTTTCAGAGAGAAATGGAGCAGCACAATGGACATTAATTTATCCCAAGCCTCGCTCGATCTCCTCCGTGTCACGGGGTCAGACCTTGGCGTGCACCATCTGGTCTCCCCCCACTACTTGGCTGTGTGTTGCTGCCTCACCGTGTTCCCCTTCTGCTCAGGGCTTCCCTGATGCACGAAGGAAAAGGAGCAGTGAGGGAGGGCTGGAAGAGGAGGTTTTGCCCAAGCTGAGCTTGAATGGTAGGGACAGGCGTGAACTAGATTTAAATGGACAGGGAGAGGGAGCAGCCCGTTGTCTGCAGAGCCTGGGTGGCCCCTGGTGCTTGTAAACCCTTTAAGGCACGATGTAAAAGCTGCACTTTAACACTGTCAGTGAGCGAGGACAGAGGGGTTCCCGCAGTGCCAGAGCATTGGGAATGGCCATGGATATCTCAGCCTGGAGCTGCTCTGAGTGGCAGAGCTGGACACTGAGCTCTGCTGGTCCCTGCAGCCCTGGACCAAGGGTGCTTTTCCACCTGAGTGCTGCTCATGTGTTCCTCAGACAGACTTTGTGTTTCAGCCTGTGGCTCTTGAATGAGAAACCAGCAAGAGCTGAGCCCATGCTGTAATGGAAACCCCCCTGTGCTCTCACATGGTCACTCATGGGGCTGTTGGAAGGTGGGATCTTTTCAGTGCCTCACCAGAATTCTCCAGAGCCTTGGGGGTATTGCCTCTAAGTGTGAATTTTTAGGAAAGTGGCTTTACGTTTGTTTTAGTACAAAGCAGCAGCTATCCACAGCAGGATTATGTTCATTTTATTGCTGCCTTTGAGTGTTTAAACTGGCTTTGTCTTTCAGGGTGTGGAAGTGTGGGTTGCAAGATGAGTAGAGACCATGTCTGCCCTCTGCATCCCTGGCAGAGTCAGCTCCATATGCTTTGGAAGAGGGAAGTGTGAGAGCTTTTATGGTCCAGTTTCACACAGCAGCAGAGAAATGCAGCCCCCAAGGAGGGTGGGAGGACACTTTTGCAGCAGCCAGGGCTCAGTGCACTGCAGGCAGTGGTGCTTTATCTCTGCCAGCATTCACCACTGCAGCTCAGGATTTATGTGAGCGAGTGAATGTGACCAGGACTGATAAATCAATCAGCACAACCAAAAATAGCACCCAGCAGCTGTTGGAAGTGGGGGATCCCTTCCTCAGCAGAATGAGCAGAGCAGGAGGGGATTTCATCCACCCCGGCCGGGTGCCAGCCCTGCACAGAAACAGCCGTGGGCTGCCGGGGAGACCTCTTGTCTGACACCTTTATCTGGAAAAATTACTGTGGCTGTCTGCAAACGTCTCCCCAGCCTCTCAGCCAGGAATTCCCAGTGGTCAGGATGGGGGGAATAATGGAGCCAGTACTGGTGGGGGGAGCAGCCTCGTGCTGCTGCGTGCTCGCTGGGTGGAGATCACCTCAGCCCTCAGATAGTGAGTGATCTCTGAAAGCCTCTCACAGCTGGCTGTGGATGCAGTCATGGAGGGAGCCCAGGGTTTGTGGTTTTGCAGGACGTCGTGGTGATGCTTTTTTGCAGGGATAAAGTTACTGGAGGAATCTGGTGACTCTGGTTTTTCCACTGGACGGCTGCACTAAACCACCTGCACAGGAGCCAGGGAAGTTTCTGCAAGGCTGTTCAGCCTGCACTGAGTCTTGTGAGGGGCTGTATTTCCTCACTCCTTCTCCAGTGGGTGTCCTGGGGTGAGCAGTGACTGTAGCAGGCCTGAACCAGGAGCGAAGGGCGCTGCGAGAGGATCAGCTGCTTTCAGGCTGAATAGTCCATAGATTATTTCCACATCTGTGTTAGCTTTGGCTTGATCCCACAGATTTGCAACAGCTGTTGGGAAGCAGAGCAGAGATCCCCTCTTTAAATGGATGATCAAATCCTTAGAGTGTGTGGAGTATGTTATTTCTATGTCATCCTCTTCACGGCAGGAAAAACAGCTTCTCAGAGTTGCTGAGGCAGCACTCTGCCCTGCTGCCTGAGCTATCATCCCATCAGCCCACAGTCTCACAGCAAGTTGTAATTTGCTTTCTGCATCCCACACCCAGCCTGACACAGAATCCTTTGTGAGGTGTGTGGTTGTGCAGGTACCCATACCAGGGATGCCTTTTTTCTCCTGGATTTCCCTTTCTGCAGGGACCACAACCAGTGTGGGTATAAGCTGAGCTTGTCCACTTTGCAGCACCTTCACATGTGCAAATCCTTGGCATGTTACCCTGAGAAAAGCTAACTAGCACAACAGTTTGCCACAAGACAGGTTGGGTCATCCCAGTGGTTTTAGGTGGAGATCAGATGTCCTTGCTGGCAGCTGTAGTTCAGGTGCAAAATAGTGGCACAGCGTGGGAATCCCACAGGGAGCTGTCTTCAGCTTGGCTAAAATGAACCAGCCCATTTCCTATCAACGTTCTGCTCTTTCAGGTCAGACCTGCAGTAAAAGGAGCCATCAGGCTTCTTTCCCAGATGTCTGACAGGCTCTGGAAAGGCTGGAATCTGGCTGATGAGAGCCAGGGTGGTGGGAGTTGTGGTAGATCCTGGCACTCCTCCTGCAGCGCGTGCGTTTCTCATTCCCCATCAGCTTTCCTGGCGCACAGGGGAGTCATCAAACCAAAGTGCTCCCACTTTAAGCAGCACATTCCTGGATGGAATTAACATGGTTAGTGCGAAACCACTAGCTTCCAATTCAAGGCTTTTGTAGTAGGCTTCAGATGGCAACCCAGTTCCAGTTGCTTTATTAAAGTACAATTGTTGTGTTTGTTCCTTGGTGTTGGGTGATATGTTTCTGTGATAACCCAGGCAGCAAATCTGTTAAAAATAGGAGGTGCTGCTCAGGCTGTGTGAAGTTCTAAAGCTTGCTTTGGTGTTACATGGGTTGGTGGGTTGTGGCTGGGAACTTTTGCACAGGTGCAGGGTAAAACCTTTCCATTTGAATTGCTTTTTCTCATTCACCTAAGGTGTGACTGAGCATGACAGGATGTTGTTTAGGTTCAAGTCTCCGAGCTCAGTGATGGACATGCTCCCCCAGCAGCAACAGATGTCAGGTTGACCTCTTTTGATGCTTTTTGACCCTTTTGACATGCACCTGGCTTCATGCTTGCTTGTGGCGTTCTCCTGTGGGCCCTCACTGATAAGTGAGAAGTGGCAGCTCCTGATTTGATGGGGACAGAGTGTCTGGATTGCAGATTGCCTGTGCCATCGATGTCTGGGAAGCCCAGAGCAGTGCCTGCAGTTTGGGTCCAGTGGGGCCTGATGGTTTACACATCCTGAGAAGAGCCAGGACCAGCTGTTGGCAAGAGCTGCCACATGTGCTGGACTTCGTAGACTGCCTGGAGCCAGCCATGCCACGCTCGCTCCAGTGCTTTGAGCAGGTTGGGTTTGCTTTTATCCCCTTGTCTGGGGTGTTCCAGCCCCATCCCTCTGAGCACAGCGAGTCTATGCAGCCTCTTGGCTCTGAAGTGCAGACCCTGCTGCTTCCCCAGCCAAGCAAAACTGCCAGGACCCACCGTGATGCCCCAGAGGAGCTGCTTCTGTATACAAAGGGCTTGGCAAAATGAAGTGTAATGTAAGCAACTATTTAAACAGAACGATCCGATTGCTAGTTGTAATTTCCTTATTGTTAGCAGCACCCTGTTAAATGCCTGTGATCCTTATAAAGAGCTTTCCCCCACCCTTTAAACTTCACAAGAAGTGGGTTTCACCTTCTGTGGTTTGAACACTGTCTTTGTGAGGGGGCTGGTTTCACTGAGTACAGTTTCTTTATTCTTTTCATGCCCAAGGCCATTCGGTTTGTGAATCCATTAATATGTCTGTCGGAAACGGAAGGCTGGTGGGTAGGGCACAAAACCTTGCCTCTCTCCGTGTCCCCAGATCATTCCCATCTCAGGAAATGGGATAATGGGTTTGTCTCTCTTTGCAAATCAGGGACAGAGATCTGCAGAGTTCTTCCTCTGGGAACACGTGGGTGCAGTCTCTCTGTGAGGTATTGTGGAAGCAGCAGCACATGGTGTGGTGGTTTCTCTGGCTCTCCTACTGGCTGACACTGGTGGCCCCTTTCTGTGCTTCTCCAGTGCCTGGGCTTTATTCTCCACACTGGAGCACTCGGAGCCCGAGGAGCTTTGCAGAGCAGGGCTTGATGTTAGAGGAAGGTGGAGATTAGTTGCCTTCCCCATTTGGCTCTTGGTTATTGGTTTGGCTTTCGTTTGAGAGTTTGATAGTTCACCACTGAGCTGTTTGGGTTGAAATGCTTGGAGAAATGTAAGGAAAATGAGGTGATGGCAGCAGCTGCTCTGTGCATGGTGGGGAGGGTGGCTCTGCCAGCCCACACCTGCAGGCAGGGCTGTGCCAGCAGTTGTCATGGTCCTGTTCCTCCTCATCCCAGCTTCTGTGCAGGAATGAAGCTCTAAATGTGCCAGAAGCTTCTCCTGGGGAGCATGAGCCCAGGAGGGTGTGACACCCAGGGGGCTCTGTCACTGATGTTGTGCAGAGCTGAGCTCACTGCAAACTGCAGTGACCAGGAGACAGACCCATCCAGACTGGGATGCCCAAAATGTGCCCATCAGCCTGCAAAGCTGGCAGTGCAGGATGGATGAGCTGGGCCCCCAGGCTGATGTCAAAGCCCTTAATCAGCTTCTGGGAACAAACCCGGGAAGCCCCAGTTGCAAAAGAGTAATTTTTTTTGTGCGTTGGCCTTGAGCTCAGCCTGGCTGTGCCTTGGCAGGGGTTGCTGGTTTGTTTAATGAACATGGAAGTGGGAGGGGAGGAAACAGCCAGGGAAGCATTACAAATTGCTTCAGAGCAGTGGCATTAAAAGTATTTGTGCTTACCATGTCTTCTAAACAAAGAGCTCAAAGCATGGCAAGTATTATCCCCATTTTACTTGCAAAGAGGTGAAAGCAGGAGGAGGAGAAGCTTTGTCTGTGCTCATGGGCAAGCCCACAGCAGGTGTGACACACACACAGGGGTCTCACCTGAGGGCCTGAGGGGATGGTGGTGATGCTGAGGGTCTCTGTGGGCACTGGCCCAGCAGCTCTTCCTCACATTCCTTCACATTCATCCCTGAAACACCACCTCTGTTCTTTGCTTCCCTCTGTCCTCTGTTCTGAAAGATGCTAATGCTCCAAGATCTTCCTCTTCACGAAGCCAAGTTTACCTTCCTTATCTCCCTTTCCAATCTCTTTTACAGCTGAAGCTGTGGAACAAGTACAGAGTCTCCAACATTCCTTCCCTAATATTTATCGATGCCTCCACTGGGAAGGTGGTTTGCAGGAACGGCCTCCTGGTCATCCGAGATGACCCTGAAGGTAAGACCTGGAGTCCCCTGTGCCACAGAAACATGGACACACAGCTGCCTTTTCATCTCGCTGCAGTCTGAATGGCCTGGGGGAGAGGGAACAAAGAACTATTGTTGTACTTAACTATTCAAAGCACTGCGCTATTTTCGGCGTAAAATTTTCTGCATCATTCCTGCCAGATCTTGTGTTTTGGTTTTGCTTACTGAAAAGAACAAAGAATTTCCCTCCAGGATTTTTGTCTGGAGTGCTAATGAGGAAAAGGTTAGGCTAGCTAAAACATGAAGTTTGGATTTTTCCTTAATGAAGGCACATGGATGAACGAGAGCCCAGAGCTTCCATACCTTGGGAGCAGAATCCTTCCAGAATACTGAGTAGGACTTTTATCACTGACATCACACTCAGGTTAATGCATTTCCCATTATTTAGAAATTAAACAGAAAAACATTACTATTCTCCCTTGCTGAGGTTTGCTGTGCTGGGAGTTGGTGTTAAATCTATCTTCCTTCCAATTTGGAAAAAACCCAAATGAGCCAAATTAGAAAAAAAACCCCAACCAAATGTGCCCTTACTCACAGAGCCTGCAGACCCATCAGTCATCTGCTGTAGTTGCCCATCCGTTTCTTTTATTACTGGCTCATTGTTTCTTGGTGCAGTAAATACTGACAGAGTCTTTAATTCAGTGGCAGGAGCTGTACAGCAGGAACATGTTGTGGCCTGAGCCATCTGTGATGTTTCCTCCTCTCTGGCTGAACACATGGATTGATTGCTCTGGGAGCTGGCAGCAGATGATTCAGAGCATGTTTGTGTGTACACACACAGCTTGCTTTGGGGTGCAGAGGGTTAGTGTAAGATATATATAGAGATATATGGGTATAAACACACCATCTTTTACATATATATAGCTAAGGTTTATAAATAAAGACGTGTGGATATGTGTAAAAATATATGGTTAGTATCAGCATAAGGGCCATAGTCTGACTGCATTCCTGAGCACGTACCACCTTGCCCTCTCTTGCTAAAATAAACACTGTTGATAAGGAAAAGATACCTCGTCAGGCACAAAACCAGAGCAGGCTTTGTCAAACTGAAGGTGCTGTGCCTTGTGTGCAGCCTGCCTGAGAGAAAGAGGTGACCCTGGCTGCAGTGCAGAGCTTGGCTTCCTCCCCTCAGGGCAGGGGTGTGGTGGTGCCTGACAGCTGAGGGGTTCTGCATCCCCCTTGGATGGGAATAAATCCCAGTAGGGCTCCTCAGACAGGATCCCCTGTATCCTGAAGATGGGATGTTTTCTCTAGTGGGACTTTCTGAAACTGTAAAAGCTGCATGCACATGTTACTATCCTGTGTTTTCTTTCCACCTCTATCCCGACCCCTCCCCAGGTCTGGAGTTCCCTTGGGGGCCAAAACCCTTCAGTGAAGTTGTTGCTGGGCCTCTGCTAAGGAACAATGGGCAGACACTGGACAGCAGTGCCTTGGAGGGCTCTCATGTCGGGGTCTATTTCTCTGCACACTGGGTGAGTAGGAGGTGCTGTGCACAGCAGTTGGAGGTGGGCTCAGGGAGAGCAGAGACCCCAGGGCTGGTTGGTGCTGGGGTGCTTAAGCTTAAGGTTCTTTGATCATCAGCACTGCAGTGGCCTGTCATCCTCAGCTGGCCCTGAAAGGGGGAGAGTGGTCACATTTTAAAAATGGAAGAGGTTTTGCTGGTAACTTACAGACCATAAACCCCAGCCACGTTCAGGCACTGCAGCAAAGATGAGGTGACCCCAGTTCATGGTCACTGGGTCAGCTGGCCCTGCTGGCTGTGGGTCTGGTGCTGACCAGGAGACAATATCCTCCTTATGCTTGTGTTTTGCAGTGCCCGCCGTGCCGAAGCCTCACGAGGGTGCTGGTGGAGTCCTACAGGAAAATCAAGGAGGCAGGCCAGAAGTTTGAGATCCTCTTTGTTAGTGCAGACAGGTGAGGCAGCCCTGACACCCTGTGCAGACACAGCAGGCTGGCTCTGGCACCAGAAAGGCTGCCTGAATCCTTTCCCTGTGCACACTGGGGTCAGCAAGGGCAGGTCTGAGCTTCACTTTGTGTGGCTCTGGGGTCTGAAGGATCCTCGAGCTGCTGCTGCCACCATGGGTTGGCATTCAGATGCCCTGGAGAAACTGAAATATTTTACTGGGGAAAAATACACCATGGACTTCTTCATGAAGGACTGGGGGCTTTAAATTTGGTCTGACTCTCCCCCAACCGATGGGTTTGGGTGGGAGGGATAAAGGGCTTTGCAGGCCAGGTTTTTAATGAGGAAGGAGCCTGGCAAGTGGAGGGCTGTGCCTGCCATGCCCTGTTGCCCTTGCACAGGTCAGAGGACTCCTTCAAGCAGTACTTCAGTGAGATGCCCTGGGTGGCCGTGCCCTACGCAGATGAGGCCCGACGGTCACGCCTGAACCGACTCTACGGCATCCAAGGTAGGGGAGGCCACACTGAGGCACAGATCCCCTTTCCCTCCCCCCCCTTTTATTGAGTATTTGTAATGTCTCCTCTTGTTTAAACCAAGAAAACAGCAAAGCAAAGCACAGTGCCCCAGGCAGAGCTGCTTCATGTTTCTGCTCTCCACAAACTCACATTCCTACCACCTGCCAGGCAGGCTGTTAGTTGAAACAGGACTTCCATAAACAACCTAATTCTTCCTGGAAACTTGGAAGCTGTTTTTGGCTTGGATGTTTTTTGTCTAATTACTGATTTATTTATTTTCTGCTATTTCTTGAAGGTTTAAATTTCATTTTCTTGCTGGTTTATGTAATGCAAAGGCAGGCCATCGTTCTGTGCAGGGGCTGAGGAGGATGGCATCTGGTTTATGTTAGTGACATGAATTACAAAGGAGAGAGTGTTTGATGTAAACCATGGCTTTGCTTTTACTGTACATGCCAGTGCCAGAATTCCAGCAGCCCAGGCTGCTCGTAGGGGCAGGGAGAGACTCTGTGTGTCTGGGTGGCTTCAAAGAGTCACAAAGATGATAAAAGCTCACAGCAGCCTTCCTGGGGGCTGGCACCTTGCTCCTGCAGGGACAAACTGCAGCACAGAGGTGTGCAAGGTGACTGGCTGGTGAGGAGATCTTGTGTATGTACAAATAGTTTCTCCCTGTGGTTAAAGGGTCTTGCTGCAATGTGGCTGTTCCTCATCTGTTTCTGTGTGATGTCATAAAATCAGAGAATATGCTGAGTTGGAAGGGACTCATCAGGATCATAAATCCTGGCCCTAAATAGGACATCCAACAATCCAACCCTGTGCCTCAGGGCTTTGTCCCAACACTTCTTGAACTCAGACAGGTTTGGTGCTGTGAACACTTCCCTGGGGAGCCTCTTTCAGTGCTCAACCACCCTCTGGGTGAAAAAAGCCCTGATACCCAACCTAAACCTCCCCTGACTCAGCTTCACATTGTTCAGGTGGGGCTGTCTGGCAGAATGTTAATGTGGTCTGCAGGGAAGGAGGAGTGTTGCCAAAGAGGGCTTGGGAAGAGTGACAGGAGAAATAATCCCTCCTTGGAGTCCTCTCTGAACACCCCTTCTGGCCTGAGCTCAGGTGCTGCCACTCACCCTGTTCCCTGACCTTAGCCCAAGAATAACCATTTGCCTGCTTTAAATAGCCATCAGTTTGCTGCTTAATGACCTTCCCAGGAGGCCAGAGCTTTCCAAATTCATCCGTCTTTGCCCAGCCTGCTCACAGCTCTCTCCAGCGCTGGTTTCAGCCGAGTGCTGCAGGACTGCTGCCAGTTTCACTGGGACTTTCTGTAAATAAGGTGTCCAGACATGGATACTTGAGCACCAGGCATGCTGTAGCCAGGGAAACAGTTACAACAGCTTTCCCTCCAACTCCAGCCGCTGCCTTCTTAAAGGTATCTGTCTTTGTTGTGTGCTGACCTGAAAATGTAAATATTGGCTGTTCCTCTGCACCCCAGTCCCCTCCTCTGCCCGGGCAGATCCCATGTTATCCCTGAATCTCAGCTCCATGCAGACTTTGGGGCTGCCTGTTTGTAGTCAAGCTTTTCACACCAACTGGGACAAAAGCTTCCTGCAAACAGAGCTGGATATCGTGGACTCTGCTCATCACCACACCACCACAAAAATCAGATCTGTGTAACTACATCTGCATTTCCCCACGTTCATGCTGCCTCTTTGAAAGCTCTCTTTGGAGCTGCACCTATGATCAGTGACAGTGTCCAGGTTACCATCCCGGTGCTTGGGTTGTGAGCACAACATGAGGAGGTTTCCCTCTGTTTTTTAAAGGCTGGGTACAGAAACAACAGAAGAGTTTGTCTTCACTGTCTGCTTTAAGTTCCTGAGTGATGGAAAGCAGCAAGAGAGTGAAATCTCTTGTTGTTTTAGTCCTGTGTTGGCCCCTACATCATTTAAAAACTCAGTATAAAATGCAAGTTGAGTTATAGGCCTTTATTTGGGTTTACTTGAATGCCTCTATTCATAACTCATGTGCAGTCAGAGGCTGTACCATACCACCTCAAGTAAATTGCTTCTGGGTGCAGTGCTGTGCTGAGAAAGAGTCATGTCTTGTGTTGTGGCTGCTTAGAAATAATTCCCCTTTGTGCAAGCAATTCCCAGTCCTGCCTTGGGTGAAATCCCCTGGCCTTAGCTCTCCTTCCAACGGGATGGGGAGCAGTGATAACCTCGATGCTTTGATAGCAGTCACCCCTTGTCGTTGTGTATCTCAGGAGATCTCAGAGTTCCCCACTATTCCCCCTGGACTCTGTGGTGTCTCTGGGATCTGCAATGCCTTCCAAAAAACTGTTTCTCCCTTCTTCCCTGTGCTTTAGCCCAGACATCCACAAGTCACCCACACAGCCTGGAAGTCACTGCTACAGGAGATTTTGGAGCTTTCTTCTGAAAAAGTGGGAAAACAGCAATAAAATGCACCACCTGTGCTGTGGTTGGTGTGGGGTTTGCTTCACGTAGATTGTGATTACTCACCCAAAAGACTTCATGCAGATGAGATTTCAATGGCAGGTCTGGGGTTTAATACATAAATATGTAAATGCCTTGCCAGGTTCGGTAACAAACCATTTGGCCCTGTGTTTTTATAAAATGTTGGCCCCATGGGAGCCAAATCCATTTTCTAGTGAATAAAATCCAACCAAGGCTGTCTATGCTAATTCTCATCCAAGCTTATACAATATTCATTGCAGTGTCTGATCGCTGATTCTTCTTGATAAGTAAATTCTGGTGTTATGACTTAAGGCAATTACCAAATCCCCCAAAAGGCACTGAAATAACAAATAGTGGCTGGGACGAGTGGGGAGGGGGATTATTTGGGTTAGCAGGTGTGAATAACATTAAGGATGGTTTCCCTGGTCCTGCAGGTCTGTGTCCCCTGAAAACAGTGTGTGTCTTTTAGGGAAGTAGTCACAAAGGTCACCTGAGAACACGGGGATATGAATGATCTTAAAAAAATACTCTGTTTGCTGATTCAGTTTTGTATTTGCAGTTGGAGGTTTAATGGCTGGGTATTGGGGGTGGTGGTGTGGTGTCATCTGCTTATGCAAATTAGATGAAGTCTAAAGGAATGCTTTGAACAGTGGATGAAATCCTTGATAGCTGCAGAATCACAGCGATCCGTGTCTAAATGGGGCCCTTAGTTTTCCCAGATCAGCAAAGCTTGTTTGAAACCTCTGCCTGGGAGTGCTGCCTGGCTCAGGCTGACTGATGACCTGGGAAGCCTCGTGTCTGGCGGATGGAAAAGCAGGCGTTTGGGGTGGGGTTGGCAATCCTAAAAGGATCGAGATCCGAATCCTGCAGCACCCAGTGCTTCTCCTGGTGTCAGTAGCACTTTGTGCCTGTAAGGGCAGGGCCAGCGTGACATTTCCCAATTCCTTCCAGTCTGTTTAACCCATCCCTGCCCTGGGGCTACGGTGAATTACCAGCAGGTAATGAATAAGCCTTTTTGTGATACAAAATGGTTTTCTTGGCGTACCCTAAGGATCTGCAAGCTCAGCCATTGGGCGGGTTCCTGCACTGCTGCTTAGCACCAGCCCCAGCGCAGGCAGGAATGCGCCGGGCTGGAATGCCGGGAATGCGGCCGCTCGCCTGGACCTGCAGGCAGGCTGGGACACACGGATGGCCGTGTTTTTATCTATTTCCTAGAGAAATGCCTCGAATCCAGAGGGCTTGTGAGTAACCCACTGTTGGGCAAACCCGGGAGCGCAGTGCCAGCAGCCTGGCAGGGGCAAACACGCTGCCAGCCCCCTGCTCAGGGGAGGGCTCTGCAGGGTATTTCTGAGGAATGAGCTCTAAAATGAACCTTGGGATGAAAGGCAGGAGAGTTGGAATTGCCTCAGCTTGCCAGGGATGTTGCTGGGTGGACAGGCAGCAGGTCAAAGCCCGGGTGGTGAGCAATGACAGCAGCACTTGGCACTAATTTCTTGGCATTAATGCTGGTCACTTCATTTGTCCCTTGGGGCCTGATCCCACTGTCCCCTCTTCCTTCCTTGTGGGATGTTTCTTTGTCTCCCTGATGACAGAGGAATGGTGTGTTTTCCAGATGAAGTCACCAATGTGAGCCGCTCCTGCTGACCCACCCGTGCCTGTTTTGTGGCCGGAAAGCTGGTGCTTTATCAGATGGGATGGTCACCAGCTGGTGTCCAACCTGCCCCACTGCCAGTGACATTTGTGTTGGTGACTTGTGCTGTGTCTCTGCTGCAACTCTGTTCACCTCATGTATAAAGCTTCTCCTTTATGACAAAATTTTTCAGCCCCATAGCTCAGGACAAAATGCTGCTTATTCCCAAGGGCCAGACCATCACTGGAGCCACATCCTGCCAGGTTCCTGTAGACCTGGACATTCCTGCACAGCTTTGTTAGTCTCCAGAGGGATGTGCTGTGGAAATGGCTGGGCCATTAGTGCAGAGTGTGGGGCAAAAATATGTGGGAAGAAACACACCCTGCTTCCTGGCCACTGTTTTCTGCAGGCCTTGTGAGTTCCTGGAAATTGGGCCCTTCCAGAGGCAGCCATGTCTTGGCATTGGGATGGTGGTGCAAGAGGGAGGGTCCCTGGGTGGTACGGTGGGATTTGCACCAGTGGGCACCAGACAGCAGCAATCCCTGCCTGCAGCTGGGCAGGGAGAGGCAGGCAGTGCCAGAGCAGTCTCTGAGCTTCCTGCTCCGGTTCCTGAATTGCTGTGCTAGGACAGAAACAGGATCCAGGGAGCCTGATCCCCACTCGGTGAGCTGCGGAGAGGCAGGAGGCTCGCTGGACTCCTGCCAGAGCCAGAGGCCATAGGAAAAGGCCTTTTCTCCCCACACCCTGTTCATGCTTTGGCTGATCCCCCTCGCTGTTTTTTTCCATTGCAGGCATCCCGACTCTCATCGTGCTGGACTCCAAGGGGGATGTGATCACGCGGCAGGGCCGGGTGGAGGTGCTGAACGACATCGAGTGCCGCGAGTTCCCCTGGCACCCCAAGCCCGTGCTGGAGCTGACGGACTCCAACGCCGTGCAGCTCAATGAGGGCCCCTGCCTCGTGCTCTTTGTAGGTATGGATGGAGCATCCCTGCTGGGGAAGGGGGCTGGGTGACCTGCCAGCTTGGGGCTGGGAACTGCCTCTGGTGATGACGGTGTCCCTGGGAAGGGATATCGCTTCCTTTTCCATTTCCCGTCACTGTGTGCTCACAGAAGGGCCAGTGGGGGGAGAGAGCAACCTGTGGAAGCCCCTCAGGACAGACTTGGAGCCTCTCCTGTCCCACAGCAGCTCACAGGGGTTTGCCAGAGCCTGCTGTGCCCACGGGGGCTCCTGCAGCTCCCACACACCACCCTGGGATGGGTGGAGCAGCGACTGGCAGCACAGAGGAGCTGTCATAACAAAGGTGTGATGGTGGCTGTGGGTAGGAATGCTGATGAGGTGTTGGGAGTATGAGAAATACACTCTCACAGCTGCTGGTGGTGGAGATGGGAAAAGCCTTTCTGGAGCAGGGACTTCAGGCACACGTGATGTTACTGAGGAGTCAGAGGAAGTGTCTCTGTGAGGGATTATAAATCTGTGCTCAAAACCACAGCTCAGGGCTTGAGTCCCTGGGCTGAACAGGGCTGTGACAGTCAGAGCAGTCTTTCATGCTCTGCTGGTCCTAGATTCCCCTATTCCCCTGGCTGCAGGACAGGGCAAGTTTTCCTGCCAAAATTCCTGTCCTTTCACTGCTAACCCACACACGAAGCTCCCCTGCAGTTAGAAACAGGCCTAGAGCTCACCCAAAGCACGGATGGCTCATTCCTCATTGCTTCCCTGCCAGCAATGGACACAATAACTCAGGAAAGGGCATGGCTGCGATGAGCTGTGCTGCAGGCTGAGCCCTGGGTGGGCAGCACTGGGGTGCACACAGCATCCCAGAGAGGGAATTGAGGGGTCCTGGGCTCTTGGGGGGGTGCAGCTGTCCCCTGTGTGCTGTGTGGAGTTTGGGGGTGTGCTGAAGAAGTGAAGAAGCCCCCCTTGCCTTGCTGGTGTTGTGCCTGGCCCAGGGCAGGGCTCGTGTCCCGCTTCCTCGTGTGCCCTTTGTGAGCAACACACACTCCTCTGCAGCGCTGATAACACAGCCCTCGCTCCTTTCCTTCTTCCCTTTCAGATTTCCTTTTGACCCTGGTTATTTATTCAGCAGAGCCCAGCAGGGGATGTGAGCACAGAGCCAAAAATCCTCTCCTCACGCGGGAAGGACCGGCTGGCCACACCAAGCCTGATGGATTGGGGCTGGCGCTGCAGGCCTCTGTAAAGAGTTATTTTTATCTTGCTCTGAGCGGTTTTTCTATCACCTTGCTGCAAACAGCTCATCAGGAGAACAGCTGGGGCTCTTGCTCGGTGCTTTTGGGGCGTGGATGGTCTTGATGAAATCCACCAGTGATGTGCTGGGGCAGAGATGCAGCCGGTGCTGCAGCAAGGCAGGCACTGGGGGCTCCTGGCCAGCTTTGTCCTGCTGGGAGACCCCCCAGCAGACCAGTGCCTGCACTGCACAGGCAGCAACCCCCCCAGGAGAAGGCAGGCTTAGCAAGTGCTGGTGCTGAATAAATCCTGACTGATGTGCCTCCTTCCCCCGAGGGGTTAGGGCTGGGTTAGCCAGAGTGTGCAGGGCTGCCTGGAGCGCCGCCAGCAGCCCATGTTTGTAGGAGAATCAATCCCTACAGACACCCTGCAACTCGGGGTATTTATGTCCATGCACGCAGGACAGACCCTGAAATGCAGCATGCAGCGTCTCTGGAATCTCCTGCTTTGCTTGGAGAAGCCAGAGAGGAGGACAGGGATGTGTGAAGCAAGGGCAGAGAGTTTTCCTGCCATGGGCATGGCTTGTCCCAGCTCAGGGCTGAACCTGTCGTGGTGGTTACATCAGGGACCACGAGGGGAGACAAGGGGCTCCCTTCTTCCTTTAATACCTAAAGGTTGTCCCTGAATTGGAATCTTTTAATCTCCACGCTTCCCAAGGACGCAGACTCTCCTCTTTTCAGCTCACTATTTGAACTTCAGCGATGGCTGGCGTTTGATTGATGCTGCCATCTCTTTCTGCCCTACGTCTGTCAAATCAAAGCTGCCTTCACAGCACTGAGACTGCAGCAGCAAAGCTGTGGCTCAGCCATCCCGAGGCAGAGAGATGGTGGGTGGCGGGCAGGGGTGGCAGCAGCCTCAGATCAGTGCCTTTGTTTGGTCTTCAAAACACGCTCAAACCACAGAGCAGCTTTTTTTGTGCCTGTTTGTCCCTGCACATCACCAACAGCACCATGGAGCGAGCAGTGGAGTATTTGGGGAGCAGGAGTTGCTCTTCTGTGTGGTGTTTCCCTGTAGTGCATTCCAGCTGCTCCTTGATTGCTCCAGAGCTGTGTGGCTTTGAAGTTCGTGTAGCACATCCAGGCTCTGGCTTCCTGTGTGGTGCTGCCGTGGGACAGAGCTGCCAGCGCCCAGCCCGTTTGCATCCTTTGATCCTAACCTCGTTTTTTTGCCTTGCCTCTTTTTGTTTTGTCTCCACAACCCTGTGCCCTGCAGATTCAGAGGATGATGGGGAGTCAGAGGCAGCGAAACAACTGATTCAGCCCATAGCTGAAAAAATCATAGCCAAGTACAAAGCCAAAGAGGAGGAGGCACCGTTGCTCTTCTTCGTGGCGGGTGAGGTGAGTGAGAAGAGAGCACAGGGCTGTGTCCTGCTGGGTATGGGGACTGAGCTGGGTTGGGTACCACTGTTCTTGTTGTTCAGGGGGTAAACTGAGGCACAGAGCTACTGCAGCTGTCAGGCAGCACGGAGCAAAACCAGACTTAAGGCCTGGCTCAGTCTGTGCTCTCTTTGCTGGATATTACTTCTAGTAAAGGTTTTGCTCAGAGATGGAAAAAAGGTGGGAGAGGGGCGGGCAGAGTGGGGAGGTGGGAGGGAGTGGAGCTGCCATGATGGGACTGCTGCCTGCTCAACCCTGAGGCTGTGCAGGCAGGAAAGTGGCTGGGCAAGGGAAGAGGAGCAGGGTATGAGTTTCAGCCTGGCCCAGCCAGTGAAATTTCGGCTGTTTCCTTGAGCTGTCCATGCTTTTCTTGGCTGGGATGGTGTTTGAGGCATGTGCAGGCTGCAGTGCTCAGAGTCAAAGGTCTGCTGGAGAGAATGAGAAAGGGGAAAACTGGAGAAATTCTGGCCACCCTTTCCCCCTGCACAGACCCTTCACCCTGCTGCAGTCTGGCAAACCAAGGTTTTATGTACAGGTCAAAAAAAGCTCCCAGCACCCTGAGGCCTGCAGTTCCCCTCCCACAGCCCTGCTCAGGGCCTGTGCAGGTGGCAGCCGCTGCGCCTGCTCCCTGCCTGCACGCCCACGTCACAGCCGCAGTGTTCGCTGCACCGAGCCCTGCGGAGCCGCCCTGCGACAAAAGGGTCCCCAGTGCCACCCCCAGCCCGGCAGGCCCCCACTGCCACCTCCCGCAGCCCCCTCCGTGCAGCCGCTGCCGCTCCCACCGCCGTGACGGCTCTCTGAGCATCCCAGCTCAGCCCCGCACCCTTGAATAAGTCCCTTGTTGGAAAGGGCTATTTTGGGAGGGTCCGGGACCTTCCCCCCCCTCCCCCAGAGCCTGCGGAGCCCTTTTCCCTCCCGCTCGCCGGCTGTAGCTGAAACATTGCTGCTATTCATGCAGCTCCCGACGGCCCTGCGGCGGCCGGCCCGAAGAATGGGGAGCGTCCGGCACATCCCATTCATCCGTCACCTCAATAGCCGGGAGCGCTGGCCCCGGGGCTCCGCTGGCCCCCACGCACAAAGCAGCCCGGCCATGGCCGGAGCAGGCGCCTCCCATTGCTCTCCCAGCACCGTCTGGACCGATTTTGCATTGATTAAAAATATTCCTTGGTGCCTTTGTCGAATAAAGGACGAGGCGTCCCGACACCTGGGTGCGGGGGGCGGCCGAGCCGCCCAGCCCTGCTCGCCACGTGGTCGGGCTGCGCCAGAAACCCCTGCAAAGGAAGGGGAGGCGCGGCCGGAGCTCCCCGGCGCTGCCGCCGCTCGCTGCAGAGCCCCGGCCGCCAACCAGGTGCCTGGGTGGGTTCCGTGCCTGCCCCTCGCAAGGAACGCCCCGCTCCGGTGCGGCGCATCGCGGGCTCGATCGCACCAGTGCCGGCTGTTTGCATGCCACAGCCTTGGGAGGGAGAAAGCATTGCCTTTGCCCGGAGATGAGCCGTGCCTGGGTGCAGCCCTCTCCCCCTGTGAGCAGCCTGCTGTTCCGGTGTGTGCCCAGGCACTGGGACCTGCTGGTGGGGTCTCGTCGTTGGCTCGAAGCACAGGTCTTCATCGCGTTCCTGCTCTTTGTTCTGGGCGTGTGCTTGGGTCCCTTTGGTATCTGCCCTTGGTGAGCAGCGAGGCCATGCCTGGGCTGCAGTCCCCACCTGCAGCATTGTCCCCGGTTCCTTGAGCTGTGGATGTCCCAGAGGCTCTGGGGTGGCAGGTCGGTCTGGAAGCAGTGCCTCTGGGTTGGAGGAGAGTGTGTCCCATTCCAGCCTGGGATAAACCCAACCCCGTTTGGTTCTGACACAAACCACCAGCAGAGCAGGCACCAAGGTGGGTGTTGCCTGAGATGCTCGTGGTACTGCAGTGCTGGTGAAAGGCCCAGCCCCTTGGCATACACGTGGCTGGACTGTGGCAGCAGCAAACTGCTCCTGGTCTCCTGGCTCTGCTGATGACTCCTCTGTCCTTCTCCTTTTGGCCTCCAGGACGACATGACCGACTCCCTGCGGGATTACACCAACCTGCCCGAGGCTGCACCCCTGCTCACCATCCTGGACATGTCAGCCCGGGCCAAGTACGTGATGGATGTGGAGGAGATCACGCCTGAAATCGTGGAAGCCTTTGTCAGCGACTTTCTAGCAGACAAGCTAAAACCTGAGCCCATCTAAAAGGGGCCCTGTGCCCACAGACGTTATTTAAAACCAGGTCTCTCTTCCGCCGCTTGTGGATTCTCCAGCGTGTCCTCACGCAGACCCAGTATCCAACCTTCTTGTGGTGCCTTGTTTTACGCAGTGAATCCTTCTCCTAAGCAAACTCCTTGAGATGCACTTTCAGCAGGGAGTTGTTGGCGTTTGGAGACTTCGCTTGTGCTTCATGGTGATATATTCTCTAATAACCAGGCCAGAACTGTTACCGTATCGTTATTTTATACATGGCACTAGCTAGCAGGCAAATCTTTCTGCATGGTGTTCTTCCCAACGTATGCATCAGGCAGTGGGTGGGGTTCTTGGGGCTCTTTTCTTTCTCCTCCTCCCCCTTCTTCCCTTTCTCACACCCCTGCTGACTAAATGACTTCCAGGAAGCAATAAGGAAACTGTCCCCATCGCCCCTGGCCAGTCTTTTCTCTCCCACGCAAGTGCCCTGACAAGGCCAAGACAAAGTCTTAACTGCTGACAACCTCTGAAAGACCACAGCACAGCCAAGCTCTTCCTCCTGGGGGTGAGACCTTCCCTTGTGGGTTTCCCACCCCCCACTCCAAGCACCGACAGCCTTAGGCAGCGCTGGCTGTGCGTGTCAGGGTCCATCCCCCTGCCATGGGTGGGGATTCCCTCCGTCCCTCCCACTCTGAGCCAGGAGGAGGATCACCACCGGGCTGCCCTCACCTCTCGTCTCTTCCTTGTGCTCTCCCTGTCCCCTCTCGTCCCTCTCTCTGGTATGAATTGTCCTCTCCCCTCTGTGTTAGTTGATTGAGCTGTTTTTCGTAGGTGTGTCCCAAACTCAACGTTAATGGTGCTGTTCTTTAAAAAAAATAACCAAAAAAAGACCCCTCCAAACCCTAAGAAAAAAACCCTTCCTTCCCTAATCCAAGCAGCACAGCCGAGCCCTTGAAAAGTGACATTGTAAAAACTGTACATGGTGATTGGAACTTTGTAATAAAACTGTTACTAGGACCTCGTCCCAGGAGGTGCAGATTGCTGCGTCCTGCTGTCAGGGAGAAGGAGCCTGTGGGGGAAGAGGAGCCACAGCCTGAGCCCATGGATAGGTGGCTCCTGGGATTGTGTGTGCCCCCCTGGGCTCACACAGCCCCTGCCAGTGCCTGCTTTGCTGGGGTGGGTCCGGCCTCCCCAGGAGGGAGGGAGCCCTTTGGCAGCCACTGGGGCGTTCCCAGCCTGAATAGAGTGTGTTGTGCAAGCCACTGCTTTTCCCTTTCAGCTCATTAGTCAGCCATGGCAGGATTATGGCCTCTCCTTTTATCCTGCTGCAGCTTCCCACCCTGCCAGGAGCTGGGAAGGGCCTGTATAAACCCAGCCTGTGTTTTGCACGTTTCAGAGTGTTCAGCAGTGATGAACTGACTGAGGAGCAGTTCCAGGAGCAGCCCAGCAGCGGTGTGGTAAGGAGTGCTGGAGCTTGGACACACCACAGCCACCCACCCTGGCCAGCCTGGCCCATGGCGGGGTTGGAGTGATCGTTGGAGCACAGGGTTTGGCTAAGCACAGGCAGGACCCATTCAGGGGGCAGCACTCTGGTCTTTCTGACCCCAAAACCACAGCCAGCAGCCAGGCTGTGAGGAGGACACACCGCCAGCAGCAGCCTGGCTGGGAACCAGCACGGACAAAGGATCTGAGGTCTCCATGGATCTGGATGAAAGGGCTGGAGGAGGGGGAACCACCTGAGGTGAGGCCAGGGCTGCTACCCGGCCTTTCCCTTCTCACTGTGATCAGCCTTCCCTTCTCTCTAGCATCACCGTGTGGCCACCACAGCCACCGGGAGCCACACACTCAACCCCAGCCTTAAACACTCACTCACTACAAACCAAACAGCCCGAGCTGCTCTTTTATTAACTCTCCAGGGACCCAAAGGCAAGGGGTGCTCCTTCAGCACCCAAACCGCAGCAGTTCAGCCTGGCACAGGCAACTTCTGCCTGTCGTCCTCCTGCTTGTGCCTGCACAGCAGCTGCCTTTTGCCCTCAAACAGCACGATGCCAGCAGCGATAGCAGAGTTCAAGCTGTCCACTCCTGGCACCACGGGATGAGCAGCCTCCTGCCCCCCGTGCCGGCCGCCAGCCGGAGCGCGGCCGCGCTCAGGCCGTGGGTCTCCCCTCCGATCACCACGGCCACTGGAGCCCGTGCCCAGTCCTCGTAGTAATGCTGTGCAGCCAGCTCAGGGATTCCTGCTGCTCCCTCCTCATCCTCAGGAGCAGCCTTGGGGCTGGATTTCACAGGAGCTTTTGGGCTGTCAGGAGCAGAGCCAGCCGTGCCCGGAGCGTTGGGGTCGTGGTTGTCGGCCACGCAGACCTGGGTGCCCGCAGGGAGGTTGGTGGGAACAGACTCCCAGTCCAGGCTGGCGATGATGGGCACACGGAAATGGGCCCCCATGCCTGCACGGAGCACCTTTGGCTCCCACGGATCCACACAGCCTGGGAAGGAACAGGGAGAATCAGTGACAGCGTGGGGACTTCCACAAAAGTGGGGTTCAGCAGCCACAGCGAACTGTGCCAGCCACTCCTCACAAACTCTGGGGAACATCTTCAAGCACCTCGTTCCCTGCCTCACCCCCAGGCTACCCAAAGTTTTCTCTTACCTTTGGTGAGCAGCACTTTCTCACAGCCTGCTCCTGCTGCAGATCTCAGAATAGTGCCCAGGTTTCCTGGGTCTCGGATGTTGTCACAGATGAGGAGCAGAGGCAGGGAGCTGGCGAGCTGAGCTGCAGGGTAGGACATCTTGGCAGGGTCAGGCTTGGAAAAGATGCCTGAGGAAATGAAGTGTGACAGGTTTATGAGTGACCCACCCCAAGGAGAGGCCTGCTTTGAGAGAGCTGGCCCAAATCTCTCTAAAGATGTGCTGGAGGAAGAGTTAGGAAAAGCACCACCTAAAGGAAGTTTGTGCAGTTTGTCACTTGGCAAGGAAAACTTATTTTCCAGCAGTGCTTTGTCTAAGGAAGATTATTAACACTCATTATCCTAAATATGAAGAGTTTCCCTTTGGGCAGTGTTGCAGCTGTTTCAGAGGCAGCTTACCTAGAAGCCCCTGAGGAGTTACAAGGTCAGACCAGGTCTTAATGTCTTCAAATTTCACCTTAACCAAGCTGGCTCGTTTTATCTCTGCCTCGGGCAGCAGCTTCAGGTGCCCCACGGTGCTGAAGAAGAGTGTCTGTGGCACAGCTCCTGCCTCCAGTGCATCCTTGATCAGCCTGTGCCCCTCCAGCAGAACCTTCCCGTGATTATCCCGAAACTTCTTGGACTTGGCGATAGTCACCACTTTTCTGTGGAGAAATTATTCTGAGAATGTGGCTGTGATACTCACAACACCTTCAGTCACCTTCTCCAGCCCCTGAGAGCTTCTCTGGGAGCTCACAAAGGTGATCTGAGGGATGGGGCACGCATCCCAGGAGCAAAGCCTGGGCGAGTTGGCTCTAGGGTAACCTTAGAGCACCTTTCAGTACCTGGAGAGCTGGTGAAGGACTTCGACAAGGGCCTGGAGTGCCAGGACAAAGGGGAATGGCTTCAAACTGCCAGAGGGCAGGATTAGATGGGATATCGGGAAGGAATCGTTCCCTGGGAGGGTGGGCAGGCACGGGGTGCCCAGAGCAGCTGTGGCTGCCCCATCCCTGAAGTGTCCAAGGCCAGGTTGGGCAGAGCTTGGAGAAATCTGGGACAGTGGAAGGTGTCCCTGCCATGGCAGGGGTGGAACGGGACGGGCTTTAAGCTCCCCTCCGACCCGACCATTCCCCGGTCCCGTGAATCCCTCCCGGTGCCTTCAGCCTGGCGGTGCGTGTCAGTCCGCGCTTCCTCCCGCGGCCTGAACTCCCCTCCCGATCAGCGAGGGCTCCGAGGGGCAGCAGGGCCGGGCCCGCTCCCCGCGCTCACCCCAGCCTGCGGTCCCCGGGCGCCGCCTTCTCGTACCACAGCCCCGGCGCGGCCGCGCCGCGCTCCACGGCGGGCGGCGGCGGCGGCTCCGCGGGGCTCCGCGGGCGCTGCCGGGGGCTCTGCGGCTGCAGCACCCGCACGGGGCTCCGCCGCAGCGCCCGCACCCCGCGCCGCCCGCCCGGGCCGGCCCAGCGGGGCCGCAGCAGCGCCCGGCCCGTGCGGCACAGCGCCGCCATCGCGCACGGCGCCGCCCCGTGACGTCACAACTCCGTGACGTAATTATCACACCGCCCCCGTGACGTCACCATCGCCCGCCCCCCGTGACGACGCCGCCGCCGCCATGGCCGCCCGCAGGGCGCTGCACTTCGTGTTCAAAGTGGGAGACCGGGCCCGCACGGCGCGGTTCTACCGGGAGCTGCTGGGCATGAGGGTGAGCGGCGGCGCGGCGGCCGAGGAGGGGCCGAGCCCGCGGTGTGCCCGGAGCGCGGGCCTGGGGTGGGATGGGGTTGGTGGGATGCGATGCGTTTAGGGATGGAGATGGGGGATTGGGAGGGGAGCCGCTTCCTGCCCTCGCTGGCCCCGTTCCCGCCCCTTCACCGGGCCCGGGGTGGGGGTTCCGGGTTGGACCGGGGTGATCCCCGCGGTCCCTCCCCACCCAGAGCGCTCTGCGGTTCCCCAGGTGCTGCGGCACGAGGAGTTCGAGAGGGCTGCAAGGCCGCCTGCAACGGGTGAGTGCCCTGCTATCCCTCCCTGCATACTTCCCTGCCATCCCTGCTCTCCCTGCTATCCCTCCCATCCCTCCCGCACTGCCCTCCCTGCACTGCCATCCTGCCCTCCTGCCTGCACTGCCATCCCTGCACTGCCATCCCTGCACTGCCCTCCTGCCTGCACTGCCCTCCCTGCCTGCACTGCCCTCCCTGCCTGCACTGCCCTCCTGCCTGCACTGCCTTCCTGCCTGCACTGCCTTCCCTGCTGCACTGCCATCCCTGCTCTCCTGCCATCCCTGCTCTCCCTGCCCTCCCTGCCTGCACTGCCATCCCTGCACTGCCATCCTGCCTGCACTGCCCTCCCTGACATCCCTGCCTCCCTGCACTGCCCGTCTTGCCATCCCTGCCTGCCCTGCACCAGCTGCTGGCTCGTTCTAAAGTCAGTGCTGTGTTGTCTTTTATTAAACTCCTTCCCTTGGAGCCTACAGCCCCTCATGCTGTGCAGGAGTGGTGCTTGTATCGGATGTAAATACCCCAGCTATAGATTGATATCTTAACTGTATCAAATTGTTTCTGAGATTTCCAGGAACTACTTTCAGCTCCGCTGATTGTTTATATGGCTGTGGCACTGTCGAGGTCCTTGAGTTAAAAATCCCTCCTGCTAGACCCAAAGTCTTTTGTAAAGGAAAAAAGATGAAAGAAAGAAATGAGAACATGTTTCTTTCTGAAATAGAAGGAATCTTACTTTGGCGCCCTTTTCCCACTTAGCAATAAGGAAGTAATTATGTAATTGCAGCTAATGAGCAGCCTGTGCTCTTAAGGCACGAGCTGCTAATGAGGTAGAGCTGCTTTTATCACATGGCCATGAACGACAGCCCGGGGTCAAATCTGCTGCGATTTCACCCTAGAAATGCAATTCCTCCTCAAAAGACAAACACCTGCACTTCTTGGTGGTTATTTTTAATGCTAATGACATTAAAATGTGGATGATATGGATATTCCAGCCCTTATGATGGAAAGTGGAGCAAGACCATGGTGGGCTATGGCCCAGAGGACAATCACTTTGTGGCAGAGCTGACTTACAATTATGGCATTGGGGAATATCGCCTGGGCAACGACTTCCTGGTGAGTCCCACTCCAAGCAGCCAAACCTTCTCATGATAAACTGATTTACTTTAATAATCAGAAGCTCATTTGTCACATGGGTTGTACCAGCTTGTTTTTTTTTATTGCTGTTTGGTCCCTTAAACACTTCAGTGTTGCTTTTGTGGTCTCTCCGTGTTGGAAGAGCAGAAACCAGAGGAGATTTGTGCTCACTTAAGGTCCAGGAAACATTTCTGGAGCTCTGCCTTTTCTCTGTGTGTAGGACAGCTGGTACTTGCTGCCAGATCCAACATGGAATGCTGAGCTAGGAAGGACTTGCTGCAGGAAAACACTCTTATATTTATTATTAATCAATTTTTTTTGTAATGTAGTGGCTGGCAGCAAGTGGAGATCTCGTGTTTCCTGTGTGAGAACAGGTGATGTCTGTGCATCCACCCCATGGATTTTGTTGTGTCCTCTCCAGGGCATCACTCTGGTGTCCAGCCAGGCTGTGAGCAATGCCAGGAAGATGGGGTGGCCCCTCAAAGAAATCACCTCTGGTGTCTTTGAAGCTGAAGCCCCAGGAGGATACAAGTTCTACCTGGAAGACAAGGCACAGGTCAAGCAAGGTGAAATATTTACCTTTACTGGTGTTCAGCAGAGATTTACCAGCTGGGTATCAGAGGGTGTTTGTTTTGATGGAATTCTATAAAACAGAACATTTTTTTTTTTCATTTCTCTGTTACTTCTCAAGAGTGCAAAACTGCGTGTTTAACCCTATAATGGGTTTGTAGCTAACCTGAAATTATTGCAATCCTCCAGATCCCGTGTGGAAGGTAACCCTGGGTGTCTCAAACCTGCAGAAGTCTGTGAACTACTGGTCTGGTTTGCTTGGGATGAAAATATACGAGAAGGATGAGGAGAAACAAAGGGCTCTGCTGGGCTATGCTGATAACCAGGTCAGTCCCTGGAAAACTCACCATAAACACTTCTTGCTTCCTGAGAACAGAGTTGTAAAAGGAAAAAAAAAGTTCTTAATTGAAGCAGCTGTGCTTTTTATGAGTGTTTTAATTGAAGCTGTATACACTCAGCAGTGTTTTTAAAAAAAGCAAAGCTGCGGTTTGCTCTGGTGGTTCTGGCTTGGTGGGAAACGCCTGGATGGGGGATTTTGGAATCACCCACATCCTGGAGGAAGAGCTGCAGCACAGAGAGCAGTGTCCCTGCAAGCCAGGCTGGGTTTTTCCCTGTTGCAGTGCAAGCTGGAGCTGCAGGCTGTTGGAGGGGCAGTGGACCACGGGACAGCATTTGGCCGCATCGCCTTCTCCTGTGCCAAGGAAGAGGTAACAGCCCCACTCCCCCACCCCACAGCTGGGGAAGGCAATTCTCAGCGTTAACAACACAATCATGAGCAGATAGTTTGTTTCTCATTCTGGCAGTGGGATGATTTTAGTCTGTTTTCTGTTTTCAGCTGCCCAGCATCGAAGCCCTGATGAAAAAGGAGAATCAGAAAATTCTGACGCCTCTGGTCAGCTTGGACACGCCTGGCAAAGCCACGGTGCAAGTGGTTATTCTGGCTGATCCTGTGAGTAAAGCTGGAAACAGTGGTTAAATTGGGCTTAAATTTCTCCTTGCCACTGGTTATAACTGAGCTGCTTCCTTTCAGGATGGCCATGAAATCTGTTTTGTGGGAGATGAAGCCTTCCGAGAGCTGTCCAAGGTGGACCCTAATGGTGACAAGCTGTTGGATGATGTAAGTGACTGCACATTCATTTTCTCCCTGATTGGAGATACTGTAAAATCCAATTTTCATTCCATGTCGAGTTTTTCCTAGAAGCAAATTACCCAGGCTTGGTAAGGAGAATAAATCAGTTTTTAAAGCTCACTGGAGCTGGAGTTTTTCATCCCCACTCTTGGGGCACAGTCACATTATTTGCTGTGCTAGAGAACACTGGTTTTCAGTGTCAGTTCTCCTTCCTAGTGGCTAAAAAGTAATTTATCCCTCCAGAGAGCTTTCCTCCTGCTCTGACCACGTCCACACTTGTCTTTGTGCAGGCCATGGCTGCAGACAACAGTGACAAGTGGTTTGCTGAGCACAACATGAAGAAGGTTTCAGCTTAGCAGGAGGAATGGACTGGGCTGCTCCTCTGTGCCTTGGAGCTCTTCCAAGAAAATGCCAATCCTGGTTCAAGTGCTGCCTTCCCAATCAGAGGGTGCTGGGATGTCCCGTGGTGGTTTTCTGGGTTGATTGAAGCTGATGTCTCTGGCCTGCTGCTCTCTCCCTTCCAGCAGATCACATTTTCCTCCTCCCAAAATCTGGGGCTGTGCAGCAAAGGAGCAGCTGAGCCCTTGGCTTCAAAAGCAGGGATCATCAGTCAAGAAACCCTCACGTGTCTGTGTTGTTGTTATACTTGAAGGAAAGGTGAATAGATACATTATTTTCTGATTAATTTGCTTTAGCTGTCCCTTATTTGCAGGCTGGAGAGGAGATTCTGAGGCAGCTGTGGCTACTCCCCCTCTCCTGAGGGCTGTGGGGAGCATCCCTTGATTGGGAGCACAGAAATGATCTTGCCAAACCGTGTGATTGCTCCATTCCTTGTGTTCATGCCAAGGTGTTTCCCCAGCTCTCAGGGTGAAGTGTTCCCTGCAGAAGCCCCTGGGGTGTTCCTCACTGGGATCCTGGGGGTTCCCACCCCTTCCAAACTGCCTTTGGAAATAACAGTTCAGGGTTTATTCCATTGGGATGAAGTCACTCTGCTTTTGCTGGTGGGGAGAAAATCAGGGAATGCAGGGAGTCATTCCTGGCATTGTTTGTGTCAGCTCTGCTGTCTGACTTGCCATTTTCTCCATCAAAACCTCAAATAAAATACTTTAAATCACGTTTTCATCATGAAACTGGAATGAGTTTCGTGAAGAAGATCCGGTAGTGTTGGCACTTCTGAAATGGGAGCAATTCCTTTTGTCTGAGCTTTTCAATTCAGTTTTAATGACAGTTTTGAGTCCTATTTGTCAAATTAAACACAGAATCCCAGAATCCCCAGGTTGGAAGAGACCTCCAGGATCATCGAGTCCAACCCAGCCCTAACACCTTACCCAGACCCTGAGTGCCACATCCAGTGTTTTTTAAATACATCCCGGGATGATGACTCCTCCACCTCCCCAGGCAGAACATTCCTGTACTTTATTACTCTTTCCTTGAAAAACTTCTTCCTGCTCTCCAGCCTATATTTCCCTTGGTGCAGCTTGAGACTCCTCTGGTTTTGTCAGTGCTGCCTGGAGAGAGACCCCAACACGCTGATATCGGAGCACGGCAATGAATGAATGAATGAATTAATCAATGAATGAATTAATGAATGAATGATGTAATGAATTAATGAATTAATTCAGCGCACCTCCGCGCCGCTAGGGGGCGCTGCGGGCGGGGGAGCGCGGCCGGCGGCGTGACGTCACCGCGCTATCGGCGTGACGTCATCGCGCGGCGCCGCCATGGAGCCGGCGGGGCCGTGGGCCGCCATGGCGCCGGGGTGCCCGGCGGGGCCGTGGGCCGTGGGCGAGGAGACGGCGATCCTGCACGGCGGCTTCCTGCTGGCCGCCCGCCTGCTGCAGCCGCGGCCGCTGCGGGAGCTGCGCAAAGCGGACTGGCCCCGCGCCGGCGCGCCCATCACCGACGCGCTGCGCGAGATCGGCGAGCGCTGCCCCTCGCCGCTGGGCCTCTGGAGGAAGGAGGCCGTGGCCATGGTGTGGGCGAAGATCCTGCTGCCGGCCCCGCCCGCCGCGGCGCTGGAGTGGGGCGGCAAGGATGAGGGGTTCTTCTCGGTGGGCGCGATGCTCCCCGATGTCAGCCACACGGCGCTCTTCGAGCTGGTCAAGGCGCTGGCCGTGCCCCGGCTCTTCGTGCAGCTGCTGCTGGCGCTGCCTCCGGGCCTGTGCCGGGCGCAGCTGGAGACCTTGGTGGAGTACGTCTCCAGCGAGACAGCCCCGTCGGACATCAGGTTCTTCTTGGACGTGTGGTGGGAGGTGCTGAAGCACAGGGAGGGACCGGAGGATGCGACGGTGTGTGCGTTCAGCGCTCTCATCCGTCAGCACGGGGGTGAGCCCTCTCCGGAGGACGGCCTGCAGCCCCCCAAGAGGTTCAAGGGGGACCCTGGGAGCTCCCCCGCTGCCCCCGGGCTGCCGACGGTGCTGCTGCAGGGGTTACAGCACATCCGAGGCAGCGTCAGCCAGCCCCGGCTGAGGTGCTACGCCCTGGCCAACCTGGCTGAGCTGCTGTGCCTGTCGGCTGGGCTGGGGCCAGGGGCCAGCCCCCTGCCCATCGCAGAGCACCTGGCCAGGGTCAGCGCCCTGGTCAGCCTCTGGAGCAGTGACAATGACAGCCAGGCTCTGGAAGAGAAGGTGAGGGAGGCAGAGAGGAGCATGAGCCTCCTGCCCCTGACCAGACCCTCTCGGGAGGAGCTCTTTGGTGGCTTGGATTTGCTCTGCAGCTTGTTGCAGGCCTGGGGAGAGGAGCTGCAGGACACTCTGAGGGGATCTGAGGAGCTGTGCCTCGAGAGCTACCGGCTCCTGGACACTCTGCCCACCCTGGGGAAGAAGCTGGATTTCCTCCTGGAGACCGGAGACCTGGGGGAGGGCGAGACCCAGCGGGTGCTAGAGCTGGCACAGCTCACCAAGGACTTCCTCAGGGACACCAGTGCTGTCCTGAAGGCTTTGGGCACCAGCCTTGTGCCTTCAGTTGCCATGGCAATCATTGCACAGAGGCTGGACCGCCACGTGGACACGTGCTCTGTTTTTGCATCTGAGAAGACCTGGGCTTTTTCAAAGGCCTGGGTCGAGTGTCTGGTGGAAAACAAAACTCTGTTCCAGAGCCCTGAGCTAGTTTTGAAACTGCTGGAGACGCTGGTGGACTTTGCCACGTCCCACCATGACCAGGAGGCCCAAGAGCTGCAGATGCAAGTGACCAAAGCCATCGTGGAGTGTTACACTGGGCTTTCATTGAGTGACAAAAACAAAGTGATCTCAGGTGTCCTGGCGTCCTGGGGTGGCCCAGGTGTGTCCCAGAACGTGCAGGTTGTCAGGGTTGGGTTCCAGGAGGACCTGAATGTGACTCTGAACCAGATCACAAAGAGTGTGTCTGATGAAGGCCTGAGCAGGGCTGTGGATTCCCTGGCCAGGCTGACACTGCTGTCCCCCGAGGCCACAGTGAAGCAGGTTTGTCATCTTGCTGTGGTCAACCTTGGAGCACACCAGTTCCTTGCCCAGATCCTCTGCTCCTTCCCAGCATTGAGCTTCCAGGAGAGCCACGAGGATGCAGGCAGGCCACGCAGCCTGGTGTTGAGGTGTCTGGAGGAGGCAGTGTGGGGGAAGCTTTCCACAGCGAGGGAAGAGGAGCAATTCCTTCATTTCCTGGCCTTTCTCATGCAGCCAGGCTCAGCCACCCCACTTGTGTCACCTGCAGAAGTGACCAAAGCCTTTGTCCTTCCTTTTCTGAGGTCAGACTCTCCTCAGATTGAGCTGAGCCTGCAGATCCTCAGTAAGGTTTTGGGAATTCCATCCTGTTCAGAAGAGCACTGGATCACATCCTGCCACCCGTTCCCACTCATCCTCAGCCTCTGCAAACTTCTGGATGGTTACACCAAGTACTGGCACCAACCTAGGGAGCAGCTCTTCCCTTCCCTGGAGACCAAAGACCTGATTCTGGACATCCTGTGCCAGCTGTGCGAGCTGGTGGGGCCAGAGGCCGTCCCCTCCTCAGAGCTGTGGGTGCAGTCGCTGGCCTGGCTGCACAGGAAGGTGGCACCACTGGACTGGACCGTGGGGCTCCGTCTGAAGAAGCTCTATGGGGATTACTTCAAGAACGAGGTGCCAGCAACACTGTTTGAGATCTGCAGGCTCCCTGAGGAGCAGTGGACATCGCAGTGCTGGCCAGCCTACGGGCCGGGCAGCGGGCTGCTGGCGTGGATGGAGTGCTGCTGCGTGTCGCCAGCGCTCAGGGACGCCATGCTGGCCCTGCTCTCCGTCAACGTGGACAACCCCGACGAGGTGAACCTCTTCAGCAAAGGCTTCCTGGTGGCCCTCATCCAGGTGCTGCCGTGGTGCAGCCAGGGCGAGTGGAAGAGGCTGGTGCCCGTGGTGCAGCAGCTGCTGCAGGAGCAAGTGCTGCACGTGCCCTACACGCTGGAGTACGTGCAGCACATGCCCCTGCTCAACCTCCGCCCCTTCGCCTGCCACCTCCAGCTCTCCGTGCTCCTCCTGCGGGGCTTCCAGCTGCTCTGCAGCTCCAGCTGTTCCACCTGGCTGCCTGCAGAGGCCTGGCTGCACGTGGTGCAGCTGTACTGCGCCAGCCTCACCGACCTGCTGGCCTCCCTGAAGGCCGCGGCGGGAGGCGCGCCCCAGCCCTGCTGCGCGCAGGAGGTGTCCTTCGTCTGCATCCAGCTCTTCTGCCACCTGCTGCACGTGGCTGCCATGCTGCCAGCCAGGGGCTGCGAGGAGCCACTGCTGGTGGTGGCCCTGGAGGTGCTGTCTCAGTACGAGGTGTCCAGCAGGGCTGACACGGCCCCGTGCGCCGCGCTGCGCAGGGCCAACGAGGGGCACTTCCTGCACTCCATCGTGGACAACGTGGGCCACGAGGAGCTGCGCTGCACCCTCCTGCAGAAGCTCAGCAAGCTGGGAGCACGCTCAGAGAGCTGAGCTGGACCTTGTAAGGGCTCTAATAAACCCTCGTTTTTCCTCTTTTGAATTATTCCCTCCCCGCTGTTTCCTTCCACTGAGCGGTATAAAGATAGGTAGGAGGGGCCAGTTTGGTTTTCCATTGGAATAACTGGGCACAGCTGTTCCTGAGCCAAGCTGCCAGTTGTGTGGCTGCAGCCTTGCCTGCTGGCTCTCTGGATTTACACAGCAGCCTGCAGCATCGAGGAAATCCCTTTCCCTCTGGCTGCTTTGCCACCAGCCCTCTCCTAGTCCCAGGAGAATTGCTGGTTTTGCCACGTGCTGCCGGAGGCTGGAAAGCAAGTTGGAGGCTGCGAAGCGAGTTGGGTGAGTTCAGGACAGGCAGGAACCTTTGGGAATCCATGAGTG
Source organism: Sitta carolinensis (assembly GCA_032173965.1). Classification (NCBI taxonomy): domain Eukaryota; kingdom Metazoa; phylum Chordata; class Aves; order Passeriformes; family Sittidae; genus Sitta; species Sitta carolinensis. Next base: position 3,065,744 of record CM063299.1, on the reverse strand, counting down.
CTGCTCCTGCCCGGAGGTGGGGGTGCAGCAGTCACCCCACATGTAACACCCCCACCCAGCAATGAACAGCACGTGGAAGAGCCAGCCAGTGGTGTGACTCAGAGAGGAAATCTTTATTGGTCTCCTGATAGTAAATAGGGCAGTGTTAGTGCAAACTGAGGTGCCTCATTGGCTGGGATTTTTTTTGTCCTTACATAAGGCACGTTTTTCGCAATGAAAACAGTGAGATACAACATCTGTAACGAGTTGCAAGCGGTTTGTAACATCAGCTGCTCCGTGGTTACTGGGGCTGCGGCGTCTCTGCTACAACAACCACAGGTCGGAAGAGGCCCTTTTTTGGTTTTTTACAGTCTATCCAGAACAGCAGCCGTGGTTGGGATGAGATCCAACACCCAAAAGATCCAGGTTTCCCAGAGCCTGGCTGCTGGTTTCAGACAGAATGAAAGGCACAGAATGGTCACAGGTCTCTGGGCATGGGGGCTGTGCCAGCGCTGTGCCAGTGCAGTTCCCTGCCCTGGAGCAGGCTCAGGAGGCTGCAGGAGGAGGAGGAGGCTGCCCCAGCTGGTGCTGGCTGCAGGGAATGATCTCAGCTGTGGTCTGATTGCACACACCCACAGAGCTCCTGAGCCCTGTGGTGCAGGGGGAGCCTGTACCCATTCTGCTGTGACTGAAAGTGGAAATGGGCTGAAGTGGTGAAGGACCAGCTCGGCATCCTGCTCTGGGGTTGCTGGTTCCCTCTGTGCAGCCCCAGTTCTGTCCCTGACAGCCTCATGGGGGGTGGGATGGGGCTGGAGGGATGGACTGTACAGGTGTTTCCAGGGTGTGGTGGTGCCAGCTGGAGGGCAGAGCAGAGCAGGGTGTGTGTGCCAGGTGGTTTTAAATACCTGCTTGAGGGGATGCAGGCTAGATAAAAGCAGCTGTGGTTCGGGAAGGGGAAACTGCACCTCCTGCCACAGAAGGGCTCTGCACAGTGCCCTGTGTGTTGGTGAGACAAGGCCTTGGCAGGTTCCTGTCCCCAGACAGCAGAACCACTCTCGTGTCGTGGCATGAGCTTCTGCCCTCCAGCCCTGCTGGGAGCACGGGAGTCCCCCCGGGGCTGTCAGTTGTAGTGAGAAGCACCGTGGCGTTAAGTGGAGCTTGAGCCCAGCAGCAGGAGGTGGGGCGGGAGGTCAGAGCTGTAGTGTAGAGCTGAAGTCAGTGAAGGTCGGGACCGGCTCTGCAGAGCTGTGCTGCGGCTCCAGGCCCGGCTGGGGCTGCGGCGGGGCCGGCACGGGCTCCGTCCCCGCTGCCGGTCCCTCGCCGGCCGCAGGCTCCTCCCGGCCGGTGTCCGGTGTCAGCGCCGGGGGGGCCGCAACGAAGCCCTCTCGTGTAACCCTGAGCCGGGCCGTGCCGCAGGGCTCCATCCCAGAAGGAAAGCCGTGCTTCCAGGCCGGCTCCCACCCCGGCGGGGAGGACGCGAGGCTCGGGAGCGGCGTGGGGGGCAAAGCCATCCTCGCCCAGGCTGGCGCAGCCTGGCACGGCTGCTCCCAGCTCCAGCCGGGCTGCTCCCGGCCCCTGGCCGTTATCAGCTCCGTTATCTGCTCCGGTGGGCGGGAGAGCCGCCGTAGAGGCGGGCGGCCTTGCGGCAGATGAGCCGGAACCAGTAGAGCTGGGGGGCGATGAGGGAGGCGTTGGCGATGTTGCAGTGCAGGGGGATGCGGAAGGGCACCAGGTACACCGGGATCCCCACCTGGCGGGCGTAGGCCGCGTACATGAAGGGGAAGAGGAGGATGCGGCACAGGAAGAAGGTCACCAGGACGAGGATCCCGTTCACCTTGTGCAGGAGGGTGTCCTGCATTTTGAGCTGGGGGAGGAAGGAGGGGAATGTGAAGTGAGCAGCTCCGGGGCGCTGGCAGTGCTGGGAGCGATGAGAGGAGCATGCAGGAGGGCTGGAGGAAGGTGGGGTGGGAAGGGACGGAGGAGGGAGGGCAGGGGTGGGAATGAACGTGGTGCAGGACTGGGTTCTGCAGCTCCCAGTTCCCAGATGCCACTGGGCATCCTGGTTACTGGGGGAAAGGGATGGGACAGTGGGAGGAATGCAGCACCGCAGGGCAGATTTGGGCTACAGCTGTGGGGCTGCCCCTCTCTGAGACACCCCCCAGCTCAGCCACTGCCTGGAGAGGGGCAGAGAAAGGGGATGAACTGCTGTGGGCTTCCCAGCCCTGAGCCCCATCCCTCCTCACCTACCTGCATGAGGATTTTGCCCAGGGAAACAAAAGGCGTGCTCAGCTCTGCTGTGAAGATGCAGCCCACGAAGAAGTCCCCCAGCTCTCCCCTGAAGTGCTGTAGAGAAAGCCAGCACTGAGCACAGAGCTCTGCAGAGGGGTGGCCAGAAGCCAACACCCAGCATGTCCAGGAGGGCCTGGACTCCTGCAGCAGCCCTTACCTGGGTGATGGGGGTGAGCACGATGAGGATGAAGAGGTGGTGGGTCACCATCAGCCGCTCCTGCAGGAGGAAGCTCCACACGCTGGCCAGCGAGTGCTTCTTCTCCAGGATGCCCTTCTCCTGGCTCTTGTGCCAGTGGCAGAGGTACATGACATAGATGTCATAGGTCATGTAGGGGACCAGGACCCAGATGTACTCCACAGCCAGCCAGTGCCTGGAGGGGAGCAGCACACAGAGGGATCACAAGGGCTCCGAGCACCCCGCGATGCTCTGGGAGGTGGAAGAGCTTTAGGACTGAAATGGCAGCATTTCAATGGATTTTGAAGCTGGAAGGGGGTGAGTTTTAACTCTGTTTGGCTCAGCAGGTAGAGGCTGACCCAGAGAAAAGGTACCTGGTACGTGTGGAGGATGGATGTCAGTGCTGACCTGCTGCTGCTGGGCTGTGCCAGGCACTGAGCTCAGCCTGGCCAAGCACAAACACGGCGCTAAGGAAGGATCCTGATTAGCCCCACAGCCAGGTGTTTGCTGCACAGGCCAGGGGCACTACAGTTTTTTGGATCCAGCACCAAGCTGACAATTCTGCACAGGTGATCTCCTCCCCTAAACCCTGGGATCCCCACAGCTGCTGCTTGGTGGTGGAAACCCCTAATCCTGTGTCTCTCCTGCCTGTCATGCTGCATCAGCTGGCTGCCTAACCCAGGGAATGTTTGGGAAGCACGTGGAGATCTCAGAGTTAACCAGGGATGGCTGGCCTGGAGTTTGGAGAGTGAAGAGCAAGATCTCCAATGCAGGCAATAAACCCCCATGAGGCATTCGTCAGTTGGGAAATAATTGCAGGCAGCTGCCTGTTCCCAAAGCACGTTGGAATCCTGGTTGCACAATCTGGGCAGCAGCAAACCCTGCTTTACAGGGACACCAGCCTCCTTAAAAGTCCTGCGTGAAACCACACTGATTAAAAAAAAAAATACAAAACCACCCTACGCTGTTGCTTGGGGAAATGTAGCTTGGGGCTCAAACCTCTTTTTGCTCTCCTGCCATCACAAGAAAAAAATTTGTTGCTCCAGATGGAAAGATGTAAGCGGGCTGAAGCACGGGTGGCAAGTGATTGTATTTGCAAAACTTGCCCAGGGCTTTGGAGGGCAGTTACAGTGCCAGCAATATAACGATTGTCTGCCTCTGTAAATAAATTGGCAAATTTTATTGCAACCTTTGTGATGCTTACTGGCTCGCTGTCTTGCTGTCATTCTCCGAGGCCTTCCCTGCTGAGCACCGGGCTCAATTTCCTCCAGATTCAAAGAAAATCTAGGTCTCTGCCCACAAAGTGTTTGCACAGAGCCCTTGGCCTTGAGTACACCCGGGCAAGCAGACAGCTCCAGGGGAAGGAGGGCTTCTGGCAGCTCCTTCTGTCTGTGTGGCTTTGGGATTCATCATTTGCCTTATCTATACAGCAGAAATTTTATTTCAGAGCAAAAAGGTAACTCATTGACTGCCTGGGTTAAGCAGGTCTGAGGAATCTGGATAGATATCACTACCTAGAGCAAGGCAAGGTAATCCACATCTGGGTATTAAAGACAGGTCTGCTATGACCAAAGTGGCAGCCCTTCCTTAAAATCACCCTAAAATTGGTGTGTGACGGTCGAATTCCAGCTTGGCATAATTATATTCTTCCTTCCTGCAATCTTCTCTGCTAGTCTGGATAATAGCTCTGTTTTTAAGTCTTCTGACCCAGATTACGCTATCACTCCTCCTGAGAGTCACTTCTGGGCAGTTTATCTCTGAGCACTGAGGGCAAGGCAGCAGGATTTTCCTTCAAAGCAAACTGCATCCCGACTTTACCATTTCTGGACTCTTTCAGAATCCTTTTGGCATGCCTTGATGCACCTCTAAAATCAGTTCTCACCGGGTCTGCTTGACTCTGTAGCAATTTCAGCTCCCAGCAAGGAGACTCCCTTCCCCTTCAGAGCTGATGATGTCTGTATTTTTCTCTCATATCCAGCCCATGTTACAGCCCATCCTTTGGAGCACCCCCAGGCCTGAGCAAGCTGGGGGTGTACAGCCAGCACAGCACATTGCCCAGCCCTTCCAGCCCAAGTGGGGGAAAGAGGAACACGAAACTGGTTTTCCTCTCCCCTTTGTACGTGCAAGCCCTTGGCAGAAAACCCTCCAGCCCCGAGCTGGCCGGGCACACCCTTGGCACGTTCCCCAGGGACAGCGGCACCGGGTGGGCTCTGGGTTACCTGTCATGCACCACGTTCTTGCAGCTCAGGACAACCGTGATCCCCGACACCGTTGCCATCGTGGCTTGGACTGTTGACACCAGCCTGAAGCGGAGACAGAGGAAAGGGGTCACCCCAACAACCGTGACCCCGGCGGGGCCGAGGCACGGCGAGAGCCGGTGGCGCTCACACACCCACTCCGTGCACACCCCGGCGCCTCGTCACGGCCGGGACGTGTCGGGGTGGCTGTGCCAGGCGCTGCCTCCCGGGGACTTCTTGCCAAGTCCCAGCCCTTCCACCCCCGTGGGTCGGTGCTAACGCTGCCGGTTCCCCGTGGGCAGAGGGAGAGCTGCACCAGAGCATCCCGCCCCGACAACGGTACCGCGGCGCGGGGTCCGGCCGGGCAGGGCCGGGCTAAGATGCCCGCATTCGGGGGGATGCTCTCCCTCGGGGGGATGCCCGCATTCGGGGGGATGCTCTCCCTCGGGGGGATGCTCTCCCTTCGGGGGGGGGGATGCCCGCATTCGGGGGGATGCTCTCCCTCAGGGGGATGCCTGCATTCGGGGGGATGCTCTCCCTCAGGGGGATGCTCTCCCTTGGGGGGATGCTCGCATTCGGGGGGATGCCCGCATTCGGGGGGGATGCTCTCCCTCAGGAGGATGCCCGTGCTCGGGGGCATGCCCGCCCTCGGAATGCTGCTCCTGCCGCCGGTCCTTGCTCCCCTCACGGAATCTGGGCTCGGGACAGCCAAGGACCGTCCCCCGGAGCTCCGCGGCACCCCGGAGTCCAGGCTCACGGCCGGCGGGATTCGGTGCTCTTGGCCCGCCCGGATCGCTCCCTCTCCCCATCCCGCTCCCCACCCGGTCCCGGCGGGTCCCGCCGCGGGGCGCGTCACCTCCCGCCGCTGCCGCCCGTACCTGCCGCTGAGGAGGATGCGGTCCTTGAGGCTCCATCCCGGGGCGGCCCAGCGCAGCAACCGGATGCAGAGGATGAAGAGCCCCGGGAAGAAGGCGGAGGCGAGGGCCAGCGTCCGCCACATGGGGACGAGCGCGCTGTCTCCCGCCGCCGCTTGTCAACAGCCGGCCGGGCGGCGGGAGAGCCCGGCCCGGCTCGGCCGCGCTCGGCTGCGCTCGGCCGGTGGCTGGCTCGGCTCGGCTCGGCTCGGTCCGGACCAGCCCCGCCGCTCCCGCCGCCGCCGGGACGCGCCCCGCTCCGCCGGGCGGAGGCCCCGCCCCCGTCCGGTTAAACCACGCCCCCTCGGCGCTCCACGCCCTCACAGGCCCCTCCCCTCAGGCCCCGCCCCCCGCGGCCCCGCCCGCGCGCTGCCGGCGGAAGCGGCGCCGCCATGGAGGAGGACGAGCCGGAGCTGGAGGCCGGGCTGGAGGCGGCGCTGGAGCTGGCGCCCGCCGTGCAGGCCGCCATCGAGCAGGTGCGCCGGGCGGGTCCCCCCGCTGCGGGGACAGGTGCGAGCGCGGCCCGGGGCCGCTCGGTGAGGGCCCGCGGCCGGCTCCGAGCCCCTCCCCGCCGGCCCCGGGCCTGGCGCCGCCGGGCCCGTGCAGAGCCGCCGGCGGACTGAGGGGGCTCGCTGTGGCTGTGGCTGTGGGCCCGGCCGTGTCTGTCGCGATACGCGCTGTGCGAAGCCCCCAGCGCAGTGCCTGTGGCTCGGTTGATATAAGGGTGATTGAAATGTCTGGGTTTGGCTTGTGGTGAATACACGAGTGTTTTGGGTTGTTTTTTTTTTTAATCCAGAGGATGCTGGGCACTGCCCAGGCTCCCCACAGAGCTCCAGGGGTGTTTGGACACCGGGGATGCCCAGGGTGGGGTTGTTGGGGGTCTGTGCAGGGCTAGGATGGGATGGATGACCCTTGTGGGGCCCTCACATCTCAGGGTATTTTATGAATCTGTGTTCCAGCTCTTCGTGGCACTTGGAGCCCATCAGAATCCCGTGAGGACCCAGGGTAAAACCATGGCTCTTGTCCTCCATGCCTGAGCCAGCCTGTCCTGCAGCCCACCTGCCATCTCCAGGGCTCTCCCCTGTAGCAGAAGTCTGGGCAGCAGCAGTGTCTGTCTCACAAAGTACCATTTAAATAAGTATTTGCACATTCTTGAGTGTTGAGGCTTGTGGGTCACTTTTGGTGGCCCTCCTCGAAGAGCAAGGGGAGACCTTGGGAACTGGTAAATTAAATGGCAGCTTCTAAATGGGACCTAGAGCCTGTGCAGGGGAATAATCCTCTGCACTTGTAGACATGAGTTTTTGAGCAGTGAAGAATCCACCATGTACCTGGCTGAATTATTTTAACAAACAGTAAAGCTGTAGGAAAATATTCACATCCTGAGCACCGGGTGATACTGAGGATGACTTGCTGCTTTCCAGCGTCCTCTCTGTCACTTCTCAACCCAATAATCCCGTTGTGCCTGTCGGTGTCCCTTAACCAGTTTTGGGCCAAACCTGCCCAGTTCTGGTTAAATGAGCAGAGCTGGCTGAGCTGCCCTGCTGGAAGCGGGGTGGGGAGCACAGGCAGAGCTGGTGCCCCACCAAACCCAGCGCTTCTGATTAATAGCTTGTGACAAACTCCTGGGAGTGACAGCTCCTGCAGCTGCTCCAGCTGCCTGCAGCACTGATCCCTATCTGCGGTGTGAGTGGAGTTCCTGAGCGGCCTTTATCTCCCATCTCACCTCTTGTTTCATCTGCTCTTAATCCTTGTGGAGGTTTTGGGGTTCGTGGGGATTGATTGAGTGTGAGTGGTGAGCAGGATGGGCTGGGTGTGATGCTGCAGCTGGGGTGATGGCAGAGCATTTTCCTCACTCACCACGGCCTCATGCATGTTTAACTGCTGCCTGCTTCTCCTCAGCCCCGGCAGTGACTGGGAAAGCTGCCCAGGAGGGCTGGTTCAGGCAGAATTTGCTTTTATCTCACAAAATCACCCATTTTACAGTGCAAAATGTGTAAAACAGCATAACTGCTTCACGTGCCCAGGTGTGAGGGCTTTCAGTGAGCAGGGAGATGCTTTTGCCAGGGGGGTGTTGGCCACGGAGCTGATGGCTCTGTAGACATGGGACAAATACCAGAATCATGGAATGCTTTGGGTTGGAAGGGCCCTTAAAGACCATCTCATTCCTTCCACACCTTCCACCATCCCAGGTTGCTCCAAACCTCATCCAGACTGACCCTGAGCCCTTCCACTGATGGGACAGCCACAGCTTCAGTGAGGTAGCAGGGAAGGGAAAGCACCACTCTTCAGTGTGTGGGGACAAAAGGCAAAGCCTGGCAGTGTGTTTGTGTTGGGTGAACTTCTGAGGAGGAGAGATGAGATCTGTTTGCACCACAGCTGCTCTTTCCCCCTTCCCAAATCATCCAGCAGATTGTGTTTCTCTCCCTCTTCTGTGAAAAGTGGCAAACCCAAGTCTCCAGAGAACTTCTACAACCACTCCTTAATTCATCACGTTTCCTATTACACAGCTGTGGAAAGCAAACCCTTTGTCTGTCACCACCAAGCCTGGCAAAGCTCCTGCCAGGAGCAGGGCAGAGCCTCAGTTTGTTCCCAGACAACAACAAAAGCAGCAGGATGGTTTGGGGTACATGATTGGTGGCTCGTGTGTCTTGGGAATTCCTGGATGGATTGTGCCATGGCTGCGTGTGGAATCATGTGTGTGAATTAGCTGTGTTTATCCAGGCTGATATCCACAGGAATTTTGGGAGGTCAGAGCCCTGCAGAGCACGTCCTGCTCTAGGCCTGGCCACTTGTTAGAGAAATGCTTTGAAACACAACTGGAAGTGGGTGCTGAAGGGATTAAAAGTAGTAGAAACTGTGTAAATGACAGAAATTACTGGTGATGGTTGAGTGTGTTTGTTTTCCTCCCTCTTTCCAGGTATTTCCCAGCCAAGATCCACTGGACAGAGCAGATTTCAATGCTGTGGAGTATATTAATGCTCTCTTTCCCACTGAGCAAGTAAGTAATGCTCCAAATACTCTCAGACTTTACTTTCACACTTTTTATTATCAGATTTTACTTCCACCTTTTGCTATCAGGGCAACCTGATAGCAGATGACCAGAGCAGTGTTTAAACCTGTACCCAAACCTTTTATTTTAAACAGGACATAAAGCTTTAACAATAATCACTTGTTAAATGTGCAGCTCACAGGGTTTGCTGTCATTATGAGGTCTCTTTCCCCCCAGGGTGCTCGCTGCAGTTAAAGTCCTGCTTTGATTTGTAAAATTAATTTTCTGTGTAGATGCAGTAAATTTCACAGCTTGCCATATATCAGTAATTGGTGAGTTCTGAGGTTTTCAGCCAAATCAGGCAGGTGCTGCCTGTGCAGAGTCACAGGAGAGTTTGAACCCAGTTGTTTCTTTTGAGATTTAAAGAATGAGATTGCTGTGGGCCCACATTCCTGCTTCGTGTTCTCAACTTCAGCCCCGGGGGGAGTTCTGGATTAACCTCTTGCAAAACAGAGATGTTTCTGCAGGTGAAGTTGGTGTTGTGAGCCTGCTCCAACGTTTACCACATCTGAGCTCCTCTGCAGCACCGGTGGTTTTGAATTGCAGCTTTTTCTGGTGCTGAGGCTTGGCTTTTTTCCCTTTGCCAGCAGTGAGGAGCAGTTTCCCCAGCAGTGCATCTGTTTCCTGTGTCTGGGCTCTGCAGGGGGGGGTCTCAGCCCGCAGGCAAAGGCTCTGTCCCCATCCCCACTGCCCACTGGAGGTCACTGTCACTCTGTTTTGCTGACAAAGGACAAGGCAAGCCCTGAGCACTGATCTTTCTCTGCTCTTTATGATGTGACAGAGGAGCAGCTGAGTTGTAGTCTCAGTTCTTCCACCTGTAAAACAAACCATTGCTCTCCTCTTCCTCAAGACCCCTGTGTGAGGAAGTGTTGGAGAGCACAGCTGACATATTCCTCTGTAAAATATTCACCATTTCATTTCTGTCTGATTTTTTTTTTTTTTTTTTTTTGTGTTCCAGTCTTTGGCAAACATCGATGAAGTCGTGAACAAGATCAGGTTGAAAATCAGGTAAATATTTCTCCCTTTCATTGCATCTCAGGTGGCCTGGTCTGGTTGTCACCAAGGCTTCATAAATGCTTTGTGCTACAGCTGGCAGGATTTGGTTTGTTTAAAAGGCATGGATAGGACCAGCTTGAGTCTTAATAGTGGCACAGAAACAATTACAATTTTTTGTATTTCACTTCTACCATGTGCCCTTCAGGCTGTTTAAGCTGATGGGTTGCAAACTGCAGCTTTGAAAAACAACTAAGAATCAAAAAGTACCAAATTTTAGTACAGTTTGAAGGCTGAGTGAGCAAACTACCCAAAAGACTCAGTTGCCAAGAACTCATTGTTTTTGGGGTCAGAAAATCAATTGTAAAAGCTCTCACTCTGTATTTTTGAATTGTCATTATTGGTCCTAAAAGTACAAAATAAACACAAGTGTGCATGAAATACTTAAATTTTCTGTGCTGGCTGATATTGCCAACATGAAGTGATTGAGGCAGCACTTTTATATGTGGGAAGTTGAAATGCAAACAGCCAAGGGAGAGCTGACAATATTGCTTAAGGGAACAGGAATGCAAGGAACCCTGGTTAAATTAGGAAATGGATTTTTATTTTTGCAACAGGACTTTTAAATTGTGCAAGATAGTGCCATGGAACAGAGAAGGAGGAGGGAAATAATGAGTTTAGCATTGGTAACATCATCTTTTTTTTTTAATTTTATTTTGAATTGATTCCGTAGCTGTCAGGATTCCCTCAGTTGTTGGGGTCAGGCTCACAGGGACTGGGTTTGACCCTCTGGGATTTTTCCTGCAGGAGGTTGGATGACAACATCAGAACTGTGGTGAGGGGGCAGACCAACGTGGGACAGGATGGCAGGCAGGTATGTGCAGCCAGGGCTCTCAGCTGGGGATGTCACTCTGGGCAATGGCTCTGGCAGGCAAAACTCCACTGCTGTTGTTACTGAGATGTTCCTGTGCCTCTTACACTGAGCAGCTGCTCTGGAGGGAGGTGAATGAGGAGTTGATTTAATATCAAAAGCAGGAGGCCTGTGTGCCACTAAAGCTGATGATGAAGCACTGAGCAGGTACAAGTTGATCCTGGGCAGGGATCAATGCAAGGCTCTTTGTCCTTTTCACTGAGTTATTTGCTGAGCTGTCCCCAGTTGTTGGTCACTGTGCTGATCACTTCCTCTTGCAGCTCCTGTTTTCCCTCAGGTTTTCCCTTGTTTTGTGCCTGACAGAGATGTTCTCAGGCAGTTCAGTATTGGTGAGCACAGCCATGGCTGCAGGGGTTGTGAGTGCTCAGCTTGGCCCCTCTGTCAGCTGATTTTGAGGTGTCACCTGGTTTGGCTCTGTTTCCTGGCCTGTTTTAGACCAGGGACATTGAACCTTGAACCATCAGTCAGGGTTCCTCAGTGACTTCTTAATACCAGCCTTAAGACTGGCATGGGGTAATTACCCTCTCTATTTTCCACTCCTTGCTGGCACAGCAGTTGTCTCTCTTTCTAATCCCATTTCTGCCACAGAGCCCTCGAGGGAATTGTTTAACCTGCCTAGACTTTTGTATTGCTCTAGAAAAACACGGTTCATGCTCATCTCTCCTAGCAGAAGTAGTTTAATCATGGATTAAACTGAGGATGTGCTTGGGCTGTGGCTTACCTGGGAGTGGTGCTGCCTGTAATTACTGTGCAGGAGAGAGACAAGGAGTCAGGTGGGGAGGCAATTGCAGAAATGGAGGAGGGAGTGGAAACTGCTGCAGTGCTTGGAGAGTTTGGCTGTGATTGGAAAGCTGGTGCTGTTGTAGCTTTTTGGGCCCATGGGAGAGGATAAATTCTTTGAGAAGACCACAAAAGAGTGGGGTTGGGAGGAGCTGTGGGTGAGAATTGCCTGGAGTGCCTCAGGACTTGGAGAGAAGGGTGAACACAAGCAGTGCCATGATCAGCTGTGCCCCTGGGATAACAGGAGTGTTTCTGTGGAGATTGGCAAGCTTTGTTCAGAGCTCTGTCCTGTGTCTGTGCTTTCTCACTCCTCCATCCCTTTGGAGTTCTCCAGAGGGACCTGCCCAGTGTCCTGCTCTGGAGCACCAGGAAGGCAGAGCTGTCTGTGCTGCCCTTCCTTCAGTTTGGTTGTAAAGGAACCAGTTAAAATCCTGATTAAATAAAAACCTTCAAGTGTTCACTTGTGTGTCCATTCAGGACATATTTCAAGTGGCCTGGAGCTGCAGTTAATCACAAATATTCCTGTATTTAGCTGTGGATTTTCCAGTTTTCCCTCATTTTGCTGCTTTGTTTCTAATGTTTCTAATTTGCTCTATGTTTCTAATCCAAGCCCATCATTTCACACCTGGATATGGATATTTTTTTTGTGTGAATTGCTGGAACCAGACTGTTGGAATGGCAGGACTTGGCTGTGTCTTGAAGTTTAAAGCAGTGAAGGACCATCAGCAAGCTCAGATATTTACAGTGCTGGAATAACATTTCAGTTTGAGATGGAATTTCATATTTGTCACCCCAAAATCAGAGGAAACCTAGCAAGAACATTTGCTGTTGCTGTCACCCCTGTACTGTGTCCCCTGACACCCTGAGTGCTGTGTGGGGGAGTGAGGCAGCCCTTTTCACATGACCACCCTGTTGATAGCAGATTGTGGGGGTGAAAACCTTGTTTTCCAGCTTCAGCTGCCTGTTCCTGTGCTGAAAAGTGTCTTTGTTTTACCAGCATACTCTCAGGGGAATCAAGGATACTTGGAAATGTTTTTATAGAGCAAGACGCCTGACTTCTCCCTCTTGGAGAGGAAGAGTTTTATTTTCCAGTGCGTGGTAAGAAATTGTTTTGAAACAACTGAAAACAAGGTGTTAAGGCAGGTCAGTTCTGTGCTTGGAAGGGAGTTGGTGTTGCTGTTTTCCTTATTTAGTTTTCCTGATAATTTGGTCCCACAGCAAAATTAAGATCTTGTTTCTACTGGTCTTATGTTCTTACTAAATTTGTAGGAAACTTGTATCCTCAAGACCAGTATTTCCCTGCAGAATTGGATTGGCACATCCACATCCTGTGAGCCTCACCCCTAGGCAGCCCAGGATGAAGATCATTATTGCATTTTATCATCATAACCACAACTGCAAACCACCCTTGATTAGTAAGGAAACAGTTGGCAGTCAGCTTTTGCAAGAGGTTTGAAAACAAGCTTAAAAGCAGCCACATCAGTAAGTTTAATCTCCAGTCTTTTTCCATGTGTAACTCTTACCCTAAGAGATGTCTCCAGCCTGTACTTGCAGCAGGCTGGCTTTTGGAAAAGTCAGAAATTCTTGGAAAATTCCTGTCTTTTGATTTCCATCCCTTGGCACCCTGAGATCCAAGAGGAACTCTGCAGTCCATGGTCTCTTTGAAAGCATGTGCCATAAATAAAAGTGAACTCTGATTTTGTAGCTTGAATTTCAGTGGGAGCTCAGGATCCTGTGTATTTAACTGCAGGATTAAAAGGTGTTTTTCAAAAACCTCTTCCCTTCAGTCCCATTCTCTCCTAACAAGCCCTGATACTGTGGCCAGTGTTTGCCAGCATTGCCTGTGTTGTGTTGGAGATGTCCTTGTCTGAGGGGTAAATAATAGTTTGAATAAACATCCTTTCTGTCTCTCACTTCCTTCCAAAGGAAATACAAACCTTGGATGCTGAGGCAGAAGGAAAAAAATGTTGTTTCAGTCAAAGCAAGGTGGGAGGGGGTTCTCTGCTGAGTCCCTGCCCTCAGCTGTCTGTGCTGGTCCATCCCTGCTGCCCTTGCAGGTGAGGTTTTGGTTTTCCCATCTCCTGCCAGCCAGGGCTGCCCAAAAAATTATTGGGAATCTTGTGCAGGGGCTCAGTTCAAGTGCTGCTTGAATTACTGGGGTTAATCATCAACCTACCCAATCCCTGTTTTAGACACCAGTGATCCAGGCAGGTTTCTAGAAGACAAGCTGAGGTTGTCAGCCTTGGCAAGCTGTTTTTTTTTGTTTGTTTGTTTGTTTGTTTTGAGGAGGTGGGGTTATTTACCAACTGACCCCAGCAAAAAGAGCTTCCCAGAGCTGTCTTGTGGAGGAGCCTTGTCAGCTGCACCTTCCCAGCTGTCCAGGAGAGGGGAGCCCAGCCTTGGTTTTGAGAGCAGGATAACGTTTTGCTATAATTGCCAGCAGAAACAAATCTGGGTAGTGCTGCTCGTTCCTGTGCCAGTCAGAGGAATCCAAATCCCAGTCTGAGCCAGTGGGGAACAGGGAGTGTGCAGCTGTGGAAATGTGCTCTCTGTGCTCCTTAAGGAAAAGGAGACCTTAGGGATGGGAAATCCAAAATCCTGATTGCAGCTCCAGCTGCTGTGCTCTCTGTGATGGACTCTCCTGTCCTGTCTGGCTGGGATAATGTTTGGGATAACCCTTCTGTGCCCCCCTGGAGCAGGGCTCTGAGGGGAGTTGTAGCTATGAGAAAGCATTAAAAAAAAAGCATTTTTTCAGTAAAACATTTTCATGTAAAAGTAGCTTTTTTTTTTTTTTTGGTCTCTCACCTTTTAAACTGTTCCCCAAACAGTCTTGCTCACGTACACGTGTGTGGATAAATTAGCAGTGAGGTGTCTGAAAAACCAGATTCTGAGTCTAAAAATAAAGGCCATCAAATAGCCATGGCCCCAAAAGAGTTATTTAAGCAGCTCTAAAGACAGGAATGCTCCCTTCCCCACAAAGCATAACGTTTCCCAGTTCAAAGCATCTGCCTTTTTGAAATTTTGCCCTAGAATTTCCTCCAAATGCAAAAGCCTTAAAATAGCCTGGCTCCTTTGGCTTCCCCTTCCTGGTGCGATATTTCAGTAAAATCTGCAGACAATGCCCCGAACCTCAGAAATTATCTCACTAATGATCCTTTTATGGGAGGAAACAACAGCAGTGGGTGGAACATTCCTCTGTAGGGCGTAACAAAATTTTCCTTGGGAGTCCCAGACTTGGACTATTTTGGATGCCTTGGGAGAGGCTGGGAATGCAGGAGCTGCTGTGGTTCGGTTGTAACAGTTTCTAGGGAGCCAGTGCTACACGATTTTTCCTCTGGAAGGTTTTTTATTTTTTTTTTTCTCAGAGCTGCTGCTGGAGTATGGGCTGACCTTGCTGAGAGCTGCAGTCCAGTTGTGGCATAATTTCCTCTCTGCCCTAGGGTGCAGTATAAAAAGTTCCCATAGATTTTTCCACTGAGCGTTTAACGCCCTCCCTATGGTTTGATGTGTCACTCCTCAGTTGTGTTTATTGCTGAAGCTTCTGCGTGGACTGGCTGTAATTTTTTTGACAGTTTCTGACATGCCTTTACTGGTTTGTTTGGCTCAAGCTGCTTCACCTATCAGGCTTTTGTCCTTGTAATAAGTAGCCTCTGCCTTTGCTGCTGGTTTAACTCTTGACAGTGTCTGTGCAACCAGGATGAGGTGCCTGAGGTGGGTGAAGGTGAGGTGGATTCAGCTGAAATCCTTTTTGGAAAGAATTAAGAGCCCCAGAGGAGTCCCAAGATCCCAAATGGATTTGTGGCTTGACAGTTTGAATGTAAATAAAACCCAGCAAACTTCTTTCTTTTATCTCTGGTCCATCTTTCCCTTCCTGCTCTGTGCACACAGTGTGTGTAAATGACTGAAGTTGCATCAAATAAGAGCTCTGTTTCAAAGAAAAATGTGGTTTATTGCTAAATGTGTCTCACTCCATTAAGATCTGGCTCAATTAGTGCTAGAACAAAATTAAGTGTTAAGTAGAAGAGCAAGTGAATGTGCCTGGGCTGGGAAAAGCTTTGGATGTTTCCCATGGCTGAAGATACTGGCTGATAACTGGGATTGCTTTGGTTGGCTCCTTCTTTGTTTTGCTCCATGAAAACAGTGATATATATTTTCTTTCTCACAATTCCAGCAGTGCAAGAAAAGGCATGGCAGCTGCTGTGGTCAAATAACAGGAATATAACAGGAATATATCCTTGCTGCCCAGCCTGAGCCCAGACAGTTCAGTGGGCCATCCCACCTTTAGGTCAGCCAGGGCTGTCCTTTCTCCTGGTGTGTGGAAGTGAACATCTGGGCTCTGCAGCTGTGGGGAGACTCTGGGTGTGCTGCAGTGTCTGGCAGGGTTTGAGCCCATGCAAGGAGGAGGCTGAGTCTGGCACAGGAAAATGCCCACAGGTTGTGGCTTTGACAAGGTCATAGCTGGATGTGAAATACTCCCTTGGTTTTTCTTTTATTTTAGAGATCAGGAAACACTTGCAGAACCAATACAGGGAGAAGGAGATGAAGATGGAGAGTGAGCAGAGGGATGCAGAGGGCAGTGGGAGAGGGAGCCTCTGCTGCTTTTCTGAGCAGTGTGCTGAGCCCCAGGGCAGCTGGTGGGTGCTGTCACCACAGTCAGTGCCTTGTCCCCTCCAGAGTCAGCCTGGAGGGAGGGAGGTGCTTTTGTGCTCTGTGTGCATAAACCTGCTGGAGAAGCAGCACTGTTGCTTCAGCCTCTCTCCTTTACCTCCACCCCCTGTGTGGCTTTTCTGGCTGCAGGTTGTGTTTCAGGCTGAGCTGAGGCACCCAGTGCCTGCCCATCTCCTACCCTAGGCACCCTCCTGCCATTTAGTTGTTTATTTAAACATGTGCTCACTTCCAGCCCTCAAATTCCAGTGCTGCTTCCTTGGCCACAGTGCCCAGGTTTGGCTCACCTGGAAGGTGTTGATGTGCCCCTGCTGCTGGGACAGCACTGACTGGCAAAAGTTCTTAATAACTAATTAAACCTAAGTCTCAGAAATATTTGGGGTCTATTTTGTGCCACAGTCCTGATGTTGTAAGCACCATCTTTCAGTTATATTCATTCTCTCCTCCTGGCTAGGCTTTATCTCCTGGATTTTTATGAATGGGTCATTATTCTGAAACGTGAGCATATGAAATATGACCAGTGTTAGATTTCAATACCTTTTTAAGATAGTGAATGGATTGGGGTTGAAGATGGCATTTTAAGCTGTGTGACTTTATATATTTTATGAAAAGTCATGCCACAGATTCTGTAAGGCTCCAGCTAAATGATTAAACTCCCATAATATTCTTTTATAACCCATGAATAATAAGCAGGAGCTGAGCTGCCAAAATAAATCAAAAATGAGTTTCATTCAGAGTCATCTCCCTAGTGAATTGTGACAGCTGGACAATGTCCTTCCCTTGTAGAGACACTGAGCTTTTTCTAGCCCAGAACATGTTCAGTGAGCAGGCTTTCAGGTGAATGGCATGCCAGGAAGACCTGGTGCTGTTTATTCTCATGCTGGCATAACTTTTGCCATCTGCTGCAAGGCAGGAACAAGTCTGAGCCTGACCTTGCCTTGTGCTTCAGTGGGATGTTCCTGTCCTGCAGCCCGAGGCTGGCACTGGGGGTGGGGTTTGTGCTGGTGGTGTTGAAGGCACTGCAAGCTGCAGACTGACCAGTCCTGTGTTGCTTTGATGCCAGCAAAGCAAGAAACCCAACCTGAAAATAGAATTCCAAACAGGCAGGAGAATGTGTCATACTGTAGCTATTTAGATATTTTTTCCCCCTTTATTGCCTTTTTTTTTTTTTAGTTGTTGTTGCCTCACATTTTTGCTGTGTGGTCATGTTTTTTCCAGCTGTGTTGCTTCCGTGCTTAGAGCAGGTAAACTGACAGGAATTCCACTTGGAAATCCCTACTTGCAAGGTTCCTGGTGTGGTTGTCCTTTCCCCCAATTTATATTTGCCTTCAAACACTTAACCTGTGCTGATTTTGACTGGGGCAAAGAAAGAGCCTCATAGTTGTGATAAAAATTAGCTCTACCTCAACCCAACGGATATGAATACATGGATATGAATTCTCCTTGCAACATCTGATGTAACTCAGGTGGTTGCTAAACTTACCCCCACACATAAATATCTGATATTGCAGATGTGCCTCTGATATTGCAAATATCACCGACTGCACTGTGCAAACACATCAGCACACAGATCAGCTGGAGTCCCTCAGTCGTTTACAGTCTTCCCCAATAAATTTGGTGCTGTCCCTCTGAGCAGACAGGCAGGGCCAGCTCCAGCAGGGAGAGCAGGGGCACTCGGGGTTATCCAAAGCCCTGCAGGACAAGGCGTGGCCTGGGCACAGGGAGGTGCCAACACCTGCAATCAGCATGTCAGCAGTAAACAGAGGGCAGAGACTCACAGCTGGGCTATTCTGAAATAGATAAGGACAGTAAATGAGTGTCTGCACCGGGAGGTTTTGCTCCATGAGAAATAATAGTGTTTAATATTGGGCGTGGGGCAAGGCTGTGGCTGCTCACCTGCCATGTGATGAGGCTGGAGTAACCCACCATGAGGCCCAAGCCTGATGAAGCTCTAGCTTTTTTTTTAGGTTGTGCAATGCCCACAATCAGCATTTAAATGGCCACACCTGTCCTGGTGCAGATTAGGCTACTGTAAAATTCATGTAAAATTACACACATGGAGCAAGGCCACTCAGACCTCTGTCACTGTACATCAGCACCTGCCTGGTGATGCGCCCCTGTGTGATGCAGAAAGCACACACCCTGTGGCAGGGCTGGTGTGATGCAGGAAAAGCTGGGGTGATGCAGACATCCCCTGTGCAGGGCTGAGTGATGCAGGAAAAGCTGACAGCTCAGAGGGGTGCTGGACCAGCCCAGGGGTGCAGTTCAGGGGTTCAGCTCTAAGGTTTTGGCCAGAGCTGCCTGGAAATCACCTGTCACTTCACCCCGTGTGTCTGTCAGTGTTTGTGCAGCTGTTGAGAACGTGGGGTTTGATTTCTAAGCACGATTTGGGGTTAAGTGAAGGGGCAGTTACAGCAATTTTAAGCTTGGTGCAGTGTTGGATGTAATCTGCTGATATAAAGTGTCCTGGGCAGCCTGAGTGGTTGGGATTGGAGCTGATGACACAAACCTCTTCTTCAGTGACAATTGTGGTAGTTATGTACTATTTGCTGAACTGCCAGGGTAGAAATCTGCTAAAATCAAACCCCAGGGTGATGAACCCTCTGGGTTTGTCTGCTCAGGGAAATCAGCTGGCACTGTCCTGTGCTGAGACAAGCTCAGGCTTCAGCTGCACTGCTTTAGCTCTGGCTGTAAAACTTAAGGGTTTTCTCTAAAATGAAATCAGTCTGAGAATCAAAGTAAATTTCCACCCTTCCCCAATCTGGAGGGACTCGTTTGTATGAGGTTTCAGCAGCAGAAAATGTGAGGCTGGTTCCAGAGTGAGATGGTTTCTTTGAAATCTCCACAGCTGAGGCTCCTCAGAGAATTGGGGATGGGAACTTATTTTTAGTCGTGGTCTAGATTTTCATTGATCTGGGCTGTAAGTGTGGCAGCAAATGAAAGAAGCATTAACACTCAGCATTCAAGAGCAGGGACCAGGCCAGGAGCATTAAATTCTCAGCATCACAACCACAGCCCTATTTGTAACATTAAAAATACATTTGGATGCTGTGAATTTGGCAGATGTCAAGTGTCTATAAAACACTTGGTAGAGGGCAGCTTTCTGATGTGAATAACAACATTCAATTGAATATATATTGGCTAGAATCAAATAAAAATAACGTGTTTCTAGCACAACACCAGCAAGCAAATAGAAACCATGGAGGTATTTAAAAAAACCAAACCCTAGTGTTAGTTCAGTTAATCCCCAAGCAAGGAAACTTCATCTGAAAATTTGTTTTTTCTCCCACTTCAATGTCATTTTCTAGTAACACACAGGCCTTTTAATTCCTATTTGCATATTTCCTGGTATTGAAGTATTTTCTTGCACAAGATTCCTGATAGGATGCATAAAGAGGTATTTAGAAATTAACACACCCACTAATGAGCTGCTGGTTGATGGGGTGAGATGACAGCTCCTTACCTGGGCTGGGAGGGGAGGAGGAGGCTGTGTCCATCTGCAGCACTGCAGGGATTTGGAGAGACTGACTCTAATTCACTAGGCTGGCTTTTTTTTTGGCTGGAATAATTGTTGCTAACACTGTTTTTGTGTGTATGAATGTCAGCCTGGTACTGTAAGTCACTGGAACATAACCTTTTAAAGAATGCATCGCTTCCAAATTTAACAAACAAGTCACACTCTTGTCCCACCTCTTGGTTTTTAATCTTCCCTCCTTCTGCTGCTTGGAAAAGCTCTTGTGAAAAGGTGACACAGGGAATGATGTGTGCTCTGACCTTAGGAGCTGTTTGGGACAATGCCAAGGAAAGCTGTTTTTGAGGCAGTCTCTCAGTGGTTCATGATTTACCTCTGCTCCCTCTTGTTTTACACCGGTGCCTTTGGAGGCTTTTCCTGTCCCATCTCAAGGTGAAGGAGGTTGCAGGCTGTGGCTGATTCATGGGCTGTGTTTTTCCCTCCAGCTTTGGAGGATTTGGCAAACAGCAGAGCTGCCCATCTTACCTGAGCTCAGTTGAATTTTCCACCTCCTGTTTGTGGTGTCTCAGCTTTCTGCATTTCCTCTCTGCTGTGAACACAAGAGCAAAAACACTGGGTGAAAAACAGGCGTGGCTGATGTTGGAACCCAGAATGCAGAGAATATTTCTCTGTGTGTTTTGAAGGATCCAAACCCCCTGACAAACACTACTTTTAACCTTCATCCATGGAAAGGGCTTCCCAGGATTTGGGATGAAACAGAATTCTCAAGAATGTAAATTACATAGCAGCATAATATGTCATTTATCACAGGGTGAGAAATTCAGATTTTGGGGTTTGTTAGGATGGTAAGTAGATGAAGACAAGATGGAGGATCCTTGTGGTTTTTAGGCTTCTTCCTCCTTCTTCATCTCCTCCCTGTTCTGCAGTGTTGGGGGCACGGGATGATTGGTCACAATTTGCCACAGTGCAGAGTTAGGTGAATAGAAGTTGAATTAGTTATTGGTAGTAAAGTAGAAATAATGTATGTTCTTGGTGATAATTGGGTGAATTATCTTTAAGAGAACCTGATCCTGTGTGTTGGGGGCCCTTTGGTGCCTTTTCTCCCTCACACTGAGCTGGTGTAAAGCCCGGTGTGCTGAGATTGCTGATAAGAAAATTATAAACAACCTGAAGAGTGAGAACAGCCAAGAGTCCTGTTTGCCTTCTTTCCAAACCAGGACTCCTGCAAAAGGCCTCAGGGTGGCCTTAAACTGGGGGAACCCCTTGTGTGTTCCTCTCCATGAATTGTTTTGGGAACTCCTTTGCTGGGAAGTGCCTGCGAGGCAGCGCTGGAACCGGGACATCCCCTGCTTCCTCCCGCATCCAGCACACATTGCACCACACCAGGAGAAGCTGATCCCTGGCTGAAGCCTTGCACCAAGCCCTCTGACTCTGGAGCCTTTCTCCCCGTGGCTGTTCCTGCCCTCTTTGCTAAATTTACCCTTGTCAGAGCAGTTGGGAAGCCCAGGGGTCAAACGTTACGGAAAAAGCCTCTGCCGCCGCTGACCGCTGGCTCTGCCTCCTCTCCACCCCGGATTTCTCAGCTGGTGCTGGGACTCAGAGGTTGCATAAAGTTGAATAAATAATGCTGATGAGTTAATTGTAGCTTGCAGGCTCAGTTGTTGATTAGAGTCAGATGGTGTTTTTCCAGCACGTCGCAACCTTGGTTTCAACATCCTTGTTTCGTATAACCACAACAGATTATGTCTCTTTATTTATTCGTGGTCCTCTGCCCCAGGAGTGAACTGCTGGTGGAGGAAAGGAAATGCAATATCTTCACTCCTGCTTGCTGTTTTGGGGTGTGTGCATTTACATGTTTCCCAGTTGCAGTGATGAGGAAAGCAATAAATTAATTAGGAAGGCAAGGTGAACCCAGCGCCGGGCCACAGCTGGGAGATCCCTGCCTGCCATCACTGAGAGACTGGGATAAAAGCAATTCCCAGCCTCTTGACATTGCTTTTCCTTAGGATTTCTGTCCAAAAGAAACCTATTAATAAAAGAGTAACAAAAGCAGTAAGAAAATGCTTTTAAAATTCATGATGCAGTGTGGTAGCAGGAGCAGAGTGTGGAGGGAAATGCATTTTTTCCATTACAGTGCAGCCTTCAGCGTGGCTGTGTTTTCCCCTCTCTTTTTACAGCTGAAAGAATAGTCATTAGTTACATTAATAAACTTCTGTGCTACACCTTGAGCAATTAGACCTACTTTCATGCCCTAGATGTTGGTTTCTTATCCCCTAATAATGCCATTTATTTAAAGTATGGGGTGTTTTCTTATATTTGAAATTTGTTTTTCTATTTGCTTTACTCTGTCTTTATGGTGACTGGGGAAGTGATGGGTTCCTTTCATTATTGGTTAATTTTGTTTATTTGTTTCCTCTACACACAATATTTTTACTCTCAGGTGCTGATGGTTGGAATGTACGCAAAAAAGTTTTGTTGATTTCTTTAAGTTGTCTTCTGGTTCTTTTTAATTGTACATGTGCATGAAATGACATTTTTTATTCAGTTCTGAACTTCCCACCAGATCTATGACAGGACCCTCCTGACTTTAAAAAAAAAAAAAAGATTTTCACACAGTGTTACTTTCAGCAAATGTCTGAAGAAATGTTTCAACTCTAAATGTAAATTATACAAATGATACATTCATTATATAAATATATATATTACATAATGAATTAGTGTGTTCTGACTCATATAAGGAACATGCAGTTCTTTTTTTAGGAGAATAGATAAAGATTTATGTCTTAATGGCTAAGCAAATATTTGGAAGAAAATTTTAAGAAATGATACAAGTGTTTATGAGCAATTCTGATTTACTCAAGTTTGCTGTTGAATTCCCTGTGTGGGTTTTTTTTTTATTTTTTAGATTTTTTTTAACAGTTCTGGAAATGTTTCCCTTCTCTGAGGGCTGTGATGCAGGCCTGGAACAGAGCAGCAGCTGGAGACCACAGCTCTTTAATTCATCAGATGGGGCAGAGCACACCTTGTCTCATTTGTGTTTTTCCAGAGTTTTTAAGGAGGTGAAAGTGCCAGCAGCAGGTGATGACACCAGCTTGCCTTATTTTTGGCAGTTTTAAGACAGAATCCCATTTTTCTCTGCTCAGTGTTCCAGGAGCAGTTTTTAGGAGGGGGTTCTGCCCACCCTGAGTGTGCTGCTTTCCACTGAGCAGCAGGAACATGTTCCTCACCCACTTTCCTGTAAGAGCTCTCTGCTGGCTTTTTTATCACTATTATTAAGTAACACCATTAGAGGAACAGGTTGTTTTGAAGAAGCTCTGAATTCCTGGGATTGTGCAGAAAAAATCAGCATTTGCTGTTAGTGCTGAAGCAAAGGGAAACAGCAAACTGTAAAGAATTTCAGGCTGATTCTTTAATTTTACACATACCCCTCCAAAGCTCAGAGCATGCAAGACAGTTGCTGCTTGCTTAATAACCCACTTGAGTCATGTGCTGCATTACAGAGACAGAGCTAAATATGTTGAAAAGAGCATTCTCTGCTTCTTTGCTTTGCATTTAATAGCATATTTTTGTGTGTTTGTGTCCCCCAGTGAACATCTGGCAGCTCTGGGACAGCAATCCATAGAGTGTTAACTTTCACATGATTCAGATGATTTTTTTCAGAGGAGACTTCCCCCCCCCCCCTCTGGAAAATGAATTATAAACCATCTCCAGCTTTTATTCTTTTATTATATCCCAGCTATCTTCCAGCAAAAGCTCCTGGCAGATAGTTTCCTCATCCATTTCCAAATTGAAGATGTGTTAAATTTATTTGCTGAAGGAACTTGTAGCTTGTGCTGTAACCTTGGTCATGGGACTGGATATAAAAACAGAGGGCTAGAAGCCCACTTAACAGCAGGGAACAAAGTGGAGCTGGAGCTGGAAATGTTATCAGGCTGGGAAGGCAAAACGTGTGGAATTCCTGCAGAAGGCAGAGTTTGGGACATGTGATTTTGGACATGTGGCTTGGCTCTCTGAACCCACGTGTGCTTCACACTGCTTGTGTGAGGTCAGGCTGTGCCATGGGTGGGGAAAAAGGGACCAGGTGCCCCAAGAAAATAGCACTACAGTCCAGGTGAGAGCCATTTCCTGACCTCTTTACCTGTGCTGAGAGAGAGCCATTCCTGCTGCAGGTGGGTGGGAGGCTGAGCTGTCCATTCCAAAGGGATCAGCATCATGTTTTCCACCAGGATCACGTCCTGCTAATTCAGCAAGGGGTTTGGGCAAGCACTCAGTGTTCTGTATGTGTATTTTTTTATTTATAATTAATGATGAACATTGAGGTCTTGTGGAGGTTTCATTTTTCTGCTCTTAATATGTGTTGATCAGGAGTAAGTTCTACCTGTTTTTCCACACTTAGTATGTCAAAATATATTCCAGTAACCTTAAAGAGCTGCTTTCATAAAATATCTTGATGAAATTTTGTAAAATGGATGCTGGAACCCTGGCTGACTCAGGTTCAATATTCCAATATGGTACATTGACTTTGTTGTGCTGCTGGTGTTTTCTTTGTAAAAAAGCTGCTCTCCTCCACTGCCCCAGCCCCAGGCACTGTTAAGAGCAACTGTGTATTTCTTAGAAAGGTGAAAACTGAATGCAGATCTTCTTTCCACTCTGACCTTGTTTCTTTTCCAGGCCCTGGAAGAAGCCCAGAAAGCCATTCAACAGCTCTTCGGTAAAATTAAGGATATTAAAGACAAGGCTGAAAAATCTGAACAAATGGTGAGCAACACTTTCTGGCCTTGGCAAGGGAGGGGACACTGACTTTTGCTGTCAGTGACATTTTTGTCCTTGATCCTGAGTGGTTGGTAATTCCCTTCTGAGCCTGTGTTGAACCTGTAATGTTCACACAGGGCTGCTGAGCTGCAGTCCTAAAGAGAGGGTAGCTTCTTACCTTCTCAAAATTTCATTGCTGGGGCTTGACATTTAACCAGAATGCTCTTCCATTCCCTAGGTGAAGGAAATCACCCGGGATATCAAGCAGCTGGATCATGCCAAGCGCCACCTGACCACCTCCATCACCACCCTCAACCACCTGCACATGCTGGCAGGGGGGGTGGATTCCCTGGAGTGAGTGTGGGAATTCCTGGGGGTGCTTGGACACCACTGCTGAGTTGTGAAGTTTGGGCAGTGTTCTCTATGGCTCTGTCACACCCTGCCGAGTTTTTTTGGAGGGAATTTTGCTTCCCAGCCTGGGTTTCTGCTGGCAGATCCTGAGTGCCTCTCAGCCTGTGTTGTTGTGTTTAATGGTTTGCAGAATTGATTGCTTGAATTGCTCTGTTGATCCTTGGTGATTAGGAATGAGTCTGGCTGCATTAAGGAGTAGGACATTAGGAATCCTCATTAGGGATGTGCTCTTGGGAATTTGGGAGGGTTTTTGTCAATCTTACATCTAAAACTGCAATGAGTTTTGGTAAAGGTCTACTCCAGTTTTCCTTCTACCATGAGCTTAAGGAAACCTTGCAGCTTGTACTGCGTGTGAATTGGGGGGTTAAATATTTCTAATAATCCTTTGTGGGTTTTTTAATATGCTTGAGGAGCACACAATCTAGGAAAACACAATTTTTTTACACGTTGCATCTGTGAATTTGCACAGCCTGTTCTCGGTTCGAAGCAAATCCCGCACGAACACCGGGTCGTGAAATGCTGAGAATAAAATTCTACTTAGCCTGCTGTCTCCACTGGAATGATCCTAAAGGATGATATAAAAATAAATTAACTTGATTTTCTTTTTTTTTTTTTTTTCCTTCACTGTCAGTTCCCTGTGAAAGTTATTAACAGAGAAGTCAAGGCTAATGGCTTTTCAGCATCCAGAGAAGCTTTAACTCACACTTTGTGTGTGATGACGAATGGCTCCTCTCAGGTCATTACAGTGAAATAACATTTACTGCCTCCAGACCCATACTGGGAAGCGGATGCATTCAGTAGTTTACATGTTCCTTGCCAAGTGTTGCTTTTGACATTTATGGTTTTTTTTTTTTTTTTTGAGGCATTGTTAGATGTGTGCCAGATTGGTTTATTTTAGCATCGCTTAAGTGAAGTTTTAATGCTGCCTTGGAATGTTAATGAAGAGCTGTGTATTTTAGACAAATAAATGGCAATAGGGAGCAGCCTGACCTAGTGGGGATGAAGTCCCCACCTGTGGATTTACCACCCAGGATTTTCACTGGATCTGCTTTTTTAAAACTTTAATTTCCTCTGCAGGGCTATGACCAGGAGGAGACAATATGGGGAAGTTGCCAACCTTCTGCAAGGTGTCGTGAATGTGTTGGAGCACTTCAACAAATACATGGGGATCCCTCAGATTCGACAGCTCTCAGAAAGGTAAAAGGTTCAAACCCTGAGAACTCCCTTTCCTGCTGGGGAGGGAGGCTAGGAAATGTCTTAGGCGTATTCAGAGTCTCAAGGTTGTGAAACCTGGACATGGTCCTTGGAGCTTCTTTACAGCCAAAACAAACAGCTTAAAACTGGACAGAGTTTACTCAAATCTGGAGCTGCCCATTCTGTTCAGCAGCAGTAATTAGTGTGGCTGTAACTTCCTCTGTGCTTTTCACTGACTGGCTTTTCATTTTCTCCCCTGGAGGAGCCTGTGGAAGTGCAGATTGTTGTGTGTGGTGTTCACATACAGGTGTCTGTGGTGAGCCCTGAGCTGAGGTTTCCTGCTGCTCTGTTCAGCTCAGGGATGGAGCTCAGCTGCCTGGCATGAGGCACAAGTCTGCTCATGCACCTGGGGATCTCTGGGCCCCTTTGTGCCTCTCCATGGGCGTCTCTGGTGCTGAGCTGCTGCCAGCCTGCAGTGCCCCAGGGCTCAGGCAGGACAAGTTCTCCTTGTGCCTTTGCCAAACTTGGTCATTCTCAGCAGCACCTTAAGCTCCTTCTGCCAAAACCTGCTCCTGTTGCCCAGTTCTGCTGAGATTTGAGGCTTGTAGCAAATCTTCTGCTGGGCTGGTACAGCTTTGTTTTTCTGGAGTGAAGTTACACTCATCTGGGGAGTTTTGGTGCAAGTCCCCAGCACCCTCAGCAGCAGCAGGTGAAGGCTCAGTGGTCACTAAGCCCATTTCTCCTTGATCTTGGCTTTATTTGGGATGTGACATCTGGGAGTTGAGGGAACAAGGTCCTCCCTGTTCTAGGGGACATTGCTGTCCCTGCCTGAGGTGACTTTGCTCATTACTGAGGTACTCGAAGGAATCTTCCAAGCACAATAATTAATTTTTTTGGGTGCCTCCCTTTGCTGAGACAGCAGCTGGCTCCCTGTGTTGTTTAGCAATGGAAACAGAGTTTGAATGATTTGTTTGTAATGTTTTCATGTAAATCTGTTGGACTTTCTTTATGGTATAGATACCTCTTCCAGAAAACACAGATGGAATCCATGAAACAGAGCAGAAGAAAAATCCACTCTAAATCTAGAGAAGGGATGGGGCCTTGTTTAACAAAGCATTTGACCATAAGCATTTGCTTAAATGAACATGAACATCAAGGAAATGTAAACATATGTCAGTGCTTTTCTGAGTTGAGGCTGTTGTCTATTCCAACCTTGTGCTCGGAGAGATTGCTTGCTTCATTTTCTTGCAGAGTGGTAATGCCCTTTGGGCAGAAACCTGCTGTCATTGGCCATTTTAAGGCCAAATATAATTTAAGCCTTAGTCCAGAGTCCTGTCTGGTTTTCCCTTTCTGGTGGATGATTATTTAATACTTTTGTAGTTGCTGATTGTTATAAAAATTCAATTCAAGCTCCTGCTAAAAGGCACGGTGGTTTCGAGTCACGCCAGCGAGACTGGCAGGGACATGGAGGAAAACTTCTTTTGTTTTAGTCTGCCTTCAAGATAAGGATCTGAAAAGCTCAAGAAAGTCTGTTCCTCCTATTTTTAGAATTGCCTCGGCAGGGCTTTCCTTGCAGTGTTTACACAGGGAGAGCTGCACCATCTGGTAGTGATAGAGGAGGCTGGTGTGGGGTGAAAGGAGCTGCTCTGGGGTGCTGCTGGGAGCTCTTCACTGCTCCACATCCAGGCAGAAAATTCCTACAGGGAGGTCCAGGGCACCATAATTCTGCTTTTGGAGTTCAGCTCCATGGCTCTGTGTTAGGGCCTGGTTTGGAGTTGACTTTTCTCTCTCTTTTGTTTGGAAATCCTTTCGTGGTTCCTGAAACATCAGAGGAAGTTTGCCTGGCTTCTTGCAGGGGTATTTTTAGACTGTGAAATTGCTGGGGTTTGATATCTCCTGGATTTGTTTTAATGGTACAAGTGAAGCCTCTAGGATGTTTGGGAAGGCAAGAAATGCTTTAGTAGATGTTGGCACAGACCTGTGACAGTAACCAATGCCTGTTATATACAATAAGCCTATTATATGCACTGCTAAACGAGCAGATTCTGTTGCTTTCTGAAATAAAAAGCCTCTTTTTTCATGGTGTGAATGGAGTGAGGCCAAATATGAATGGGAAACCATGGGAAGGAGAAGTGCCTGCTCAGTGGTGTTGGATGTGCTCTTTGTCATGGGGTATTCAATTTAGGTTGCTGCTCCTGGATGCTGTGAGAAGTAATGATGTGTTTTTAATGTTGTTTTCCACCTGTTATATCCCTTTGAAAATAACCAAGCAAAATTCCCACTGTAAGGATTCATTGGAAACCTGGTCTGAACTCTCAATTATTTGGCTTCTTGTGCTGATCCTGTTGAATATTGATGTAAAAATGTTACAGTTCATAGCCAAATGTAAATATTTTCCTAAGAGTGTTCCTAAAACATTTCCTAATGTAGTGCATTGGTGGTTGTTGTAGTAAACAGGAATGTTTTCTTATCTCTCCATCCTCTGCTGTTTTCTCTCTGTGCAGGGAGGTACAATTAGTGGTCCCAAACCCACCCAGAAAAGTGGTCTTGCAGCTCTAGCAGATAGTGGAAAAAAGCCTGGAAAGTATTTAGGAGAAAGAGAATTATATTAAGTTTGCCACAGGAAAACAGGCTGGCTCAGCCTCTTTTTATCTCAGCAAGCTGCCAGGCATGGTTTAAGATTTCTGGTAGCTTTGGCTAAAGGAATTATGGTTTCTAGTAATTGAATGTCATTTGAAACATAGCAGTGGGGTTTCTTGTTTTTATTTTTTGAAGGCGGGGGAACCGGAGAACAAAAGCCACAAATAATAAAAGTCAGAGAAACAGAAATCATTGCTAGTTGGATAACCAGAGGGTTTGGCAAGCCCAGGGAAAGGCAATTCCCTGCTGGGTGGGGTGGCTGCTGGGATATCCCAGCACATTTCTGGGGGAACCTACTCAGGGTAGAGACCCCGATCAAACCCCCTGAGGCTCTGAGAGATGCTGAATCTCATATCTGGAGATGTATCTCAGATATTGCTGAGCTAATTCACGTGGTGAATTAATTCCACACCCCCTCAGACACGTGCAGGGAGGTCCTTCAGCCCTGAATGAATATCGAGGCTTTTATTGCTGCAGTTCCCACTGCATGGAGAATATTCTGAATTATCAAAAGGCTGACAGCTGTCCACAGGGGCAATAATCTCCAGTGGATAAAGCAAACACTCCCCCTGTTCTCTGCCTAAGGCAGTTGAGCTCTAAAGAGGTGGCAGAAAGGTTTTCTTGCTTCTGGGTGTGTGTTCATAATTGTGAAAATAATTGAGAGTGTCTGTGTGTGTGGTTATGTAAAAAGTGATATTTACTGAGAGGGCACTGGGGCTCCCTGTCCTTGCTCACACACCCCAAAACTTTTGGCTGCTTGGATGGTTCTGCCCTGTCCCTCTCTTAGAAAAATACAAAGGAAAAAAACATATTCAAACTTGTTCTCCCTGCCTGCTTTTGAGAGATTTTTATGCAGGACCTATTTTTAAAAAAATCCATATTTTTAACATCCCACTTGAGCGAGGCATTCCTGCAAGTTTCTTAATTTAAGGCTATGAGAATCCCCATTAAGACTAGCCTTAAGTACTTTCCTGAATCAGAGCCTAAAACAACAAAGCTGGTGGACAGGGTTTTTAACTGCTTGACAGAGGCTCTTTTAAATTTGTTGAGTCTTTAGGAATCTGGCTGCTGCTCTTCTCAGTGCCTCCCCTGTGCTGCACTGCAGCTGTTGTCAAACAGAAAGGTCCCCACAGCCACTCCTAAGGAAAGAGGTATCACTGCTAATAGCTTCCAGTTGTTCATACAAACTCCTAATTCTGCACACTTCTTGGTTCTTGATTATTTAAAAGAGAAACATTTTCAATCTGTGTCTTTTTTTTTATTTTGTCTTTTTTTCCCACTTCTTTTCCTGGAGAATCAAGGGTTTGGTTCTGTGATGCTTTCTCACATGAGAAATTCTCATTAAATTCTACAAGTGCTTTCTTGTAGAATTTAAGCAGGAGTAAACCTGTAGCTGTGGCTTTCTCCTTACTAATTAAATTTCCCACTCCTATTTCAACATATTAGTGAATTCCTTTTGTTTCCCACTTATGAAGTTGTTAACTGGGGATCTTTACCTGCAAGAATAGAGGAGTTTCTGAACATTCCTGTGAAGCAGAGAGCTTAAGTGAGAATTATTTTTGAAATTGCAGGCAGGAAGCTTTTCCAATAAAATCCCATAAATAAATCCTGGGGAAGGCAGGTCGTACATCCAGTTAAATCACAGATATAAAGTTATATTTCAGCCATCACTTTTAAAGGACTAGAATTTTCTGCATTTGGCACCAGGAGAGAATCCAGCCTTGTCAGATCATCTTGGAGGTTTTTGCTGCTAATGGAACTCAAATGGGAAGATTAAAGAAGCAGATCATTCCTTGATAAGGTTGAGGAGTCTTAAACAAGCACAAAAAAAAATTCCCAAGTCTTCTCCCCACAGCTGAGCAAACATTTTCACAACAGTAAATGTCGCCAGTCTTGCTAAAGTATCAATCTCAGTGGAAAAATCCCCTGTTTGAGTGATCAGTTTAGACCTGAAAGTGTTTCCAGTATAATAAAAACTGATGGAAGAATTCAAGGGCTGCAGAGGGGTACGAGTGCCTCACTGTTTGCTTTGGCACTTTCTAGTGTGTGTAGGCATTTCCATTTCCCTAGAAGTATCAATTAAGCTGTATTGACTTTTATTTCTAGAAGTTGGAAGCTTTATTCACTCAGCCAAATAAAGAGCAAGTTTGTGGTTCATTCTACTCCCATTTCATACCTTTTCTCTTTTGTGCTTCTCTAAGACATGGAGAATTTATGGGATAAAACTGCTGCCAGCAGTATTCTTTTAGAAGTGGATCAGTACACCTGGAGCTGGGAAAGGTTCCTGGTGAAGGTTGAGGTATTTTGAAGCTTTTTACCTGTTAGAAACATATTTCTGCTGAAAAGTGATAAATGAATTTAAAAGTAGATCACACTGGCATTAAGGGTTTTTCAAGTAGCTGATTTCTCAGCTGATTAACTGGAATATGAATTGGCAGGAGAATCCAGGAGATGTTCTGCTGCAGCTGAGGGGTCAGTTGTCAGTCAGGGAGCAAACACTCCCCCAATTTTGACACACAGACCTTCTTAGTGTGGATATTTTCTCTTCAGCATCCTTTTGATCCCTTGCAGACCTTCCTGCCCCTTGCAGGGAGGTTGTGGAGCCACCCCCAAAGCCCCTCCTGTGTCCCCCTCAGGGTGAAGGCAGCACAGAACGAGCTGGGGCAGCAGATCCTGGCTGACTTCGAGGAAGCCTTTCCCTCCCAAGGTACAAAGGTAAAGCTCTCACTTTTCCCTCTTCCTCCCATTGAAAAGTGTTGCTGAGAACTGTTCAGTGTGGTTGTTGTTGGATTTAGTCTCCTTTTTTCCTCTGGGTTTGGTCTCTGCCTGTTTCAGGAGTTGCTTTAGAAAGCAAAGGGTGATTTCTCCCTGTTCCTGTCACCCTGCACTCTGCAGAGAGGGCTCAGCCAGGCAGGGAACACCCCAATAATTCATCCCTGGGGCTTCCTTGGGGTCTCCCCCACTCCCTGGTTGTTTGTTTGTCACAAAAATTTGTGTTTTGTTTAGAGGAAGGCAAGCACAGGCTGGCTGTTGACACAGTGCCACCAAGTTTTGTTTCTGGTTTACTCAGCACAGATACAAATCTGGGCTGGGGTTAAGGCACCAACTGTGCTTCTCCAGCATTGTGCATCCCAACATGTGCAAACAGTAAGGGGAGGAGGTGTGAATTTGAATTTACTTCCAAGAAAATACCAGTTCTGTCTTTCAAAGCACCAGCTCTGCTGGTTTCTTCAGACAACTGACAAGTACAGAAATGAGGAGACTTTGGAACAGTTGGGAAAGGCAAATCTGTGTCCATGTGAAGCAGCTCCAAAACAGCCTTTTTAAAGAAGAAAAAACAGGTTTCTAAATTTTCTGCCTTTACCATGGAACAACTTCATGGTCAGTGAAATGGAAGCAGCTCAGTTTTCATGCAGCAGAAGAAAGATGTAGCAGCAGAAAAGAGAATAATAGGATAAACCCAGGATAACCTGGATGCATTTACAATCACCCATTCAATTTATTTAATCTGATATCATTTTCTTCCTGTTTATTTTGCCAGAGGACTGGTGGGCCCAGCAATGTCCTACGTGATGCCTGCCTGGTAGCCAACGTCCTGGATCCCAGGATCAAACAGGAAATCATCAAGAAATTTATTAAACAGCACCTCTCAGAGTATCTGGTCCTTTTCCAGGAAAATCAAGATGTAAGGGAAGCTTAGCAAGCTACATTTGGATTTCACATTTTGCTCTGCTGGCCTTCCCAAAATTCACGCTTCCACAGGTTCCTGTGGTGAAAAGTTTTTATCCCAAGGGCTTGGAAACTGTGGGTGTGATCTGGAGTGGCTGATGAGCTGGGAGCTGGGTTATCTCTGCCAGGATCCTCCCACCTTACACTTCAGTTTCTCAGATCATCACCCAGAAATGTTTTCTCCCTTCATGTAGAAAATAAATAAATTCATGTTCCATTTATTTCCTGCCCTGCAAAGGGTTGAAAAAGTGAAATTCTGAAAGCTGCAAACCACCATCCCCCAAACAATCAAGAAACACCCCAAAATGCTTTAAAAGCTGAGGGGGAGGGATTTCAAGGAAGTTAATTAGCTTTGTAGCTGATTTTTAAACTTCCTGTCCTGATGCTAACAGCTTTTTAAAAGTTTACCATTACCTTCTCAAATTTGGAAAAAAACCCCTAAAAACCAAAATCACCTTTAGATCAAAATGTATTTTATCAATTTCAAATGTTTGACATGGAATAGAGAAAGGCTGAACTGCCTAAGTTTAAATAACATTTTTCCATCAAAGTTTTCTGGATTCATCTTTCTACTTTTTAACCAGAAAGCACAATTGTTGAGAGGAAAAAAAATCCCATCCTGCTCAGGTTGTAAGAATTTTATTTGGAGTTTAAATGTGAGCTTAATGTAAGAATCCAGGAATTCCTGCCCTCTCATCCCACTGTTCACTTTAACCTCTCTGTCTGGGAAACAAAGAGGGTGGGATCAAATGAAATATTATTGGATTGAATTTTCAATAATCTCTGCATGATTTAGGAGCACTGTTATCCTCATTTTCAACAGAACTTGCTCTCTTAATTCACACAAGATAGGATTTTCAGTCTGGCATGTGTTTAAGCACTTGGAATCCCAGAATCATTTTGGTTGGAAAAGACCTTTAAAGATCCTTGATTCCAACTGCTAAACCCTGTCCCTAAGTGCCACATCCACACATCTTTTAAACCCTCCTGGGCTGGGCACTCAGCCAGTTCCCTGGGCAGCCTCTTCCAGAGCTTGCTAACCCTTTTGTGGCAGTTCTTCCACTCCCACGTGTCTCTCCCCTGATAGAGGAGGCATTTTGCAAAAGTCCTGGTTTGGAAAGAAGGCAAACAGGACTCTTGGCTGTTCTCACTTTCCAGGTTGTTTATTATTTTATTATCAGTAATCTCAGCACACCGGGCTTTACACCAGCTCAGTGTGAGGGAGAAAAGGCACCAAAGGGCCCCCAACACACAGGATCACGGTTCTCTTAAAGATAATTCACCCAATTATCACCAAGAACGTTCATTCTTTCTACTTTTCTACCAATAACCAATTAAATTTCTATTCACCTAGCTCTGAACTTCAGCAAATTCCAGCCACTTGTCCTGTGTCACCCACATTGCAGAACAGGGAGGAGATGAAGACTACAAGACTAAAATCCACAAGGATCCTCCATCTTGTCTTCATCTACTCATACTAACAACCCCAAAAATCTGAATTTCTCACCCTGTGATGACATGCTATGCTACTGTCTGATTACATTCTCAAGAATTCTGTTTCATCCCAAATCCTGGGCAGCCCTTTCCATGGATGAAGGTTAAAAGCAATGTTTGTCAGGGCGTTTGGATCCTTCAAAACACACAGAGAAATATTTCAGCCCAGAGCTCTGCCAGCCAGATGCCCTGGCAGCACAGAGCACGTGTGGCTCAGAAGCCACAGGTTTGAGGCTCCCAACACCTTTCAGTGCAGAAATCTTTCCCCACCATCCAATCTAAACCTCCCCTTGGAGCACTCCGAGGCCGTTAATCAGCTCTGATCGATCGCTGCAGCAGCAGCAGCACAGCTGTGAATATTTGCAACTACTGCTGCTAAAGATGCTGGTGATGCTAAAAACTTGTTGTCCCTGGGGTTCAGGTGGCCTGGCTGGATAAGATCGACCGGCGCTACGCGTGGATCAAGCGGCAGCTGGTGGATTACGAGGAGAAGTACGGGCGCATGTTCCCCGCGGAGTGGTGCATGACGGAGCGCATCGCCGTGGAGTTCTGCCACGTCACCAGGTGAGCCCCACGCAGCCCAGTGGCTCTCAGAACCCAGGCTGTCTCTGGGACAGTCCTGGATGATCCCAGCTCTAGCCAAGGGGCTCCAAAGCCCTGGCGGGGGGGGGGTCACAGACCCTGGCAGCAGCCAGGGACTCCTGGCGCTTTGAGTTTGAGCCATGGAACAAATTACCACCTGTGAATGAGGAATTAAAAGTCACAAAATTCTAGATAGCATGATAGTAGTAGTTATAGAGTGAAAAGGGAAATTTGGGGGGTTTTTACCATGGAGGCTTAGGGGGTAAGATGGAGGGATTTGGGTGCTGTCCTGTCCTCCTTCCTTCTTCTTCCTCACCCCATCTTCTTGGGGATGGTGGCACTTGGGGATTGGATTGGAGTAGAATGGAACTGTCTAACACAGGTGATAGGCATTGGATCATAACTGTAAATAACTAACACACAGTTTGTAGTATAAAATCAGTGCCTGCCCCAGGGGCAGGGTGTGTGCCTGGGGCTGCCCTGCTGAACAGACCTGGGCACCCAGACAGAAAATATCTTAGATAAGAAACAGTAAAACAACCTTGAGAGCATCAGCTGAAGGCTTCTGACTCCTTTGACAGCAGGGTTGGGAAACAGAGACTTTTTACACATCTTGGGGTCATCCTGACCAAGGAAACCCCAAGAAGTGGTATATATATTACTATATTTATATTAATACATATATTCCTGAAAATAAAGGGCTGGCTTGGCTCCTGCCAGGCTGTGAGGATCTCGGTGGAATTGTCTGTGGTTAAAAGGGGAAAGCCTGAGAAGCGTTGCGAAAGCGATGAGAAATTGGAGTGCTGTGAAAATCAATTTTCAGTGTAACAGAGGTAAAAATCAGTGTTTCAGGCCAAGTGGAATAGCTTGAGCTGGCCGTGGTGGGAGTGCCTCAGAGCAGGCTCTTTGCCAGCCAGAGGCAGGGAAGCAGAGGAAGGTGCCGGGGAGTCCCAGCAGTGCTGTTGCCTTTGTTCTAGGACCCCAGTGGGAGTCACTGTGCTTCCCGAGGTTGGATCCAGAGGGCTTTCCCTGGCTGCTAGGAGATGGGGTCCTGTTACCCACAGAGCTCAGAACAACTGTGGTTGTGTTTGAAATGGGATCTGCAAAGCAGTTTTATGTTAGAGAGCCTCTTAGGAACTAGCCTGAATTTTGTGATGAAAGTCTCTCTGGGGAACGGAGTGAGTTGCAGTGTTAGGTTTCAGACCTTTATAGAAAACCACATTTGTTTTTTCTATATCCCCTCTCTCTTGCAGGGCAGAGCTCTCTAAGATCATGCGCACGAGGGCGAAGGAGATTGAGGTGAAATTGCTTTTGTTTGCAATTCAGAGAACCACCAACTTTGAGGGGCTCCTGGCCAAGCGCTTCTCAGGCAGCACTCTTGCTGATGGCACAGTGGTAAGGGGATTTCTGCAGAGCTCTCTTTACTCAGGAGAAAGAAACCCCCTCACACACAGCTCAGGTAGTGGAGACTACAGAAAGGTGTCACCTGGAGTCTCCCCTGGCTCAGGGTCTTTCTTGTGACTCTGCTCAGTGGCCTGTAGTTGGAAAAGTGATTTTTAGTTGTGTAGAGTGTAAGAGAAAATGGCACAGGGCTCACAAGAATAAAAAAAACCCCTGCTTGTGTGCTTTCTTGGTTCTCTTGGGGCCCTGTGCTGTTTGAAGCCACATAGCTATGGAGAGCCACAGAGTGATTATGGGGTGGTAACTGCCTTGTAATGTTTGTTCTCTACATGTCAGTGGCACATTATAACGAAAAGTCCCCTCTTCTCCTCATTTCTGGGTAGCACACGTTCACCACGTGTTACCAACTTTCAATCCCACGTTGTTGGGTCACTCTGGCTTGCAGGGACATTGGGAGCTTCTGCTTTGTCTCTTTTGGTGGATTGTAAAGGCAGAACAAAGAGAAAAAACTCAGGGAATATCTCTGGGGCCATCCCTGAGCTTTTCCTGCCTGGAATTTCAGCCCAGAGCTCTGGCAGCACAGAGCACGTGTGGCTCAGAAGCCACTGGTTTGAGGTTGGCTTCTCTGTCCAGCTGGTGTCTTGAAGCCTGCCTGGATGTGATAATTCAGCCTCCAAGGAGAGCCTGCTGGACCCACTTGTCATTTGCTGTAGGTGCTGCTAATTAAAAGAGGAAGTACTGTAAGGTTTTCCTCCTGGCTGAGTTTAGATCTCTCAGCACAAACTGGCTGTTCTCTGAAGAACTTCCTCTTTTCCAACAGAAGAAGCCAGAAGTGCCACCTCCCTCCACCAACCCCTTTCTGGAGGATGAAACTGGGGCAGAGGCAGATGAGATTGTGATGGAGAAAAGTGATACAGACAAGGTAAGTCTTTGAAGTTCCCAGTTGTCAGCCTCTGTCAGATTCTCCAGTGGGGCCTCAGCTTTTCCCATCCCATTGATTTGAAAAGTTTGTTTTCACAGCAATTAATTTAGTGCAGTTTTGATCCTTTGTGCAGCATTCAGGCTCCCAGTACGACCACACTTTGCTCTGGCTGACTTCACTGAAACCAAAGCAATCTTTATTCCAGTTAATAGTGCAGAGACAATCCTGCCACGTGAGAGTGAGCTGGGTTCTGTTCCAGCCTGTACAGCAACAGCCCAAATGTAACTCCAGGATTTCTGTCAAAGTGAGATGAAATAGCTATTTGGGTTTTCAGATCCCCAAAGAAGCTCCTCTACAAACAGTTGCAATTCATATTTTGCCCTGTCAGCCAAGCAAACTGTCTGGAGTCACCAGGCAACTCATTGAACTTTCAAGTGTCAGCTTTAGATTTTCACTCCAGATAAATCACTTCTGGGATTTTTATCTTTACAGTGCTTTTCATCCCTTACCTCTGCAAAGCAGGCAACACCTAACTGCTTGTACAAGCACAGGGCTTCCAAAGCCCTCTGCAAACATTAAAGGATGAATGGTAAATTCAATTGTTTTAATTGGCACCAGTATCAAAGCCTGTATTTTTTTTTTTATACACCAGATGGATGTTTTCTAAATGTTCAATGGTGAGTTACTTGAGGCTGGTACTCTCCTCTTACTGAGGGGATTTACAGCCCTGTAAATGGTCCATGTGCAGGTGTATCCTGATGGGTGACCAGGGCTTCAGGACCTGCTCAAATCCATGCCCCTGGGGAGATGAGGAGGTGGGAGCTCTCCACCAGCACAGTCTGGTGCACTGCATCCCTGCCACGAGCAGGGCAGCCCCTCTGCCTTCATCCACAGCCAAAGTCCTGGAGCAGAATGATTTAAGCAAAGTTTTGCTCTTTTCATTAGAATGCAGCTTGGATAGTTGGTGTTGTGTGCACTTTATCAGTGAGACAGAGATTGGGAACCTGAGGGGACATCTCTGGTGCATTTTTGGGAAAAGCTTGCTTTCCAATACCCGGTGACTGGAAGGCTGGATGTGCAGTGTTGAGATGAGAGGACATCCTTGAAGAAGTCAGTAGTCTTAGGAGGCAGGTGAAGAGATAACTGCAACAATTAGGGCTGGGTTTATTGACATAATAAGGTTTATTCTGCTGAATGCAGCAGTTCAGGAGCTCCTGAGAGAGGAACTGCTGTGCTCCCATGGAGATATCCCTGGAAAAGCAGTTTGTGAGGAGGCTGCCCTTTGCTTGTAGGAGTGCCCTGTGTCAGTGTCACAGTGCTGGGCTCTGCTGCCCTGCAGCCTCCTGAGTGCCAGGAGGGCTCCAGCATTGCAGTGTCAGTGCCAGCAGCTGCTCAGAGTCTGCAGGTGCTGAAGTCTCACCTGCTGTCACTGCCTGAAGAACAGAAGGGACACGGAAGAGTTGAAGGGTTTTCAGTAAAAGAGCCCCTCCAAGACACCAGTCCTGAAAATTCAAGACACTTGGGAATCTAAGGGGGTGCACAGGAATTTTGAGGGGGGGGAATCCACGCTGAAAAAGCTCCTCTTTTGGTAATCCTAGCAGTTCGATTTAATCTGTTTACTTTGGACTGTAATGAAAGGAACCTGGGCCAGCTGCAGACCTCCTTACTGTGACAACAGTAACCTTTTATTATTTCCATCAAACTCAAGGAGGAAATAGCTTAAACATCTGCAGCTTTTGGACAGGGTTGCACACTCAGAAATACAGCTTCACTGCTACTGTTAAAAGACTCAGTATTCCTTCCACCAGACACGCTGGGAGCAGCGTGGTGCAGAGACACACAGAGAGCCAGACCTGCTTCAGGGCTTGGCTCTTCCAGCCTGGTGAGTGGTAAACATGGTGAATCTGCTGCCATGCCAGGGATCTGGGAGGTTTCTGTGATTCCCAGACATTTTTTTCCTCCCAGCTCCAGTGAGTGAGTGCATCCAGCACAAAGGGGCACTGGCAGAGGGGTTTGGGTGGAGGGTGCCTGGTAATGGTTCTGTCCCAAGGCTCTTAAAACTTTAATTCTTCATTCGAGGCTCGTAGAGGTGGTCTGGCCTCCATAAAACCATTTCCTCATGTTAGGTTTGCAGCCATAATTTGGGATTCAGCATTTGAGGCTGAATTATTGCTGAGAAATGTTTGCTTTGTCACACTCTGATAGTTCTGCCAAATTTTTAGTGCCACCTCCTCTGTCTTTTAGGAGGGAAAGTCCTTTAGGCTCTCTCATTTTGCTTCTTTTGTTTGGCTTTTCTTTCACTAAAAAAAAAAAATCAGCTGGAAAAATTCATATCTTCATTGGCTGGGAGCTGATCTTGGCTTTTTGTGGAGAGAGAAGCAAGAATTCCATTCCAGAGTCACTGCAGCCCTCTTTGCAGCCAATGAAAAGTTGCTGCTTTGCTGGGAAGCAACAAGAGAAATTACCTATTAGTAAAAAAGAATAATAACAATCTAGCTGTAGGGCAAAAAAGAGCTTAAAGTCCCTACCCAGCCTGATACTTAAACATGCCCAAATTGAAGTGTTTGAGTGGTCCCAGTGGCTTTGGTGAGCTGGGCTTGGCTGTGGTTAGAGTGCAGCACTAAACTCCAATGAGGGTAAACAGGATGGCTCCCAAATGGCACATGTGCTTAATGCTCTAAATGTGATTTAAAAATAGAAATCATTGCATCCTCAGAAAGATGTTTCACTGTTGAAGCAGGCCTGTAGAATTCTGGCTCCTCCAGTAATTACATGCTGTTTATCTAAATAAAATTCATTCAGATGAAGCCTGTAACTTTGAGTTATTGCCCTTGATATTCTAAAATGTAAGGATTCTTCAGTCTTGCTTCCAAAGAGCTGCTACATTTGATTTCAGAGGGGACTTGTGGAGCCTTGTTACTGCTTGAAGGATTCAGGGAGATTTTATTTGCAAACTGCATTAAGATTCTTCAGCTGAAATCTTTTAGCATGGAGCAGCCTTCTCTTTAAGGCTAAGGATATTTTACAAGTGGAAAGATAATTCCTTGGATTGCTAACAGCTCTCTAAGAAGGGGAGAAAACTGGGATATAATGACATTTATATCCTTCAGTTATTTGACAGCAAATTTCTGTGTTACAATGTCTCTAAAGATTTATGTCCTTCTGTGCTGTTGCATTGCTGTTCCTTCAAGGTCTTACAGGGCAGGTTTGAACCGACATTTAAAATGTTTCCTTGCAGACAAAGAAGCCAAAGGTCCCTGACAATCCTTTCCATGGCATTGTTTCCAAGTGCTTTGAGCCTCACCTTTATGTGTACATCGAGTCCCAGGACAAGTGAGTAACCAGCCTGAGTTTTAGGGTTTGTTTGCTTTTGGATGTGTTGGGTCGTGCTGGATTCTGTACTCAAGCTGCAGAAAATTAATTTATTGAAACTCTTGCTGCCTGGTTTCAACAGGAGCAGTGTTTGTGGTTCAAGAAACTTTGAGTGGGGCTTTTGCTTGGACAGAATGAGTGTTCAGAGGGCTGTGGAGGGTGATTTGTGTGTAATTGCAGGGGGCTGCAGGAGTGGTGCCCACTGCCTTTCTGAGGAAGAGGCTTAGGGTTCCTGAAATTACTTTGGTTGCTTCTGCAATTCCCTCTGCAGACATGTGTCTTTCTTTCATCTCTTGTCTTCCACAAATAATAGGGTTGGGTTTTCTGTAAAATACACATGTGGCTTCGTGGCAGAGGAGTTGCAAGATTTGCTTTGCAGAAATAAGTTATTTGAGATCCTCAGATGAAAGCTGCTGTAGATGAGCTGGCTGTAAGATAACGTTATCATTGCTCACAGATTGGGGTTTTGTCAGGGGCTTTAATCCCTGGCACCCTTCTTCATCCTCCTCGTTGACTTGAAGCAAAACAACTCCAGTGAGAGGAGTTTTCAGCTTCAGGCTCTGAGGAGGTTTCAGGGCTCTCACCACACTTCCTTGTGCACCTCAACTCCAGCAGGGTTTAAAGAACATCTCAGGAACAACTGCACTGCCACCTGGGAGAGGAAATAGTTGAAAAAGGTTCACTTTTAGCCTTTTAGCACAGATTAGTGGCTGGAAAGGAGGAGGTGCCTACTTTGTGTATCTCAGCTGTGTGTGCTCTTCCATCTTCCCAGGCTTTACACATGAGAGAATGTGTAACTCGAGGCTTATACTGTCCTGATTTTATCCAAACTCCATGATAAGCATCTTGAAAAAGCTTTTCTATGTCCCATCAACTTTTTATGCTTAAAAAAAAAATCATTAAATAGCTGAAACCTTGCACAGTGCTGTGTCCTGCTGGGTTTAGGTTCCACTCTGCAGTGTAACAAAGGGAAACAGATATTTCCCCCCAGCCCTCAGCCAACTGAGCACAGACTTAGTTGAGTATTTCTTCCCTTCTCACTGGGGGCCATTTTAATCCCCATTTTGGTAATTCTACCCCACTGTGCTCCTAGGCCCTTCAGTTGCCTTTTTTTTTTTTTTTCTTCTCCTTTTCCTTTACAATCACGAGATGTTTTATATTAGCTTTATAGCCACAGGCTGCAGGGAGTTCAAAGAAAATCTGCCACAGTATTCCCCATGCTGCCCCTGACTGCCAAAAATTGCTTTCCTTCACAATTTTCTCTCTTCTTCTTCTTCTTCCTTTGATTGAACTTCTCAGTAATCTGTTGCCTATGTCTGAAAATGAGATGTTGCTTAGATCATTAATTGTGTGTTTGAGCTCTGAATAGTGAGAGCAGTGTGATAGTTTTGTTCATCCTTGCCTTAAATCTGTGGCAGAAAAAAGCCTGGACATTTTCTGCCAAAAAATTGTTTCCATACCCATTTAAAGAAACATGGTGCCAAAATCTGTAGCAGTTTAAGAGGAGACACCTGAAAGAAGGAGTTTAAAGATGCTGCTCTCCACCCTCAGCTGCAGGGTAAATATCAGATTTCTGACCAGCAAAGCAGATTGCATTCCTGCCCCTTTGGGCTGTGCATCTTTAGCTCTCCTTTGTGGTCAGCTGGAGCAGCAGGAGCACCCAGAGCTGAGCTGTTGTGCTGGAGAGGAGGCAGAGCTCTGTCAGCTCTGCAGGGCTGAGAGTGTGCAGAGCCCTCCTGAAATCTGCTCAAAGGCACGTCTGAGTCAGGAGTGCTTGGAAAACTGGCACTCTGTGCTCTGTGTTTGCAGCCTCATCAGCAGAGGGGCTCCCAAGGTCCCCATCCATGGAAGCTGCTCTGCACTGCTCCAGGGGTCTCAGTGCCCAGCTCTGTTCACATCCCTGGGCAGACCCAGTCTCCTGAGCAGCCTGTTCCTATCTCGTGCTGCTCACCAGTTCCTGGTGCCTCTGGGGTTGCCAGAGATGCAGAACAACCCTGAATAGGCTGAATGCAAAAAAAAAAAAAAAAAAGAAAAAAAAAAGGAAGAGGAATGCAGGAATGAAAAGAAGCAGAATAGAATTCCCTTTATATGATTTCATTTCATTCTTTCTCTTGGTTAGATTTGGCGAGTTCTCGCTCCCAATAAATATGCTACTGTTAGGAAATACCACATCTGCACTACCAGAGAATTTTCTTGGAGCTTTTCCGCAGAGTCTGTGGAGAAAATATTCATTTTCTGTAGCTCTCCTGCCTTCTTCACGTTCCATCTCCCAGCAGCTTCTTCTGCCAGACTCCCTGTGCTCCCATCGTACCACACAAAGATTTGTGGCCTTCATATCATATCTGGGCAGCTGGGACTCATGTGAAAGTCTGCCAGCAGCCAAGGTGTGCATTAATGGGGTATTAGTACAATATCCTGATGTTTTGCTTGCCCCAGTGCCATTCTGAAACAGGAGCAGTCCCAGAGCCTGCTTTGATGGGCAGTTTTATCCAGGTTGGGATCAGAACAGGCGGGAAGCCCCAGCACTGCTCTCCCAGCTCTTCTGAACAGCTGCATTTTCTCCTGCATCCCACTTGACAAGACCTTGGGGGACCAGGAAAATGCAGATCCATTTCACTTCTCCTCGGAGGAGAGGAGAACATGTGGGCTAAGCATAAAGAAACAAAAGCCATTGACATTCCTGACCGTGTCTTGAGACCCAGAGGAGGCAAAAAAAATCAAGTGCCTGGTGACTGCTAAGAAAGCTCCACTTTGTTGCCCAGCTGGAGCCGAGCACAGATGCAGAGGTGGAGATGCAGCTGTTGAATTTGACAAGGAGTGAGCCACATCCTCCTTCCTTGAGAAGCTGCAGGAATCTGCAGCCTGCAGCACGTGTGAGCCCTCCTGCAGCAGCCATCTGTTTGGCTCTGCTACAGCTACAGAGGGAGGTAAATTCTGCTTCTCTGTGGCCCAACACAATCAATGCTTCACTTCAGCCTTCAATCGCTGCTGCCAGTGTGGGGATTTATCCCATCAGTGCAGCAGCCTGAGGTTTTTACAGTGCTTGTAACACAGCCAAGGAGCTGTGAGTGTGGAGTCAGGGCTGTGTGCAGTGCTCAAGCAATGGGCATGGAAAAAGGGGCTACTTGTCTTTGCAACAGCCTAGCTGAAGCCAACCAGTGTTGCTCCAGGATTGAGAGTCCTGATATTCCAAGCACATTT
The DNA here is from genome assembly GCA_032173965.1 of Sitta carolinensis. Lineage (NCBI taxonomy): Eukaryota > Metazoa > Chordata > Aves > Passeriformes > Sittidae > Sitta > Sitta carolinensis. The sequence goes on along the minus strand of CM063299.1, from coordinate 3,022,562 downwards.
CTGGAGATAAGTTTGGCACAGCAGATCAGCCATGGTAGGAGCTAATCCATTCTGAGTTTATCAGGGAAGAGATCTGTGGGTTCTCTGGTAAGCTGGAAGCAGAGGGGCTTTCTCTCTCACAAGAGGGAAAGCAAAAAAAGAGGTAGAAACTGGGTTTTCCCCTTTCACTGGCAGAGGTGAGAACGTGCTGCAGAGTCTCTGCCATTCTCCTGAGGATTTGGCTTTCTCCTTTGGATCCCTGGATGAGGGCACAGCAATTGCACCCTCAAAGGGGTGAAGGTCGTGCCATGGCAAGAGGAGAGCTGTGGGAAGCTATTTTATATTCAAAATAGGAATATAAAATACAGGAACTCCTTGTGGCCAGCAGAGTACTCTCTCATCTGAAAGGCCTGTGTATTTCCCAAAAGCCAATCTTCCTGGGTGTGTGTGAGTGTGTCTGGGGAGGAGGTTTATTGCTGGGTTCAGTTATCTGCAGAGGTTATTCCCTGGAGCTGAGCTGGGCTTGGTCTCCCACAGGGAAGTGCTGTCTCTGGGGGAGGAGGACCAGAGGAACTCCCCAAGATCAGAAGATTCTCTGGTCCTGTGTTGATGGCTCTGGCCCTCTGCCATGCTCAAAAGCCTTTTTGTCCTGGTGAAAGAATGGAGTGAAGTTTATTGTTGCCTAAAGACATATTTGAGTAAGGACCAGGCTGTAATGAATCACTGGAGACAATAAGAAGGCTTTTTGTGCTTTTAAAAAGAGCCTTAAGTAGGAAGTGCACTTCAACTAGGAAGTGCTCATGCTAAATAAAACTTCTTTAAAGGATGTGTGAAGCTGTGCAAACCCAGGTGGTATCCAAATGGGACCAAGAAATGGCAAATGGCACACACCATTTTGAGCACATCCCTTCAAAATCCACATTCCCCGAGGTCTCCTCCGAGGCTGCTGGGATGGGAAGCCTGACTCTTCCTTTTCCTGGTGCCAGGAATGAAACTTGAGCACAGGCTTAATGCACTTGCATCAAAGTGTGCTGAACCGAGTCCTGGCAGACCTGGGAGCTTTTATGTGTGGCTGGAGAACAGATTTGAAGCTGCCACTAAAACTCCAGAGCACAAAAGGTTCGGGCTGTGGAATTGTGTGAGCTTTGTGCCAGGAGCAGGGAGATAAGAAAGGGCTGGGAGTTCCCAGCTGCTAAACCTGACCTTGCTGCTGTCACAAGACAGGGCATCCCACTGTAAGCATTATTGCCTCTTTTCATCCAATTCCTCCTTCCACAGGCTCAGATCTCTTCTTTTTGTCCCCCCACCCCAGGAATCTGGGTGAGCTCATTGACAGGTTCGTGGCTGACTTCAAGGCTCAGGGTCCCCCCAAGCCCAACGTGGATGAAGGAGGAGCTGTGCTGCCCAGCTGTGCTGACCTCTTCGTGTACTACAAGAAGTGCATGGTGCAGTGCTCCCAGCTCAGCACTGGGGAGCCCATGATAGCCCTGACCACCATCTTCCAGAAGTACCTGCGGGAATACGCCTGGAAAATTCTCTCTGGAAACCTGCCCAAGTGAGTTTGGCTTCCCCAGAGCTGCAGACATCCCCACTGCACTGAGGAGCAGATGATTTGTAAAGATAATTAATAAATACATCCTTGTGAACACTCATTTCCCTGTCAAACACCCCAGGTAGCAGCAGGATCACTCCATTTACTTCATGGCTTTCTCCAAAGTTCAGTTTCTTGCACAGAGAGTAAAGCAGGAGAGCAAATGGGCAGTCACACATTGTTATTCTTTTAAGGGCCCCTGGAGAATAGCTTTATATTTGGCTTTGATTAGCAGCCAGATTTGCAGTTTCTTGAAGCTCCTTTTGAAATGCCAGCCCAAGTCTCATCAGAGAGGCCTGGCTTGCAGAATTGCTGCTTGGGTAAGCACCTCATACTGGGACTCTCAGCTGCCTTAGCCCAGCATCATCTATATGGTAATTTATAATGAAGGTGGTTTATTTGTGAGATGCTAAAGTGCTTACCTGTACCTCCCTCTGCTCTGGAACATTTTATCTCTGTACAAATAAGATCTGTAGATGTCAATCCAGTGAAAGGAAAGGAAATCATGGGTTTGCACCAATATGTATCAGTGTACAGGCTAAAGGTGCTCCTGGGATGTTGCCAGAACTCCACTGCAGATAATTTTATTTGCTATTTAACATCTTCAGTTTGTTTCCTTTGTAAACTTGGGAGCAGCAGAATGACTTTCTGAAACTATTAAAATCTTTCACAGATGGGAGGGGAGAGGGTTCCATCCAGACAAGTGGAAAGATAAATTTAATGTGTGTTCTCCATCAGACCTCAGTTGCATTCTTTATCCACGTTTTTTTGAGTGCTCCATTTTTGCTGTCCAAGATAAATATCACTGTCCTATTTTTTTTTTTAATGGATTTGGATTATAAAGAGTTGAGAGGTAGGGAATTTCCTGCCTCTGGACTGCTCTGAGTCTTTCTTTGTTGATACATGAACGTTGCTCCCTGGAAGACAGTGGAGGGGAAGGCACATCTTCCATAATTCACTTTGTTGATACCATCAGCCTTTAAAGCAGGTTGCCAAAGTCTCAAATGCATGTGGACAGCTGTTTAGTGCTGCAGAGATAAATATGACAAGTTTCCTGATAGTTTTGAGATTCTTCTGTAATCTTTAATTAGATTTTGGATAACTGGCAGTGAAGGTGAAGCTACCTGGGGAAGGCTCTGTTCCACTTGCATCCTAATCTATTTTCTTGTCAGTGAGTGAATTGTCCCTTGCTTGAAGACCTGGTACAAAGCTCTTTGTAAAAGAAATTCCTTCCCCAAAATAGCAGTTGTGGGTTTGATGTCCTGTGTTGCACAGGGTGTTGGGTTGTGGTCATAAAACCTTTTTATGGCATTAAAATCCAGCAGCAGTTTTGCACCTTTTGTGTGCCTGTATATTTAAAAACCTCACAGGTTTTATCTGCTGGTTTGTTTGGGTTTTTTTCCAGGACAACCAGCAGCAGTGGTGGGCTCACCATCACAAGTTTGCTGAAAGAAAAGGAAGGCTCTGAAGTGGCAAAATTTACTTTAGAAGAGCTCTGCCTCATTTGCAGCATCCTAAGTACTGCAGAGTATTGCCTGGCCACCACCCAGCAGGTGAGTTTTCCTCTGAGGGAGCACCAGCCCCTCTTTTGTGTTGTAAGCAAAAGTACTAAAAAATCCATTGGTTATTGAGCTCTACATTATTCAATCTGTATTTCAAAGAAAGAGAAGTATTGATTTTTTGAGAAAAGTAATTTGCCTGTAATCCTGCTTTGCAGCATCAGTTTTTGGGTTCGATCCTTTTTTACTTGTTAGGTAATTTGTTTTGGATTGGAGACCAATTTTCTGGATTTTTTTCAGAAAGATTCTCTGTTCATTATCTCCCCTTCATAAAAACAAGCCCAACAATAATTCAAAATACTTTTGGGAAAATACTTGCATGAAATATTGGGGCAATGTGGAGTGGGGAGAGGAGGAATTTATGCTGATGTGATTTGCAGCTGTCGTTACATTCAGGTGCTTCCAAAATGCCAAAATGGGTCAGCAATGAGCTGTGAGGTTTGGCCCTATCCAGGTCTGGCAAATCCTCCTCCTCCTCTGCAGTTTGGGCACAGGCAGAGTGTTGAGAAACATCTTTATTAGCAGGACAGATGCCACAGTGTTAAGCTAGTACGGTAGCATGTCATGCTACAGTTACAAATTCGACCTTGGAGCTTTAATTCTTTGAGGACGTGGAGCCACCATGGCAGATCAGCAGGTCTGGGATGCCAAGGAGGAAAAATTTCCAGTGTCACTGGCTGAGGTTTGGATAGTTTGGTCACAGATGAAGTTTGAAGAAGCTGACCTTTCCAGGGAATAAGTTTTCAAGAATGATTAGAGTTAGAAACCTGATCTCCCTGTTGCTTGTTGTCTTTCCCAACAGTTGGAAGAGAAGCTCAAAGAAAAAGTGGATGCAAGCCTAATGGAGAGAATCAACCTGACAGGAGAGATGGACACTTTCAGCATGTATGTCCAGCACGTGCCTCCTCCCACAATGTGCCAAACATCCCCTTTTGTCAGCCAGGTGGGGCTGGATAAGAACAGTCCTGAGCTCCTGGTGGCTCAGGAGCCCCTGGATCCACAGCATCTCCCTGCTGGGGGAATGGGATCCCCTGGCTGCTCCAGGAGCAGCACTAGCACAGGCTTTAGCTGCTCCCCATGGTCCAAGCCAAAGGAACAAGAGCACTGGAAAAGGGAAAGGGAAGAGTGAGTTTCCATTTGAAACATCATTTGCATCTTGGCAGCTCTGTGAGGTGGCTGTTACATTTCAAGAAAGGAAGCTATTTCAGTACATTCCTTCCTGCTTTAACTTCCCCCTGTTAATCAGCAGCCTTGTCAGTATGATCAAACCCCATTTCAGATGACATAAAAGACTGATCCAATCTTATATTTGGGGATTATAATTGAGAGAAGATTATCATTCATTAAAATAACTTTCCATGTAAGGGTGCTAAAAATATTCTGCTCTAACATCCTTTCCTCTCCACCCCTGACAGACAGATTGAATATATTCTTTGAGACAAGAAAATTGAGGCAAAAGTTGTTTTGCCTCATATCAGACAAAAGAATATCTTGGCAAGACTGGGAAAATAATCCCTATCACCAGCTCCCCCTCTCCCTAAAGCTAAGATTCAGCCCAGATAGCAGTAAGATTTTTTAAATTTTTTTTTCAGAAAGCTTCCTTCCTGCGATTCCTCCTCTCCTGCTGCAGTGAGCAGGATCCCACTGAATCTCCATCCAGCTCTTTCACATGGTCTCAGGCTCCATTCCAGGCTGTTCCCTTCCCTGCAGCTCTTCTGAGACCTTTTTAAGAGGGAATCCCTGCCTGAAATTCAGGGTTGCTGTGTCCACTCAGCCAAAGCAAGCAAGGTGGCAGGGAAGGAGAAATAAAACGTGCCAGAAGATGGGCTTTTTTAACAGGGACAAGTGGAGGGTGAGTTTTGCCAGCAGGAGCCAGCAACCTCGAGTGGCTGCTTGATTTCCACAGTGGCTGCCTCATGAGGTGCTTGGTCCCAGACAGCCAGTGTGAAATGTTTTGGAAGTTATTTAATGTATAGCTCACGTTTGCTGCTTTGGACAGGTTTAAAGTCCAACTGACAGGGCTGATATATCTTCTAACAAAGGCTTTTAATTGACTTTCATTCTGTTCCAGCTGAGGGCTTTGTCCAGCCTTCTGTCAGGGTAAGTCAGAGCTATAAACCTTGCTGGGTTTAGCTCATTCAACATCAAACAAGTTGTTTCTTCTGGGATTTGATGTCTTGTTAGGCACAGTCATAAAATAAGTGATAAAACACTGTTTATGCACCCTGGAAAGTGTTTCTTCTTTCAGAGAAAGGTGAGTGCAGAACCACCCCAAGTGTGTAGAAAAGGAGGGGTTTATCCTTGGAATGACAAAGCAGTTTCTTTAGGAAAGTGGGAGAAATTCTGGGAACCTCTTGATGTTCAACAAAAGAAAAATTACTGTAATGTAAGTCCAGAAATCCATCGTTTCCCTGTTACCTGTTTTGTGAGGTTGTGGGCAGCACTCAGAGAACCCCTCAAGTGTTGGGCTCACTGCAGTTGCTCCTTTGTGGCCTCAGCTTCCTGGTCCAGCCCTTCTGTGCCTGTCAGGGGTTGTGTGAGGAGTCCCCTCTGCTGCCTGGGGGAGGGAGGATTTCAGGTGTCTTCCTGCAGACCCAGCCTCCAACCCCTCTGGACACCCTTCGTGTGCCCCCCACGTTTCCTGCTGCACCCCATCCCTGCACAGCAGGTGTTTATTCTGACAAATGGCTTTCCCTCCCTGTTTGCAAACCTGTGGCTTTCAGGTGAGAGCTTTCACCTGGTGACCCAGCTTCTGACAGACTCCTGAGCATGGGCACACCAGTGCTGCAGTGGCTCCCCATCCACTCTGTTTCTCCTTGGTGCTGAAGCACAGCTTGTCCCTCCCAGCAGGAGCCCTGCAGGGCTCAGCTGTGATTTCAGCCTGGCTCCCTTGGCCTGGTGGAATCCCCAGGGAGAGGATTCTCTCGTGCCCAGCAGAGGCACCAGCAGAAACAGTCACGGGCTTTTTTTATCCCAATGCAACTTTTAGGTCGTGTAACTTGAAGCCTGTGGTCACTTCAGCTCCCATACTAATTCTTCCAACTAATTTTGGATGAGTTTGCCTTTACAAACAAATTAATTGCTTTGAAGGAAGTCTTTTACTTTGCATCTTGTCCCAGACTTTATGGGCTGGAGCTGTAGGAAAGGGAGCAGGCAACATTTCTGGGTCGTGGTGAAGAACAAAACCCAGGTCAAAAATTAAGTGTGGGTGACATCATATCTCAGTGAGAAGGTGGACACTTAAAAACACTTTGAACAGTGAACCCCAGGGTAGAATCCAAAACTTCACAAAGACAATGAGGGGGAGGAAAGATGGTCTGAGGAAGCATTGCTGAGATTTCTCACAGTCCTGTGATTCTCATCTGTGCTACCATCATGGGAAAGAGCAAAAGTAAAAGCCACTTCTTACAAATATAATCCTGAGGTTGTAAACATGCATCTGTGGCTGATTTGAGGTTGACACTGTTTTTAAAAACTGTGCTTAGGGAAACAGAATCAGTTATTGCTTCTAGCAGAAGCTGTCTGCAGTGGGGGTGCTGGTCCTGTGCCTCCGAGGGGGCTCTGAGCTGCTGCAGGCAGAGTTTCTGGGCTGTCCTTTTAGGATCAGCTGCACCTTTATGCACACCATAATATGGTGGCCTTAAATAAGTCTCTAAGCAGTATCATGCTGTTTAAAAAAAATATAAAGGGGAAGGGAGGGAAATGTGTTTGACTAATGTGTCCTTTAGTCTGGTATATGTCTCAGGAACTCAAACAATGGATGGCAGCAGTCCTAGACATAGTGTAAATAAGACATCTGCCTTCATCTTCACACATGGGAGACACAGAACTCATGCAGATGTCATTTTTAAAATCCTCTCTGCAAGTTGCTGTGAGCAGTAGAATATTGGCTGTGAATAAATGTAGAGATGATAAAATGTTGGTGTTAGACAGACTGGATTAAATTTGAAGCTGAATCCCAGTCTGGGCTTGATACTTTGGGATTTCTCCTCTTCATCTGCCACCTTTGATCCCCAACCCCTTGTTTGTGTTAAAACAGAGAAGGGTCAGCTGTGAGCACATCCTCTCTCCCCTGGAGCCCCCTGTGCAGCTCCCTGCAGAATTCCCCAGCCCCTCCTCAGCACAAGTTGTAGCTGTGTGCATTCACCTCAGAGTGCTTCTGTCAGCCAGTGGAGGATTTTCCTGCTCTCACAGTCAAACACTCCAATTCTGGCATCTCTTACTCACTGTGGTTCTAAAACTCATGCTTGATTCTTTTTTTTTTTTTCCTTCTTTTGCAGTGTGATCTCCAACAGCATCCAGCTGCTGGTGCAGGACCTGGATGCAGCCTGTGACCCTGCCCTGACTGCTATGAGCAAGGTAGGGCTGGATTTTCAGGAAGAGCTCACCTTAAGATCCATGTGGAGTTCATGTGTGTTTTGATTGCTTGATTTCGCTACAGATACATTCTTTTATTCTGATTTTTTTTCCTTACTTTTTACAGCAGCAATTACAGTATTTATAAACACATCCCTCACTCCAAATCCTCTTATTATTCAGATTAGAGCTTTCAGGCTTTTTTACACCACATTAAAACCTACAGACAATGAAATACATTCAGCAAGTACTCAAGGCTTTCTCTTTCCACTCCCAGTGCCAATGAGAGCATTTAAAATTGGAAAAACTTTTGTCAGCATGAAATTTCAAATACACCTTCACGTTTGCTCTCCCCTTTGTCTCCTTTGGCAGGGAGTTGCACCAGCCTGCTTGTTTGGGGCTCTTGAATGGAGGTGCTCAAAGGGAGGTGATGTGGAATTGAGATTGAGCCTTATTGCTTCTGTGATCCTCTCAAGGACATATGGAGCCATTCCTGGAGAGGCCCCTGTGACTGGAGCTTAAGGATTTTGTTGCAGTTACACTGCTGGCTTTTATATGTTTGAAATGCAGAGCTGTGTTTCCTTGCCAAAGTATTGTGAAAACCCAGACTTGCTTTAGACAGAGGTGAAGACAACAAAAGTGGATTGAACTTTTTTTTTTTTTTTAATTAGAAATATTAAACATAGAGCTCCATTTTTGTAGGATCAACACACTGTCTCACTGCCATGAATTTTAATAGCTTTCTGCTTTATGATGTATTCCAGCTGTAACCAGCCCCACCACCCCCAGCTAATATTTGAAGTGGAATGCAGCTGGTAATAGAGCTTGTACAGGTTCCAAATGGAAAGAGGATTTTTTTTTTTTTTTACCCAGTCAAATAACACCACTAGGAAGGGCTCAGCACTTCAGGTGTTGCCTGTGTGCTGTGGCAGCCCCTCAGATCTCCTGAACCTAGAGAGTACAGTAATATTTGAATCACTTAGCTCTGGCTGTTTATACCCAAGTAAACCACAACCTTGAGAAAGCAGCAGCTGGTAGGCCATTTATTTTTGTCTTTGGAACACTGGTAAAATGCAGCACATGTGATGGGACTGATGATATATAAACAAGTTTAAGTGTTATGAAATTAGCTAAATAAATACTTGTCACTTGTGCACACACTCCACTATTTGCTTCAGACAGAGTTGCTTTTATGTGATTTTTATTAGACCTGGATTTGGTGCAAGAGGTTTTTTTTTTCCTTCACCCTCCTCCTCCCTTTCCTTCAGGGAAATTGCTCTGACACTTGAATAAGAAATTCGTGTAATTATTTAAACACAGAGTTAGTGTTTGGAAATGTAAAATTCAGCCTATATTAAAGAAATAAAGATTGTGTGGCTGATCCATTCCAATTTTGCTCTCTCAAGATCCATACTCCATTAGGGCTCTTCCTTTGTTTAGTTTCTTTTCATTTCTCTGGTGTCCTCCAGGATTGAACATTCCCAGTCCTTTGTTGGAGTCTGTCTTTGGTTTTTTGTTTTTTTTCTTTGCAGAAATGTTCAGGAACTATAGAGGTAAATTATGAAATGCTTAAACCTCTCAATCCACTTTGGCTGCAGGCCACGCTGAGAGATTTAACACAGAAAACAGCATCAGGAATATTGCTTTCAGCTGGGAATGCTGCTCAGTTTCCATGATTCTTTACTTTGTGTGTTCTGAAAGAAATGGTAAATGCTGAGAAGGCCCCATATTACAAAATTTGTAGGTGATAATCCTTGCTCAGACTTTACAGCAGGTGTAGGATGATTAAACGTGACTGTAGGATGGGGAGCTGGGGGATGTGGGTGGGAGGAGAATTTGTCCTAAACCCCCTGTTGTGATATTCTGGATAAGTAAGAACTGTTAATGTGTTTGTACTGATCTGTAGCAGGCACCCACATTGCCTGGTGTGCTTCCTTTTTAATCTCTGGGATGAGGCAACCGCTAATCTGCACGGGATATTTTCGCCCCAATTAAGTTTATGGATTGCACCGGGTAAGGCTTGATTTACATGCTGAATTAAGCCTCGATTTATATGTAAAACTGTGCCTGTAAGTGGGGCTGGGGGACGTTTTAGTGCCTCACATTGATCTCTTGCTGGCTTTTTACATTCTCCTAAAACCTTTTGGCACAGCTGCAGCTCCCGGTGTCCTCACGGCCGAGTGGACAGAGCGAGGCTTTAATCATTTCTGCACTCCACACAGGAAAGGCCCCAGAGCAGAGCAATCAGAGCTGCCAGCCGCTAATTAAAAGCCCTCAGGAGAGGGTTGGAGCCCTGGAACACAGTGCAGTGTGACAGTGCAGAGCCCAGCTCGTGTCCCCAGCCCCTGCTCCCCTGGCAGCCCTTCGTGCAGGAGCAGCCCCAGGTCAGGGCAGCTGGAGCCTGGCTGTGGGATGCTGCTGGGAACAGGGGGAAGAGAAGATTCCTTCATCCTCTGCTCAGTCACAGAGCAGCCCCCCAGGGGAGGGTGGCTCTTTGGGGACACAGGACCATGCCACTCTGTGCCCTTCCCAGGAGGCAGCAGAGCTCTTGTGTCACCTCAGTGATCCTCCACATTAAACACAACGTCCCCATCACCTGGCACAACCTGGCCTCCACCAGGAAGTGTTCCACTCAGTTCTGCATCAAATTTGCAAAGCACCCCAGTTGTGCTCAGGGTTTCCCTTTCCTCCTGCCTGTTTTAACCCAAACCCTGTGGTTTGTAGTGAGAACCAGGAGGAAGCACCAGCCCTCCACCTACTGACCCCCTGTGTCCTCCCAGCCTGCAGGTGCCTTTGGGTTTCTCCCTTCCAGGGAAATCTCACTGCTCCTGTTCCTTGGACTCATTTCCAGCTTGTGTATGTAAACTATGTGGAGATCCCAAGAAAAACACAGGACAAGGGAAAAAGAGGAATAAATTTAAAATGACAGGAACAAAGCTTTACCAGCAGAGTTGGGCTCATATTTCTTTTGATGACTTTTCAGTATGTGTGCTATTCCTTTCTCTGCAGCTACTGGGTGTTTTATTTTTTGGGTGAAACACACCCACATGCACACACACACACACACACACACACACACACAAAAGGGCTATTTTTACTGTTCATGCTTTAAAGGTTTGGTTGTAAAGTATTGCTTTTGGAATGATGACCAACAAAATGAAAGAGCTACTGTTTCATTGTTGGTGCAATAATTCAGCTCAGCAGTCCCTTCCCACTCTCTGGCTGTTCCCACTCTGTGGGGATGGTGTGTTGGGTGAGGATTGCTCTGTCAGGAGAGGGGAGTGTGTGAATCCATCAGGGAGAAAGGCACAGAATATTCTGTTTGGATATGACCATGAGGAATAGAAAAGCACCAGTGACAGGACTTGAGGGAATGGCTGGTGCTGTGTCTGGGGCAGTTTAGGTTGGATTTCAGGTAAAGGTTTTTCCCCAGAGGGTGTTGGGCACTGCCCAGGCTCCCCAGGGACTGGGCACAGCCCCAAGGCTGCCAGAGCTCCAGGAATGTCTGGACAACACTCAGGCACATCCTGGGGTTGTTGGGCTGTCTGTGCAGGGCCAGGAGTTGAAGCTGATGCTCCTTGTGTGTCCCTTCCAACTCAGGATGTTCTGGGAGAACCTGTGGAGCAGGTGATGAGAGAGATCTTCCCCTCCAGCCACCCAGCTGATGTGGGATCAGCAGTTTGGTTTAAATAAAGACAGCTGTAGTGGGACATGTGTAGACTCAGACACTGTGGTTTTATAAAGAATTTGCCTTCTCTTTCCCATTTAGGCTGTGTGTTGTTTGGATGGAATTGAGTCAGCTGAGTTGCAGGGGGCAAAGTAGCCAAATTAAATTAAAACCAGGAATAAAAAACTTTATATGCAAAATCCAGAGCTTGGGAAAACTAGTTTGAGGACAAAACAGCCCCTCAAAGGAAAAAGCTCATCTTCCATATGAGCCCAGTTTCCTCTCCTGATTTCCTATGAGTTTTCCTCCTGTCTCATCTCCAGCATGAGGAACAGATCTCCAAAGAGTTATTGGGAGAACATGGAAGAGTTCTGAGCAGCAGCAGAGCTGAGTGTGCTTTTCTGGATGCTTGTGCTCCTCAGTGAGACTCTGGTAGATACACAAGGCCATAGATACACAGACCCAATCACCTCTTTTTTGTTTTTTCCACTTGACTTAAATTGGGAGTACCCTGTGTACTGCAAACCAGGCTCAGAGGAAGTCAAGGGAGCCACACATCTGGCTCACAGGGGCCATCCTCTTGCAGTTCTGCTGAGAATAAATGAAAACAAAACAGGAGGTTGAGTAACTCTTCTTGTTTTGTACTTTTTACATGCATTTGGAAGAGCTGGAGTTGGGCATCCTGGCTTCTACACCAGCAGTGTAGTGAACTACACTGCTGTAGAGTGCTTTGGACTTTAAGACTTTTTACCTCTTCCATGTATCTGTCATCAGTCTCACCAGTATTAAAGTCTTGGCTGCCATACAGGAATCCAGACTTTGCAAGCTTGCAGATATTTTCACAAATGCCTGTAATCAGGATTTATATGGGCACTTCATCCCAGCAAACTGGAAACTGTTAAATATTAAAGCAGCCTGGTGTGCTCCAAAGGCTTTTCTAATCCTAGTGGTCCCCATTTGTGTGGGTTGCTGGTCACAGTCTCTGCTCTGGTGCAAAAGGGGCTGCTCTGGTTTTTTTCTGTGTCTTGTGGAAGTGACTTTGCCCAGTCCTTTTAATGATGAAGGACTTGACCTTGGTGGTAAATTACAGAGGCAGTCTCTAAATGATTCCTTGGAGATCCCCTGGCAGGAAGTTTGTACAGTTTCCTTTACCTATTGCTTGAAAGTTAATGAACTAAACAGTCATTTTGGGTTGTTTTTTCCCTTTGTGCAGATGCAGTGGCAGAATGTGGAACATGTTGGTGACCAGAGTCCTTATGTCACCTCAGTGATCCTCCACATCAAACAGAATGTCCCCATCATCCGGGACAACCTGGCCTCCACCAGGAAGTATTTCACTCAGTTCTGCATCAAATTTGCAAAGTAAGTGACCAGCATGCACAGTTTATTCAGGTCATCCCATAAACCAGTGTGGTGATCACTGTGGGTGGTTTGCCAAGTGCAGGAAGTTTTGGGTTGGGCATCTTTAAAAGATTTTGAATATCTGACTCGAGATATGACTCTTGCTGTGGGGAAACCTACTTTCCTGCTATGGGGCTTCCAGGTACTGAGAAATTTGCATCAAAATAATACTTACAATGAGCCCTGTAAGGCACGTGTGAGAAGTACATTGTACCTTCACAATTTAAAAGCTGCTTTTCTGTGCAAAAATAGCTCAGTCAGGAGGGGAGATTCACATTTAAATGTTGGGGGCTACTAAAGCATCATCCTGGCAAGTCACTTAAAGTTGAGCAGCATGAAAGAAGTGGCAGATGAGACAGAAATGCCCCTTGCTGCTGGATTCAGGGTGGACATCCAAACTTTTCATCTGTGTGTCTCAAACAGAAATTCAGTTTTTTGGAAGATACTTTGAGCTCTTCCCTGCTTGCCTGTGGCCAGCTGAGCTCCTCATGGCAATGCCCCAGGAGAAGCCCTGGGGAGGGCTCTGCCAGTTGTAGCTGCTGCTTTTGGTGTCACATGTGACTGTGCTGGTGGACTTGTGAGCAGTGGCGTGCGTGTCATGTGTCACTCAAAAATACCTTAATGTTTCATTCATCTCTGCTAAGGTAATCACCCTGAAATAAGTCCTGTGGCCTGGCAGGGGCTGTGTGGGTTGGAGATTTGAGCTGCAGCTCCTGCCTCAGCAGGGTGGGATGCAGCAGCTATCCTGGGAACTGGGAGCTTTCACAGCAGGGAACTCCTGAGCGTTTCATCCCCCTCTCTGTCCCGGGGTTACTCATGAGGTTGCATTAAGGAGCAGTTACTGATAAATCATGTTATGGTGTTGCCCATAATCACTGTTTGAAACGCTGCCTCAGTGAGAATTTATTGTACAAAAACCTTCTGTGTGGTTGCACTTGAATTTTATGTGATAAATAAAACCCCCCATTTATTCAGCTGTTCGCAGCACACTCTTAATACCTCAGCTTAGTTGCCTCCCTTTTAACTTTATTGCTAGGCACATACCAAGTAAACTCCAGATGAAACAGCTCTCAGATTTGAGTGAAGTTCCCATCTAAGCTGAGTGTCCTCATCCATGGTCACAGAAGACACTGCTCCTCTCCAAAACCTTTTTTTAAAGGCAACTGCAGCTCTGATCCACAGCACATTAAAATTAAGACACAGTCCTGAACTCACTGTGCCATGGATCAGATGTAGAAGGGTAAAATGGGTTCCTGAAGATTGATTTTGCTGGATCTGTGCAATTTGGTGCTGAGGAGAACCAGCCCAGTGGGAAGGGAGGCACCGATCACCTTAAAATGCCTTCTAATGCCTACAAATATTTGTATTTTTGAAACTCTGAATTCTTATGGAATATGCTGGCTGAGCCAATATAAATACCTGGCCTTTTGTGTGCCCCACAATGCTGAAAATCCTTTTAACCGGCCTTGTGCTTCTCCACATGTTAATGCCCGTGTCTTTGTGAGCTGCCACTTCTCAGCTCTAATGGATTGTATAAAGCACGAGTGTTGAGTTACAGGACCACAGGGGAGAAGGCAGCTAAAGTCACTAAATTTAAAACAGCGGGAGCTGAGCCAAGTCTGGAGAGAAGAAAAATGGCCATCAGAAATTGCATCAATCCTCTAAGCTAATTTGTCATTTTTGCTTTGTTTTGACCGATGGGGACAGCGAGCGGCCGTCGGCGCGGGCAGGCAGGGCGGGGGGCTCGGCTCTGCCTGCACCTTGTCCTTTGAAATCCAACCCCACAGCAGCAGAGGCAGTGGCTGCTATGCTGGGATGTGTTTGGGAAGTCTGTGACCTGACCTCAATGAGGAAGAGATTAGAACTGAGAGACAGGAAAAACAAACAGTTCTCCCCCTGGCCGGGGAAGCGGCTCCTCCGTGAGCAGCGGCCAAGCGTGGTGGGTGCTGTGTCCTTCCAGGTGCTCCAGCCAAAAAGTGAGAGGGGTTTGGTGGATGAAGGATGGGATTTGGAGGCTCCTGGAGGTTTCAGGGCTGAGCTCAGCCTGGGCAAGGGCTGGTCAGCAGCTTGGAGGATGGCTTAGAGCAAAACCCTCCTCGGCTGCAGTGACTCAGCGACACGAGAACCTCTGAGGGATGTCCTGCAGTAGCTCAGGCTGTCAGACAGACAGACAGACAGACTGTGGTTGCATGTCTGTCTGTGCCTCACTCAGCAAGGCATTGTGTTGGATGCATCATCAGTGCAGGGGATTAGGAAAATGCAGGCTTTGGCAGAGCCACTCCCGTTGGATGGGATGCTGTGGTTTCTGTGCTTTGGGTTCCTCATCTGCCTTGCACTGCTTTATTATTACACTGGGGACTTCTCTGCTTCTAGGGAGGCTTTGCTGGGTTCAGTTTTATAGCTGAAGCTGTAAATGAATTCTGGCATCCAATCTAGCTGTGATTGTGCAGGGAGTAAAGGCATTCAGAGCACAGAGCCTCGTGCAGAGCATTACCCCTGAACATGCACGTATTATTCACATCAGCATTGCCTGCTGTACTCTGAGAGCACAGGCAGCCAGTCCAGCCTAGGCAAGAGGCTCCAGTGCATTTTTCTGTTAAGTGCAACTGCTCTTGATGGTCTCTGCTAGTCCAAAAAAAAAAAAAAAAAAAAAAAGGGGGGGGGGGTGGAGAAAAGGAAAAGGATTCCAGAGCAGCCCTTGGCTCTTAGAGTTTGTCTTGTCTGTCCTGCTGGAGTTGGGAAGCTGTTTCCAATAAGGCAGCGTGAAATAAGAGGCATGTGGGGCTGGAAGGTCACTTTACCCCTCTGCACTGAGGGTGGGTGGCCAGCCAGAGGGGCCTGGGAATTGTTTCAGGCAAGACAGAACACTGTCTATGGGACATTGTGTGGTTATAGAGAAAAGGAGATTAAGACTGACAGGGGAGGGCTTCCTTGGGCTGCCACCCTGCAGAAGGAGAGGTTCACCCTGTTTCTCATACACAACATGAGCTGTAGCTTCATGCCTGACCTTGCAGAGGGAGGGACAATTGGATCTACCTACGCTATCAAAGGCACAATTAATTTCTTGCACTGTTCTGCCAGCAGTGAGCTGCTGCATCCAGAGTTGCTGCTAATTTATCATTTTCTAGGATCACCTAAGCTCCAGCTGTGCTCATCACTCTCTAATTGCCCTCTGGGAATTAGTTATAGACCTGAAAAATGGACTTTTAAAACAGATAGGTTAAATCTCTACTGTAATGCTTTTGTGCAAGAGGAACCAGGGCTTCTTTTCCTCCTCCTCTTTCTGTTTTCTTGCCAAGGTTGTTTCTCTGGTGGCCAAATTCAAAGCTGCTTGGGGCAGCCCAGTAGCTGGTTCTCAACAGTAGTTTGAAATTGCTCTCCTTGACACCTCTCCAGGATAAAATGATTCACTGAGAGAGGTAGTGGCTGTGTCTGAGGGAAGGGAAGGAACCTTTGCTTGTGAGAGCTCTTCCTTGAGCCATTCCTTTGGGTTTGCTCAGCAGCTTGGCAGGCTCCATGCCTGAGCTACACTTCTGTCACTCTTCCATGGGGAAGGATGAGAAATAAATGTCCTGGCTTGGAAAACAGGTGGCAGGACAAACAAGATGCTGTCCGTGCTCCTTGCTTTGTGGGGAGGGAACAAAAAGCTTAACAGATGCAAGGAGGAAAGCATGCTGAATTTAGATCAGCATCATGGCCAGCCCAAAGCACAGCAGCCAGACTGACTGAGACTCTCTTAGGACAGAGCCATGAAAACCCAAGAGCTGCCACCAGGTCACGGACAAGTGCTGGAAATGTGAGCCCTGCAGGCATTCAGCCAAAGGAGGGCATGTGAAAGAGGCAGAGTGCATTAAAAACAAGGCAGCAAGAGGAAGACTTAGCCAAGTGGTGTGGTCCTGGCAGAGTTTGTTGCTCCTGCAGCTCCTGAGCTTTCCTGGTGCTGCTCCTTGGTGGAGGAGCTGGGCAGGAGCTTGTCCTGCAGGTGCCCAGCCAGTGTTTCTGCTGGGAGGGAGCATCTGCTTCTCCTCTGGGGAATGAAACTGCTTCAGAGCCTCAAATCAAGAGGCAGAAAGCTAAAACCAAAGCTGATGCTCTGAAGTGGTGAATATTTGGCTTCCATCCTCACCAAGATCTCTCTGCCTGGGCAGTCACTTTTCTGAGTCTGAAGTCCATGACAGTAAAATATGGTAATGGTGTTTTCCTTTTCACAAAACTTTTTCTTGTCTTGATTGTGTTGGCCAGGAGCTTTCTGGAAGGGTGCCTTGTGTGAGTGTCCAGGGCCCAGCAGACCTCCAGCCTTGGCTGGACCTCAAGTTCAGTGTGTAATATGCATGTTATGGAATTACTTGTGTGCAGGAAAATGTAGGTTCTGGATCCAGTCAAGATACTTCCACTCATGAGAACTGAGACTAATCCTGGTGTGTTGCTATTTTTATGATGCACAATAGTTTGTTTGCTGACCTTTTACTGTATACTTAATATTTAGTTTATGGCAATTTATTTACCTGGAGTATGTGTGCTGCTTCTCAGTGACATCAGGAGGGATTAAAGCAAAAGAGCTGTGTCTAGGGGTTGGGATTTTTTAATTTAGTATATTTAACATGTCTGGAATCAGCTTGGGAAGCTGGCACTCAGAGTGTCTTTGTGGAAGCCATCCTGGTTTGGTTCTGCATGCTTTGTCACCACAGAAGACTGGCTGAGTGCAAATATTCTTATGTAATTGTATCATTTTGTATCTCTCCTGCAGCTCCTTCATTCCCAAGTTCATTAACCATCTCTTCAAGTGCAAACCTATCAGCATGGTGGGTGCAGAACAGGTAAGAAGAAATCAGCATTGGCTGTTTGGGTTCAAGAAATTGAGGCATCTCCCACCCTGCCTGTGGGCTGGACCCTGCTGCTCTCTGAGGATGGGATTTGGAGAAGGCAGGATTTCATCTGTCCCCTGCACACAGAGCTTATTAGCCTTGTGGGCTCATAAAAAAAAAAGAGAAAGCAAAAAAAGCAGAATCATCCCTAATGGGACCATCATGAACTTCAAATGTGTGCCTTCAAAGCTGCTTGGGTTTTAGGCATCAAAGATGGTTCTGAGCAGTGTCTGCAAAACGAAACAGGGGCTTTACATCAAAACCTTCCTCATCCTTAATGGAAAGCAAATGAGTGAAGCTTGGTGCCTGCTCCTCTTGTGTGATGAGCAATAACCTGAGAGTGATTAAAGGGAGTCTTTTTTAAATAAGCTTCTCAAGTGATTAACCAGCAGTGGGCTTGTGTCTAATGTTAAAAGCTTTCAATATTCCTATATGGAAATAACAGGCCCAATTTGCTTCTTTAAAGCAGACTGGGAAGGTTTTTATTAGCCTGATTCCCAGTGAATACATGTCATTAGAAGTGGGACACACCTCCCTGGGGCTAGGGGTACACAGGTCTCAGTAGCTGATCTCTCTGCAGCATGGAGAACCCCAATTCCCTTAAAATCTTTTGAACCCCCCTGGTCACCCACCAGCATCTTTTCCCTGCCACTTTCTCCTCCCTGGTGCAAATGTTGCTGAGGAATACATTTTCCTGGCCTTTCTGCTTCTACACACAGTTTTTCCTGCTGTTTGCTAATAATTATGGTTGGAATTTGAATACTGAGGTGATATTTATGGAGGTATTCAGGGTTCAGTGCAGGGTACAAGACCTGTGGGGTTTTGCTTTCTGTGTTTTCCTCTCTGACTTAACAGCTCTGCATCCCAGTGAGCTTTGGCAGTGAGTTAGCAATGCCAGGGCCCTGGAATGGGTCACAGGGGAAAATGGGGTGAGGGGACAGAGTCTGCAAAAGCTGTGCCTGTGGGAAAGGCTGCAGAATGTGCAGAATTCCTGTTAGCCATGGGAGAGTTTATGTGGGAAAGATGTGAATTCCCCAACTGTGGAATCTCTCCCTCTCTGGGATCCCAGGGAGACACACAGGAATCCACCTATGGCAGCCTGAGCTCCAGCAGCCTGGGGTGCACAGAGCTGCTCAGCTGTGCTGTGGTTTGCTGGCTTCCCAGCAGGAGGGTGATGGCATCAGTTCTTCTCATGCAAAGCATGGAAAGGCAGCACCCAGCAAGGACACAGCAGATAACAGGTCCAGGTTCCAGCCAGCCTGGAATCTCTCCTCCTCCTCCACAGCCCAGTCCTTTGTGTTCCTTTGCATTCCCACATGTGCTGAGGCCAGTGTTCCCACTGTTGTGGTCACTGCTGGGGGTTCTGCAGTGCCCAGGATGTTTTGTGTCCCTCCAGAGCGAGCTTCCACCAGTTCCCTTTTTGAGGAAGTGCTCTGGGTGTGCCCACAGCCCAGCAGGCTTTCACACTCAGTGCTGTCTGAATAAACTGGGCTGCTCTTCCTCCAGCTGGATTTCAGGTTTCTGTTCTTCACTGGTCTTGTCTCTTCAGACATGCTTTGTACAATCAGAGGAGTGTGGTGTTCAGGATAATTTTGCTCTAAGGAGCTCTAACCCACAGAATTTTGTCATGAGACAGTGCTGCTCTGTCTGGGCTCAATTTCATGGCTGCTGCTTATTCATTTGCTGGGATAGTAACAAGCAAAATCCAGGCTGTGAGCAGTTCTCAACGTAGCTGTATGTCAGTTTTTAAGGAAAAAAAAACCCAATCAAGGGGTTGAGTAAATGCAGAAAACCTGATCCTGTGGGAAGCTGGGTGCAAGAGGAAGCATGGTGTTAGTTCATTTGACCCTGATATCTAAATCATGTTACAGCTCCAGGTAATCAAGATTGTTTCACTTCATACTGTTGGGGGGAAGGACTGGAAATGTGTGCCTGATGTGCCAGATGCTGGGCTGCCATAAGTCATTTCCAGTCAGCAGAGCAGTGCTCTGTTAAAATCAGCCACGATGCTGATGTGTAGCCATGGGTGGTCATGTCTCCTGAAAGTGCCATCACATGGGCCAGTCCCTCGTGTTCCTGCAGGCCAATTACCAGGATACTAAAGTGTTAAACTTTGAAGGATGTTGGGTTACAGCAGCTGATGGATCTTGGTAGAAGGAGCCCGAGTAACAGAGTGTGGTTAACTCTTGCAGCTGCTGCTGGACACTCACTCTCTGAAGATGGTTCTCCTGGATCTGCCCTCCATTGGGTCCCAAGTGGTGAGGAAGGCTCCTGCCAGCTACACAAAGATAGTGGTGAAAGGCATGACTCGGGCTGAAATGATCCTGAAGGTAACTCAAGACTTTTGATAACCTGCCAGCCAGACTGCTGGACTGGGAATCACAGCGAGCAAATTCCAGGGGGCCCTTCCTTTGAATGCAGCAATCTGCAATTGCACATGGCCGTTTGTGATCCTGCCTGGGGGCTCTGCCAGCTGCTCTGCAGAGCTGCCTCACTCCCCTTGGGTTTGCCCCCATTCTCTTTTAATATCACTTTGGAGTTTTCACCCTCACTTTTCAAGGCAACCAAAGGCTCAAGTTCTGCTTGCTAGGAGAGTTGGGGCTCCATGTTCCCTCAGGAGCTTGTGAAAATCAGAGTTTGCATCCCCAGGCAGTGCTGTGGGGCAAACCCCAGGGTTCAGGTTACTCCAGGCCTTTGTGCAGACTCCGTCACGCAGGGGAGCCAAGCTGTGCTTGAGTCACCTGTTTACTGTCTAGTGTAACAGCCAGTGCAAACATGTCTGGGTTACTGTATTCACCAGAGCCCTTTTTCATTTTCCAGACCTGGTGCCTGGAAAATGACCCAAAAGCAGTGTGTTGTCTTTGTAAAAAGCAACAAGCAAAGCAATCTGCCCTTCCCAGTTGGTGCTGAAGTGAGAAGTCAGGATTGATCCCAGGAGAAGCCATGGGAGCTGTACCCTCCTGGGTGAAGGGATTGTCCCCTGCTTGCCAGCAATGCTGGAAGGCATTCCTGTGAGGGAATCAGTGGGACCTGGGGTCAGGCAGGACAGGCAGCTGCCAGCCAGAGCCTCCTGTAAAGCACAGCCAAGGCAGGGGGGGTGAGGAGCCTGAGCTGCCCCTCCTCACCTGCTGCTCAGTGTGGCTTTGCTCCCATGCCCAGGGGAATGTCACAGCTGAGCTCGTGCTCTGGATTCAGGACATCAGCTCTCCAGCTCCATGCTTTTGGAGTAAGGTGTCTGAGATGTTAGTGAATTGTAGTCCAATTTTCTTAGAAATGCCCTGGTTTGTGCTAATGGGAGCAGGGAAGATTGGTACAGAACAGGTACCTTGGAGCTTATGTGTGAATCAGAAGAGAAATGGAGTTAATTTGTCTACCCTTAGCATCACATTGGAGAGGAGAGCAGCACATGGAGTGGCACTGTTGTGTCACACAGCCCATGCTGGCCCTGCTGCTGCACAAAGCCCTTCTGGCCCCAGGTGAGGGCTCTGTGTCAGCATAACTGCAAATCACACAGCCACTGGCAGCTGCACTGTGAGTTCCCAGGCTTCTTCTGGGGAAGGTAATTCAGGAAGACAAACTTTGGGTCCATGAGCAGCCCAAACAAATCTATTCAGCTGAGCCCCACAAAGCACAGATGGGATGGGGAGGAGGGCTCCAGGCTGTGCACATCCTGCAGAGCTCTTCCCCTTCTCTGTCTGAAGCTCCAGCTTTTCATCTTGGCAGAAGATTTTTACAAGGGCTGTAAATTAAGGATTTATAAGTGTATACATGGCTATGATGTTTCAGTGGTCTGAAGTGCAGGGAAAGAAAGAAATGTCTTGGTGACAGAATACAGTGTGGGGTGAGTTGGGTCAGTGCAAACATATGGAAATGTTTTTGGAGACAGGAAAGTCTGGTCTGGTGCTGTTTCTGCCCATTTACACACACAAACACATACACACCCTTCCCCAGGAAAATGGTTTGGCTGCCCAGCACTATCAAAAGATGTCTTCCCTGTGGAGCTTGCTGCTTGTGTAAGAAAAGCACATCAGTGCGGGATCATCTTACCAGCTTTGAGGCTATTATGATTTTTTCTGTTTTTTACTATTGCTCCTGGGCAGATGTTGGTGGGGGGTTCCCGTCCTTCATCCCAGTCTGTCCAGAGGAGTGTCCAAGAGGAGCTGCACCCCAGGGACAGAGTGGCTGTGTGTGGCACTGCTCACCCACTGGTGACGTGTCAGGAGAGCTGCAGAGCAGAGTCCTGGGGACCGAGGGAGTGACCACAGAGAGCTGTCACATTCCCCTGTGACACGCTGTGTGTCCTGCCTCCAGGCAGGAGGGAGCAAGAGGGACACGCAGCCAAAGTGAGGGTCTGGCCTGTGTCCAGGCTGCCTGATCCCTGGGGACTTTGTGAGTGTCACCACCACTGCCAGAGCTGTCCCCTGAGCAACTCCCCAGCTTGTCTTCCCCATGAAACGTGATCAAATCTTGAGCTTTAACAATACCCCTGTGCCTGCCAGCCCACAGGCCACAGACAAAGTCCTGCTGCTCTTTGAAACATGATGCAGAGCCCATGAGCAGCACTGCTGTGCTGAAAGGGACCTGACTCCTCCTTGCTCCTTGCCCTGCTTCTCCTCACTCACCTTTATCTCTCTCATAAGCAGCCTCTTTCTTATTCCTTAAGCATTTTATTTTAGGAGTCAGTCCTGCTGTTACTGTGCCAGAGTTGACTGAGCACTGGCTTTAACTCCTATTATTTGTCTGATCTCTTTTTCCTTGCCTTGGCAGGTGGTGATGGCTCCACATGAGCCCCCAGTTGTGTTTGTGGACAATTACATCAAGCTTCTTGCTGACTGCAGCACTGACACATTCCAGAAGATCCTCGACATGAAGGTTAGAACCTGTCCAGGGCTTCTGCTCATCCTCTAGTGCAGCTTTGGGATTGCTGGGGACTTTATCTCACTGTGAATTCTGAGGGGCTTGGGGGTGGGAGAAGCACTGTAAGACAAATGTATCTTAACTTGGAAAGCAGAGTTGCTACTGAAGAAATAAGTTCCCAGTTCATTTCACATTTTCATACCTGCTCTGCTCCGGGGCTGAGCCCGGGGTCATCCAGAGGTCTTTGTGCAGCTCCCGGTGGGTGAACGGGAGGTCGGGGTTTGCAATGGGCTGTGCTGCAGCTGCTCCCAGACGGATGAATGCTGTCCTTTGCTCCCGCAGGGCCTGAAGAGGAGTGAGCAGAGCAGCATGCTGGACCTTTTCCGCCTGCGCCTCCCCGCTCCTCCGCCCGGCGGGGACAGCGCCGGCTCGCTCTCGCTGAGCGCGCCCACGCCCGAGCAGGAATCCTCTCGGATACGCAAACTGGAGAAACTCATCAAAAAGAGACTCTGAGGGAGCACAGGGAAACTCCGTGGCTCGGGAGCGAGGGGCAGCAGAGGTGGTCAGGGCTGTGATTTACAGCGTGCTGCTGAACGCCCGTGTGCTGCCCCTCCCGGTCCCTGTGATCCCTCAGCCATCGTGTACTGCCGCGCTTTCAGACCAAGGAAGAAGAATCTGACCAAGGT
Source organism: Sitta carolinensis (assembly GCA_032173965.1). Classification (NCBI taxonomy): domain Eukaryota; kingdom Metazoa; phylum Chordata; class Aves; order Passeriformes; family Sittidae; genus Sitta; species Sitta carolinensis. The sequence continues at coordinate 2,999,601 of CM063299.1, read as the reverse complement.
GTTTGCCCTTAGCTTAGCAGGAGTCAAACCCAGGACATTGCCAGGTCCATGTGATGGAGAAAAGAGGGGCATCTGGAAGCCAGCAGCTACAGAGACATTTTAGGTGGATTCAGAGACTGTCTGGCTGTGATAACGCTCGGTGTCGCAGCTTTTACCCTGGTGAGCTCCTGCTGCAGCACTCAGGGTTCTGCCTCAGTTCTGTTTTACTGCTCACTCCCTGCTGCAGAGCTGTTCCTCTCATTCATTATTTATTGTGGGGTAGGGGAATCAACCCCAAACCATCACCACCACCAAATCCCCAAACCTTTAACAGCTGGGATCTGGCATCTGCAGCTCCACTGAATCAGTGAGAAGCCCAGGAGGGAACCCCAAGGCAGACTTCTCCCCTGCTCCCATGACAGGCATGCATAAAGCACCGTGAAACAGCAAGGCAAATCCTTTTCAGAACAGGAGGAAAGGGCTGAATTAATACCTTCTGCACCTTGGCAAAGCTCCTGCCAACCAGCTGGCAGCCTTGGCTGCTGTTAGAGCTTAAAGGCCAAGCAGGACATGTGTGGAGCCCTCTCCAGCTGCTTGGTATTTCCCTGGCGTGTGCTGGGCTCACCCACTGTCCCCAGTGGGAGTTCCTATCCTTCCTGGCCAGCATCTCTCCCTCTCTCCACAAAGAGCCCTTCATGGAGCAAGTGTCAGACTGCTCCAACCCCTCATTCGTGTCCCGAGCTTGGATTGTGCCACCTTGGCACCTCTGCTGCCCTGCAAGGAGAGGTGCTGGAAATGTTGGCTCTGTCAGGGAGCTAGGGGCACTTGCTGGGACAGGAAGCTTTCAGCAGCCTCAGGTTTCAAGGCCCTCCTGCTGCTCTGAGCTTCAGCTTGCAGCAGTGCAGAGGGGAGGAGAAGCAGCAGTGAAATATTTTGGGTAACCCAGGCCCCTCTTCCCGTGGTCCAGCCGCAGGGCCAGCCTGGAGCAGGGTTGGGATCAGTGGGTGTTTCCCCAAGGAGTCTCCATGCAGGGAGGCATCACCTTGTCATTAGCACTGCTGGGTTTCTTCCCAAACTCCTCTGTACCCTTTCTGGGAGACTTTGAAGGTATATGCCCAACCATGAGTGAATCCCATGTGGGTGTAGGGCAGATCAACCAGTCGTGCCTCTGTTATTTAACTCAAGCTTCTCTTGCATGTGCATGAAGGAGAAGTCCTGTACCAGTGTGGCAGGTGAGGAACAACCATGTGCCAGATGCCTTCCTGGGAGGGCAGGTTTGGGCCTTAGGACTGCGTTTATTTAGGGGCTGTACTCACAGGGATTGTAAAACTCACTGCTGCACATCAGGGAGGGGGTATCAGACTCCAGGAACATGAGCTCCATCCCCCCCAAACCCAGAGCTTCACTGGGATGGGGAGTGATGAGCAGCAATATCCACACCTGCGGGGAGGGACAGCAGTTTCTCATCACTCCAGTTTTATAAATCTGCTGTTGCCTTGTTTACTTCCTCTCCTGATTCCCTGTTAGGTGACAAAATAAGGAATGGTTGAAAGCACATTGGGATTCTGAGCAGCTGTTCCCCAAGGACAGATTATCTCAAGGTGCATGTGCAGGATGGCTCACAAGTTATCACACTGCAGAGCTGGAGAGGAGGGGACATGGGTTTGCAGAGATTCATTATTCCCATGAGGGGATGAATAATTTATTTTAGATGAATTTTTCTTTGCTTTGTCTAAGGCTAAGTCTCTCACTAAATTATGAATAGCTGAAGACGATGTTGCAGTTATCATCGTGTGTCTTACCCAAAGGCTTCCCTCATTTCGTTCTGTAGATAAGATGAAATAAAAGGAGAAATGAATTTTTAGTTTCAGCCTTTGAAGAATGCTACAGGGCTGAGTGTTCGGAGTTCCACTTTCAGAGAGCAAATCCACAGTTTTCTACTTCTGGTGTAAGATTTTTGTGCCCCTGGCTCTTGGGTGTTTATTAGATTTGGCAGGTCTCTATTTGTGCATTAGTTCTTTGGAGTTTACAGCTTTGGGGAATAAAGGATGATTATGTGTTTTCTGTACAAAATGCCACTTTTTATGGTTTCAGGCCGGGGTGTAATTCTAGCTGTACGTGGGGTGTGACACTAACATGAATTAAATGGTTACTGATGCTCATTGCTGGGTGTTTTCTGTACAGCAGCAAATCCCATTGGCCGGGATGGACCTCACCCAAAACGTGCTGGACCCAGCACTCCCTGCTGCCCATCTGCTCCTGCAGCTCCTCTGCCTTTTCCACCTTGCCTGGCAGCATCCTCATTCACAGCAGCTCCCTGCACCGCGTGGGTGGCTCAGCGCTGCCGACCTCGTGCCCCCTAAATAATCACATCATTTCTGCTGTCTGCCACTGCGGGAGCGATTTCTGAGAGATCCTAATTTTTCCTTTGGAATTAATTAAGGGGTAGTGCCTTTTTCCACGCTCTGCATGACGCTGGAGCAGCTCCTTTCGCTCGGAGAATTAATGACTCATTTGCTTTTCTCCTGCCGATCCTGCCCCCTCCGCCCTTGGGCAGGAGCAGCCTGCGCCGGGCGCTGGGTGTTCCTTTCTTTCCCCAGATTTACAGCCAGGACTCAGCATCCAAGTGACGATGTCCAAGCCTCCACGAGCCTTTGCTTGGCTCCATGAGGGCGGTGGCAGCAGGGCTGTAAAAGCTGATGAAACCTTGGCAGTTTCAGCCACGTGCTGTCAGCGCTCATCAGTCCCAGTGCTGGGTGAGTACAGCTCCTCTCACACAGCCTGGCATTTCCCATCCTTTGGAAATAACTTTCCATCGTTTTCAAATAACACAGGATCCTTTTGGTTTGCTTCTCCCAGCGACAGCCCCCGCCATGGCATCGCCTGTGGCTCGGTTGCTGATTAAGCTGAGCACGCCCGCCCTGGTGGAAAGTCCTTTATGGAAGGAGGATCTTGATAAGAGACTTGTATCTGCCCTGTCCTGCCTGTGTGTGGGCAGTTAAAGAGTAAATAATGTGGTCAAACAGGCAGGGGAAAAGATTTCCGATGCCATCAGGGGTGGCGCAGGTTGGTACGGTTTGAGAGGTTTAAAAACGGTCAGACTTTCCGAGAGGGCAGAGTACACACAGAAAAGCAGAGCCCCTGTACACAGTGACTCCATAGTATTGGAGTTATTGAACAGTTAAAATTCTGCTTAAACACTTCCTTTTCATCCTAGCAAGGCAGATTGGCAGGCCTGGGTGTTGGTGCTGCAGGAGACCCTCGGGTGGGCTGCAAAGCCCAGAGATGAGAACCTGGAAGGGCACAAAGAATTACCTTTTTTGTCAAGCCACGCCACAATGGGAGGGTTTTTTGCTAGTAAATAAGGAGCTGAAAGATTTCCAGGAGCTCAGCTTATCCCAGGCACTGAGATCCCTCTCGCTTGGACCCTGATCCCCGTGGGAGTGGCTGTGGGAGCACCCACAGCTCTCAGAGGTGACTGCTGGGATGTGCCACAAGTTCCCCCCTCCTAAATTGCACTTAGTGGGTTGTTGGCAGCGTGGGTTTTCACCCAGGAGCTGCACAGCAGCTCTGAAACGATGATTGTGTTCATCTGGAAACTGCTCCAGTGCCTTCCAAGGCGTCTGATTTCATAAAGAGCTTTTATGGGAGATTTTGGAGCGAGGACTGATCAGTTTTCCTATTGCTTGCAGAGACCAGCATCTCTTTTTTAGGGGTGATGCACTTAAATTAAAAGGAAGAAAACACCTGTCCAGCACATTTGCTCAGACCCCAAAGATTTCAGTCAAAATTCTTAATGTTCTTTTTCTTTCCATCTGCATTTTTCAGCAAAGACAAACAGCCTCATAGTATTTCTTCAAAGGAATGTAAATTCCTTGAGGAAGTCTCCGGAGTTCCCAGCACCGCATAGCTGCAAACCACAGACGCCTACGGCTGAAAGTTCTGCTCTGCTTTTAATTTTGGGGCAGGGAAGGAATTTTTTTCAGAGGTTTGGGTTCACTTGTGCTGGGCCGTCAGCCCAGACTGCTGCTTTCTGCGCAGGGGAGTGTTGACTTTGGCCGGCTGCAGAGTTGCTTTCCCTCCACAAGAGTATTCCCCCACCGAATCTGATGACATGGCGCAATTATTTCATTAGGATTTTCCAAAAAAGGTTCCCTCGGTCTCCTGTAGTGCTAGAAAGACCTTTTCCTTCTGTTCTCTTGTTTCAGCTTCGGCAGCTTTTCCTGAAAAATGCAATTAGGGCGGCAGCCCAAATGCTCGGGAGTGGGGAGGGAGAAAGAGCAGCCCGAGGGAAAACCTGGGGTCTTAACCCGGCTGCCAAAATCCCTGCTAGGGGGGAAAGCACCACTGGAGGTGGGGGCAGCTCCTTCAGTGCTCTCCAAAACGCATGCTGGCAGCACACTGGGAGGGTGCGCTGTGGGTTGGATGCATGGAGGGCAGCTCATCGGGCATGGTTTCACAGAATCCCAGAATCATTTGCGTTGGAAAAGACCTCCGAGATCATCGAGGCCAACCCGGGACCCATCCCCACCTCGTCAACCCCACCAGAGCACTGCGTGCCACCTCCAGTCTGTCTCTCCCTAGGGACGGTGCCTCCTTCCCGGCTGCGAGCGAGGGGACAGCGGGCTGGGGGGCAGCACGGGGGTACTGCCATGGGGTCACCAGCGGGACAGGGACAGCGGGAACACGGCGAGCACCGGGAGGACGGGGAGAGCCCGGGGGACGGGGACAGCGGTGGGATACCGGGACAGCGGTGGATACCGGGACATCGGTGGGACACGGGGCCAGTGGTGGATACAGGGACACCGGTGGGACCCGGGGACAGAGTCGGGACGCGGGGACACCGGTGGGACAGGGGCTCGCCCCGCCCCTGGCGTGGCCCCTCCCCGGCCCGGCTGCCGCCCCGCCCGCCGCCGCCGCCCGGGCGCAGCCGGCGCAGGGAGCGCAGCGCGGCCAGGGGCAGGGGCAGGGGCCGGGCCGGGGCAGGCGGCGGCGGCTCGGCCATGGTGGGGCGGCTCAGCCTGCGGGAGGTGCCCGACCTCCCGGACATGAGGAAGCGGGGCGACTCCGGGCTCGACAGCCCCGACTCCGGGCTGCCCCCCAGCCCCGGCCCGGCCCCGCCGCCCTGGCTGCTCTCCTCGGGCAGCCCCGACCGCGCCGCCGCTAACGGGCTCCCGGAGCCCGAGCCGCCCGCGCTCTCCGCCGCGGTGAGTACCGGCCCCTCCCCGCGCTGCCCCCCGGCTCCGCTGCCCGGCCCGGCGCTGCAGGTGCGGGGCCCCGGAGCAGCCGCTGCCCTCCGCAGCCCGCCGTGCTGCACCGCCCGGGACCCCGCGCCGGGCGCCCCGCGCATCCCCGGCGAAAGGAGGGTGGAAACCCGGGTCCGGCCGGCGGGGGAACGGGTTGGGACAACCGCCCGCCGTTCCCCTCCGTTGTAACCGAGCCCTCCGGCCGCTGCTCCGGGAGGGAAGGATCCCGCCGGGGTGGCCGGGGCTTTTCACGAAGCTCTGGCTGCAAGGGGAGCTCCTCTCCCTCCTGTTCCAGCTCGGGGCTGGAACGGCATCGTAGCACGTCTTTGGAAATCCCTGTGGAAAGTGAAACTCCCGTTGTTCCGCAGTGACCCGGCGCAGTAACTTTATTGGGCATAAATTGTGGTTTCGGTTAATTTGGTTTTTCACCAAATAGCTTTTGGATGTTTGGATTTGCTGGTACAAATACTTTGGAGACTGCAGATGTAAAGGAAAAATCCTTTTTCTATAGGGGTGCCGCTGTGAAATTGGAAAAGGCTGTAGGAGGGGAAGATGCTCACAGCCCCTGAGCCCCTCCAAAGTGAACACACGTGCAGAGGTGGCTTCAAAAACACACGCGGGTTGGGTTCCATCCCTTCAGGGCTGCTTTGGTTTCCTTGGGCTGTGGGATTCGGTGTCAGCTCATGGTGCTGGGTGTCAGGAGAGGAGCACAGTGAATCACCGCTCAGCGGCAATGAGTTAATCCTTCCCAGCCCTTGGTGTGTGAATTAGGTTGGATTTAATGCCTTCAAACAGGAGCCAGGGCGTAGCTGTGGAGCAGGGAGGTGGCTCACGGCAGGGATGCCCTGTGGTAATTTCCTGCTGCGTGCTCTCCGGGGATGTATGGGGTGAATCCAGCAAGGAGAGAGCTCTCAGACACCCATAAAATGTTGGTTATCACTTGAGTGTAGGTTAATACAGGGAACAGACTACACTGCACCAGGGGGTTGCATTCCTCTCTCGTTTCCCAGAGTAGCTCCTCTGAATTAAGCTCCTGAAGTAAGGACCTTGTCTTCAAAAAGTGCTCCTGGCCACCTCTAGGATGCTTTAGAACCCGTGTGGAGTCAGGCCTAAAGGATACACCTGTAGCACGTCTTGGTCCAGCAGATCCTCCTGCACGAAAATATGAACCTCAACAGCTCCATACCAAGGGATAAATAAATCTGTTTTCCTGAGGATATACTGCAGTGTAGCATAAAAGTTACAACAATATGGTAACATAGAATATTTTGCCTTTGTTTTTTTTTTTTTTTTGCAGAGTTCCGTGTTCTCCCCCAGCCCCGTTCTCTCCAGCTGCCCTCCAAGACTGTGTCCTTTATCCTTTGGCGAAGGAGTTGAGTTTGACCCCTTACCAGCAAAGGAAATAAGGTAAATATTGTGTTACAGCATCTCGTTTGGAAGGAGTTAGAGGAGTTAGCCTGTAAAGGAGCAGTTAGGCCTTATCAGTGCCTGTGAGTCAAGTTAATTTATTTGCAGAGCCATTGTTCACCGCAGTTGTACATTCCTGGACCTGGACATTTGTACAGGACGAAGGAGTGTTCAGCCTCTTTTAATCCCACCCATATGGTTGTTTTGTTGGTTATTTTTCCAGGAAGACTTCCTTATATTTTCCTCTCCTGTTTTTCCTTCCTTGCACTGCTCCAAACTGGTGCCCTTCAACTGATTAACCAGCAGGTAATTGTGAGGGAAGAGCTCCAAAGATCTTTCTAGGGCTGTTTCATTAGGGGAAAGGAATTTTGCTCTTGCAACTCATGGCTTTATAACAAGCACCTCCTATCTTAACAGCTGTGGCTGGTTGTGAGAACTAAAAGAAATGGTAACATTCAGAGGAGTGCATATTTCTCTTTTTTTAATGCACTGCATCATTTCACAGCCTGAGAATTATTCCTTTGAACACCATGATTTGCAGTAATGAGAAAAGAAGGCTCACAGTTGATGACTGTGCAATTAGAGGGAGGCTGATAAAATCCAATGGAAGCCTAATGCAGGGAAGGGTAGGGAGAATTATGTCCTGGTGTGGGGAAGGAGCCTGTGCTGTGGCTGGAATTGGAGGCAGTTAGCAAAAAAGCCAGCACAGAGTTTTCACAGTGTGAAGGAGATGAAAAATCTCTTTTGCAACCCAGGCACAGAGGACTTGCCTGTGCAAACTGGAGTGTTTTCCTGCCAGCTGAATCTTCAGGAGTTTGTCTTTGGAGAGTGCCCCGTGCCAGGGTTGATAGCAGAGCACTCCTGTGTGATTCCTGGCAGAGAAAAGCTGAGGAGATAACGCGTGCTCGGAGGAGCTGGGCTGGTTATTTGCCGAGCCTAAACAGGGATCAAGGCCTCTGGGTTTAGGAGTTTGCAGGAGGTTTGTAGGTTCCCAGAGCTCAGGGCTGAGAAGAAGTTTTGGTAGTGCTGGCAGCTGGGCTAAGCAGTGATAATCCTGGGAATGCTGCTAGCATGAGGCTCTTTTCTCATCCTGGAAATGTGTAAGACACCGGCAGATGGTTCTGTGTGAGGTGGGGTGAGGAGGCACCCGGACCTGACAGCTCCTCTTCCCCACAAACCAATGAGCAGAGCTCTCAAATCCCCTACAGCAAATCCCCTGCTTCATCCACCTCAGATATCCCATGTTTTGCATGTCATGCAAATGTGAAACCTTGTCTTTTTATTGACTCAGGTTATTTACTAAAAGTAAAGAATCATTGGCCTGAGACTACACTCAGTTATTTCTCTAGATGAGGTCAACAATGTTTTAAGATGGTGTTTCTGTGGCTGGAGTTTGTCTCCACAGAAACGCTCTCCTGGCTACAAGGTATGGTTGTACTGCTGTAGTTAAACCTCTATAGTTATATTAGAAATACTTCTTCTATTGCATATCAGTAAAAAAACTTACTAAAAAAAGCCTTATAAAATCATAACTTAGCCCCATTACTTCAGCTAAATACAGTTAACAGCTAGCCTAATAAATTCCCGTAAGGAAAAATTAAAATAATAAGAATCAATTAGAACAACAATCTGTTCTAGTAAGAAAACAGTTCACACCTATATAAACAGAAATCTATCCTACAAAAATCAATAAAATATATAAACTGTTTTAAGAAAGAAGCTTAATAAATATATACGATATACATATACACATACAATAGCCCTTTCCAGCCAATAAATCAAGTTTCACTAAATTACTAACCAATTAAATTCAACACAGTGATGCCTTAAGTTTCAGCTTTTATGTTTTTGAGATTCTGTGCAGTTTTAGTGGGTAGTTTTAGGTTTCATATTAAGTGCTACTGAGCTCTCTTCACAGAGTAGGTAGACAAAACAATTCTTTAGCTTGGTACCAAGGACAACTTTCAGACCCAAGAACAAAAACAACGGTGAAGTGAGAAGGAAAAACAAGGAGGATAGAGCTTCATAACCTGAAGCTATAATTAGACAATTGGCTCTAGTATGCTAATGAGCCAGAACTTATAAAAGTGTAGAACCTTGTGATAGAGCATCCATTTTGTGACCATTTTGGGTTCATCTTGGGCGTGGCCCAGCCGGGCTCAGGCGTACCCATTGAGTTCTTTTAATAAATCCCTACTTTATCCTTTAGCTGTCTACTCTCTGTCTCTACTAGGCATCAACAGTACTTTTTAATATTCCCTACAAACAAAAAAATTGACCTTTCCACGTGAAGACATTAACCCCCCCATCTGTTTAACACCACAACACCCTTCCTCGTCCCGGCACAGCTCTTACCCCGGAATCAGCACAGGCTCTGTGTGTTGCAGGTACACCTCCTCGGTGAGGTACGACTCGGAGAAGCATTTCATCGACGACGTGTACCTGCCCGTGGGGCTGAGCGTGGCCTCGTGCAGCCAGACCGTCATCTGCGTGCCCAACTGCTCCTGGCGCAGCTACAAGGCCGAGGTGCGCTTCGAGCCGCGCCGCAGGCCCCGGCGCTTCACCAGCACCACCATCATCTACCCCAAGCACGCCAAGACTGTCTACACCACCACGCTGGACTACAACTGCCGCAAGGCCACGCGCAGGTTCCTCTCCAGCGTGGAGCTGGAGGCTTCCGAGTGCCTCGGCGGAGACGGCTGCTGACCCGCGGCCGCCCGCCCGCCCGATCCGCCCTCACGGACTCTCGCCAGCTGCCCGGTGTTCAGCCCTCTCCCTCACGGACTGTGCTCGCCCAGCCTGCTCCGGGTGGGTTCAGGCCCTCTCCCTCACGGACTGTGCTCGCCCAGCCTGCTCCGGGTGGGTTCAGGCCCTCTCCCTCACGGACTGTGCTCGCCCAGCCTGCTCCGGGTGGGTTCAGGCCCTCTCCCTCACGGACTGTGCTCGCCCAGCCTGCTCCGGGTGGGTTCAGGCCCTCTCCCTCACGGACTGTGCTTGCTCAGCCTACTCTCCAGGCAGGATCAGACCCTCTCCCTCACGGACTGTGCTCTCCAGGCAGATTCAGATCCTCTCCCTCATGGACTGTGCCCACTCCACCTGCTCCAGGCAGGTTCAGACCCTCTCCCTCACGGACTTTGCTCTCCAGGCAGGATCAGACCCTCTCCATCACGGACTGTGCTCGCTCCACTTGCTCTCCAGGTAGGATCAGACCTTCTCCCTCATAGACTGTGCTCACTCATCCTGCTCTCCAGGTAGGATCAGACCTTCTCCCTCACAGACTGTGCTCACTCATCCTGCTCTCCAGGCAGGATCAGACCCTCTCCCTCATGGACTGTGCTCACTCATCCTGCTCTCCAGGCAGGATCAGACCCTCTCCCTCATGGACTGTGCTCTCAACCTCATCTGCTCTCCAGGCAGGATCAGACCCTCTCCCTCACAGACTTTGCTCTCCAGGCAGGATCAGACCCTCTCCCTCACGGCTTTGCTCTCCAAGCAGGTTCAGGCCCTCTCCCTCAGCTCTTAGCTCCTGCTTTCCAGCATCGCCACGGCCCCAGCGTGGGTTTTTCTGTGGGAATGTGATGTAGCAAGGGATTTGTGTCTTCACCTCCAACAGCCGTGAGTTCCCTCCCCTTCCCCCCGCAGTAATCAGGTGAAAATAACGGGAGGTGCTTTCCCAGAGGAAAAGGTGACAGGTAAGGAGTGTGGGGTAGTGCCTGGCAGGTGGGATCTGTTTGATGTGCAAAAAGGAAGGGCGGTTCACTCTCTTGCAGGGAATCCCCCAGGTCATTTCATTACACATAGAGCTGTTTAAGTTTAGTGTTTTGTCCAGAAGAACCAACCCCTGGAAACTGCTGGAAAAGGCTAGCAGAGAAAAACCCAGCATTGTGCATGTAACACCTACAAAAATGTTAACATATGGCATTCGTGTCTTGTGTGAAGGTGTAAATTGGGAGGAAGAGGGTTCTGAGCAGAGCAGGAGACGAGCTGCTGTTGCAGCTCCAGGCAGCAGAGACAGCATCGTGAGATTCCAGTCCTTTGGGTGATAAGGAACTGTGTTTTGTGTGACACACAAGTGTTTGTATGCCTGCAGCAGGGCTCATAACAGAGAATACCAGGCCAGAAATTATCCCTGTGTTGTTGGATCTTGGTGATGTGGAGGTGGAAAACCACAAGTGCCTTGTTTTTACCCACACTGTCTGTGTGCACTAAAGGAGCTGTAACCAAAGCAAGGTTCAGATAAAGTGCTGGACAGAGGGACCCAGAATGGCAGAGGAGGTGCTGGACTGGGTGTGAGACACTCTTGTGGTGGGCTTGAGAGGAGGTAAACAGTAGCAAGGGACAGGCAGGTTTGTTGTGCATAGCAAAACCCACAGCTAAATAGCTCTGCTTCCCCTCTGAGCTTGTCATGGCACAGATCCGTGTCCTTGGGATGGAGCCTCTGCCTGTCTGCAGGCTGCTGAAAAACCTCTCCTAGGTGCATGAGGAGTTTGGGGACCAAAGGGAATAGCTTCTGAAGCCATGAAAGTCTGTCTGGATGTTACGTGTGTTCGTTTATCGTGTGCCTTGATGAAAATAAGACAGAGAGGTTTCCTTCTTTTCCCAGATTTTTTTTTCCCCTTGTGTTGACAGAGTATAGTGTGGAGAGCATCTGCTTTGGGGAGCGTGGGTTGTGCTGGGTTTTTGTGTGGTGTAGTTTCTCAGAAACACCTGATAGACCTGTCTTAGCTGGACACGGCTTTTCCATGTATTCCGAAACTCCTCCAAGGTGTGGGTGTGCAACAGCAGTCCTGGAGCAGCTTTTAAAGAGGACTTGGCAATGCACAGCCCCAGGGGCGAGTTTAGTCAGTGGCAGCCTCGGGAGCCTGTTCTTGAGCTGTGCTTAACGTGTGGTTGTGCAAGTGTGATGGATGGTGTGGAAGTGTATCCCAGGGAACTGAAAGGAGTTGGGAGACGAAGAATGCAGCAGGAAGGAAACCTTGAGTTTGTATGGTTTGAGGGGTTTTTATTGTTGTTGTTAGGGTTTTTTACTTATTTATTAGCTCAGAAAAGAACATCCTTCACCTTTGGTACTTGCCTCAGAAAGGCAGCTCCTAAAACAATCCCAGGATGAGAGAGGACACGGCTGGGCAGGCAGCGCTCCGGAGTTAGGAGCAGCACGGTGTCACCCTTAAACATTTTAGTCTCAGGCTGCAAGACTGGGGAGAAGTGTCTTAAACCAGATGATGCAATTCTGCCCTAACTGCTGCCCCAGGATGTCCTTGTGGTGTAACAGAAAGCCCAGCTCACCCCACGGCCCGTGGGGTTTCTCTCCCCTCTGTGGGATGGGGTTGCTCCATTCCTTGCTCCTGAAGCAGCTGGTGCTGGTCGCTGTTGGACACAGAATTTTGGGAGAATGTGGACCCTGGATTGCTCCCACAAATGCTCTCCCAACGAATCCACTGGGAACAGATCTAAGAGGAGGTTGTTTTAAGTTGTAGCCATTAGTTGTTCCTAATTAGAAGCAAAATAACCCACAAAATACCCCTCATGCTCTGGTTTTAGGATAAAGCACCTGATTTTTATAAAGCAAGCAAACTTAATATGTACCTCTTAAGACTATTTTAATTGGTAGAGATACCTTTTAAATTATTTATGTTCCAACATTTGCAAAGCTCTGATTAGCTCTGTGCAAGTGTTCTGGTGTCTGTGATGTTTCCAACCCCCTCCTTCTGATTTTCAATTTGTCTTTTACTTTTATTGGTAATAAATGATCTGAAAACCATCCTGCAGGGAAGACTCTTTATTTCTCATTCAAAGCTTTTCAGTGTTTATGGTGGTAGTTACTTAGAAATAAATACATAATATTTCCTGCCAATCCCAGCTCCCCTCCTTTCTCTTCTATTTGTTGTTTACATATTCTAGGAGGGTGTTTCCTGTATAAAACTGTCTATATTAAAAACCAAACCAACACCAAATGTTGTGGATTTGTCAATTTAGTAAGACATTGAAAAAGTGCTTTAAAGACGGCTGGAAATCCTCTCCTTAATGTGTTTGAGTCATTCATCTGGTACAGTTTTATTTTTAAAGAGAGTTTCTGGTATGAATTTCAGCATATCCCACAAGTGAAGAACTAATCCCTTTCAAATATAACATGTATTTAACCAGGCAGGAATTTATTTTTAAAATGTAGGTGCTCAAGTGCTGCATTAGTAAACATAGCATAAACATAAGACTAGAGTGTGTTATGCATTAAACTTTATAAAACCAGAAGAGATGATTAGAAGCTATTGTGTGGAGAGAAATGCTGTGGTGTTTCTCTGGATGCTTAATCTCCTCTTTTAACCTTTCCACATTTTGCAGGCGTGCTGATTTTGTTAGCGACTCTGGCAGAGCAGGAAGGGATGTAATTGAACATCAGTTAATTAATTCCTAATGGGATTTTTTTTTTTTTTTGCTTACTTTTTATTGTTCATCTGGTTATGTGCTTGTGGAAGCTCTAGAGTTGCATGTAATGACATTATTGGGGTCTGGGGAGCCGTGGAGCTGCTTCCAGCAAAAGGCTCTGAGAGCTTTTGGGTATGCTGGAGTTTTGAAGTATTAAACAGGAGAAAAGCCACGTATAAACATCAATTCTGTATAAAAGGGTCTGTTTAAAAGGCCATTAAGAAAAAGCTTTAAAAGTCAGCACAGTGTTTTTCAGGGGAGTTTGGGGAGACTTTCAGATGTCACCTAGATTTCAAATGCTTCCTTGTAGTGAGGGCTGGGCTGTTCTCCCTTAAGTATTGTCATGACACCCTGTATGAAAAGAATTCTTTTACTATAAAAACTTGAAGTAGGGGAGTACAAGGCTCTTCTGTGTGATTTTAAAATTCTTTTTGGCCCAATGAGCTTCTAATTAGCACCGACCATTCCAAGGAAACCCTGTGGTTCTGGATGTGCTGTTTTCCCTTTCATGTGTGCTTCTCCAGAATGTCACGTCTTGGATAATGAATTTTTGTAACAAAATAAAGCACTCAACCCAACAATTTTTGTAACAAAATAAAATACTCAACAATTGGATCAAAAGCCAGGGGATGAGGGTTGGATTCCCACTCTGACTTTGCATCTCGCTCAGTTTCAAGGAAGGTAAGTTCATGTGCTTGGAAATCATTTCAGCCTCTAAATAAGGTGTCTGGTCCTTCATCTGCTCACAGATCTGCAAAGTACAACCTGGAGATCCTGGAATACCTGGAGAGTTTATGAGTATTATTTGGAAATAAACCAACAGCAACAATTAGTGAGACTCCAGGACAAACACACAGTGTGGAAAGGAGCACTTCTAATTGTTGAAGCATATTTTAACAGGTTGGTTTGTTTTTAAAAATATAAATGTCCATTCCTCCACACAGACACAGGCAGAGAGTATCCACTGCTAGGGTACAGAAATTGGGATTTTGCTGAACCCTGCTGCAGCTCGGAGGCTCCTTCAGCGTTCAGTTCACGCTTGCTCTTCCAAAAAATTTACTGCAGGAATTTCCTTTACCTGCTGCTGCTGTGGAAGGCTGGGGAATTCCTGGCAGCTGGGAAGTGTTCCTGGATGTACAGTTCATACCTTTTCCTCCTGTTCACCCTGTAAACACGCAGCCTTTCCTCTTCTGCCTCGGGATCCTCCAGGATCCCATCCCACCGGAGGCTTTCACTGAGTTGAGCACAGAGCCCTTCCTCTGCCCCACCAGAGCCCAAAATGCTGCAAGCTGATGCTACAGCCTTGTTTATTTTTGCATTTTCCTGATTCTTCTCTGCAGTGTTTTGGGCTGAGTCAGGGTTCCTCCCAGGAGTTGGGATTTGAAGTGCTGGAGGGGAGCGAGCCCGCTGCTTTCTGCTTTTGTGGTGCTGTTTTTCTGTTAAAATGATAAATGCTGTTACCAAAAAAAGGTAAGTGTTGCCTCTGAGGTTTTCCTGCTTATTTCATAAAATAAAAATAAACTGAGGCAAGTGCCTGCTGTGCCTTAATAAAACCTCAAATCCACAGGAAAAATAGTAATGGCCCCAAAATCTTATTTTTAAGTAGGAAATACATATTTTTCCGATTGGCCAACAAAGGGATTGTCACACCTGTAAAATGTATTTATTGAAGCTGTTAATGCATTAATAGCACTCCTGTACTGGCATTGAGTTCACTGTGTTTGCCTGACTCAGTTTAAGCAGGACATTGATTCCAAGTCGTTGGGGATTTTTTTTAAAGCTGTCATCCATTAATACAGTGAGACATGTGATTTTATTTTTTTTAATAGTACGATTTCTGGAAACTTTCAGGCACTTTTTGTACTAAGATAGCGGAAATGAATGGAATTATTCCTTTACACAAAAAAATTTTGGACATTACCCTTCCTTTCCTGTAGTTTTACCAACCACTCACTCCCACTGAAAGATCAACGCTGCAACCCACACCGGTGGAAGGGTGAATATTTAAATATCCACTAACAGCATCCCAAATCCCGGGCAGTTTATGGAATTCTCTACTCCCTGGCAGGTGCCTTATGCCTCCTACTGCTTATTCGGTGTAGTTACACGTGCTCCATCTCTGGGATAAATCTGTAGCTATAGACGAAAATCTATGTATAAACAGGGCTCAGGGAAGGTTTTAAGGCACCACCGGTGGTTTCCTGGGAAAAGCTGGTTTTTCTCACCTGCCCTGGTGCTGGCGGTGCTGGCAGTCCTGCGTGGTGCCTTCTTTCTCCCTGGTGGCTTCGTGCCCGGGGCTGGAGGGGGTCCCGGCTCCCTCTGCTGCCCAAGGGGAACGGCCCTGGGACGGCCTGGCAGGGAGCAAGGGGAGGAAATTCAGCAGCCTCCCTCCTGTCTGCCACCCCTCCGCATCCTCCTCCCCTCCATCTCCCCTCACCTTCTCCCTCCGGCCCTTTCCCGTCCATCCCAGCGCCCGCCCCTCCCCGCAGCCCCGGCCAGGTCTCCAGGGCAGCACAGGGACAAGCCTGGGCTCGCCTCTGGCGCTGGAGCAGCTCCCCTGCCCTTGTCCCCTGCCCGTGCAGGTGCTGGGCGGTGCTTGGCCCCTGTCCCTTGTCATTTTGCCTTTCCCCTTGTCCCCTGTCCCTTGTCCCGGCAGTGCAGCCCTGAGGTGCTGCAGGATTTCCAGGGGAAGCACCAACCCCCAAATCATCGCAAGGACAGCAGCTCCCTCCCCTTCAGGACACCTCAGCCCTGTAAATCCAGGCGCTGAGGGAAGCTTCTCTCCCTTCCTTCCCCTTTTCCTTCCCCTCCCTTCACACCTTCACTCCCACAAGAGTAATGAAAGCACAGTTCCTGAGGCAGCAACATCTCTTAGAGGTTTTTGGGGCTGGGGCAGCCCTGCCCTTGCTGCTGGGTGTTGGTGGGAAGAGCTGTTAGACCCTTGAAGTACGGGAGATCACGGCTCCTCCAGAGGTGAAAATCATTCCTCAGAACTCCAGGAACAGCTGCTGAAGCACTGCTCCTCTTACTCATCCTCTCCCTGGGAGTAACACGTGGTTTAATCCTTTCTGGGTGCTTTCTCCTCCTCCCTGCCTTCCTCTTTTCTCCTGATCTGTTCAGGTGTGGTGCTGCTGGTGGCACTGGGACGGGTGGTGGCATCAGGCTCCTGCTCCCACCGATGGTCTCATGCCCAGGCAGCAGCAGCAGCAGGGGCTGGCAGTGATTGCTGGTGCTGGACAGCAGCCAGAAGGTCCCCAAAGCCTGCCTGTGGATAGAAGGGATGGTGACACAGGGCAGAGGACAAGGAAAACAGCAGCAGCAGTGATGGGGTGTAAATAATTCATCCAGACTGGGAAGGGAGCATGGTATTTTTGGAGAGCAGCTGAGGGAAGGGGATTACTTGTTGCTAATGACAAGTGGTGGTTGTTAATTTTGTTATGATAAAACCTGACTTGCCAGCCAAAATTAGAGCCCAGTGGGAGCTGCTGGCCTGAGCTGCCTGTAAAGAAAGTTATCTTCTGACAGCTTTTCCCTGGTATGCCAGGACAGGTAGGACCAGTGGCGTCCTGGCTGACCTGCCCATTCTGCTGCTGCAGGAGGCTGGGAGTCGGGGTGCAGATTAGGTTGTCCTGCAAGGGCATCATCCCCAGGTGCACTTTTTGACTTTGAATACAGCTACACTGAGAAATTTCTCTGAATTTCCCAGTTCATTCCCAAATGTGCATCATTTTCCTGTGCCACACAGGCACAGAAATTGTGTATGGATCTACACATGGGCTACTGAGGAAGCCTTGTGAAATTATGTTGTGGGTGCTGCAGGCTCAATGTGACCAAGAAAAGGAGAATTAGACCTGAGCCTTGCCCATGCAAGCAAAATATGGATCAGAATTGGGAATTTTGCTTGAAAACAGGTTAAAAAAGCAGCAGATTTTGCTATGAAGCATCAATATTCTTCCAGCGTTCACTTTGTTTTGTACATGCTTGAGCAGGTGTGCTCTGTAAACAAGACCTTTTTTGGTTCAGATTGGGGATGGAATCATTGACCTTTTTATTAAGGAGAGGTAATTAGAGGGACGAACACAAATTGAATCAGAGGATTGCAATCAGAGCAACAGCTTGGAGAAAAGCCCTGGACTTGCAGTGAATTGTGAAGCAGCTGAACTGAGCTGGGGCAGTCAGGAAGGTGGGGAAGCAGTGCCAGGCAGCTCCTTGCCAGCTGCCAGCCTGTTTTCCTGGGAAATGCTCATTCAGAGATGAGGACCCAGCCAGTTTGACCTCCTGGTGTTCACCAGCCCAGTGTCCAAACTGGGAATCACTTGCAGCACTCCAGGACTGTTCCAGCTGGCATCATTCTGCTGTACAATACACTTCTTTTAAGCATCTCTGCAGGACACCACACCCCTGAGTTTAACCTCTCCAAAAAGCTGCACTTTGTTTTCCAGGTGCCACAGGAGAAGTTCCCTGTGAGGAGAAAGGATCAGCTCAGGGCATCCACTGTCAGCAGCACTGGTAAGCCTGCAGGAGGAGGTTGTTATCCCTTATTGTCCTTGTCATGGGGATATTTAAAATCTCTGGCAGCTGTGATCTGGTGAATAATTCAGCAAACCCATCATCGATAAAAGAGAGACTTTGAAGGGTTCTTTGGGTGGAACTGGAAGTGCCTGGCTTCTGAGAAACGAGTCTATTAAAAATTGACTCCACACTATCAAAGATAAAACCTGCATTTAGCCTTTAAAAATTTTTAATGTAACGTCATATTTATTCCCTGTGGCACCCGGCTGCTAAGGCCCAGCCTTGCAGATTCCAAAGCATCTGTGGGGATCCTGACAAGCAAATTCAACAGCAGGATGGATGCAGGCTCTGAGATGTGTGTCATTTCCATGCCAGCACAGCTGGTTAAATAAGGTAATTTATCTTTTTCCTGAAGTTGGCTGAACCGTGTATTTAATTTATTTATATTATTGACTGTGTGGAAGAACTACCCCGGTGTGAAATGTCATCATCAAGTGTTTTCCTCCACAGAACTGCAGGCTCTGTGTTCATGCAAAATGCTTCCTCTGATTTTATTTTTCAACAGTTGCATGAACCAAAAAGAAAAATATGTGATTAGACTTGAACTAGATTCTGGTGAAAGGTGGCTGAGGGCTGGTGGATGTGTGGAAGTGAAAGGCTTTGCAGAGGCTCCAGATTTCTCACGAGCCAGCTCTGAATGGGCGGTAGAAACACAATTTATTTTCTCTTCCTTTCCTTTTCCCTTTGTCATTTTCCCCCCATCCCTTCCTGTCACATGGCATATTTACTCACAGCATCAACTGGACATTTAGACAGTAATGAGCTCAAATTCCTATGTTCTAATGCTAAGGAATAATTGTGTTCCTCTGATTTGCTGTTGACTCACCACAGGACTCCAGGCTGTCCCTTCACAAACCCAAATTTTGCTGCTATTACCAGCAAATGTCTGTTATTGGGACTGCTCAGGAGGTTTGGGTCCTTCAGTTTTAAAAGGTCTTGGGCCCCCCGTGGTTGTCCCTGGCCTGGCAGATGGCCTTGTTCTGTTCTTGGTGTGAATTTTTTTTTTTTTAACCCCTGCAAAGTTCATTTTTTGTTGTGTGTTTTTTTTTTTTTTTTTTTTTTTTTGTTTGTTTGTTTATTGTGTGGGTTTTGGGATGGGTTTAGGTCTTGGGGTATTTTTTGCTTTGGGGTTTTGTTTTTTATTTTTTTTCTGATTGTTGGAGGGTTTGTTTTGTTTGGGTTTGTGGTTTGTTTGGTTGGGTTGTTTGGTTTGTTTTGGGTGGGGTTTTTTGTTGTTATTGTTTTTGGGGAGCTTTTCATTTGGTATTTTTGGGGGTTGTTTTGGTACCACCTTTCCTTGTTTATAGTTGGGTATACTTTTCCTGTAGGTTCTTACTCTGTTTTGGGATGCACATCTGGCAGTGCCCACAGCCCAGAAAATGTCCTGGGGCACATCTGGCTGTGCCCACATCCCCATTAGCCTCACCTGGAGCACATCTGGCTGTGCCCACAGCCCTGTTCTGCTCCTGGTGAACAGCTGGCAGTGCCTGGAGCCTCACACAGGTCCTGGGGCACATCTGGCTGTACCCACACATCCCCAGCCTCTCTCTGTCCACCTCTGGCTGTACCCACACCCCTCCAGCCGCTCCTGGCACATCTCTGGCTGTACCCACACCCCTCCAGCCGCTCCTGGCACCCCTCTGGCTGTACCCACACCCCTCCAGCCGCTCCTGGCACCCCTCTGGCTGTACCCACACCCCTCCAGCCGCTCCTAGCACCCCTCTGGCTGCACCCACACCCCTCCAGCCGCTCCTGGCACATCTCTGGCTGTACCCACACCCCTCCAGCCGCTCCTGGCACCCCTCTGGCTGCACCCACACCCCTCCAGCCGCTCCTGGCACCCCTCTGGCTGCACCCACACCCCTCCAGCCGCTCCTGGCACCCCTCTGGCTGCACCCACACCCCTCCAGCCGCTCCTGGCACCCCTCTGGCTGCACCCACACCCCCCAGCCGCTCCTGGCACCCCTCTGGCTGTACCCACACCCCTCCAGCCGCTCCTAGCACCCCTCTGGCTGCACCCACACCCCCCAGCCGCTCCTGGCACCCCTCTGGCTGCACCCACACCCCTCCAGCCGCTCCTGGCACCCCTCTGGCTGTACCCACACCCCTCCAGCCGCTCCTGGCACCCCTCTGGCTGCACCCACACCCTCCAGCCGCTCCTGGCACCCCTCTGGCTGCCCACACCCCTCCAGCCGCTCCTAGCACCCCTCTGGCTGCACCCACACACCCTCCAGCCGCTCCTGGCACCCCTCTGGCTGCACCCACACCCCTCCAGCCGCTCCTAGCACCCTCTGGCTGCACCCACACCCCTCCAGCCGCTCCTGGCACATCTCTGGCTGTACCCACACCCCTCCAGCCGCTCCTGGCACATCTCTGGCTGTACCCACACCCCTCCAGCCGCTCCTGGCACATCTCTGGCTGTACCCACACCCGTCCAGCCGCTCCTGGCACATCTCTGGCTGTACCCACACCCCCCAGCCGCTCCTGGCACATCTCTGGCTGCACCCACACCCCTCCAGCCGCTCCTGGCACCCCTCTGGCTGTACCCGCACCCGTCCAGCCGCTCCTGGCACCCCTCTGGCTGTACCCGCACCCGTCCAGCCGCTCCTGGCACCCCTCTGGCTGTACCCACACCCCTCCAGCCGCTCCTGGCACCCCTCTGGCTGTACCCACACCCCTCCAGCCGCTCTGGCACCCCTCTGGCTGCACCCACACCCCTCCAGCCGCTCCTAGCACCCCTCTGGCTGCACCCACACCCCTCCAGCCGCTCCTGGCACCCCTCTGGCTGCACCCACACCCCTCCAGCCGCTCCTGGCACCCCTCTGGCTGTACCCGCACCCGTCCAGCCGCTCCTGGCACCCCTCTGGCTGTACCCACACCCCTCCAGCCGCTCCTGGCACATCTCTGGCTGTACCCACACCCCTCCAGCCGCTCCTGGCACATCTCTGGCTGTACCACACCCGCTCCAGCCGCTCCTGGCACCCTCTGGCTGTACCCACACCCCCCCAGCCGCTCCTGGCACATCTCTGGCTGTACCCACACCCCTCCAGCCGCTCCTGGCACCCTCTGGCTGCACCCACACCCCTCCAGCCGCTCCTGGCACATCTCTGGCTGTACCCACACCCGTCCAGCCGCTCCTGGCACCCCTCTGGCTGTACCCACACCCCCCAGCCGCTCCTGGCACATCTCTGGCTGTACCCACACCCCTCCAGCCGCTCCTGGCACCCCTCTGCCGGTGCCCAGCGCCGCTCCGGCCGCTGGCTGGCGGCTCCGGGGGCGGGCGGGGGCGGGCGCAGGTGCGGCTCCGTTTCCGCCTCGTCCCGCCGGGCAGCGGCTCCGCGGAGCGGCCGCCAGCGAGGCCGGAGCGCAGGTGGGTGCGGGGGGCAGCGGGCCAGCTTTGCTCGGCTCAGCCCAGCCTAGCTCGGATCGGTTTGGGCCGCTCCGGGCGGAGTTTGAGCGGAGTTTCGGCACGCACCGGCTGGAGGGCGCCGGTAGGAAAAAGCGCCGTGCCCGGGATTTGGGGGTTCTGGGAATGGGAAGCAGCTTGGAGGGGCCCGGGGCACCCAAGGGTGGGAGGGTTCCCTGGGAACGCTGCGGGAGCAGCTGGGCGACCGCCGGGTTGTGTCCTGTGAGCTCCGCACTCCCCTGCCCTTCTGCGAATTTCAGTGGGATTCCGGCTCCTGGAGGCAATTAACTGGAAGTGACAAAGACGCGGAGGGAAACGAGCCAGAGGTGGGAGGTGAAAGCGATGTGCTCCGTGTGAAAGTCATCAGCCACGTCCTGCCCTCCGGAGCTTGTGCGGGCTGCGAGGTGGGAGAAGAAGCCAATGCGCCGGTGGGAGAGAGGATTCTCGGGGGTTTTGGGGCGCTCTGACACCCTGGGGTGGTGGGTGTTGGATGCGCAGGTAACAGCCACATGCTGTGCCCACCCTCGGCGGTTTTGGTGTGCTGCAGGTTGGCTCAGGTGCTCTCCAGCGCCTGGTCAAAGTCCACAGCTTTCGTTCTGCTCGTAGCAACGATGTGCAGGGTGATAAAAGCCTTGGAGTGGCCGCGTTTGTGGTGTTGCTCCAAGGATGCCTAAAACCAGTATTATGCTTTCAGGATTCTGAGAAAAGCTATTCCATCCTCCAGATGTACTGGCAGGCCTGTGGCTCAGGGGAAAGAGAGATTTTTGGCAAGGCCTGGCTGCTCAGCAGAGTTTCTCCACTGGCCACGAGCTGTTTTTTTCCTGGTTCACTGGAGGTTACCCGTGAAACAGCCTGGCATGTGGCTCTTCTCCTGCACGGGATTCCTTGACAAACGCTGGCCTGTGCTCAGCACTTCCCTCCCCTGTCCAATTCTTTCTAAGAAACCTGATGCTTCTCTGGAGGCTGGGAGGTGCCACACGCCAGCCTCAGGCCTCCTGAGCTTTTTAGCATATCAGAATACTGAAATGAGTTTCTCTAATTGGCCATTTAGATGCTAATTTGCTTCTCCCAGGCCTACGCCAGATCAACCTGCCCTGGAACACGAGTCAGAAAGAGCCTGCTGTCTTCATGAATTATTCACTTTGCATAACGCACCTGCCTGGCTGGGGATCAGGAGGAAATGGGTCCAAAGTCTGATGAATAAAGATACACCTAGGCAGGTGGAACAGTGCTGGCTTTCCTCCCCAGCATCAAAGGGTGCTGGGGCACTGGGAGGCTGCTTTGCTTTGGCAAAACCTGGGTGTTTTCTTTTTTTTACAGCTCACCATATCTCAAGTAGTCACACTTTCAAGTGCCTCTCGTTAATAAAGGGTTGTTGGTGCTGGATGTCGGCTTTCCTGTAGAGCTGATTTTATCTCCCCACTCACAGGACTGGCATGGACCTCCAGGGCATTGTGTTTTAAAAACTCTTTATAAGCTCCATCTTACAAGCAGTTTGGCTTCTCGTTGCTGCTGCTGGGATTGGGAAGCAGCTCTGGTGGAGAGGAAACCTCTTGGTTTCCCCTCAACCCTCATCCTCACCCACTTCTTCACCAGTTTGGCCTTTCACGATAAGGACACCTCCCAGTTGGGGTTTAACTGGGCCAACTGGTGCTTAGTTTGGGCTGGACCAACTAGAATGAGGATCTGAATGAGGCTGTCCCCATTTTGCTGGCACTGATGCTGCTTAGATTGAGCTTTCATGGAGAGACACACTGGGGAAAGTCTGTCTGGTTGGGTCCTTTAAGTTGTCCCCGGGCTTGCCAAAGCTTTGTGGGTGTTTTTGGACACTGTGTTTGGGCCCGGGCTGCAGAGCTGCAAGTCAGGTCTGATCACATTGGATTCCCAGTTTCTCTTGGCTCTCCCTCTGTTGCTGAGGGTTCATAAGGAATGGCAAAGAGCTGCTCCTCAGCCATGCCCAGGTGTCTCTCTGCCTGGGAGAGGTGCTGGGCATCTCCTGGCACTGCTGCTCTTGTGCTTCCTGCCTGCTTAGCCCTTGTAAAATCATTTCACAGCATTTTACTGGTGCCCACAGCAGGCTCCTGCTGAAGGGCCTGACAAACTGCTGGATGTGGGATTGAATGAGTACTTCAAAACTCCTGTTTTGTGAGGAAAAACTTCTCCAAAGCCCTGATTCAGCCTTGCTCTGGCTCCGAGGCTTGGCCAGAGCTTCAAAGCCAACTGTGCGTCTCCTACAGCCCCGAGGGTTCTTCTGCCACTTCCAAAAGAGCCGTGAGCTTTGAAATACAACTGCAGGGGAGGAGTGGTGTCTGCTGCAAATAACCTTTCTGCCGTGTCTGGGAGGGAAAAGGACCGGCTGGGGGGCTGGGTTAACCTTATCAATCCCTGCCTTTCACTCATTTACCCTCTGTCATGGCAACAGGAGCAAACACTCCCTCAGTTGCCAAGGTTTCCCGGGATAATGGGGTCTGGCCGTGCGGAGCAGGCAGTGATTACACCGATTTCTTCGAGGGAGCAGCAGCCAGGAGGGAAAAGGGCCAGCAGCTACCTGGGAATCCTGGGGGAGGTGACACCGAGGTAATTACACCAGCACAGCACGGCTTGGGAATTGGGAGCTTGGCTCCAGCCAACTGTTTGATTTTGATTTTTGTAAAATGAAGTATTTAAAAAAAAAGAAAAAAAAAAAAAAAAAAAAAAAAAAAAAGAAGTCATCTAATTAATTTCCTAGGAAAACAAATTAATCTAGACATGAGCTGCTCAGCTGAAATAACCAGGCAAATGAAAGCTGACTGGAGGCCTCCTCGTGGGGCTGTGTAGGACTTTTTTGTCTTTGCAGGGCTCTGAGGGATGGATGCTTCATGGGCACCTGTAATGAGCCCAGCTGCAGGAGGGCTGGGGCAGGCTCTGCTGTCACTGCTTGAAGAGGTTTTGCTGCTGCCATGAGTGCCTCAGTGTCAGTAAGACCCTTGAGTTTTAACTTGGGTGTAGTCAAGGTAAAGTCAAAATATCTGAGGTGGAGGAGAGGGGAAGTGCCTTGGTGTAGTGAGACACTGCTGAAAAAGCAAGCTGGTAAATTCGGGGCAGGAAAATGTTGAGGGTGTTAAATACAGAGCTGCAGGCTGGGTCAGGCAGTGCATGATCCAGGAATCTCTGGTGGCTGGGAGGGTGTTCTGGATAAGTATTGCTGTGTTGTGCTTTGCTCTTATGTTCTTCTTCAAGCATCTGCTCTTGCAGCTGGTGAGGTGGCAGGTATGACCTGCTGTGTCTGTGCTCAGTTATTGAGGTAAGATACATGATGCTCATGCTGATGTTTTTCTGAGAAAACCTGGCTTCTTTCTCAGAAATTCTCTGAAAAGCATCATGCCCACGGGCTGTGTGTGCCTGCCATTGTTCCCTTCACTCAGACCCACTGGAAGGCTTCTCCCTCCCAGACTGAAGTCACATTCTCAGTTCTGGTTGCCAGAGTACAACTCTTATCGTGGAGACAGCAGAGGCAGAGCCACGTCAGAGCTGCAGGCAGGGATGGGCTCAGTTCTGCATCCTCCAGGATGCTTCTGCCCCAGAGGAAGGGTTGGCTCTGCAGGGCAGCACTCCTCCCCCGTGCTCCTGTGCCAAGGGCAGCCAGGTGGACTCAGATTTAATGAGGTTTTGTCTCACATGACTTCCTCCATCACACAAAGGAATGAACAGGTGGAGTGGTTTCAAAGCAGGTCACAGAATATCGATAAGAGCTCCCCTTTTAATTCTGAATTTGGGCAAAAAGCAGAAGCTTGGACTGGGAGGTCTTTCTGGAGCATGAAGTGCTTGTGCTTTGCTGTCACCCTGTGTGCAGGGCACTTGCAGGTGGGCCAGGAGCTGTGGGTTTCCTTTGCTCTCTCACTGATAGAGACTGGCTGTTTCTCCCCTTCAATAGTTTGTTGAGAGGAGAGGAGGACAGGGAGGGATGGCTTGGTGCTAATTGGACTATTTTTGAGAAAAAATGCAAGGCTTCACGAGGGGAATATTTCACCACAGCCCATGGAAATGACTCCCCAGATAGTTTTGCTATCTGGGTGTTTCTGATTTCCCTGCACTTCTTGTCCTGTACTGAGATAAGAGGGAAGATGCTCCACGCCTTCCACTCCTCTGGCATCATTCCCACGCCCATGAGAGACAGCCCTTTCCCTGCAGCCCTGCTTTCCCCCTGCAACCCCATTCCTGTTCCCTTCTTCAAGGTGTGTCCCCACCAGGCTTTTTCCAGAGGCAAAGGTGCAAAGCCAGCAGCTCCCATCAGAGGAGACAGCACATCCCAGCGCCGCCGAGAGAAAACTGTAAATATTTCAGGGAATAATCTCTCTGAAGACTCTTTTGGGATCTGGTGGCTCTTTTTTGTTTGCTTTCTCTCTTTGCAGATGCTGCTTAGGGAATGTGGAGGACAGCAAGCGTATGCTGAGTAACAAGAGGCAAAGGACCATGACATTGCTTGTTTTGTTCAGTCACGCTGAGCAAAGCTCACTGTGCTGTGAGGCTGGAGAATGCCTTTAAGCCTCTCCTGAGAAAAATGTTTAGCTCATGTGCTCTATTCTGACTCGCCTTCAGCTCTGGTAGAGCAGATAAAGCTCTGCTGAGGGGGGGAGATGCTTCCAGCACAGCTTTCCACCCTGAAAGCACAGCTGCTGGCAAAGCACTCCTCTGCCCTGGCTGTGCTGTGGGGCTCAGCTCCAGCTTTTATTCCAAAGACCCCCCCCACCCACCACAGGCTGCTTGCCTGGAGCCCTGCATGGACACAGGGTGTGGGCTGTGCTATTCTTCAGGTGTTCAGGAGTGGGAGGGAGGAATTCATGGTGCAGCTGAAGAGTAATTTAATATATGCATTTGTGTGGGGGGCTACATGTGCATATAATCCTGTAACCGCACATCACAGGCTTGGGAAGTCTCTGGAAAATCCCAGGTCAGCCATTCTATGTGCAATTGTAGCTTTTCTCTGCTTCTAACTCAGGCCTGAGGGTGGGAGCCTCTGTGTTCTTTTGCTGTTCATGCCTGATTGCTCCCCTGTGTGTGAGCACCGTAGGATGTGTGTGGGGAAGGTGTTCTCAGTGTTCTCTCCTCGCTTGAGATTGTGAGGAAGATTAAAAGAGCAGGAGGTGTTCTGGGACTGGATGGAAATGCAAACCCAGTGTGTGGCACTGAGCAGAGTGGGGAGAGCAGCTGGCACCAGAGCTTGAGGTTTTCTTTTAGGGACGGTCTCTTTCAAAAGCCATCACTTCGACTAATATAAAGGTTTAAAAAGTCCTGTGTGACACTCCTGTCTGCCCTTGCTGCCTCAGCCCTGTGTCCTGCAGCTTCCCCATCTCCTCCATGCCTCACTTTGCTGAAGTCAGACTGTGCTGAGTTTTTTTCGCACACCTTTCCCCTTTCACTGAAAGAAATCTGTGTGGAATTTCCCCTCTTCCCTCCTGCCTGTTGTAAGCACTGCCTTTTCAGGCCCTTCCCAGAAACTGGGATGGCCGGAGAGGAGGGGACTGGTTCATTGTTTGTGACTGGTTTGGCTCTGAGGGCCGAGGTGGGGTTTGGCAGCAGGGAGCTGTCAATTCTCTGCCACAGGTCGCTGTTCTGTGCTGGGGGATGTGTGAGCTCGGCACAGGGGGGAGAGTTTGATGTGCACAAGCTCTGTGTGAGGGGGCCAAGGCCAGCAGGGCTGTGCCTGGCACAGCAGCACAGAGCTCAGTGTGGCAGCAGCAGATAGCAGGGGTAGGCACAGCACTGCTGGGGACTGGGACTGGAAAAACTGTTTGCTTGGGAACTCCAGCACGGCTGGCAGGTGATACACCTTGCCTGCCACTGGATCTTGATTTCTGGTTGCCAACCAGCATTAAACACGTTATCTCTGCCCAGCAGGTATGGTTTCAAAGCTGGCAAGTGTCTGTGCTGGGGACAAGCATTAATACCTGGGAATTTATGCAGTAGGCTTGTGAGACACTCGCTCTGCTGGAGAGCAAATCCAGCTGGTTGGAAGCTCGGTACATCAAGTCGAGTTCAGCATCCATTGAAATCTTTTGGCTGTGCCTGTCCTTTGGTGCTTTCCATTCATCTGAGCTGCTGCTGATAGGACTCAGAAGTGCTCAGCTGCAGAGTCTCTTTGGCGATGTTTCTCCCTTGAGTGTCTGGGAGTTGGTTCTTGCTGCCTTTTTCCATCGGTTCAGTGGAATTTCCACTGAACACAAGGAATCACTGGCGTGACCATGTCGGGGACAGGAGCCACAGCAGGAGATCTGCTGCAAGAGGTGCTGTCTAAAGCATCAGAGAATGCAAACAAGCTGCTATTGTAGGCTGGAGTTATAAATATCAGGCTATTATGGAGGCAGTTCTAATGAAGGAAATGACTTGCCACTATTCATGCTGATCGTCGCGTGGGTTTTTGTTTGTTACCCCATTAAGAGGTTAAAAAAAAGGCAACTGTAGCTTCTTTGTGTCCTTTAGAGTGGCTTTCTCTGTCAGAACTGCAGCACTGGGGCTCTGGAGGTGGGAGGCAGAGATTATTCTTACAGACAAGGCTTTTCTCTAGCTTGAAATGAAAAATCAGGGCTGACAAAGAGTGTCTGGCTTTTTTTTTTTTTTTTTTTTTTTTTTTTTTTAAGAGTTTACCATAAAACTTAAACTTCCAGCCTTGCCTTCAAGGTATCTGAAAGTATTTATTGGCTTTTATTTTATGAGGTTGATGGTATGTTTTTATCACTGTCTGTGGGTGAGAGTCTGGCTGCTCCCACCGTGCGTGGTGCTGGCAGATCACCTCTGTTTGCTTTGCTGCAAGAGTGGCTGCTGTTTGCTTCTTCCAGGTGTGACCCCTGCCACCCCACCCCTCCCCAGGCTGGGGCCATGGCTGACATGATTTTTGGCAGCGGGACGGGCCCCTGGGTTTGCCCCAACGACCGGCAGCTGGCCCTGCGAGCCAAGTGAGTCCTCCCACCCTCCTCCTCCTCCCCTTCCACCCCCAGCCCTGCCCCGACAGCTTTCCTGGTGTCTCTCTGGAGCTCTGAGCTCTTGGCTTCACCCTGCACCCCTGGGAGTCCATCCCCCAGCCCTGCCCCGACAGCTTTCCTGGTGTCTCTCTGGAGCTCTGAGCTCTTGGCTTCACCCTGCACCCCTGGGAGTCCATCCCCCAGCCCTGCCCCGACAGCTTTCCTGGTGTCTCTCTGGAGCTCTGGGCTCTTGGCCTCACCCTGCACCCCTGGGAGTCCATCCCACAGCCCTCCCCTGGGTGAAAGGAAGGCTTGGAGGCAGCCTCAGAGCTCTGCAGCACCCTAAATCTAATTGTAGCATCCCCCAGCTGCCAGCACCCTTTTGTTTTAGGAACTTGGCATTAGTTCTTGTTTCCCCCTGAAGTTAAAATTACTGCACAACCTAAAGACTAAAAGGATGGGGATGAGTCAAGCACTAGGAGTGCATTTTTCTTGGATGCTTTCATTCCCTGGCAGCTGGGACCATGCCACCTCTGTTCTTGCCTGAGCCCCTGGGCTCAGCTGCTGCTGCAGAGTGTTGGAAAACAGGGGAACACCCCATGTTTTGAGGGGGTTGGGAGCAGTGCTCTCCACTGCCACTCCCCCAGCCTGCAGGAAGACAGAGAAAGCATTCTCCTTGCAGCCATAAGTTCATCCAGTGACCTCCAAACCCCTCCTGAATGGTAATTAATTAATTGAGCTGTGAAAGCTCCTGCCTGTCGCCAAGTGAGCCAAGGAGAACCATCAGCTGCTGCATGTGAGGCACAGAGGGTTTGCTCAAGTCCTCGTGTGAACCTGGGCTCGGCCAAGGGAGAATGGTGCCAAATTTATATTTCTAGGCATGCCCAGCAATTTGTGTGTTCGAACTGAGGGCATCAGGGATGTGGATCTTGGAGGGAGGAGGGTGCAGGTGATCCCTGTGTTTTTGGGAGTTTGCTCTTGGCATTCGTGGTGCCTGGCATCAGTACCATTCTCTATGAGGGTCTCCTCAGGAGGGCCAGCCCCAGGGGTGCTGCTTCTCTTCGTGGACAAACAGGAATGGGGGCTTGGAGTGGTAAACTACAAACGGGAGCAGAAGGGGAGGTGAGAGGGCAGGGAGAGCCAGCACAGCACTCAGTGCTGCTGGGGGGATGATGTGGAAATGTGGTCAGTGAGGGGAGGCTCCAGCTTTGGGCTTTGCTCATGGAACAGGTTCCCTGACGGGAGGCTGACGTGGCTCTCTGTGCCTGGGCAGCTCCAGCAGTGGGGCAGGGCAGGGGTTCTGTGCTTTCCTGTCCCAGCTGAGCCCTGCCCTCCACCCCCTCCCACAGGCTCCAGACGGGCTGGTCAGTGCACACATTCCAGACTGAGAAGCAGAGGAAGATGCAGGCTCTGAGCCCCAAGGAGCTTGAGGTCATCCTGGGAGTCATCCGCAAGGCAGAGAGGCTGGACGTGGTGGAGCAGCAGCGCATCGGGTACGGTCACACTCCCGGCCCCCTTCCCTCCCCAGGAAAGGCCAGCACAGACAGGAGTGGCCCTCCCAGCTGCCTGAGCTCAGCCTCCATCACACACAGCATCCCTTAGGTCAGTTATTTTCCCCTCCTCACGCTGCTTGTTTGGAGGTGATGGCCGCTGGGGAGGGTGGCATGTTTTCCTTCTCTCTGAAGTCTCTTCTTGCTTTCTTTGAGCCTTGGGTATTGCTGAGGCTGCAGCCCTGACACAGCCCCTGGAAGGTGCAGGTGGTGCTGAGGCAGTGGCTCTGGGAGAGGCTGGGAAGATGCTGGTTGTGCCCAGGGCTGCTGGATCACTGCTATGATCACTGTGGCTCAGGATCAGTGCTGGCAGAGCACTCAGATTTTCCCTTGCCTGCACCAGGCCCCTGGGATTTTGCCTGGAGCCGAAAATGAGTTTATGTTCTAGTTGGCTGAGCCCTCTGGATGGGGTTTGCTAGCTTGAATTATTTAATTTACAGGCATCTTTTTGCTGCTGCAGGTTCCCATTTGCTCTCAGTCCTGCTGGAGGCCTGGCCTGAGCTCTGTCTGTGATAATCCTACACTGACTGCCCTTAAAGCCAGGGAGCTGGGCAGCCCTGCAGCATTCCCAGCAGCGTTTGTGTTCCTGAGACAGGAAACCCCAGGGACTCCCAGCCCCTGTCCAGCAGGCCCAGCCTCCTGCTCCTCTGCTTCCCTGTGCAGAGCTCGTTAGCGAGGGCTAACGAGAAGTGACAGCGATGTTTTTGTGATAAATGGGAGACCCCAGCAGCAGCCAGTGACCCCAAGGGCCTGGCTCTTCTGTGTGGTTGCTGGTGGATCTGCAGCAAGTGCTACCCTTGCAGCTCCCGTGGTGAAGCATTCTCTGAAATGCCTTTTGTTAACTCCCGGGAGTTCCTTTGTGCCAGAGTCCAAGTCGAGGAGCAGAAAGCCACTAATGATGGCTCGCTCTGGCTGTGCAGCCTGACCTCCCCAGCACGGGCAGCACCTCTTTCAAACAGCCCTTGCCTTGCTCTGGGAAGGGGCCCTGCTGGATGGGACATTAGCCTTAATGAGAGTGGGATTCAGGGACAGCGGAATCGCTCCCTCCTGGTGCTGCTGCTGATAAATGGCCTGGCTGCTGCTGTCCCCCTCTGCAGATGGAGGCCTGAAGGTTGCCAAGCAGTGATCTCATGGCAGAGCAGCCTTGCTCTGCATGCTCTCCACACCCTGCATCCTAATTGCCTATCCTGCCTTCCTCCCCTCTCCCAGCCCTGCTGCTGCAGACTTTGTGTGTGCATATGTGCTCCCTGTCTTCCGAATGGGCTGTGGAATGGAGCAGGGAGCAGTTGCTGGCATTCCTGTGCCACAGCCAGGCTCATTTTGGTCTGATGGCTTCAGTCTGGCTCATTTTGGTCTGATGGCTTCAGTCTGGCTCATTTTGGTCTTTGTCCTTCAGTCTGGCCTTCCTGCTTCTAATGGGACGTGGGCAAGTCAGTCCCTGCACTGCTGCTTTCAGGGAGATGGGGAAATGGAGAAGGCTTGGCAGGTTTAGCTCCTTTGCCCTTTCCCAGTGCTTTTGGACTTGCCCTGCTCGGAGCACTCAGAGCTTTTGCTGCAGTGCTGTGACCTCTGCTCTGCCTCTTGCCCGCAGGCGCCTGGTGGAGAGGCTGGAGAACATGAGGAGGAACGCCATGGGGAACGGCCTCTCGCAGTGCCTGCTCTGTGGGGAGACACTGGGGCTGCTGGGCAGCTCCTCTGTCTTCTGCCAGGACTGCAAAAAGGTGGGTTTGGTCGCACGTGCCTCTTGCTGGCAGCAGAACTCTAGGAAACGCCACCTTGGAAGCTGGAGAACTCTGCAGGGTTAACATGTTTTATTCTCATTGTTGCTGTCAGACCATCGAGTTTTCTGCTGCAGCCTGGGGATTATAAGAGATTCCTCAGGATGCTGAAGTGCCTGAGCTGCTCTCAGTGCTGGGATGGGCTGTGCCAGCCCCCTCTGCATCTCCCAGCTGGGGTTTGCAGTGTGGGATGAGGGGCAGGAATGTGCAGCCATCAGAGACAACTCACAAGAGTGTGAATCTTTGCTGGCACCCACTGCAAGGTCTGCCCTGAGACCTTCCAAAAGGACTCAAATCCAACCTCAAGCTCCAAACCAGTTTAAGTTTTCCAGCCCTGAGCTTCAGGCACTGCCTGTATTGTGTGTGTAGTCAACAGGGAGAGCCCTGCTCTGCCAGCACCCCAGGGATGATTCCTTCTGCTCTTGGCTCCACAGCCAAGGGGTTAATCTCTATTGCTGTAGAGATGATGATCTCCAAGGCAACCACCTCATCCTGCCTCTGCTGGGAGGCTGGTTTTCCTGCACTTGTAGCCCATCTTCCCCTGGGGACTCACCTCTGGGAGTTCCTTCATCTCAGCGCGTCGCCTGTGGCGAGGCGAGGGCACCTGCTGGGTGCTGGAGTGTTTCTGACTGAGTAAGACCTGCTGCTTTACCATGCACTGGTGCTTGGACCACGGGGGACAACCTCCTGTGGCACTGCTGGCTTTTGTGGGACACAGTTCTCGTGCAGAGCAGGCTGCTGTGAGCTCTGCTGCAGACAGGTTCCTCCTCTGGAGGATGCAGGGATTATGCAAAGATTCCTTCTGAGGCAGTACCTGGGAAAGGAAACACAAATCTTGAGTTCCAAACCATGGGGAAAGCAGCTTTTAGGGAAGGGGTGTGTAAGGAAGCAGCAGTGGGGAGTGAAAGGTCTGGTTTGAATGGGAGCAGCTCTGAGAGCAGCGTGGTCTCCCTGCACTGTGGAGAATAAAGGGTTGGGTGGCAGGCAGGAGACTCTTGGCTTTTTCCTGTGTTTCAGGCATGTGGAATAACAGGATGTGCTCTATTCCTGCCCTCTTCCCGTGGCAGTTCTGCTCTCACCTTGTCAGGAGCCAGCTAAGTCACGTTGCCATGGGGCTTTTTAAGCAATTTCCTGTGAACCCTGTACACTACTGAGGAGACAGAGGCTGCTTCAGACACTTCCCAGCCCTGTCCCTTTGCAGGAGTGACCCTCAGCTGGTGGGACAGTGTGAGCCTGAGGCTCTGGGAGGGCTGTGACCAGAAAACCCCAGAGGAAAACTGATGGTTTTTTCTTTAATATTTATTCCTTATTTTGTCTGGAGTCTCTGGGGCAGTTCAGCAGCATTCATATCCAGGTTGATTTAGGTGAGATCCTGCTTTTCCAGGGTGCACTTTGCAGCTGCTTTCAGACTGGCTGCACTTTTCAGCTCTGTGCTAGCCCAAGGCAATTCTGCCTGGGTGCCCTGGGCTTCTCCCCTTCTGCTGTTTAATGTTGTGAACTCGGGGAGCAGCCAACCCTTCAGCAGAGCACAGAGTGAACTGCTTGTTCCCTCTTGTCCAGGGATATCCATCACTCATGGAGTGCTGTGTGAAATAAGCAATTTGTCAGGGAATTATGGATTTTTAAAGTTCATGTTTTTCTGGCAGGCACTGCTCTGTTACCGTGTCATTGCAGCACATTTAATTCAATAACAGGAATTCTAATGATGCACCTGAAACGCAGCAAAGAATTTACCTTCAGCAAGTCCCTCCTGCTGAACAGAGCTTCTGCACTTCTGAAGGAGCTTCTAAGTGCCTCTTCCTGCTTTGTAAAGAATGCTTTTAATATTAGTTTTTATTATCTAGGAAATGAAGGCCTTGTGGCAAGACAAAGGTGTGTGCAAAGCCAGATGTGTTAACAATAGCAGGAGTGAGACAAAGCCCAACGTGCCATTTCCCATGCAGAGGGGATTGATGTCATGTGGAAAAGGTGAAGGATGAGTGGGAGAGGAAAGTGCTTTGTCTTGTGTTTAATGAGAAATGGGGCTGCATTTAATGCCCTTGATTTTTATGTCTTCTTCCGAGGGGTTGTGAGTGATGCTCGATTTCCCAGCTACCCTGCAGAGAAGGGGAGGAGGAGAACACCGTTTTAGTGTTGGGATTTTTCAGAATTCGTGGCTGGGAGTGAAATCGGTTGGGAAGTTCCACTAGAGGGAGCGTTTGAATGTGCTATCCGTGTGGGGATTGGGATCTTGGAGGGGATTTCGGGCTGAGCTGATCCCTCGGGTTTGGGGTTGGGGGAGGGAGGGGTTGGGGTCTTTTAGGTGGTGTCTGTAACTGAATCTGCACATCCCCCTTGGCTTGGGGAGCACCACGTTGAGGGTCGATGCACCAGGTTGTTCAATATTTCTCTGGGGGTATGAGGATGAGGGCAGGAATAGTGGGGTGGAGGAGATGAGACCTTCATCCCTTCAGGAGCAGCCTGGTGTGGGGGATATGTAAATGTGGGGACATCCAATCCTCGTGTATCTCTCAGCAAGCTTTTGCTCTCCTCTTGTGAGTGGCTTTTGCTCTGTGAGGATCAAAGGATTCATCCAATTTCTCATTCAAGCTGCACACCAGGGCTGATAGGCATCAGCTTTATTAGGTAATATCGGGTGGTTCAGGTTGTAAATGGCTTGCAATGCCAGCAGAGACTTGAAAGTTCCCTGGTGCAGCAAAAAGGGCTGTGCAGAACCATCAGACCTTCAGGAAATGTGTGTAACCAAGGCCATGCCCACTTGCTAAACACCCACAGATCAAGGAGATTGTGCTGAGATGGAGGGGGAAATGTGGGATTTTACACAAGTGTGTGAGAAAAGGAAGGAGAACATTTCCAATCTTGCACTTGTGCCTGGTTACAGCTGCTTTCCACCCCACAGAATCTAGGATTTAGAGGAATAAAAAAGCGACTCTGGAAATATGCCTGTGGGTGATGGGGAGTGATTTGCCCTGTGTTTTGTCTCTCCTCACCCTGGAGTCAAGGACTGTGCTGTGGATTTTCCTTTGGCTCGTGTCCTTATAGACCTGAAGCATCTTCCTGCAGTCAGTGGTTCTCCAGGAAAATTGTGTCATGGTTTTAGGGAAGTTGTACCAGGGGTTTTAAGGAAAGCAAAACAGAGCTGTTGCTTCTCAACCTTCTCTCCCCCAGGGGCTGTGGGGAGCTGCTAACACCACCTCTTTTTTTTCTTTCTTTCTTCTTTTTTTTCTCTCTCCTTGTTTCAGAAAGTTTGCACCAAGTGTGGGATAGAAACTGTTGGAGCCCAGAAACGTCCTCAGTGGTTGTGCAAGATCTGCAGTGAGCAGAGAGAGGTAAAACATAGCTGTGGGGAGATGGGGCTCAGCAGTGTCCACCTGCCCACCCCAAATCTGCCTTCCAAGGCAGAAAATGGGATTTGGGAGGCTTGGCTGGAGGCCAGGCAGGCTCAAACACACACAATGGTGACAATTCTGTTTTATGAGGGGGTGAAGGGGTAAAACCACGCCTGGAGCATGGCTTTGTGGGATTTTTCTAGCTCTGGCCATAGAGATTGTTCCCTTACATCCTTTCCCTCCTCACTCTGTGGCAAATAAACTTGGCTAAATGTTTTTTTTTTTTTAATGCAGCTTGCAAGGTGTAGAGCACAACTGCAATATTTGTCCCACTAAAAATAACTAGGATTGCAGCCTTTAAATCTGTTTTCCTCCCTGCCTGCAAAGTCCCATAACTTTGCCAGTGTGTGAGACTTCTAATGCAGGTCTCTAAATTTTTATATCCTTCATCCTTGACTTTACACAGCAAAAAAGAAAAATAGTAATGGGCTGCCTCAACTCTTGTCTGCCAGCCAGCATCCACCACCATCAGGGCTCTGTGCTGAAGTGAAGTCTGTGAATTTGTTCTGTGATTACAGATGGATTTTCACTGTTCCCATCCATTTATTTTGGGCTTTGGCTTGTGGTCCTTGAGCATCAATCCAGTCCAGCTATTTCTGACCAGTGCACCCAACTGTGTAACCTGGGTGCTCTGCTAAATCAATTTTTGAAGTGTAGTGAGAATGTTTGTGCAGATGTTGGAGATGCTTAATTTTATTTTTGTTTTAAATTAGTTGTGGAAACTTTGCATTGCTTGGGTTTTACACGGGAGGGATTTTTCTGTGTGGGAGCACCTGCAAAGTCCACGTTCAGGTAAAATGAGGGTGGGTGCTGCTGGTCTTTAAATTATCAGCAGCAGTGTGGGTAGGGCAGGAAGAGAGCATTCCAGCTCCCTGGATTTTGATAACAATTTGATACACTGAATCATCTAGATGTTTTGAATTCCAGATAGAGATCCCAAAATAGAGAGTGAGGCAGGTGCAGGTATTCTCTGTGCTCTGCGGGGAAACGCAGGGACTAAAATTTGATTTATTTCTTTTATTCTGTTGGGTTTTTTTAATTTCTCTGTACCACTGTGGGGTTTTTCCCGTTTCTTAAGAAATCATAAGTAACCTGGGCACTGCACAGAGAATATTAATGTGTCCAGCATGTGTTATGTGTGGCCAGAGTGTGAGGGTATGATAACCTTCAGCACTCAGTCTGTGAGTTCTGAGATACAGCCAAAGTGCATCCCTGATGCAAATGGATGGACCTTTCCTTCTTAGACTAAATTATAGCCTCAACTTGCCTCTCAACCCTTAGCTTCTGCTTTAGTTTGCAATTCCCTTTAAGGTGGGTTCAAGTCTGTCTCCTTTCTTATTTACGCTGCTGCCGGTGCCCTGAACAGGAGAAGGTTGGCAGGGTCACAGTGTGGGCACACAGACATCAAATCATACATCCCCTCTGCCTTTTTTGGAAGGATTTAGGAACTGAGAATTATCAGAAGCTTTGGGGATGTCAGCCCAAGGGCAAGGAAGTTCAGGCAAATCAGAATAAATGTCCAGGATCTCGGCATGGTGGGGTAGGGCATAGCCATGCACCAGCTAACAGCTTCCATCCTGCTTTCATCCCTTCATTCCCCATGTTATTATTTATCCCTGCAGGCTGGAATTAAGCCAGCATAAGTTTGGTGGCATGGGGTGCCCATCTCTCCCTTTTGCTGTGTGCTCAGCATCAGTGCTGCCCTCAGGTGTGGTTAAATAAGTTTGAGTTTGAGTTCTGGGGGAGTGGAGGTGATGGACGGGCCCTGCCTGCTGCTTCCCAGGATCCTGACTGCATCCCAGCCAGAGCAGTGTGTGCTGCAGCAAGAGCTGGGCAGTGTGAGGGTCTGTGTCTGCTGTGTTCTGTGTTCTGGCAGAGCCTGGGTGTTCCTGCTGGTAAGGAATGTCCCCAGGGACACAGCAGTCCCACAGGCCCCCCCACACCAGCAGTGCATCCTGAAATAGAGCAGACCTCACCTGCATCACTCCAGAGGCACTTGTCCCACAGGGAGCTGTGTTAAACCCTCCTTTCTTCCAGGATTCTTGTGGGTGTTTTCCTTTGCAGTGCCTTTGGAAGGCAGTGGAGTTGAGGGCGACGTGGATTGTGATTGTGTTCCTGCGAGCAAGGGAAGAAGCAAATTCAGCCACTGAATTTGGAGGGCAAGAATCTCCCTTCCTCCTTCCCTCCTCCCTGTGCCTTTCTTGGCTTTGATCTTGCTTCCCCTTTGTGCAGACAGAGTGTGCAGGGCTGATTCCCCCCGGTCCAGCCTGGCTCCCGGGGCAGCTCGGGGATGCTGATCCCTGCCTGCAGCCAGCACTGGCTGTGGGTTTGCAGTGAAATCCCCCGGGAGGGAGGTTCTGGGGCAGAGAGGGAGCAGCTCCTGCCGTGCAGAGGGCTGGCTGCAGCCGCTGTCAGAGCAGCACGGCTGGCCTGGCAGCAGTGCTGGTGGGTGAACACACAGCTGGAACCACCCCTGCTGCCAGGGCACGTGAGCTTGGTGACAGTGCCCATGCTAGATTAGCTGTGCCTGGACAAAATCGGACCTGCTGGGTTCTGTCAAATCCCTGCCCAGCCCTTTAACTCTCTGCACAGCCTTATTTTGACTGATAGCACCAGATTCTGCACAGCACCTTCCTGAATTACCCCTTTATATATATATTTTTATATGTATATCCATAATTAGCGATGCTATCATTGTAATTAAAATCCTCTTGGAAGCATTCGTGCACATTTACATTTGAATTGACACATCCAGAATTGTAGGGATAATGAAAGCAGTTTCGGTGGGGTGGAGGGAGAGAGGTTTTTTTTTTTAAAACTCCCTCGAATATGAAAGAGAGTGTCAGCTACCAGAGACCTGTTAAAAGTTTTAATTTGCCCTCTCTGCTTCGCTTTCCTTTTCATTCCTTCTCCTTCACTACGCAGCGTTTTGAAGGCTGGCTGCATTTCTCAGTTCATCACAATAAACCACGCAAAGATTTTGGAGTCGTCTCCTCCCCTTTTGCCCCCGGGGCTTCCCTTTTCACATATCCACCCCCACCACTTAGAAGACTGTAAAGCAACATAGCTTGGGGTTATTCCTGCCTGGCATGACGATTTCCTGGCAGAACAACCCCACGGATGGAGAGGAGTGTTTATTTTGGGTGACTCTGGATTGAACGGGAGCGATGTGCACCTGTTTGCAATTGAAAGAACTCATCAATAGCCTCTGCCGTATTATTTTGGGGGTGGCAGCAGAGTAGTTAGACTCAAAATAGTGTCCTCTAGAATAGAGCCAGGGGTGGGGGAAAAAAAAAAAGAGCCCTGATTGAAAGGGGGATGATGAATAGTTGAAGGCTGGCAGCCACCGCAGCTTGAGAAACGTCGGGGTCAGGGGGGCGATGGATTTTGCTATTCCGGAAACAAAGCTCCGAATGGTAATTTCACTGCCTTTTAATTTCCTCCGTCCTCGAGTGCCGAATGTGGGAGTTGACAACAGATTGCTGTAAATAATGTAATTGGAAGTCTGTGTGTTAGGGAGAAGCAGATGAATGCAAATAACGAGGCTGAAGAGCGCTCGCTCCTGCCCGCTGCCAGCGGTGTGAGCGGCGTGCCAGGGCTGGGACAAAGGGGCTCTCTGGGAATGTGCTGCAGGCTGGGAATGCCAGCAAGGTCCTCCCGTCGTGGATGCACCTGCAGGTGCCTTTTTCTTGGCTGTAGCCCGCGAAAAGCTGCTTCCCCACCTTTTGGTATTGCTGGTGCCAGCATGGGAAGGTGAAAGTGGTGGTTCTCCTCTCACCAAGCCCGGGTTGCTGTGGAGGAAAGGGCTGAAGGATGGGAACTGCTCCTGCACAGTGAAAGTGGTGGTTTTCCTCTCACCAAGCCTGGATTGCTGTGGAGGAAAGGGCTGAAGGATGGGAACTTCTTGGAGGAGGTGGTAGAGCCAAACGTGGCTTTGCAGCGAGGATCTTTTCTAAGCATCTCTGTTTAGGGGCTGTGGTTTGGTGAGGAGGACTCTGGGGAGGCTGCAAGTGTTTGTTATGATTCCCTCAGCTGTGATCCGTGTCTTTATCAGCAAGTCCTAATGTTTTCCCTGTTCAGGAGCTTGTTTTAGCACTTGTATGCTCAGGGAAGTTTGAGCAGCAACATGAGTCTCACCAGGGCCTAGTGATTCTCTGTTAGGTCCCATTTCCAGGCTGCACTTGGAAATGCTCCATAAAATCCCCATCTGCTTCTGCATGTGTCGCTCCATAGCTGCACTGATGGCTTGATGCAACTTTAATGGGAATATTATCAGGGTTATAAAAGGCATTTATCTGTCATGGCCACGGCTGTCCCTTTCCCTGGTGACATTCCAGCTCCACCCAAACTCAGACTGCCATGGGGAACAAATTTCACCTTAATGTGAACCGCTGAGTTCTCCTGCACTCATATAAGAATTAACTCCTGCTAACAGGAATTTTATTTTCAAGGCTCTGTTTCAGATGTATGAATTTAAAATCAAGGACTCTGCTGTCAGGCCACTCTGGCCATCAATCAAATGCCATCAATAGCAGTCAACAGCATCGACCTGTTTTGATCCAAGGATGCCCAAACTGCCCCATGTGCAGAGCAGGATGTGATCCTTTGGGATGGGCTGTGCTGCAGACCTGGAGGGGCAGAGGGGCTGAATCCATCCAGGGGAGAGCATCTTGCTGCAGCTATTTCAGAGCTGATTTCAAAACAATTTCGCTGCTGCCGTAATAGGGCCAAACTCTATTAGAAGCACCAATTTAAAGGGAATATGTATGCAGAGAACCAATTTTATAGTAGTATTACCACCTCAGAGCTGGGTGTGTTATGTCATTAACTCTTTCTGTAACAACTTGCTTTGGGGTAGTGAGAAACCTGGGGGTGACCAGCCTTTGTTCCAGCCATCCGTGCTGTGTCTGATTGGTTTTATGGTGTGTCTAAATTGGAGCTCGCCTGAAGATAATAGGTCTCTCCAGTGCTTCAAATTAAATTACAGATGTTGCAAGGTCTGTTCAGAGAGTGACTGTAGCAGAGGGCTGTTTCCTCCCCAGCAGTTTATCCAGGGGACGTGTGTGTGTGCACCAGATTCCCAGCGTGTGTCAGGGATGGATAATTTGCAACCCTGTCCCTGTTCCCCTGCTGTGCTCTGTGGCTGCAGCAGCTCCCAAACCCTCCAGCCTTTCCTCAGGGAGACCTGAGCTTGCCCAGCCTGCAGCTCCTGCACGGGCCACGTGTACCTGAGCTGAGCTCTGGGCAGAGATGTCTGTCCCACGCGTCACAAATCTGTTGCATTTCCCGATTCCCAGCAACCAGAGCCTGTTCCTGCAGGTTCCATGTGCTGCTTGGCACGCTGTGCCCACTGCTGTGCAGCCCCCACGTGCCAGCAGAAGGGACAGAAGGAGCTGTGTCAGCCTGTGCCTTGCCTGCCTGGGTCACTTTGGCTGTTGGCACGGTGGAGAAGGAGCTGCTGGGATGTCCTGCCTGCCAGTCCCCCTCTGCAGAAGAAGAAGAACAACTTGCAGTCTGGGGAAATTGGCTGCCCAGCTTTTTCTGCCTGGCTGTCAGACTCACCCTCCTGCTGGGTGATTACCCAGCAGGAAAACGTTGGTGTAGCTGTAGGATGCTCTCACCTCCTGGTTTGCAGATCCTGCTGCCATGCATGAGCCTCCCCCTTGCACGTGTGCTGGGCCACAGCAGTGCTCTGCTTTCCTCTGATAGGTGCTTTGTTTTAAAAAAATCACATTACCAGGTCCCCCTCTGAATTCAGATCACCTTGGCTTTCAAGACCCCCAAACACAGAGATCTGAGCTCTCTCTGTTGGTGGTTCTGGACTGGGAACCAGGCAACCATCAGTGTAATGGTGCTGCTGGTGTCCTGCTTTTTGAGAAAAAAAAATACCAGGTGTTGTCACTGCCCTCTCCTTTGATTAAGCTCTGAAGGCAAATTGCTAATGTATTGCTGCAATTAGGGATCTGCATTTGCACCCACTGCCATCATGATGAAACTGTGAGTAAAATGCTTTGGGAACTTGGAGTGGAAGCACTGATGATCTCCTTCACTCTGAGCAGAAGTGCAAGAAATAAAAAATGGTATTTTTACTATGTTAACTTATTTTTGCCCTGGCTCATTAGCTCATTATCAGGCTGCTGGAAGGCACTCAAGAATTAGGTTTGTAAGAGGCCATTTCTCCTTGTCTGAGCTGCCACCCTTCTCCTTTCCCCTGGCTTACAGCAGGCTTTATATTAAATATACTTAATAGAGTGCCTTCATCATAAGCTGCATTAAAGCTAAATTGGAGAGGAGAGGCTGTTCTTACAGCAGATATTACAGTTCAGTGCTTGAGGTCCATTTCCTGCTGCAGGTTCAGGTTATTGTTGTTCTTGTGCTGGGGTTTTCAGGCTTGTTACACGATCTGCCTTGGCCTGAATTGCTCTGTGAGATGAACACTGAGGTTGTGCTGGAGCTCCAGCACTTCTGCCATCACCTTCTGCTCCTCCTTCAGTCTGAACCTGCAGCTTCTTCACAGCTGGGAGTTTTTAGTTGTGGAAGGAGGGCGGAGATGAATCTGGGCTGACAAGGGCTGGGGAGGAGTTTGGGATTGGAGGGAGCTTGGTAGGGAGCTCGTTTTGTGCTGCTGTAAAAACCCAGCTTAAGGTGTCCTGTCTGTGTCTCTGGCAGGTCTGGAAGAGGTCTGGGGCGTGGTTCTACAAAGGGCTGCCCAAGTACATCACACCTTTGAAGAGCAGCAGCAGCAGCAAACCCCTGGAGCTGCAGCCCCAGCCCTGGCAGGACGAGGCAGCCGGGCCAGAGCCAGAGAGCGTGGGGAGCAGCTTCTCCTTCACCTGGGCCAGGGGAAAAGGTTGGTTGTCCCACCCAGGAAGCAGGTGGGAGAAGGGCCTGGCTTCTCCTGTTGCTGGAAGAATCCCAGCAATCAGGGGAAGATCTCTGTTGGAGGTGTTTTCCCTCAAGGTGAGGCATGTTGGTTTTTTGAGGATTCACTGATATTTAAGTTCACGTTGGTGGCCCAGGTTAGTCCCAGTCCTCCTGCACAGCCCATCCTTCAGTCCACCCCTGCTTTCCCCCATTTCTTGCAGCCCTCACCCCACTGTTCTTCTGGGATGAGCCATGGGACAGACACCTGCCTGCAGTCACAGCCTGCTGAGCCGTTCCTGCTGAGCTCCAGGGATTGTGCCACTGGTGGACATCACTGTGCAGCCGCAGCTGGCCCAAGGCTGGGCTCATTCCCTCCCTCCCTGGGGCTACTTGCTCCTTACTCCTGCTGCTCTGCTGGGTGGATTCCTCAAGTCACTGTAGGCTGGGTTAGAAATTTCTCTGCCAGCTCATGAGTGCTGCAGGATCAGAGCTGCCGCCAGTCTGCTTTGATTTCCTTCCTCCCTGTGTGGATTAGCAGAACTGTCTGGCCTCTCCCCTTCTGTTTTTGCTGTTAGATCCCCTCACTTGGAGTAGACCTCTCGAGTGAACCGGCTGCATACACTCTTCCACTTATCAGAAGTGCAGGGAGAAATAACCTTTTAATAAAAAAAACCTCAGGAGACTTGGGTTTACAAACCTCTTCAGGGCCCAGCTAAGAAAGCACTCCCATCCCTACTGTAACTTTTGTAATTAAAAGCAAATTAGAGCAACAGTAGATGGTTGTGTTTCCCTCCAGGAGATGCTTGGAAGGAGTTGTCTTAGCAGAGGGACTGATTGATGAGATTGTTTTTTGTTCACATGATAGAGAAAACATTAAGAGTTGAAGCTGTTGAGCTCAGACCTGGCCTGCTGCTTAGTTCAGCTTTTCAGCTGAGTTTTGGTTTTTTTTTTTTTTTTTTTTTTTTTTTTGAGAAGGCTTCCCCATAAATACAGGCAGGAGCAGCAAAGGAACGGGGGAGGACAGCAGAGTGACCTTTGGTAAAGCTTTGATGTGGGTGATGAGCTGCCTTTGTCCCTT
This sequence comes from Sitta carolinensis, assembly GCA_032173965.1. Classification (NCBI taxonomy): domain Eukaryota; kingdom Metazoa; phylum Chordata; class Aves; order Passeriformes; family Sittidae; genus Sitta; species Sitta carolinensis. The sequence goes on along the minus strand of CM063299.1, from coordinate 2,956,971 downwards.
CTCTCTGATGTTTGTCTGGCTGCTGTTTTATGGGTTGGGTAATATTAATTTATGGCTTTATTTTCCGGTGCTTTCCTTCCCTGTTGCCCTTCTCTGTGAGGCTGCCTGTCCTCTGGACAGCTTTCAGTGGGCACTGCAGGCTGTAATTCATCTCTGGAACTGGGAAGCTGGGAGCTTGTGCATCTCCCCCCTCCTTTTACCTCCTTTGGAGCTGCCACTGCTGAGACTCCTGCAGTTTGTCACCCCACAGCTCTGCCCTGTGCAGGGCAGCCTCCTTCCCCCGTGGAGATGTGCATCCCTGATATTGCCACCATGAGTCTGCAGCTGGAGCTGGGCTGAGCTCTGCAAGGCAGCCTGCTTGCCCCTGCCTGGCTGATAGCATTTGTCAGCTCACACCTTGTACAGCCTCACCCAGACACGTCCTCGCAGCTCGGAGCGAAGCCGCGGTGCTTGTTTGGCAGGATGTTCCCAGCAATGAGCTCTGGCATTTAACACGCCTGCCTCTGACAGGCTGCTCTCCGTGGGGTTTCCATTAGCTTGGCCAGCCCCTCTGCTCGTCTCTGATGTGCTGAAGGAGCCAGCTCTGAGCTCTTCAGGGATCCAAGTCAGGTGGAGCCAGCACAGTCCTGCCGCAGCCCCTGGACATCCTCCGTGCCAGGAGCTGCCGTTCAGCAGGGATGGGACAAACTTCAGCTGTCCCTTCTTCCCCCTCAAAAGCCAGGGATCAGTGTCAGAACCTGGGTCTTGGCTCCCACTGCAGGAGAGTGGAAGGCAGCAGGACCAAGGGAGGGCAGGAATGTGCCTCAAGGAAGAAAAGCCAACCCCTCCAGGCAGAAGTTTTATTTTTGCACACGCGGTGTTTCTCCTGTGCTGGCTGACACTGGGATTTGCTGCTGCCTTTAGTTTTTCTGTTATAAACAAGCAGTTGCCATGGGAACCCTGCTATTAATTAAGGCACAAATGTATTGTCAGGAGGAGAATAGCAGCAATATTTCTTGTGCTGGGCAGCAGCTCTGCTCCATGTGCTGGAATGTGGGTGGGATGCTGCGCCGGGTCAGGGGGTGGGAGCAAGAGCAGCAGGGCTTTCCTTCTTCCAGGCTCTGAGTTCTGCAGGAAAAAACGTGGAAAGCAGCTGGGTGGGAAACAGAAGTGTGATCCCTGAGCTGCTGCACTGTTTGGCAGGAGGGCTGCCTGCTGCTCTGCTCTGCTCTGCTCCTGGGGGGTTTTCCTGATCCATCGGTGTTGCCAGGCAATGGGATGTGCCAGAGGCACAGGGCTGGGCAGGGGATGCAGTGGCTTCGTCCAGGAGGCCAAATCCCTGAGGGATGGAGCAGAGAGGGATGTGCTGGGGAGTGTCAGGAGCTCTGCAGGCCACCTAGGGGGATGTCCAACTTGCCAGCTTTGCAGAGGCAAAGCTGCAACTTGTGCTGCTCCCAAAAGGGACAAGGGTTGGGTCCAGTCTCCTCTTCCTTCTTGGAGCAGCCCTGGATGTGATCAGGCACAGGAGCTGCCCTCAGTGGGAGCCTGGGCTCTGATCATCCTCATCTTCTCTCACTCTCCCACCTGCAGTGACCAGGAGCTGTTTATCTCCCTGCTCCCCGTGTTTGTCAAAACTCTGTGTGCTTCAGGGCAGCCCTGCCCAGGGGCTGTGATCATCCTGCCTGTGCTGGGGTTGTGTTCGAGCTGTGATTCTCACGTGGGTTTTTTTTTTCCTGTGTTTTTGGCAGCTGCAGCACGTGCCAAGGGCTGTGTGTGTGCCAGGCTGAGCCCTGCCCTGTGCTGGCAGCACGAGGGAGCTCGGACGGCTCTTCCCATGCCAGAAGCACTCATTTAATAACAGATCCCAGCCAAGTGCTCCTTCCCCTTGGCCTCAGCACAGCCTCCCCACGTCCTGATTTGCCTCTGGGGATGAGTGCAGCCAGCAGTTCTCCTTCACCACTCCCTGTGGCTCTCTGCTACCTCTGGTTTGGGTTTTGAGCCACGTGTGGAGGGAGCTTGGGCTCTGCCAGCAGCTGCAGGGCTCCAGGCCCTCAGTGAGTGACCCAGTCCCTGTGGAAATACTGCTTTTCTAGCAAGTTTCATCTCGGCAGATTTTATTTTATGAGCTTTTTTTTCCAGTCAGCTGGAGATAGGGATAAATCTGTTCCCTGAAAGAACAGCTGTCCAACGACTCTTATTGATATATCAGCAACTGCTGGAACACCAGATTTAATACTTCTGGGCTCTGGAAAGTGCCAGCAGAAGGTCTGGGAGCTTTGATGAAGGATTACCTGAAAGGGAGACTTTGGTGCAGTGAGTAAAATACACTCTTATTGGCAGCAGAGGAAATGAGAGCAGACAGGGCTGGTCCTGTGGTGCAAGTGCCTTCAAGTCATTAATATTTTCTTCCTCTTGTGCTGGTTCTCTCTGAGCTGCTGAATGGCAGGAGGACAGGCAGCTAAAGTCACCTCCACTGATTCACTGGGGCCTTCTCCAAATAACTCCTGGCTCCCAGCATTTTCAGAGGATTCATGGAGGAAGGAACTGTTCTAAAGCAATGGAGTTTATGAATCCAGGAGAGGAAAAAAAAAATTATGACTGAGTGGAACAGGACTTCATTTTCTGAGAGAATTGAGCAATAAGATGGTCAGAATGAGTCTTACAGCTGAGATTTGGATTGCATAGAAGAAAACCCCACTCTGGTATGTATGGATTGTTTTTAACAGAGTTTATATAAACCTCCCCACCTCTCCCAGGGAGTTCTGGGGTAGTAATGAAAACATTTTTTAGACAAACCTTCGCTTTGAGGACTCTTAGCCAGCATTGCATCCCCCCAGATTGTAAAGGGGCTTTTTTCCTTCCCACAGCCCCTTTCCCTGCAGAGAAAGGCTGTTCAGGGTGTGTGTGAGGAGCTGCCTGCCAGGGCAACTGCACTAAAGCTTTGCAATAACACTGGCAGTGAGCTTTAATATCCTCTGAGATGTTAGCATTACTTTAGGTATTCACTTCTCTTTTTTTTAAATGAAATATTTTGTGTAGTACAGATCGCTGCCTTGAATACAGCAGTGCCTGCAGAGGTGCTTGGCAGGAATATTTGACAGCTCCTGCTCTGTGCAAGGGGAAGGATTCCCATCCTCCTGCCCTGGGGAATGCTGAGGGGTTTGGGCTGACACAGAGAGGTGAAGTGACAGCTGTGTTGCCCCGTGGCTGTCACCTTGTACCACTGCACCCACATCCCTCTCTGAGGTTGGGCTCTGTGAGTAACATGGCGTGGGGGCAGCGTGGTTTGTTCAGGTACAGAGAAAATCACTCCTCACAGGAATGTGAGCTCCTAGAGACGTCCTGGTGGAGCTAAATACAATCGTTGGGGCTTCCTTTTCCTGCAGGAGAGGCTGTAGGTTGTAGTGTTGCCTGCTTTACATCCCTCCTGGCTGATTTTGGACTTTTCACCAGGAGTTGTGACCTGCTGTTTGAAGTGGCTGCTGAGCTGCCAGGAGAGCTGGTATCTGCCTGGTCACATGGAGAAGTGCTGGAGGTGCAATCCCTCAAACAAAAGAATTTTTTTCCCATTACCTTCCTCCTCAGCCCTACCATTTCTGTTTGGAGATTAAGCCATCACAAAAAGCCAGGAATTGGGAAAAACACCACTCCTATTTTACCCAGAGCAGCTGGCAGTCGAGTTATCTTTTACACCAGTATAAGCAGGAGAGGTGTTTGCATAATTGCATGGAAAAGTGGAAAGAACCTGCCAGTTTGGGAAGCTGTCTGGCAAAAGGAGGCTCCTTCAGCTCTTTTGGAAAATATGGGGAGTGGAAAGCAGCAGGAAGAGAGCCAGGATTCAGGGGGAAGAAAAACACAGAGAAAAAAAAGCAGTTTGAAACAGGAGAACAGTCTCCTTGAGGAAAAGGAGTGACCCTTGCCTTTGGAGCTTTGGGGATGTAGGAGTAACACAGTTAGCTGATGGGGATGATTTGATGTGCCCAGGGTTTATCTGGTGTTTTCCTCTTACATCCTGCCACACTTGAAATGCAGCTTGGAGGGGAAACAACCCCTGTGCCAATGTTATCCAGGGCTGGAGCAGGTGCAGCCAGGAGCCCTGCAGCTGAGCAGGAACCAGCCCTGTGCCATCCCTCCGAGGGTCCCTTTGGATGGGAGGCAGCAAATACCAGGGGGAGGGGGCGTGCTGGGGTGGGTCAGAGCAGCAAAAAGTGGCCCAGGAGCACTGTGGTGGTCCCAGACAGCTTTAGGAGAGAAGCCCTGGTGATGTCTGCACCTGCTGCAGGTGCTGGCACCACTGGAGTGTGTGCAGTAGAGTTATAAATCATCTGCAGAAAGTAAAACCACATCATGTTGGCGAGGAAGAGGGAACAGCTGTGGGGGAGCTGCAGGTAGGGTCTCCTTTGGAGAGGGAGAACGTGAGTGGCGAGTCAGCGTTTGTTCCTGTTTTATTTGGCTCCATCTGGCACCTCTTTGGGAAGTGTTATGAACAGTGTGAATAACTGTCTCTCTCCTCTCTTCCCCCTGATCTCTCCTGCAGTGGTTTCCAGTGACAGTGAGAGTGACTCGGAGCTCAGCTCCTGCAGCCTGGATGACAGCCCCGTCCCCGTGGGATCAAAAGGCTCTCAAGGGAGGAAGCTCCAAGCAGGATTGGGTAAGGAGCTGCAGTTCCTGGTGGCTGGAGGGTGGGAAGTGCTGGAATGTTTGGCTCCTGGCTCAGCTGCTCAGCTCCCCTCCTGGCTGTGGCTGTGCCAGGTGAGGGTCTGAGCCTTTCCTACTGGGATTTCTCCTGGCTTTTTCCATGGCCTGCAGCATTCCAGGCTCTGCCCTTGCAGCTCCTCACTCCTGGCTCTACAGCACAGGAATCCCTGGTGTTTTCTGGGAGCAGAGCACAAGAACTGGGGCTGACCCTGCTCCTGAGTGCTCCTGCCTGGAGCTGGGGGGTTGCTGCTCCTTTAGGATCCAGCTCAGTGTCCACACCCCCTTCCTGCTCCCTCAGCAGCGTCTCTGTCCTGTCCCTGCAGCACCCACCAGGGGACCCAGCCAGGCCATGAGCAGAGCGCTGGGCACCCCCCGGTCCCCCCGGCTGTCGGGGAGCCACAGCAGCCTGGGCAGTGAGCAGGGGACCGAGCTCAGCCCCACGGACAGTGGCCAGAGTGACCAGCCCTGGGACAGGCGCCACAGCGACGCTGACACCCCTGGTAAGCTGGACCCCTCTCGGGGCACACCCCTGGGGTTTGGGGCTGAATTCCCTGGAAGCACAGCTTTCCCAGAGGCACACAAAGCTGTGGCCCCGGGATCACTTTTCCCTGCTGCTTTTTTTTGTACTGGCAGATGCTGCCACCGTGTCACACCTTCTTCCCTGAATTCGAAACCTTTTCTGCAACGTGAGTAATAGTCTGGGGTGGGAGCTGCCTGCACCCACGGCCAGGAGCTCTCACAGAGCCTGGGGCTGTGCCCCTGCAGAGTTCTGGAGCTCCTCTCTGTCCTGCAGGCCCAGCAGAGAAGATTGAGCTTCTCCTGAAGCAAAGCAGTCCAGCAGCTTTATGAGACCCAATACCATTTTTCCTGAAGTAAGGTGGCTCTTAAAGTCAAGCATGGCTCTTCCCAGAACTCTGCAGTGCTGAAGAAAGACACTTTTTCCCCCTCAAAAACCTCAGAACAATTAAGTGACTGGGAAAGCAGAGGCTGCTATCACACCTGAAGCAGCTGAAAGAGATGCAAATGTGTTCTCTCTGCAGTTCCCACTAATTTAGTCACTAACCCCTCAAGTTATCATCCAGCACTGCTCCCTCCCGAGCATTCCTGCCCTCTGAACTGCCTCTCCTGTCGTTCCTGAGCCTGCTTGGTGCTGGGCATGTCGAGGCATAAATTGGATTAGAGAGAGCAGGTTCATCCTTCAGTGCAGCACGGAGTCGTGGTCCCGCTCCCTGCGCTTCCTGCTAGAAACAGGCACCACAAAATTGTTTCTCTGCTCTTCCCTCCCTTCCCTTCCCTTTCAGGGACTTGCAGTTTTCTTTTAGTTTCTCACCAGGCAAACCAAACCAGTGATTCTTCTGCTCTGTCCTTCCTCCCCCCTGGATTAGAGTCTGCCCTGGACTGGGTGGTTTATTTTAAGCTCCTGTTGTGTGTGGAATTAGAGAGGGTGGATTCCTGTTGTGGGTTGGCTCTGCTGTGGAGAAGAGCTGCAGGTTGTCCTGTGGGATTGGAATGGGTGTTGGTGGAGGTGGCCCTTTGGGTGCTGCCTCTGGTGGATGGATGGATCCACTCTTGGACAGTGTGTTTGTACTCAGCATTTTGTAGCTTCTCTGCCTGCTGTTTGAGCCAACTGCTGCCTGGCCATGACAGTGCAAACACTGTTTCAGAGGCAAAAAAAAGGAAAAAACACCTTTTTTCCTGCTAAAAACTCCATATGCAAAGCTTGGCACAAGGGGTCAAATCTTTCCAGTGGGATCTCCCCGTGTGGATGGGGGAGACCTAAAATGACAGGCAGCATGGGCAGGTATTTTTAAAAGGAAAACTGTAGCAATCTCCTGAGCCCAGTTAAAGCTGGCCCTGAGATGTAGAGAAGATCCTGCTAAGAAAAAGGTTAAGCCAGGTTGGCTGCTAGGGAGTTTCTGTAAAGATCTTTATTATGTCTGGGGTCATTTTTTTTCTCAGTGTTCCCGCAGAAGGGGCTGCTTAGTTCAGACAAGAGCTCTGGTACAGGGGGCTCCGTGGCCTCCCAAATCCAGGGGAGGGAGGCAGGAAATCAGCAGGGAGTACTTCAGCACTTTGGGTGCCTCTCTTTGCCAACAAACAGAGGCTGCTCTTGCTGTTGATATATTTAAAGAGTGATGGAGGTGAGGGGTGCTGGATGTCAGGGCTGGCAAAACTCTTCCCCTGCCCGTGGCACAGCCCCCGAGCTCTGCCCTGCCCCAAAGCAGAGCAAGGGGCCAAGATCCTCCCTCATTTAAATTGCTGATCCTCAGCTGCAGAATGGGGCTGTTAAAAGATGACTTTCTGTGGTTCCTCTGAAAGGCTCTGCACTTTTAGAACACCGTGTCAGGAGCAATTTTTGCTTCATATTATCACCTCAGGTGTTGTTCCACTGGTGACTTTCTTTGCGCTTCCTTTTCTCACCTCTGCTCCAACTCCTCTCTCAGGTGTGACTTTGCAGAGCACTTCAGCATCCTGAAATCCCAGGCCACCTCCAGAGCAGGGAACTGGGGAGTGGTGCAGCAAAAGCCCTGAGCTCTGCCAGCCTGAAGGCCAAGGCAGCAGCAGGGTGGTGGCCAGGGGGAAGCAAGGAGCCATTAAGGAGAGGTTGGAGGTTTCCAGTGCGCTGCTCCAGCTCCGGCTGGGGTTTGCTGAGGCAGATAATGAAGCCTGGAGTTTGTCATAAAATGACTCATTGTCAGAGCTGCGTTGGGATTTAGGCAACCTCAGCCCATGAGCCAAAGTTTCAGAAGAGTGGTGAGTTGCAAGGCTGCCAATTTTTAAATTTTTAATTTTTTTTTTTAACCACCTGCTCTCAAAGCCTTTCAAAAGCACTGTTTTCTGAGGGGCTGGTGTTTCTTCTGCTTCTGAAGCTCCAGTTCCTGGAGGTGCCTGCTCTGATGTGGTAGCTTTCAAGAGGAAGGTCACACAATCATTTTCCTGACAAATGTTTTATCCTAAAGAAAATTAAATTTGCACATATGGAAGAAGCACAATCTTCCTTTTCCCTCTTACTTGCTCCCAGCTAGGACAGGTGACTCACCTTGTTCTGGCTGCACAGCTGATGCTGAGAGATGCCTAAAGAAAGAGAAAAATCCTCACTTGTGTTGATTATGACATTTTTATTAAGGAAGGGGAATATTAAACAGAAGGAAACAAAGAAATAATCAATATCTTACAGTGGTTTTCATTAGCCCAGGGAGAGCTTTTAATGGAGATAACAAATCTGAGCTTGGGGCTGCTGCAGGGGGTAAATTAAGGAAAAATCATCTCCCCTCAGACCAGCAGCAAGTTCTGCATTGGTGGGTGCCAGCTGAGGGGTTCTCAGCACCTTCTGAGGGCCTGGTCCCAGAAATGGGTGAATCCTCCTGGCTGCTCCATGAGCAGCTCTGGTGGGAATGGTGAGGGAGCCTGGCATGGGCTGTGGGGCTGCAGAAAGCTCTGGCTCCTGCTGGAAGCAGGTTTGAGAGGCAGCCACAAAAGAAGCTGATGGAGTGCAAATCACAGCCTCCCCATCCCTGCCTGCTTGCCAATGTGTTGTCTAAATCATTAATACTTAAAGAGTGCTGCAGCAGCTGGCACTTAAACAGAGCCTCATTAAACGGGGCTGGGGCTGGGCCGAGGATGGCACTGCTGGTGAGGGGTGAGAAATGTTCTGCTTTGCAATCTCAGGGTGAGACCTGCTGGAGAGATCCCCAGGTGCCATCAGGTGCAGCCTGAGCCTTCTCCTGCTTCTCCTGGGTACCTGTTGCTGTTTCAGATAACACACGACACAGACTCTGTGATCAGAAGGCTAAAAATGACTCCTTTATTAGGGATGTTTCTCCCTTATATACAATTTTACACAGACCAATGTGATTGGTGAAACAAAGGCAAACCTCTTCACATTGGTCAAAGCAGAGGGACATCAAAAGAAATCCCTCCTGTCAGAAGGAATGAATAACATAGATATTATTACAAAACATTCCACCATGTTTATCACTCTTTCCTGGGAAAGAACATCAGAAAACCAAAACATCAGGCCTGAAACCAGACTACAGGTTCCTGCTTTTAGCTGCTTTGTGCTGGGAGAGGCTGAGCAGAGCTGAGGGAGGTGGACAGGGAATGCTGCTTCCAGCTCTTAATTTGGGGAGATTTGTGCCCTGTCTTTCAGGAATTGACTGGATTTAGAAATGAGGTGCTGTCTCTCCATGGGCTCAGTGCCTCCCTGGCTGGGGTAGTCATCCACTTTTGCTCATAAATATTCAAGCTGTTAATACATGAGCCAGGCAGAGCCATTCAGCATTATTTTCATGGCAGGAAATTCTCTGGGCATCTTTGAAATTAAAGCATTCACTTCTATTTTCCCTTCCATTCTGCTTCTCAGATATCTGCTTTGCTCCCTCAGGGACGATGAGGAGGTAACATTTTGCTTCACTGGGTCTGACTACTCCATTCCATGTAGAAAGGAAAAAAAATTGTCCTGACAGTAATTAGGCTCCAAATGGGGCAGTAATTTCTTTAATGACTCGTTTCATGGCAGTCTCTGGGGAGTTGACTTTGGTTTTCCTGTGCTTGGTGAGAAAGTTGCTGAAATGTTTTCAGACTTGACCCTTGTTAGTATGAGCCAGTGTGGATTTCCAGGGCTGAGGAGGTGGGAAATCCCTGCTCTTCCTCCCTCTGCCTGCGTTTGGGGCACAGTTTGGGAAGGACAGAGGGATCAGATATGAAGCAAAGACCCTCACCCACACCCAGCCTCTCCCATCCAAGCCTCTGCTTCCTTCACTGGCTGCCTCATCCCATTTTGGGCACTGCTCTTTATCCCATTTTGCTCAGAGCTTGCTGGGATTGAGTTTTCCTGCTGCCAAGGAGGATAAGTTGTCTGTCTTCCCCAAAGTGAAAAAATTGAATTGTGCCTTCATGGCTGAGGAGCTCTGAGCTGTCTCTGCCTCCTCATATCCACAGAGCACTGAGTGGTCCTGCTGTACTTATAAATAAAACATAACTTTTGGTAGTGGCAGTGAAATCAGGAAATTATTCAAGGTTTGCATTCCAGATACAATGCATTTGTAAATATGAACCTCAGGAGACGCCTGTGCCCCCCTTCCATGTTTGAGGGAATTAAAATATTTTCATCCTCGAGTGGTAGAAGCAAAACATTTTCAGCTCTTTCAAGCCAGCCTTGAAGTTAAGTGAATAAAGGCTCGAGTAACTAAAAAATAAATTACTTTCACTACTCCTGTAATTCTTTATGGAGTTTTAAATTGAAGGCTTCTTCCTTCAAAATAGAGGGATGACAAAGATTCATTCTCTCGGCTCTTTCACTCCATATATCAGGAAACAAGTCTGCTGCTGAGGATGAAACTCCTATTTTTGTGCCTGCTTTGCCATTGCAGAGGTCTGTGCTTTGGTCTTCGATCAAACAGCCTGTCTGGCCTCCTGTCCCCACCTCCTCAGACTTTTTTCTCTGCCCTCTGCAATGCATTTACTCCTCACTCCCAACTTTCCATTCAGCATTTTGCACAAAGCACCAAGGGCAAGAGTTGGTGCAAACAACTCTTTGCAAACAAAGCAGGAAGGAAGGAGCAGGGGAAGCCAGTGAGATAGCAGTGAAAAGCCAGGGTTTTGGAGTCTTTGTAAACACACAGAGAGGTTTTATGGCTCGGGAGGTTATCTTTAAACAGGGATGTCAGGCAGCAGCTGGTGGGAGGAATTTGCCTCAGACTCCTTGTGCCTCCCATGGAAGGCTGCGATTCCCCTGTCCTTTCTCCCAGAGGAGGAGCAGTGTGTCCCAGCAGGGTTTGGCCAGGAGGGCTGAAGGGATCAGCTGAGGCTTGCTCAGTCAGCAGGAGACCAAAGCTGGGGCAGAGCAGGGTTGTCCTGTGCCCATCCCAAGGGCCATGTCCTGCTGGGGCTGCTCCCCATGGCCCGGGCCCTGGAGAGCAGGAGGGGCTCAAGGCACATCTGCTCTGTCACCCCTCAGAGCTGAGGTTTGCCTCTCTGTCTCACCTGGCACTGAAGGACCACATCTAGCAGCACAACTCCTCGTTCCTCCTTCTTTCCACATTTCCTCCCCTGTCTTTTGTTCCTTTAATCAAGTCTAATGGGCCCTGACTGCTGGACTAATGATGCAGAGATGTTCTCTTTATTATTTTTAGGAAGCTCTTAAAACAGCACTGAGCACGCAAAAACAACGTAAAATAACTTTGTGGACTCTCCCCTTCCCTGCTTTCCAAACAAAACTTTTGTCCTCTCTTTCTTTTGAAGGCAAACGACGAGTCCACACCAGAACACGACTCTGATGGAGCTGAAGATGGAGCTGCTTTGTCCTGGATCCAGCACTGCCATTCCTCAGGTTTCACTCCAGACAGGAACTCTGCCAGTGGTGACTTTGTGCTGCCAGCTCTCCCACAGCACGGTGACACCTGGGACAGCACCTGCCCGGCCCCTGTGACCCCAGCAGGGAGGCTGGGGCTGGGATTTGCAGGTGGCTCCCATGGGGAAGGCGTTCCTTGTGTTTCCTGTTGTTTGTTCTGCCTGGAGTGAGTTTGGTGGGGGCGTCAGTGAAGTTGTTCTCCCTCTCTGCTCAGGGTAAAGAAACCCTCCGAGGAGTTTTGCTGTGATTTTTTTACTCCTCTTGGCTGTGCACTGGCTGCTGTGAGGGTGTGAGCTCAGGGGAGATGTGTTTGCTGCAGCTCCTGGGGGGAGCACACCCCACCCCCCAGCCCTGGGGGGATACTGTGAGTGGCTGCCTGTGAGTACCCAAATTGGTTAAAAGCTTTCAAATTACTTGGTCTTGTAAAACTCTGCAGATTCTCCTCCCACGTGCACACCTGACATGAGCAAGGGCCTCTCTTTTGCATTTTTCCTGGAAGTCTTGAGCATCTGGCTGACTCTGGTGGTGTCATCATGAGTCAGGCTGTTGAAAACTGTGTGCCCCGGTCCTGCTTATCCTCCAGGACAGACAATTCCCTCTAAGGCCTGACAGATGAGAAAAATCAAATTACCTCACATCTCTAGAGCAATTAGATCTTTGAAGACCTGAACAAAACCCACACTGGGCTGGTAGGAGTCTGTGGATTTTATTAAATGCTTTGGAGCTGACCTGTCTATTATGAGGAAACAAAGGATTCCAAAAAGTTCCCTCTGAAATCACGGAGTTAAAGGCAATTTGTGCCCATTAATGTCAGCCTTTCCCCTCGGTTATTACTCTTTTGTTCTGTTTTCCTTTGCACTGGGCACTTTGTGTGCATGTAGTGTGTGTTCTTACAAATGGCTGCAGTATGAAGATAAATGAGATTGGGTGCTGGAGCACTCCGGCAGAAGATCGGAAATCAATCCCTGACTTGCTTTTTAAATGAACATGGCCCAACTGAGGACCATTCCCTCACTGCTCTCCCAGTTAATGTGCTCTGGCAAGTTGCTGCTGAAATGCTTCCATCCCTTCCTCTGTGATCTGTCCCTGCCCTTTTACAAATGAAAACAAAACCTTTGGGCCCCGTGGGCGCCCTGAGATGGCAGAAAAAGAAATTGCTGAATGTGGGGCCCACACCATCAATGCTGGAGAGAGCAAGGGATGAGGATGTTCTCCACTGAGGGATATTTTATGGCATGGTCTGTGGTGTTAACCTGGCCATTAAGCTGCATCTCTGGAACGGGTAATGCCAAATCTATCAGCTGTATCTGAAAATGTAACTCCAGCTGTCATCTTCTGCTGAAATGCTGGTATGGTTTCAGAGCTGTTTCTTCTGAGAGCTGTAGGGTCTTCAATTTCCAAAGTGTTTAGCCACCAAAAAGAGTTCTGTTTTGCCCTGAAGCTTTTGACAGCCCAAGTGAGGCTTGTCTTGCTCATTACTGCAGTGCCTCAGACAGCCTGGCCTGCCAGCCAAAGTTAATTCTACAGCAGAAGGAGAAGGAAAAAGACTTTTAGGAATTGACTCTATTTTCTTTAAACCTGTTACTTTCTCATCACCAGCTCTACACTGAGTTGGAAAGAGCTTTTAAAATCAGGAGTGTCATTTCTAAGTCTCCTTGTGTCCCCTGTGCTTCACTCCTGAGCAGTGCTGGCAGCTCAGTCTTGTCCCCATTCCCACTCTCATTTCCCACTCCTCTGCCCTGCACAGGAGCCTGGGAATCCTTGCTGTGCCACTGTGAGGCATGAGCTTGATTTTAACTGAAGCCAGCTTTTATAAAACACTTTCAGAGTTAAATCTGACATTGCTCTGGTGCCAGTAAGACTGGCATTTTTTTTTTCTTACCTCTATATTTTAATTCCACCTGAGTTCAAACCAGAATTGTTCAATCAGCTGGGAAAAGACTCCTCTTGGATTGAGGGAAGCATCTGATCCTGGACAATGTGATCCAGGCACAACTGAATGTGATAGAGGAACGTCTGCAGCTCTGTGCACTGTTTTATTTTGAAGACCACTTTTCCCTTTGTGGTGATTCTCTTGGTTGTGTTTTACAGCTTTTGTTGGGATATTATCCTAAACCTGTACCTGTCTTTTGAGCTGGCTCAGTGTGGGCAAGAAGGGCTCAGTGAATGTGCTCAGTCTGCTCTGGTCATTTGTGCTTATTCTTGTTCTCATCTCTGTCCCTCACAACTTTTATGTGGTGTTTTACTACTGGAAACAATAAAGCTTTTGCTCAGTAACTTCTTGCCATTTGTGAAAACAGTAAAAAAGGGTTTTTTTGTGGATACTCTCCAAATCTTCCAGCAAGGCAGGACAATAACCCGGCCAGTGGAATTGTGATTCATGTGGCTGGAGTTTAATTGAATCCTGCACTTGAAAGTCACCTTTTGTCTTGTCCCCTCCTCTGTGCCTCGTGCTGGCAGGGGCACAGATTTGCTCCTCAGCCCCTCCATGAAGGTTTTCCACACTGCAGCCACGACTCACAAAGCAGCACCAATTGTCCTTTTGTCAAGCACTGTCTCCACAGCCTCCCGAGGCTCTCTGACAATCAGGCTCCATTAAACTTGGCCCACAGAGAAGTGTCTCTGTGTCTCCTCATTGTTTGCCGAGCACACACAGCCCTGGCTGCTCCTGTTCCCTCAGCACTCAGCCTCAAGGTTTCAAATAGCTTTTTAATCTGTTTTTGCTTTCCCCCCGTTCTAAAAGCGCCTGGGTAATTGCTGTTGGGATTGTTCTGCTGGGGAGCTGCCATCAGGCCAAGGATGGAGTGTGTCAAGGACTGAGCAGCTCTTGTGTTGCTGCTTCCCCTCTCTGCTTGCCATGACAACAGCCACCAGATGGGAGAGTCGGCTGTGGGATCTCTCCGAGGCACAAACGCTGCCCCTGCCTTGCCGAGCTGCCCCGTTTGGTTTTTACAGCTCTATTTTGGGAGGGCAGGGCAGCGCTTCCCCTGCAAGAGCGTGGCCAAAGCAAATGAGCCACCAGCTGCTGTTTGGGCAGTGTGATTCTGGCCCTTGCTGAGCCTGGAGAGTCAGCAGGAGTGCCTGGACAGTGACACAAACTGCCAAACAACCTCTGGAGTTCATTTGTGAAATTACACTTGGCAGCAGTTCCTCCCTCCCCTCCCCGAAGTTGTTTCTTCCAAGGGGAGAAGGCTGGCACTTCTCACCAGCTCACCTCTCCCCTTTCTTCCTCCATCTCTTTGTTCCTCTCCCCCTTGCAGGCTGCTCTCCCACCCTGTTCTGCTCGTGGGTGTGATGGACAGAGAGCTCAGGGAAGTTTTTTGGGAGAGCTGATGCTGCACTCACATAATGAGACTTTCAGCAGGTGTGGGATGGCAGGAGCTGGGTCAGCACCTCGTGGGAATCTTTCGTCCTGAGCTGCTCATTCCGAGTGTCCCCTGAGCATTTCCTCTGCGAGCAGCACGTTCAGGCAGTGCTGGCATTGCCCAGGATGAGGATCTTGCCTTTACTCCGTGGCAGAACAGACACGATGCCCGATGTCACCTCCTCCCACTAATCACCAAGCTGGTGATTTGCTGCTGATCAGAACCTTATCAGGAGAGGGGTGCTGGCAGAGACACCTCCCTGTCCAGTGTCCCTGATTTCTGATTCCAGAGCTGACCAATTAACCACAGGACCGTGGCTGCTTTTGGTTATTTGCAATTGTACAAACTTCTGTTCCAGCTGTGCTGTCCCATCCCATGGGAGCATCCCCTTATGTGTGGGAGCTGCCCTGGTCTCTGGTTTTGGGACTGGATTTGGGAGCTGTGTAGGGCAATCACACCTCTGAGACTGGTCCTAACAACCCTGCCCAGCTGCTGGGTATTTCATAGACTCACCCTCAGAAGAATGCCCAGACTGATTCATTCCCAGCCCCTGGGACAGCAGCTGGATCACCCAGAGCAGCTGAGCCCTGCTTTATTGATTTCTCAGCTGGTGAAGCCAAGCCCAAGAGACCAAGAAAATCTCAGTGAACAGCTGAGCCCCACTGTGGGAGGGCAGGGGCAGGAGGAGCAGCCACTGAGCTGCTGATGGGACAGACCTTCATCTTCAAATACCACCCGTACAAAATTAGACCCTTCCAAGCAATCACACCGTGGCCGTTCAAATGGTGCCTTGGAGGAAAGAAAAATAAACTGAGAAATGCAAATTAGGGATGTAAATCTTCCAGGCTATGTCTGGGAGGTACCTGTTTAATTAGCATCATTGAGCAGCCTTGATGTGGTAAGTGCTAAGGAGGAAACTTGCCAAATTTCCCCGGGTTTGATAGCAGGTGACTTGTGTTCTGTTTGAATTTCCACCTTGTGATTGTTTTTCTGTGCTTGCCAGAGTTGCTGCAGCTGCCTGTAATGAGGAATTGGCTCCTTCGTCCTGGACATCTTGGCATTGAATTTATTCATGTGATAAATAAGAATACCCCTGCGAGGGCGTGGGTTAGGGAATTTCTGAGCCTTTGTTTCTCCCTCACCCCTGCCTGTCCCAGCTCTCTGGTGCTAATTGCTACCACATGAATATTTCCAGCACTGATAATTGCGAGTTGTTGGATGCTTGGCGTGGGAATTGCAGGTGAGATTTCCCCGAGGTGCTGCCCGATCCCCTCGGCAGGCTCTGGGTCGTGCTGTTTCACAGATCACTGCTCCTGACCTGTCATCGTGGGAGATGCTTGGATTAGGATGATGGAGTGCTTGGAGAGCATAAACAATAATGATGCTACACCCAAACAATGCCTTTCACTTCCCTCCTTTCTTTTTCTGTCGATTCCCCATTCAAGCTTAATAAGATCAGTGCAGATAATTTCGGTATTTGTGCAAAACATCATTTTCCCTCCTGTGCTTTGCCAGCTGCACTGCGGTCGGGAAGGCGAATTCACACTTTTTTTCTGCATGGTTATGAATGGGTGCATCTGTTCCTCGAAGATATGGAGAGGAGGGTGAAAGGGCTGCAAAGGGAGAGAAGAAATCAGATGCAGCCTGGTACATTACCTCTGTGGAGAGGGAAGCGTGCAGGAGTCAGATTTTTGTAGCACAGGCTCAGTCCTGTTGTATTTTGGAGACATCAGCATGTGGGAGAGGCAGAAAAGGGGTTTGGCTTAATGGGGCAGCACAGCCACCCCACAGTGGGGCAGGAGTGCCCCAGGGAGCTCAGCCCCATCGTGAGCCAGGTCTGGGCCTGGGGCTGCTCTGGAAATCACACCTGCCTTGCTCCCCCGGCTCTCTCCCGACCTGTGCCAGGGCCCACAGCCCTGATTTTCCACCTCCACATCCCCCAGGAGCTGCCAGCCCTTGCTGAGGTCCAGCCTGGGCAGATGCAGGGCCAGGGGCTCTGTCCAGCAGCAGAACTCACAGCTGGGCTCCCTTTCCTCCCTCTTTCCCGAGACAGCCCTGCTGGGGAGGCGAGGAGAGGCAGAGAAAAGGGCTGAGTTCTCTCCTGTTATCTGGTGAGTCCACCTGTGAGCCACCCCGGCTGATCAAACACTCCAGCAGCCTCCACCCATCGATATTTTCAGTGCCTGCCCGAGCCCAGAGCCTGGCAGTGATGCTCCAGCACGTCCCCTCCTGCTGCTGCCATCGTTTTGGGCTCTTGCCTCATTGCCTGCTGACACGGAGCCAGCAGGCATTAGCAGGTGGCTTTGGCACCTAACGGCACCATCAGCTGCAAACGTGTTCTTCCTCCCAGAGCAGGAGTTTTTCAGCCAAAAAATCTGATTATGTCCCTCCTATCCAGGTGAGAGTCCCCCAGAATCCTCTGCTGGGTCCGGTTCTGTTTCTCACGTGCTTTATGAGTCCAGAAGTTTCCAGATAGAAACACAATGCACTCCCCTTAAAATAAGGATAAAAGTTTCCCAAAGGGTCTTGACATGGCTTTTAGAGTGTAAACGTGCCCATTCAACAGCCCGAGTGACTGCAGCAGAGATGTGCTAAATGCCAGGCTTTGAAGCTGTGCAGGGAGAGGAAAAAGGGGATGGGTGAGGGCCAGGCTGCCTTCCTCACCTTCACTTTCCTCAGAACACAGCTGGGCTCTGAATCCAATCCCCCAGGCTTGGATTCACCCAAGTGAGCAGCTTCTTAATGCTCCTTTTCTTTCCAGTTCCTTCAGGAGAGGAAGCAGTGGGTGTGGGTTGGTTTGGGTGAGCAGCCCCTGAAGACACCATCTGAGCTTTTATTGAGGTGGCAGCATCGTTGTGGACACCAGGAAAGGGGAGAGAGGGCTGCTCTCATCCCAGGAAAAGCTCCCCAGTGAGCTCCCTGCAGGATTTGCTGCTCTCGTTGCCGCTGATGGGTTCAGGTGGGTTTAATCCCAAGGGCACTTTGGGGTTTTTAGCTCTTTGCATTTTGCAGGCCAGCACTCAGGGATAAATCCCTGTAATTTGCAGAGTTTTCAGTGGCAGGGAGGCTTGTGGGTACCCCCGAGCCTGTATGGAAATGGTTTGGACACCCCTGGGCTGGTCCTGCTGTCTGTTTTCATGGCAACCTTTGGAAGGAGACAGCAGCAATTTTGGGGGGCTGGAGATGCCTGAGAGTGAGTGTGCAGCTCCTGGTCCCTCCCAAATCATGATTCCCGGGGTTGTGAGGGGATTTGGTGACTCCCTGAGCAGCTCAGGGACACGCAGCCAGGCAGCTGCCACCTCTCACCCTGTCATTTTGTGGGTGGGCTGCAGGACTTTGTGCTCAGATATTACTGCACACCTTTAATGCTGGAGCCCAGGAGGGGAAGCTGCTGATTTCTTACAGCCCTATAAACCTGATTTGGCCTCCAAATCATTGTGATGCTGCTTTGAAGAATCGAGTAATTGAATCTCCCTCCCCTTTCCTATAAAATCAAGTAATTGAATCAAGGAGCACATGATTTGAAAAGACAGAGAAAGGAGTTCATTTTGGGTTCCCTTTATTGGCCTCTCAAACTCTGAGTTTTGCAGCCTGCTGGGAGTGTTTTATCGACCCCTTTTCACAGCTGTGAGTAGGATGGGCTGAGCTGCCCGTTATCCTGGAACCTGGGAGGCAGCAAATCTGTGGGAACTGGGAAAGGGACAGCCCGGGTGACCCCAGTGCTGAAGCTGGGGTGCTCTCCCGACCCAGCAAGGAGTAAAATGAGGTGCAACCTGTGCGAGGAACACCTTGAGGAGGGAAAACGCTGCTATTTGTCGGCACCTGAGTGGTTTGGGATTGTCCCCGAGAGCAAGAACATCCCCGTGAGGTGGAGCTGCCAATGGCCCGTGAGTGGTCAGCCGGGAAGCTGCCGGGCATGCAGCTTCATCGGGATGCAAATGGATGTAAATTCATGTAAACATATGTCTCCGTGCAGGTAGCAGCTCGTGCCCAAATTATGCAAATGTTCTAATCCAATAACGCTAATGTCATGATTATCCAGCAGCACGGGGTTCATTAATATGGTTCCCTGGCTCTTACACCCATCACTGCCAACACGATTAGGCTGAGGCTGAGGCTTCCAGCACCCCTGGCAGGTAGAGCCACTCTCGGGGAGGGAGGAGGACATCCAGGGCATGGTGGCACCAGGAAGGTCCCTTCACCTGCCTGGGGAGGTGCCACATGTCCTGGGGAGGCCCTTCCTCACCCGGAGCAGATTTCACAGCTCCTGCAGAGCAGCCAAACCAGCATTTCTCGGTATCCGTGCTGTGATCAGATGAACAGGACTAGCAGGGCCATCTAGTGACTCCTCTGGCTGCTAAATGACCTGGGAGGTGCCCCCCTCAACGGTGAACATTTTGAAGTCTGTATTTTGAGGAATGCCACCTCCCCCTCTGTCTCCCATATTTTCAGCTGATGGGTATTCTTTGCTTCCAACGTTTTGTTTCCCCTGGATCACCACAGAGCTGGAAAATGCTTGGGCTTCCCTACAGGGGGGAGGAACTTTGTCCTGAGTCAGGTGGCATAAGGTCAGGCAGCTGAATAGCCCGTGGAGCTGAGAGCATCCTGCCTGCCTCAGCCTTGCCAGGAATGCTGCTCTCCAGGCAGGAATCAGCTTGTCTGGGCTGTGGCCTCAATTTCTTCCCTGTTGACCCGCAGGTGCTGCTTTGAGTTTGTCTTTGTGGTGCACGTGTGAGCAGCCCTGCCTGGCTCAGGGAATCTGGGGTTGTTTGCCTCTCCAGCAGCCTGATCCCACCGTGAATCTGTGGGGTCTTTCCTTCTTCTTGCTTCTTTTCTTGCGCCTCTTCTTGCTCTTCTGTTTTTGTTGTTTTTCCTCATATTGGCAGGATGCCGGGATTTGTGGATGGGGCCAGGAAAACACCCTGGCATCCACGATGGATCATTCCCTCCCAGCTCAGGGTTGAGCCTCATGATCCAGGGATGAGCAGGGCATCTCCCAGCCCTGGGAGGAGCAGCAGCCAGGACAGAGGTGCCCCAGAGCTGTGACAGGTACAGGGATTGCACAGGGGGGTTTGGCTAGATTGCTTTTGACAGGATGTCGTTAGCCTGACATGGATGTGGGAGAGGAGCAGCTATAAAGCTCTCTTAATGCAGCCAAATTGCTCTTTAATACTGCAAACCCAAGATGTTATTTTGTGAATCCCTGGAGCTCACTCTGCTGCCGGTTATTGGTGGCCTTTTTCCCTCTGCTTGCATCCAGCTCTGAATTCCTGGAGCGTGGGGTGGGAGCAGCTTCCCCCGGTGCCTCTGCAAAGCTCGGCTGCTTTCTGCCCTCTCTTGGCTCCTCCTGTGTTCACTCTGGGAGCTGGTGTGACTCCTGAAATGCCTCTTCCCACCAAAATGTGAGCAGAAAGTCTATCCATTTCCATGGCAACAGGGCCAGGCCCTAAATGCTGATGGGAACTCTGTTTCTGGACGTTTATGGGGTGGGAAGAGCTGGGGGTGCAGGAGGCAGCAGTGCCCAGCCCCAGCACAGCTCTCCAGGCCAGCATTCATGTCCCAGCCACCACAGGATAAGGTGCTGCTGCAAAATTAACACCAGGCTTTGCTCCTGACTGCCTGGAAAATCTTGGGGAGGAGTGTTGTCATCCTCCTGCAGCTGGGTGACAGTGGGGAGAGGTAAAAGCAGGGTAAAACTCCTAAGACAAGTCAACTGGATAATCTCAGAGGACGTAGACTCCAGCTTGGGAAGGCACTGAGAGCAGATAAAATTAGTCTAATAGAAGTTGATGCTGCACAGAAGTCTCCCCTCCCTTGATTGCAGGGGAGTGGGTCTGTGTTTATCTCCCAACAATCAGGTCCAGCGCCGTGTGAGAGGGTGGCTCTGCCCGCCCTGGTGGTGACAAAGCCCTACTAAGGCTCTGGAGCTGAGAGGAACCCACAGATCAGGAGAGAAATCTGTGAACAAAAACTCCAGAATGGTTCATCCCTAAGAAAATCCCCGAGGACTGAGCCCTTGGCAGTGCTGTGCCCCAAGGCTGGATGTCACTCTCCTCCTGGGCACAGTTTGGTGGATTTTCCTGCAGCTCACACTGTGCACAGACCCACCCTGGTGAATCCCTGTGTGGATTTACTCTGTGCTCCACAGAGCTGAGATTTACAGCAGCTGATTATCCCCTCTGCTCTGTTTGCAGGTGCCTGGAATGTTGGCAGTGGGGTGCTGAGGTGCACGAGCAGAGCAAGAGGGCAGACATTCCACAGGACACCCAAAAAAACCCGAGTGCTTTAAAATTACAAAAGAAAACGCCAACTATTTTGGGATTCACATGGAAATGGCAACATATGCTAAACGTTGAACATCAGCCCCTACTGAAAGCAGAGCTATTCTGGGCCCATCCTGGATGGCTGATGCCTCCCTCCCTCCTCCTGGAAGCTCCTCTCCAGATCCATCCACAGGTAACAAAATGCTGGCCAGGAAGATTCCATCCATCTTTGTTGGGTGTTTCAGTAAGTTTCTAGGAACCTTCAGGAATATTTTGAGGGGAGAGGGCCTTCCCTGCTGGCATTTGGCCCTTGCCTGGCTTCCTGCAAGGGTTTGTTTGTGTCTGCGCTGTAATGGGATGTGGGTTGTATTCCACCACAGTGATTTTGTTCACAGCTAGTAATTGCTGGTTAAATCTGGTCAAATAATGGTTGTTAGCAGGACCTGTTGGAGCAGAGATAACCTCAGATATTATCCAAGCAGAGGAGCAGTGGGGGCCGGGGTGCACTGGGATATCAGCACTGCTGGGGAGCCGTAATTGGCACAGCCTGGAATAAGCTCCTTAGGATTATTTTTGCCAAGTTTCCCGGTTATCATCATTATTATTATTGCTTTACTTAGCAAATGTAAAAGCTGTTTGACCAGGTAAGGAGTGCAATCCACTGGATGGGCTCAGCCAAGCCTGCCCAGCAATGGAGGGCAGGGATCTTTGAGGGGAAGCTGCCAGGAGCTGTGCGTCAGCCAGGAGCTGGTGCCCTGAGCCAGCCAAGGAGCCAGGCACATATTGCTTTTCAATTAACCCCCTCCCCATGCACACAGCAGTGCTGGAGCTAAGCTCATTGGAAGAAATAAAGAATATGTTTGGTAGCTCCCAGCCAGGGGAACTGGAGGCTGGGTCAGTCCTGAGTCACCAGGAGAGGATGGAGGGGTCTCTTCCAGCAGTGCTGGCACCCCCTGGCAGTGTTGATACCCCCAGTGCTGCCCCTGCAGCCAGATTGAGCTGGTGGTATCTGCTGGCACCTCTCCTGCCTACAGCTGTGGGTACTTCTAGGCTTAAAAATGGTTGGGAAAAGCAAAAGTCCAGCTGGTGCTGCCTGTGGACAGTGACAAACCTCCCTGTCCCACCTCTCCGAGCTCCAGGGTGAGATCCAGAGGTAGTGAAGGCTTTGACTTGCCATCATCTCTTGGTGCTCTCTCCAGGCTTTTCTCCAGCAGCAGCAGCAGAGCAGGGGAGGTCCAGAGAGATTTTGAGTTGACCAAGAAATAATTAAAGAACCAGTGGGTCAGTCACTGAATCCCTGGCAAACAATGGGATGTGCCATCCTGCTGCTGTGCTTTCCATTTGGAAAGGAATTGATCAAAGTGGAATCAGCCCCTGCTCTCATTGATTTAGACCTGGAACAGCAGAACTTGATGCTCAGCATTCATGAGGAAATTAGCTGAAATGTGTCCTGAGGACAGCCCATGGTTTGGGTGAATGTTTAATCCATGTGCTGCAGTTTTGGGGGCTGTAGGAATATTCCTTCTGTTTTCCCATCTGCAGGACAGTTCCAGAGGAGGAATGTGGCCTGTGGCACAGGGAGAGTGAGTGCCACAGGCCTTTTCTGGATGTGCTTAAGCCTGTGCTTGTTCAGGACAACATTTAAAGTAAAACCTTGGTGGTTTTGGAGCCTGGGCTGGAGTTGGAGTGACAGTTCCTCCATCCCACATCCCAAGTACAATGTCATAGGTGCTGAGCTCAGGATCTTGTTTTCTTGGGAGAAAACATGGATTTTGACAGGGATAATTGCTCTTCCTCCTCCCATCCCTGCTTTGATGCTGGCTCTGTGATGGCCACCTCCCCCTTCCTACAGTGATGGGTATTCCCTGACAGAGTGGCTTTGCTTCCTGCCAGGCAGAGCTGTGGGTTAAAATTGACATTTTAACATTTAAATTCTCTCTCTTCCCCCCTGGGGGGCTGGTGGCGAAGTCAAATTCCCCCTGTCAGGGCAGCAGAGGCCACGTGTGTGGGCAGAGCAGCAGCTCTGAGTGGCCCCAGCAGAGCCAGGGATCAAATCAAGTCACATTCCAGGGCATTAGACAGACGGTGGGAATTAAGAGCTTTACCTGGAAACTGGCTTTGTATCTGCAAGCCCTGCTTTTGTCTTCCGGCCCAACTTTCTATTTTTGTCCCTTTTCACCTTCCATGTTGTCATATGTGACACATTTGGGGAGCCCTCAGTAAATAGGGGGCAGTGCAGCCCAGGAGGAAACACTCGGGCAGGATGGGAGGGTGGTAAAAGTGTGGTTTATCAAAACCAAGCTGCTTTGGGACTCATTAAAAGCTAAGAAAAGGCTCCAGCTGCTTTCTGCAGGCTTGGGATCAGGCAGGGACTACAAAGTCCCATCTGGGCTATTAGCAGTGGGTGGAGGTTTTGGTTTCCCTCAGTCTCTAAGGCTGGTGATGGGATCTCCTTGGGGGCCACCCCTGCCCTGCTTCAGGGAGTCTGTCTGCTTCAGTTCTGCCTTTTTTGTCCCCTGGTTGCTCTTCTGAATCCCTGGGTGAGCTGAGCATGTCTCAGTGGGTGCTGCTGATCCTGGCTCTGGGCTGTGGGGGCAGGAGGAAGAAGAGCTCAGGGGTTCACCTTAATTCCCAGAGCCTTGATTTTCTGTCCTATAAACCAATCTTTGCCTATTTGGGTCTCATGCTCTTTGAGGAAACATTTGAAATGATGACAATTTTGTAATGGCAGTAACAGCATTAAGGCTCTCACACGTAACTTGATTTTATTTATTTATTTATTTGCCCTTTCTTAGAGGAAATTGCTGCTATTTTCTGGGCATCAGGCCCAATTTCTGCTTCGTTCTGTCTGAGTCCACACCACATCCTGGATGCTGCACCCAAAGATGGAGCCTGTGTGGATGAACACACCCAAATCCAGAATTACCTCCTTGTGCTTGCTGTGATGTTTTCTCCAGCAACAGATTTTCAGCCTCCACGTGCAGAGCAGGTGGCATTTCCATCTGAATTAATGTCCTGGGAGTGCTTGGATATGGGGAGGGGATAAAACTGTCTGAGACTGGATCTGCTGTTAGGCAGGAGCCACCTCAGAGTGAAAATAAGGCAGGGACACAAAGGAGCAGTGAGCTGTCTCCTGTTCTCCCAGGTCATTAGATCATCCTTAGATGTGCTTCATGTCTAGGTACAGAGCAGTGACAAGTTTGGATGCTTCAGGAGAGAAACATTCACTTCTCTCTGAGGAGTAAATGAGGTTCTTTTGCCTGGTGTCGGTATGTTATGACTCAAAGACGTGCATTAACATTTACCAAAATCTGAATGAAAATTGAACTCTGCTGCAGGCAGAAAGGTTGGGTGTCATTTTGTTGGGATTTGGGGGAAATCCTCTGAAGAACAGAGCTTTGTTTTTAATAGTCACCTGCGTGCCAGGCTGCAGAGACTGCAGCTCTCTGTGCATCACTGAGGGATGTGTCAGATTCTCTGGTGGGCCTGGCTGTGGGCAGCTGGACATGGTGGTGGGTGACCAGAGCATGGAAGTGTCCCAGCCTCACACCAGACTCCCCCAGAGCTGAGCTAGCAGAGAGGTTGCTCCTCTGAAATATTTCACACATTTTCCTGGGCAGGGTGAATTACTGGGCAGCATTTTTCACCATTTTCTCACAGGTTTCTCTTCTGGCACTCCTTGCTGAAAGGTCCACTTCCAGTAGCTTGAGAAGCCACAGATTTATTGATTTGAACACGGGGGAAAGTGAGTAAAAACAGCAGTTGGAGACCAACTCCCTGAGCAAAGCACAGCTCAGCATTTTCCAGGAGCCTGTGGCAGGAGCCTGTCCCTGTCCTGGCTGGTGCTGGGGCCCTGGCCATGCCCAAGAAGGAGCAGGAGGGGTGCTGAGCATGGGTGGCACTGAGCCCTGGCCCAGCCGTGCCTGGCTCCTCTGGGATGCTGTGCCAGCTCCGTGGCACAGCCACACGCGGCTGGCAGGGGCTGTGCCACCGGGCCACCAGCAGGGCACAGGTGTGGCTTCAATCCCTGCTGTGTTCCCAGCTCCAGAAGCTCATCCAGCTGGTGCTGAGCTCTGGAGAGGACATTGCTGTGGGCTGGGGCAGCCGGGGCAGCAGGATCCGAGCGGGGGCTGCCCCTGTCCCTGCCCCTGTGAGCAGCAGGGAGCGGGCAGCGGTGCCAGCCATGCCCCGGCTCGGGATGTGGCACAGCATCTCCCTGCGGTGAACCAGGAGGGCTTGGGGGCTGCCCCCGGTCCCTGGGGCTGTCACGGTCCCTCTGCACATCGCGACACAACAGGACGCTGGCTCCTGACCCTGCCCGGTGACCCGGAGGGGTCTGGCAGGGACCAGCCGCTCTTCGGCAGGGGGACGAACCCAAGCCCAGCTCCGCACGCCGCATCCCCCCAGCCTCCGGGGGCTGCCCCGGGGGCTGTGCCGGGGAAGGGGCAGGGGCCGGCTGCCCACGGCGGTGGCCGTGTGGCCGGGGCGGCAGGCCGGCCACAGCCCTCATTCCTCCGCTGCTGGGCACCGCTTTGTTGCTAGCTGGTGACATCACCCGAGAGCCCACCCCCTGCCTCTTATCCGTCTCTCCGTCTCGCTCGTTTATTCCCAGGCAGCGCTGGCAGGATCGGGGGCTGTGCGAGCGCCAGGGCTGGCAGCAGCAGCATGCGTGCGGCCACCGAGGCTCAGGGCGCGACAACCACGTAAGGGACCCGCCGGACCTCGCTGCCCGCCTGCCTCCGCAGCCCCCGGCTGGAACTTCCCTCTCCCGCACGGTCCGGGCTCTCCGGCGGGGCTCGGCAGCGACAGCCGCATGCATGACACTCCGAAAAGGAGAGAAAATGACCATAAGTATCCAGGAGCACATGGCCATTGACGTCTGCCCCGGCCCCATCAAGCCCATCAAGCAGATCTCCGACTACTTCCCCCGCTTCCCCCGCGGGCTGCCCGCCGCCGTCGGCCGCAGCAGCGGCGCGCTGCGCCCGCCGTCAGCCAGCCCTCGGTCAGCCCCGCCGAGGCACCCCGCGAGGATGAGGAGGATGTGGACCAGCTCTTCGGAGCCCACGGAACGACGCCCGCAGAGCAGCCGGCCAAGAGCCAAGCGCCCGAGGAGGTGGTGGACCCGAGGGCTACGAGTCCGACGACTGCAGTGAGTTCCTAAGTTTCCATGGGAGTTCGCCGGGTGCTGAGGGCGAGGGTGGGTGTTAGGGCTGGTCGCCAATCTTGGGTCACCCTTCCAGTCGTGCTGGCCGGCCCTGGGATCGCACTGCAGCAGCCAGAAGCCCCCAGGTGTAGCCGGGGAGGCTCTCCCGGGGTGGAGGGGGGCCCTGGGAGTGTCCGTGCCGCAGCCAGGCTGGCTGCTGAACCCAAAGTAGGGAAGTCTCCCAAGAGCCACCAGTTGCTGCCGTGCTTGGTGCACTTCTCTGCCTCGTCCCTGTTCGCCTCCATGCCTCCAGCCCTCCAGCTGGGCTCAGACCCTTTTAATCCGGCTCGGTGGTGCAGGCTGCTCCAGCCCCCCTGCCGATGAGCTGGCGAGTCGCTCCAGCATCGCCCGGCTCCACGGCGGGGAGATCTGTGGGGAATTTGTTCTCTCCCTCGGCAAAGTCTGGCGTGTCATCCCTCCATTCCTCACCCCCAGCCAGAGCCCTGCAGGAGACCAGGGGGGCCTTTGGAGCTGAAGGCTTTGGTTCTGGTGGATGCAGGTGTTTGCAGCAAGGGTTAACCCCTCCCCACCCAAATCGTCCTTCCCACCCGGCGCCGTGGAGCTGCAAGGCAGCCGCTGCCTGGCTCTGCCGGCCACGGCCACCGGGATAACCCGATTTCCCTCGGAGTTAGAGAAACCCCCGAGCCTTCGGGGGCCAGATCCTGCGAGGGGCTGAGCACAAAGTTTGGAGCCGGGGGATGCCGAGGAGAAGGCAGCGGGTGCTGCTGAGCGGTGCTGCGTGCTCCTCCCGGGGGAAGGGGAGGCTGAGCTGCTCAGGGCCCAGCGCCGGGCAGGCGGTGGCTTTGCTTTCCCTTTGCACAATGTCACAGCCCTGCCTCGGCATCGCTGCCTCGCTGCCGGCCACTGGGCTGCTGCCATTTATTGCACAGCTCGGAGCGTGACCCCAAGGGCGGCTCCCCGAAGGGCTGTGCTGCTGCAGGGTGGCACGGCTGCCCCTGTGTCCACAGCCCCGGGAGAGGCTGGGGCTGGCTGCCAGCCCCAAAGTGGCACACCCTCTCTCCCCATGCCGCTGTCGGGGTCACGCTCTCCACGGAGAGGTGACAGCTCTGGCACTGCCAGGGAGAACATCTCTGCTAAGCCGCGTTTGTCCCAGCCGGGCAGTTAACGGCGACTTTAACCGGCTTTGGGTCATTTGCTGCTCTAATTATCCCATCGGCTTTGCTCACCGTGGCACTGCAAACGGGAGCAACCGGGCTGCAGGGCCAGGGGCGTGTGTGGGAGCCAAAGCAGCCGGGGCCCCAGAGTGCAGCGTTTTCTCTGGGTGACTCGCATGGAAATCGCCCAGGGCGCTGCATTCTGCATTTATCCGTCGGCAATGCTGGATGCTGGATCCTGGATGCTGGAAGCAGCTTGGCTCCGTGCCGGGGCCGGCGGGTGTTTCTCTCACCCAGGCTGGTGTTAGGGAAGTGTTCCTTGCAGCGTAACAGGTGTCAGGCAAAACTGCTGAGGCTGTTTTGCCAGAGGTGTGGTGGGGTTTTGGCTGGCAGAGGCACGGCGGTGCCAGCAGCAGAGCAGGGAGGTGGCAGTGCTGGTGCCACGTCTCTGGGGACAGCGCGGGGTGGCCCAGACACCCTGAGGACACTGGCTGGCATGAATGTGCAGGATGAGACTGTCACTCCCCCATGTTTAGCAGCCAAGTTGTAAACCCCGGCGAGAGCTGGCTGTACCCA
Source organism: Sitta carolinensis (assembly GCA_032173965.1). Classification (NCBI taxonomy): domain Eukaryota; kingdom Metazoa; phylum Chordata; class Aves; order Passeriformes; family Sittidae; genus Sitta; species Sitta carolinensis. Next base: position 2,929,420 of record CM063299.1, on the reverse strand, counting down.
TTCCCCAGCCTGGGAGCAGGGAGGGGATCCGTGCAGCCTGACTCGAGCCGTCAGCTACGCTGGGGAGTGTCGTGGAGCTCCCCCACATCTCTGGAGGGTGATTCAGGGCTGCTGCATTAGTCACCTGCACTAAATTTCCCCTGGAGAGCCTGTCTGTGCCTGCACGTCAGGACAGCACGGGGTTCTCGGTGGTGTCAGTCCCCTCAGTGGCGCTCGGGGTTCGGGAGGTCTCTGGGGATGCTGGGTGCAGCACCACAAACCGAGACTTTGCCAGGCACATCTTGCCTCATTCCTCGGAGATGCTGCCAGCCCAGCCCCGGAGAGGTGCAGGGAGAGGGATTTCACCGTGGCAGGATCCATCGGGAGGGGGAGGAGGGGGATTAAAGGGCTCCCTCCTGTTTGTCCCACCTGCCTGTGAGTTTCCCTCCTGCGACGCCAAGGCGATGCTGCTGGCTGGCTGGGTGGGAGGAGGAGAGCTGCCCCTGCCTGGAGAAATGCAGCAATTGTCTGGGTTTCCCCAAGCTCCTTCTTGCCTGGAGTTACTGCTCCAGCCTGGAGGTTCTGGGGTTTTTCCAGCAGATCCTGAGCTGCCATCCCAGCCTGAATTCCAGAACGCCAGCAGGGCTGTGGGCAGTGGGCAGGGCAGGTCCTGCCTGGCCCTGTTGCAGCTCACCTGGGCTGGTTTTCTGCACCCTGTTCCTTGCTCCTTTGCTGGGTCGTACCCCAGACCCAACCAGCAAACCTTGCAGTGTCTGTGGAGCCAGTGGGAGCTGCAGTGTCTGCTCCCATCCCAGCAGGGTAGCCTGACCCAGGTTTGGCACCTGCAGGGAGCAGGGATGTGGCAGGGGGGATGCAAGTGCGTGCATGGAATTGGTGCTTCAGAAAACTGAGAACCTCCAGGCTTGGGGAAGCAGGTGGAATCCTCCTAGAGATGGGCAGGGACCTGGCTGAGGTGGGAGGACAGGTGGGACCAGCCATGGGAGGCTCAGGTTTGTGGATCTGGACACCTCTCCAGCAGCCTGTTGAATGCAGGGAACAGGCAGGGCCAGGGAACCAGCACGGCAGAAAACGAGTGGAGGCATCTGGGCAGGCTCTGGGATCCCTGGGAATTGCATGGAGCCAGCCTTCCCTTCAGACCTGCCAGCAGTGCTGCTGTGAGGATTTGCAGGGTTGTGGTGGGCACCCACTGCCATCCCCTTGGCAGAGGGACTCCTCATGCTGGACAAAGCAGGACCCTTCCTGCAGTGGGTTTGTCCCCAGCAGAACTGCTGAGGAGCTGGAAGGGATGAGGCAGGAGAAGTGGGGAATGTGTATTTGCTGCAGAAGGATGGTTTGGTGCTCTTGGACCAGCATCTGCTGCGAGCTAAGAACCCAGGCAGGACGTTGGGAAGGGGAATTTGCTCCTGCTGCCTCAGGACACCTGGCTGTCACCTCACCTTTGGCTCCCCTGGCTGGTGCCAGCAGTATGTCCCTGGGGTCCCCAGCCACCAGGGATGCTTCCCACCCAGCCGAGCCGCACAGTGCCAGGGAAACTTGGTTTGTGAGGAAAATAAGCAAATGCCAGCTAGATGGCAATGTGCCACCTGTGAGGAGCTGGCTCTCGCCTCCCATCTCCAGCGATTTCACCCAAATGCTGCTGCCCCTCCACTGCCTGCACCTTCCCCTCCACAGCATCAGCAGGAATTTGCACCTGAGGGATTTTTAAAGGTCTCTGAAAGCTCTGCACGAGCAGAGCTAGAGACAGTCTGTGAGGGAGCACTGCCAGGAGCAGCCATCCTCGTTTAACAGGCAATCAAGTTTCCAGCCCTTGGAGAAATGCCCCGTTCCCTGAGCTGCTGTTTGGCTTTGGAAAGAGGCTCTGGTCACACTGGAATTCCTTCCCTCCTCCAAATGTGTTTGGCTCTGGGTTTTCAGGTGAGGACAGAGCCTGGGAGCCACGGGCTGCAGCGGGAGCCGTAATCCCTGGAAATTCCGCCCCATCCTGCTCCTTCCAGCTCTCTGGGACTGTTCCTGTGTGCACAAACCCATCCAATTCCACCTCATACCCAGCTTTATTCATGGAAGAGCAGCCTCCTGAGCTCTGGAGCTGCAGCAGCATGAAAGCCACTTCTCCGAAGTGCAGCTGAGAGGCCAGTCCTGGTGCGCGGCGGCTCGTGACGCCTGCAGCGCCACACAAGTTATTTAGGAAGACTCTTATTTTGAGCAAAGAAGATAATTAGGCAGGCAAAGCCATCATGGAGATATTAATTACTGGCTGCTTGAGGACGTAAAGAAAGAAGGTCTGAAGGGGTGCAGGGTTTGCAAGTCACCTGGCAGTGCTTTTGGCCAGACAGGGGGAGGCAGAGGAGACGGCGAGGAACGAGCAGGGTATTTACTTCTGAAACACAGCTCCTTAGCATATGCTGCAACTGCTATTTATAAGCTTTGAATCGTCTTTTCAATCCAGATAAGGCCAAAAGAAGTATTTTTCTTGCTCAGGAAACTAAACAAACCACGGCTGATTTCAGCAGAGCACGGCTTTGCCAAGCTGAGCACAGCCCGAGCTGCCTGTGCTGAAGAAATGTGGGCAGTGTCACACCGAGGTGTCCCAGGGGAGCTTCAGGGTATCCCCATGGGCTGGCTCTGGATTAGCTCCTCTCTGGTTTCCTGTGGGATATTTGGGATGTGGGTGAGCTCTCACACTTTGCTGCTGACCATCCCAGCAGTGATCCAGGTGCTGGCTGCACATCCTGAGCCCCCGAGGAGCCTTCCTCTTCCCAGAGATTGCCCACAGCTGGGGACGCCCTGGAGTGCTGGAGGTGAACACGGGGCACCAGGAGAGGAAGGCACAGGAGGCTGAGCAGGGTCTGCCTGGGCATCCCTCCTCCAACACCCATGGGAGCAGCATCTGTGCTGTGGCCTCTGGCACCTCAGCTAATGAAGGAGCCACACAGCTGCTGCATTACCAGGCTCCCTCCTCCCACAGCCTGCCCAGCCCTTCACCTTTCCAGGCCCAGCAGGAGAGACAGAACTGACACCCTTTGTTCCACCGTGCTCAAGCTCAAGGGGTTCCCAGATCTCTCCTCTTTGTAGTTAACACTGAAGGCAATTTTGGGGGGTTGTTAATTGCAATACTGTACTTCATTAAAGGAGGAAAGCAGGAGAGATTTGAAGGCCATCTCTAAATTGAAATAGCTGAAAGTCTAATTGCTGCTGACATCAGGGACCATTTAGTGCTGTAAAACATAATTGCATCTCTGAACTGTTCTGAGCAGATAAGTGTTCCTCTGAACACTCCTCCTGGAGAAGACAGAAGAGCTGATGAGCATCCATCAACCAACCTCATGAAGAAGCAGCACCCTGCTCCAGAGCTTACCAGGGTCTGGTGTTGTGTCTCCAAAATGAAGAAATATTAATTGCTGCAGGTTTTAAGTGAAAAACCCGTGGCCAGGCAGGGAACAGTTGCAAGAGAGAAAAGTTTTGTTTGTTCCTTGCTCTTGATCCTGTGGAGTTCAGCCACATCTATGGATCTGCTGAGGAGGGAAGGGCTCCTGCCTGTGTGCTGGATCTGGTCCCTGCTGGGGTTTTTTGTAGGACTGGGAATGTCCCGCTCTGCCAGCAGCAACAGATCAGAGTCTGTGCTGCTGATGGGAATCTCCATGCCCAACATGCTGTGCTGCCCTTGGGACACATCCCAAACCCTCCCAGAGGATCTGCTCTGGTGGAATGGCTGATGGCAATGCCAGCTTTCACACCTATCCCATTTCCAGCTGCCTGCCTTTCCTGGCTGACACCGAATCCCGCGGTGATGCCGTGGCTGGAGCTCCCTGCCAGAGGTCAGTGCTGCCATCAGGGGAGTTTGCAGCCCTCAGCACCTGCAGCTCCTTGGCTCAGCACCTTAGGGACCCATCCCTGCCTGCACAGCAGCACCCTGAGTGGGTCTGTGCCACTGGGAATGCTGCATGTGCTGGCTGAGCTCAGCCCCAGCTGCAGGACTCGATGGTGCTGTTGTCCAGGGGTAACCCTGAGGGTTTTCCAGAGCTTGTGGAGGCCTCAAGCTCTGCCCCATCATGTGCCACTGGACATGGTCAGGACACACAGCCACCCACCAAAATGTTCTTCAGCAGCCCGGCTTGGAAATGGCAGGAGATAATTTCTGTTCCTCCTGAGGAGTCATTTACCAACATTTTATATGGGGCTGTAAGTGCACAGAATTACTTGCTGCCTTTCAGGACCTTTAAAATTATCTCCATTGCAAGGGAAAATTAAAGCAATGGAAGAATAGGGACCTATCTTTTATAGTGCATTAAAAAATACCCAGTCTGAAGGTTACTGAACCTGTGCTTTCTGTAAGGGAGAGCTAATCCAGACAATCCCCAGCAGTCTTTTTACTGCTCCACTCTGATCTCCCTGGCACAAAATCCGTGAGCAGATTATCTTGGGAGCAGCAATGCTGATAAGCAGAGGGACTTAAGGCTTTTGGACTCCTTTTTAATTAGTTCTACAGTGGGGTTTTTGTGTGCACACCTCAACTTTTCCTGCTGTAGAGCTTTGCTGGGTTTCTAATGGCAGTCACACCTGCCTTGGGAAAGTAAGGAGTGTGCTCCATCATAACTTCCAGGCTTTGCTGGAGCTTCTTCTATGAGTCTCAGTGGTCTTGGGATGTCTTGGGATGAGGAACTCCTTTCCTTGGAGCATCCCAGGCTGCAGGGAGGGTGGCTCTGCCACGCAGCAGGACCCTGGCACCTGCAAGGACAGGAGCTGGGGAAGGCAGCAGGGCACAGATTTATCACCACATTCTGCCTCTCATCCCACAGGTATAAATAGAAGCTCCTTCAGCCTCGCCTCGCCCTGGGCCAGTGAGGAAATGTCAGCAATAAACAATAAATTCCTGCCCACTCCGGCGGGCTGTGCCGGGCTGCCCGCAGGCCTGGCCAGACCCACGGACACATCTGCTGCTCCTGCTGCCCTCTAATCATTTCCTGGCCCACTGAATTAATCAAAACACCCAAAGGTCAGTGGGAGAAGAGGCCACCTTCCCGTGCCAGTCGGATTTATTTTTCCTTTTAGAGCCTGTGCTAAAAGGCAGGCCCTGGCCAGCACCTTCCCATCAATCTCCCCCAGCTCCTGGAGAGGAAGGAGGGTCAGAACCTGCTAATGAGTTCAGTTTTCCTAATGGTTATTTTATCATTGGAGCAGAATAATTGTAATAATAATGATACATCCTGCCTGCTGTCTGGAGAGTGCCAAGCTGCCTTTGTAATCCCTGACAAAGGCATTTATTTATATTTTTTATTTGCAGCCTCTGTGATTAGAGGGCAGTTTTCAGAATAGCCCAGTCGAGTTAAATAATCCTGGAAACAGTGCTTTGGGTCTAATTGCTGCCCTTTTCTTTTTTAGGTACTTGCTCCCCTAATTAAGATCACAATCAAGCTGCATCTCGAGTGGGAGGGGGAAAGCAATTAAAGAAGGGGGATTAGGTTTCTCCACAGAGGTTTTGGGCCCAATCCTGCTAGCTGGGGATGCAGGATTCCCACAGCCAGGGCTGGCTGTGCTGCTGGGGGTGGCAGGAGTGGGGGCAGTGCTGGGGTGCTGCTGCTGGAGCTCCAGCCTTGCCCGTGCAGGATCCATCCCTGCTGTGCATTCCCAGGATGTACCAGAGGCTGTGGGACTGTCACCGTGTCTCTTAATGTGCTCCCTGAGCCCTGAGCATCTGCTGGCTGCTGGCTCTGGTGGCACTGCCCACCTCCAGCTCCACAGCAGCACCTTGGCTGCCAAACCCCCAATTTCCTCCTCCCGTTTATCAAACAGCCAGGTTTTTAAGCAATCAGCACACATTGTGCTGATGTTTCCACATCCCTCTGCCCTCGAGGAAGGGCAGACCCTTCCTTGGGAATTGATACTTACCATCCACAAAAAAAAAACCCTCTCTGCTTAGAGGAAATCCCCTCCAGGACTGGAGTCCTGCACTCCTGTCCGTGCCCTCCCACCCCTGGCAGCTCTGGGAGGAATGGGAACTGCTGGATGTTTGCTCATGGGCTGGGAGCAGGACCTGAGTCCCCACCTGCAGAACAAGCTCCTGCTGCTGTGTGAAGGTGATTTTAGGTTTTGCCTGTCTTGCTGGAGCAGGGCTCCCCGCCGCCCTCGCCCCTGGGGCAGGCTGGGGCTTTGTCAGTATTTCCTGGCCGAACTCTGTTTGCCTGCCAAGCTTTTTAATTTGTTTTATAAATTGCCAAATCCAGCAGGCTGAACCGCGGGCCCCCTTCTGTGATAAAAATAAAATAACAGCTTGAACTCAGAGGGCCGAGCGGTGGGGCTGGCAGGAAGCTCTGATTAAAGGGCAGGTGGAAATGATGAGGCTCCGAAACCGGAGGTTCCATCTTCCGCTCTTGAGTGAAAAATGCAGATCTGGGAAGTTTTGCTGACTTGGTTTGTGTAGCCTCCAGCTTCTCACTCTGCCATCCTTGAGCTGCCCGTCGTTGAGAGCACCCAGAGCCGCTGCTGGTCCTTCCTCCCGTGGGATGGGGAAATTTTGGGAATTGCTCTGGGAATGCTCATTTGAGCCATACCCAGAGATGATGCTCGAGGTACAGCAGGTTTGGCCTCAGCCCTCATCTTCCCCTGGCAGGTAAAACCCCACTGATTTGTGACTTACCTGGACCAGGAGCTAATGTGCCATGAAATTGCTGCACAACAAGGGGGGTACATTATTCTGGCAGAACTCTCTCTGGGTATTTACTCTGCTTTGAACTCAAGATATTTACTTGGGAGAAATGATTTTTTTTTTTTTTTTTTTTTTTTGCCAGCAGGCAAACCTGTAGCTCCTTTGCTGTGGGCTGGGAGATCACTGTGAAATTGCAGCAGGAAGGTTTCAGTCCCCTGAATATCCTTAAACTCCATGGGTGTCTTGCTGCTATCAGTGTTAGGGGAAAAAAAAGCACCTTATTTCCTGACATAAAGTTTTCCCAGCTCCCCCCAGGCAACAAACCCTGCTTTGATATTAAGCAAAACTGTTCTGGATTTTATTTGGGTTTTTTTTTCATGTTCTGAACATGGCAGGAAGGTGCAGTTACCTTGGAAACAGTGATGGGATGCTGTTTTGTGGCAGGGCAGCACTCAGGAAAAACTCTTTTTGGGAAGGTGGGCATGGAAAAGTGGGGTTTGCTGGGTCTAGAGCCACCCTGGAAATTCCAGGCTGGTGGCAACTAAAGCTGAGCCAGGAGAAAGGCTGCTCCATGTCCTGTGCAAATCAGGCCTGGGAGCCTTGGAGAAGATTAAGACATGCTTTTGGGTAGCCTGTCTTTTTAAGGCTTTTCCTCTGCTTTGGATTAGTGAGATATGCTCAGATCATCCAAAGGGAGAGAATTTCTCAAATCAAAAGGACTTCTGCTGCTGAGGCTCTTCTGGTTTTGTTCTGCTCCCCTGCCCCATCCCTGTGTCCCATCCCAGGAGATGCTGCTGGATCCTGCAGATGCCAGAAAGGAACACCATGCTGATTAAAAGCTGTTGGTGTTTTTCATTTTAACCAGGAAAGTGTTTCCATCCTCACTGGGTTTAATTTACAGTTTGCAGCCAGATTGGAGCTGGGAAGAGATCCCACTGGTGGCTCATTTGTTTGAAGGTGTCACTATACAAATACACGTTCTGGGAATGCCAGCGGCGCTGGAGGGGAGGATGTGCCAACAGCAGCTCTCAGCTGTGTCCCAGCCATTCCCAAATCTTCCCGGGGGACACCCTTCATCTCCCGGGGGACAGGAAGCTGCTGGCTGCAGTGAGGCTGCTGAGGGATGGGGATAACCCAGGTGAAAGGCCACGGAAGCAAAAGCTGTGGCTGCAGTGCTGGGTGAGCTGCATCCACTCATCCCTCTCATTCCTCTCCCAGGGCTGTGCCAGCCAACCTGGGAATGGCCACCAGCCTCCCCGCACGGAGCCACGTTTCATAACAGGGCTCCCAGCAGGATTCTTTGTGTTTAATAATGCCTGCAGCCTGTTCTTCAGCATCTCCGGGCGCTCCTTTTGTGCTCCGAGGCAGAGCAGCCCGTGTGCGCCGGGTGCTGCGGGTTAATCACATCTCCCCTCCCTTGCAGCCACGCTGGGGACGCTGGATTTCAGTTTGCTCTACGACCAGGAGAACAACGCTCTCCACTGCACCATCAACAAAGCCAAGGTAGGGCTCAGCCCTGGGACAGCAAGGAGCGGCTGTGCCGTGGAAAACCCGACCCACGGCTGTGCCGAGCATCCCTGGCTTCCCTCGCCTTCCAGCTCCGCTTCCACCTCTGCCCTGTCCTTCCCCTCCAGCCCTGCCTCTCAGGGCCTCCCCAGCAGCCGGGAGCCGGCTGCTCAGCCCCCGTGACGAGCCGGGATTGATGCTGTTCCGAGCAGCCCATCCCGATGTTGTTATTTACTGTGACCGGCTGTCGGGTTATAAATGGCTCTTTTAAATGCTGCTAATCACGGCCCCAAAGTGCTGCGCCTCAGCGCCTTTGCCGTCTGCGTGATTGAGGCAATTAGGGGCTTTTTGCACATTTGGGAGCAGAAACTGGGAGCTGAGGTCCTGATTCTGCCTCGGGGCCCGTGGAAAGTGCTGCTGGGTTCCTCTCTGCATCACCCAGTGATGAAACGAGGGCTCCAGGTGGGTTGGGGAGAAAAGACCTCAACCCCTGCAGATCTTGGGAAGGGATGGAGGGTTTTTACAGAGGGCAGGAGAAGAGGCAATGAGCTGAGCCCCAGCAGGGTCAGACCACGCTGTTTGCCATCACAGGATGCTCCTCTCCCCTCCTTGGTTTGTTTGCAGCGCCCACCCCAGCGCTCTCCATGTCTGGAATATAAGCACCAAAGCCGGATTTTGGGGATGGGCGTGGAGGGATCTGCCCAGCACTCCTGGAGCAGCTCCTGGCAAGGGCAGCACCCCCAGCTCCCGGCAGGACAGCCAGGCAGGGCTGAGGCAGGCTGGGCTTTGCTTGCCTCGCTATCTCCTGTGGATCTGCCGGCAGCCTCTGGGTCAGGCTTCCCTCGGCGCCCGCGGGAGCGGTGCCAAGGAGGAGATTTCTAATTGGGTTTGGAGTGGGTGGAAGACAGGGAGGAAGGAGAGCTCTGGGCAGCAACTGAGAAATCTCACATCAGCGAGAGCACAGGCAGGGCTGACAGAGGAGAGCCCTGGTCCCTGCTGTGCCCACCCACGGGGAGTGGGGGTCCCCCAGCATCGCCCCTGCCCGCGGGGAGGGCAGAGCCCCCCTGGCCGCCCTGACATTCAAGCTCTGGAGCCCTGTTCATTTCCATTCTGCTCTCATTCTCCCATTTTTCTCTTTTATTTACATTGCCATCTGCTCGCTCTCATTTCATCTCTCGCCTGGGGAAAGCTGCCAAAACTTGACTACAGAAAGGTAAGGGCCAGACCCCGCTGCTGGCTCTGGGGGTGTTACAAGGAGAGCTGGAGAGGAGGAGATGGGGGAGAAGGCCCAGCTGTGCTGGGATGTTATTCACCCTTGGAGCAGGTCCTGGGTTCCTGTGTCACACTCCAGGGAAAATGCCCTCAGGATGTGCCCAACCCCAGCAGCTCCTGGAGCCTCAGTTGCTGCCAGAAGCCATTCAAACCTGGGCTATTTCAGCCACGTGAGACACGGTTTTCTTCCTCTCTGATAACCCCAAACAACCTCCCTCTGTCCCTTTATTTTTTTTTCTCTCTCTTTTATTTTTATCTCCAGCACTTTTCCATCTGCTGATGTTCCTCACGAGTCCCGTTATTGACTCCTGGGAGCAGCAGGTTCAATCCAACCTGTTGTGTGCCCCACCAACAATTCCCTGCTCTGCAGCCCTCAGCTGGGACAGTCACTCCACGTGGGAATTCACCCTGTTTCTGTGCCTGGGAATATCCAAGGGGGTTCTGAGGGGTGTAAGCTCACAGCAGGATTCGTGAGATCCTGGGTGTCACCAGACAGGTGGTGGCAGGAACGGGCAAAAGCAGACAGGAACAAGGAGGAACAGGCAGGAGCAGCCAGGAAAAGGCAGGGAAAGGCAGGAGCAGCCAGGAAAAGGCAGGAGCAGCCAGGCTGGCAGCAGCCACCTCGCACTGATGGCTCTCAGCGCTGGCAGCAGCCCCGCCCGTCACACTTCAGGCACTGCTGAACTCAGACACGCTGTAGCTCAGCTCGGATCAATAGGAGAATAAATCACGGCATTGTGGAAGCTCATTCCTGGACTGCAGGAGCAGCCAGGCTGGCAGGAGGGCTCTCCCTCTCCTTGCTGCCCTGCACAAGCTCTGGGATTGTGTGGGTCTCTGCACTGGGCATCACCCCCTCCTAGAAAATAGGATGGAAAAGGATTTGATGGATGTGCAGGCACCTGGTTTTGTGCCATGCCATGGCTTCGTTGAGGATCTCCCTTTGTGCTCAGTCCTACAGAGCCCAACCTGCTATAGGGGATTTATAGGGATTTGCAGGATTTATATGCAGCAGCACAGACACAGCAGGCTGTGCCACCCTACAGCTCCAGTGGTCTCCTGCTTTTGGGAGGAAGGTGGCTGGGACAAGCCTCAGGGGGCTGTAGGGCAATGGTGAAGGAGCTCCTGGCCCCAGGCAGGCCATGCCAGGCAGCTGCTGCCTGTTGGAGCATCCTTGGGCTGCTCTCCCTGCACCTCTGGCCAGAAAACACCCAGGAATTTCCACCCCACTGAGCATTTGGCTGTTCCCTGCCTTCCAAGCCAGGCGAGTGCTGGAGGTCTGCACTGAGCATTACTTATGTATTGGCTCATCAATATTTATCACTGCAGGGAAATTCCTCCAGCTGTCTGGCTCCTCTGGGCTCTCAGGGTGGAAACACAGTTTGCCCCCTTTCAGAATGGGATGCCTCAGCCTGAGAATCATCCAGGCTGGTTTTTGGGCAGGCAGCTCGTTGTGGGGTGAAGGATGGATTGAATCCATCTCCTGTGATTTCTGGACGCCTCTAGCGTGGCGTTAATCGGCAGCCGATTAGCCCAAGCTGTAATTAAATCCTATTGATTAGCTAAATGTCACTGGCACGGGGAGCAGCTGGCAGAGCCTGGGATGCAAGAGGTCTCTGTAGGGTTGCAGCAGAGATTTTGGGGTTGGCTAGAGCAAGAGATGAAACTTGATCTCAGCTTCATAAATCAGTTTAGCAGCAGGAAGAGTTGGAGCCAGGGAGATGCCCCAGTTGGATCTGAGGGGAGACTCGGCCTCTGTGCCTCTCATCCCTCTTGGAGAAGCTCCAGGCTGGTGGTCCCTCCACTCAGGAGGAGCAATGTGGGTCCTGGGTCCTCCCTGTGGGACACAGGAGCAGCCTGGCAAAGCAGAGCCCTGTTAAATTCAGCTGTTTGTACCAAACACGTATCAAGTGACACGGCAGGGAGGTAGACGTGACATTAGGAGCCATTTCCCAGGCTCCTGTCACTCCATCTTCCATAGCACATCTATTAAAAAAGCCTTTAATAGCCTCCTCAGAAGGTAATTTAATTGAGCTGAATTGATGGGTGAATTACAGAGCTGCCTGTCATTCTCCATCCATTTTCCTGAGAATCTGCCTGCTTGGTTCTGATTTCTTTCCCTGTGCAGCCCGGGCAGGTTGGGCACCTCTGACCAGGGAGGTTGGGGAGAGCACAAGTGGATTGTGCAGGCAATTTCCTCCCAAATCTGGGGACAGCCCAGCCCCTTCCTGCCCTGTCTTCCCCATCCTCATCATCTCCTGGACCAGAGACATCACCCCAGAGCCCTTTCACCTCCACTCACTGCGGATATTTTTATCCTTTTGGCTCTGCTGTAGGAGCAAAATCCTCTTTGCTGGGCACCATTTGGCCTCCCTTGCCCCAGGGCAGCACGTTTGTCTCTGTAGCAGAGCCCTTGCTCCAAATCAGAGACACTCCCAAGGTCAGGAGCATCCTGGGCAAACTCGTGCAGCTCAGAGAGGGCCCTGTGGGGCTGTGGGTTGGGCTGGGTGAGGCATGGAAACGATTCCCCCAGTATTTCCCCCCTTGATTTGCCCAAATCCTGGATGGCTGCATCCCATTCCACCAGCAGTCCATACAAATGCTTCCCTGGCAGCTGCACACACTCATCACCAGGCACTCTGCTCCTCACAAAAAGCCTCTGAGGGCTCTCCAGCATCCCCAGCCTTGTCTCCATGCCCAGGCTGCAGCCAGGATTGGATGGGCACCTCTGCAGAGAAGCCCTGCTCTGATCCAGGCACAGGATTGCCTTCAGCCAGCCCAGCAATAATTCCTGCAGGGATCCCACAGCCAGGCTGGAAATAATCCAAGGACTTCCACGATGGAGCCATTCTCATTTCTCCTTAGGGCTGCTGGAAATTAGACTCCATTTTTCACGCTCCCTGCCCTGTGAAGTTTTTTTCCATGCAGTCTGTGCAGGTGTGGCTTTGAGCTGGGTTTGTGCATCACCCCTGGATCATTTTCAGGTGGTTTAGAAGAGGATCAGAGGTACAGTTTGTGCCCTCCCTCTGCCCAAAGCAGGGTCAGCTGCAGGGCATCGCTGTAACAAACCTGATCCATGCCATCCTTTAAAAGCTGCGAGGTTTTCTTGTAGAAAACCCTCCAGGAATGGCCACAGTGAGTGTTTCCTTGGGCTGGTGCTCCTGCAAGCCCAGATTTCTCTGTGAACACCACAGCATTTGGCTGGCACCAGCCTCCCACTGGCCTGGAGCTGTTCTTCCTTAATGACTGGGAGTAGGTAGGTGCTATCACACCCTCAGGGAGAGCTTGGAAGTGGCACCACAACAGCAGAGGTGTGTGTTTGCTCAGAAGCAATTATTAAATGACAGAACCCTGTAATTTCAGACCTGGGAAATCACTGCACTGCTTCTCTTCACCCCCCAATTAATGGTGACGAGGGTGGCACAGTCGGCTGCTGGGAGGGAGGGGTGGAGGGTGCCACGTGCAGGTGAGGAGCTTCCCACAGCCCCTCCTGGGATCCACAGCTTGGAATTGCTGAGCCTGGATCCTGCAGAATCCACACTCCCCACTATTGGGGAATTTACAAATTCTATAAATCCAGAGATGGGACCTTCTGAGTTGCTTGAAATGTTGGAGTTTATTTTCTTCTTGTCTTCCACACAGGCAGAGAGGGTGAGTTCTGCTCACAACTCTACCTCGTGGCTCAGAAGGTCATGAGACCACTGGTTACAAGATCTTTTAAGGATTTATTAACCAATAAAACACTGCCACCAAGAATATTTACATTTTTAACCCATTAATCAGTTATTATGTTTTATACGTATTGCTGCAGTGCAGGATTTCTTAACCAATCCTCTAATGACACACAAACCTATAACACTACATTTTAAAACCTCTTATTATCTTTGTAACTGCTTTTATATCTTAAATTTTAAACTCTGAACTTTCAAATACTTACATTTTTACTTAAGCTACAAGTCAACACTTTTGCTTCTAATATCTAATTTTGGAAGCATTTTCTGAAGTCTCAAATTAAACCCTGTATTTAATTTTAAGCTTTAACCTATAAGCCAAATATCCCAAAAGCTCTTTGTATTTTTAGATTCCAACACCCCTCCTTCCCCAATCCTGGGGAAACCACAGCTGCCCCATGGACCAGGGAAACAGGATGGGCTCAGGGAGGCCAGCATCCCACTGTTATCCTGATTCCTGTTTTTTGTTGTTCCCTCTCCAGGGCCTGAAGCCAATGGACCACAATGGTTTGGCTGATCCTTATGTCAAATTGCACTTGCTCCCCGGAGCCAGTAAGGTGAGAAATCTTTTCCCTTCTCCTGATTTTCCTGCAGCTTTTCATTGGCAAGCAGGCCTGGGAGGAGCTCCTCACCCAGGGGCTCTGAGCTGCTGCATCCAGACCTTGAATCTCTCCAGTCAAAGGTGCTCAGAGAGAGCAGGAGGTGAGAATTGGGCATCAATCCATCCTTAAAGGGATGGAAAACGCCTTTCTGGGAAACCACTGGCTGGCAGCCAGGTGCCAGCCCTGATTCCTTACCTCGGGAGCCCAGCATGGGAATGCTGCATTCCGGGAGCCCCCGGGAAGCACCGAGTGAAGCAATCTCAGCTATAAACAAATCGGACCCTTTTAATCTCCTTTTTATTTTTTTTCCCTACCCTTATTCTTTTGCATTTAAAACCCCTCAGATCATAATAAAACAGAGTATAAATCATAAGGGAAATATTTCCATCTCCTTAGGTTCAGCACTTGCTGGAGAGAAGAGTAATTAAAGATATTGATGTGTGGTGAGAGCTCGGTGTAAGTGACGGGGCTGTGGAATTTAAATGCTCGATGTGTGTGTTAGGAATATTAATTGCACTATTATTCCACACGAAAGGAAAGACCTTTTTTTGGGGGGGAGGTGTATTTACTTGTTACAGTTCAGTTGGATTAATTCTTAATGTTCAGACAGCAGAGGGAGTTTTTAAGCACATTCCGAGTTTCCGCTGCAAACGGAGCCGGGAGCGTTTCCATCAGTGATATTATCAGTCATTTCCATGTTTTGCAAACCCATTGATTAGCATTTCTGCTGGGGCTGCTGGAGACTGGAGAGGCAGGAGGGGAGGGGCTCAGGAGACCCACAGGCCATGGGGGGACCCTCTCCTTTCCCCATCTCTGTGCTCTGTTCCAAACAGCCCTGCCCGGATCTGCCCTGGGAGAGGGGAGCAGCTCCGGGGGGATCCTGGGTTTGTCCTGGGCAGGATGCTCCTGCACAGCAGGACAGTGCCTGAGTCCCTCGGGTATTTCTGTCCCAGATTTGGGCTCTCAGGCCCCTGTGGGTGTGGGAAGCAGGGCTGGGTTCATTCCCCATGCAGAGCTGGTTGCTGACTCCTGAGTCATTCCAGATGGGAGAAAAAGGCACTCCCGGAGCTCAGCTCCTCTGATCTCACTCGTGTCCCTTCCCAGGGCAGCTTTAGCAGCTGGATGTTCATCATGTCACCCCCTGGGCTAAACCCACTTTCCTTCCCAGTCCCTGGAGCCCCAGGGATTTGGATCTGGGACCCACAGATCTGAGCAGGCTGTGGGTGCCATTGGGGCACTTTCCCTGCTGTCCTTGTCACTCAGGGCTCATGAATCCAAGGTGGGGAATGCAGCAGCTTCCCATAAAGATCCACAAGACAACTCGGAGGAACTGATGTGCTGAGAGTTTCTTATGCTCAGCAGCAGCTGAGGCAGGGATTGAGTTGTCTGACACCTAATTAGAGGGAAAATTGCTGCTGTGCCAGGCTGGGAGCCTGGTGGAGAAGCCCAGTCTGCAGCATCAGCCTCTTTTTTCTGCTCTGCCCAGAAGTGAGGGGGGCTCAGGGAGTAAGGAGATCAGTGTCCCCTGAGCTGGGGAGTGGCTGTGTGCCAGGATGTCCCATCCAGGCAGGGGACACAAGCCCTGCTGTCCCCATCCTCCTGCTCAGCAGAGCTGCTGGTGCTGACAAAACACCTGGACAAAACATCAAGGAAGTTGTTTGGGAGCTGTGCTGGGAGCAGGAGTGCCAACAAACAGCCAGAACAGCAAATCACCATTTTTGATTTAACCCAAAAATTTTGATTTGTTTTTTCCCCTGCCTTGCTCTCTCTACTGCTTAAATTCAATCCCAGTTCGTGCTCTACCAAGGTTCCTGTTTTGCTGGCTGTTTCCAGGAATCAGGATGTGGGGATGGAGTGGTTTGGAAATGAGTGGGTTGCTGTGTCCCTCAGGTTTTTGCTGGATTTGGGGTGAACTTGGGCCACCCCATTGAAGGTCACAGCACTGGGGCAGAAGAGCAACAGCACCCATTGCCCCTTCATCTCCACACTGGCCCTTTCTGCCCAAACAGCCTCCTGGGGCTGATCCCACTGACCCCCACCCCCTCTGCTTCTGCAGGCAAACAAGCTGAGAACCAAAACTCTGCGCAACACCCTGAACCCCACGTGGAACGAGACCCTCACCTACTACGGCATCACCGACGAGGACATGATCCGCAAGACGCTGCGGTAGGGCAGACCCGGGGCGGGGGGCACGGGCCCCTTCCCCTCCCTCAGCACCGTGCCAGCTGTCCCTCCCCACCCCAGGGACAATTTCCCACAGGGACCCCCCTGCTCAGCCCCACGGGAGGGGCCTGGAGCTGCTCCCAGCAGAGCAGGGCAGAGTTACCCCCCAGCAAAGCCGAGTTCGTGAGCGTGCATCCGTCACCTGCACACCACTGGCACCTGAATCACAGGCAGCCTGGGTTGGGGTAACCAGAGAGGAGCCTGTTCCTGCTGCATCTTTAGCTTCAGAACCCTCTGGCTGGCTCCTGCCTGCAGAGCTGGTGTGGTTTGGGTTTAACCTCTTCGTGCCCAGCTCTCATGGGCACACATTGAGGCTTTGTGGTCGTGTCTTGCTGAGAAAATCTCTTGGGGAAGTTCTGGGCCCCTTTCAGAGCTGAGCTTTTTGGGAGAAAGCTGGAGGCATCTGTGAATTATTGTCCAGCTAAAAAGAGTGCGAGTCTTTATGTTATGATTTTGTTTTTGTTGGTTCAGTGTGTGGATTGAGCATCTCCTGGCTGCACCTCCCAGGGGTTGGGAGAGGTTGTGTGAGGATGGAGGTGGGCAGGGGCAGAGCTTGGAACGATGCTCTGCAGGGAGCAGACACCTGTGAATGCAAAGATTTTTCATGTTTTGGCCTCTGTCCCGCCTGGATGTGGGCAGGAATTGTGGGCAGCCTTGGCAGATCACCACACTGATCTGGGGCCGTGCTGCAGGATTTGCTGTAAGATCCACTGGCAAAGACAGGATTTTGCATCTTTCTCCAAGGGCTCAGGGCTTTGCCAGCTCCGTGGCTGGAATCCCACCCTCCTCATTTGCAGGTGCCCTGGGAGTTTGTGATTTTTCCTCGTGCCAAGAGCACAAAGCTGCCTTGTGGAAGGTCCTGCTCGGAGGTGGAGCGGGGCAGAGCCCACCTGTTGTGTGCTGTGTGCAGGGTGATGGGAAATTCAGCACCCTGGATTATTATTGCACTTGGAAAACATTAGTCATGCTGGAAGTGCTGCAGGCTGGTGGGGCTGGGAAGCCTCCAGTTTGTTGTTATTATTGGCATTGGTGAAAAATTGGTATTTTTTTCACTGCAGGCTTTGAAGTTTGCTGCCTCCTCAAGCGTGGAAATCGTTTGTAAGGAGATGTTGGCTGAGTTGTTTGCTGGAAGGCAATGGGGAGCAGGAGGGCTCGACCCCCACTCTTGCAGGGCTCTGGGAGCTGTTTCTCCCTTGGGAAGGGCTGTTTATCCTGGAGGCAGCAGGGAGCTGGGGGACGGGGGATGCACCGAAATATGTGCAGGGCTGGATTTGCCTTTCTCCCCACAGAAATCCCATCCCATTCCTGCCTGCCAGCCTGGGTACTGTGGAGCTCCTTGTGCCCTCCTCAAAGCTCAAAACTGTGCATGGACCCCTGTGCCCCACCTGGGACCCCTCAGTCTGCAGGAGAACGTGGCTGGATGGACTTTAAAGAGCATCTCATTTGGGCAGGGACCCCTCCCACTGTCCCAGGCTGCTCCAAGCCTTGTCCAGCCTGGCCTTGGACAATTCCAGGGAGCCAGGGGCAGCCACAGCTTCTCTGGGCACCCCGTGCCAGGGCCTCACCCCCTCCCAGGGAAGGATTTCTTCCCAATATCCCATCTAAACTGGCCATCTGCCAGGCTTTTGGTGCGGCTGGAGCTGTTCACTCTCCCAGTGCCTTCCCACAGGAAAAATCGCCATGCTCTGTCTTGCCTTGGGTGCTTTGCTTCACCCATCCACCTTCTCCTCAAAATACCTCTTCCCACGAGGAAAAGCCAGCTTCAAAGCCAGGAGGACGCTGGTTTTCCCTGTGCTAATCAGGAGAGGCTCCTGCCAGGCAGCTGGTGCTGCTTGAAAGAGCATCAGTGATGCTCCCCTCGGTCTGGGCGGTGACCATTCCCCGGGAGCCTCCCTGCTGCTGAGCTGGGCAGGGAATGCAATTCCAAAGTCTCTTTAATGTGAAAAGAAAGGCGGAGATCAAAGCTGCCGCCAGCCTTCTCCTCCCTGCAGCCTGGAGATGCCTCAGGGAAGCTGGAAAAGCACCCAGAAATCTTCCCTGCCCACCTGGTGGGACGTGTCCAGCATGGATTGGTGGCGTGGGGCACTCTGCCAGTGCCTGCAGCCTTTCTGGAGGGGCATTTGTCAGAGCAGCAGGAGCAGGGACATCCTGGAGAGCTCTGCCCAAGCCCCCCGAGCCCACAGCATCTCCAGACAGGTCCATCCTCATCCCTGCGTGGCTTTGTCCAAACTGGTGGAGTGACTTGCTGTCACAGACCCCAGGAGCCACCAGGGCTGGCCTCCCCAGGGTGAAGGAGAGGTGAAGGCAGCCCTGCTAATTGCACTGGCAGGCAGCACTTTGTTAATGAACTAACCCCCTCAAAACCCAGCAGATCTTTGGGATTTCATGGAGCGCAGCAGGTGGGAGGATCTCGAAAGGTCTCATCCATTCATTGAGTTAAATATCCCTGAGTGTAGCCCAAGGCTTAGCAGGGATGAAACCACCCACCAGCCTGGGAAAAGGCAGGTTCAGAGCCATGCAAAACACACTGGAGTGCACAGATGGATGGGATCTGGGATAGATTCCCTGCCAGCACCAGGGGAAAATCCTACCCTGGAGCCCCCATTCCCCTCTGGAATCATTCTCCCTCAGGGGAGGCTGCAGGGGAAACTGGAACAGGCAGAATAAAATCACCTCCATTGAAATAATACATGTAATATGCAATAAATAAATTGCATTCATAATAAATACCCGAGCTGGCCAGATATTGGATACAATTATTCATATCCAGATATATTGGCGAGGTGATGCATTATTCATGGGGTACTCAGCTAGCCCACGAATGCCAGGAATTCTTTGTTTAATCATGTGTTTGACAAACATCATGACTCATTAAATGTATTATTCAGAAAATAGTATTTGATCAGGACTAATAGGCAGAGTGCAGCCACTTCAAGGCTTGGGGTCCCAAATTGCTTTACTCTGCATGAATGAGGTTTGCTTGGAATTACGGGTGCGCTTGCAATTTCAGCTTTCACTTCTGCTGTGATTTCTGTGCTCAGACTTGGAAGTATTTTATGATGGAGCCCATGATGGAATCCTCCTTTTGTTTTCTGGAGAACTGGACCTTCCCAAGATGGTATTTTGCCTCCTTGCCCAGTGTTGCCTGTCCTTAAACCAAGCCAGCATCACCTGCTCCTCACGGGGACCCTCCCATGTTGCCATAAGGGATCTTAGGCACAAGGGCTGCATCTCAGGCTCTGCCCTGTGTGTTTTTTTGTGGAAAAGGGTCCTTGCTGAGCCCCCTGTCCCCTTTCCAGAGCAGGAAAGAGGCCGAGGAACTCGTGTGAGGGAGCAGAAGCCGTGAGTCAGCTGCTGGAGCTGCACAGTGAGTCAGGGCTGTAACCCAGGAGCCCGGGCTGAGTAGGAGGGAGGAGAAGTTTAATGAGCACTGATTGTTCATTTGCTGCTCAGTTTCCTTCCAAGGTGGTTTTCACAGCCCTCAATGTAAAGATCAGGACCCCACAGTGAGGGTATCAAATGAAACACCGGGCTGGAGGGATTGGCATTAATAAGAAGAGATGAGAAAGGGGTAAAGCTCCAGTTTCAGGCTGGGGATGGAAGGGGAAGGAGGCTGCCAGAGGCATCTCGTGCTGTTTGTCATGGGGCTGATTTTCCAACCCAAGGCATAAAAATTCCATCAAATTGATTTCTCATAATAAAATCCAAGCTGGTGTGATTGCATTATGCCTTTTTCCAAAGGGAGTGCTGGGGCTGGAGCTTCCTGCTCATCTCACTCAAAGCCCACTGCCTTCACTGACGGGCCAGGGCACTGCAGTGCTGGAAATCCCATTCCAGAGGGGATGAACTGCAGCTGGGAGGACGAACAAGGACTGGGGGCTGAGCCTGAGGCACTGGGAAAGCTGACAAAAAACTCCCTCTGGGTATCAGCCACAGAGGGGCACAAAATGTGGGCACCCACCTGAGAGGTGGCCAGAGGTGCCACGGGGAAATGGGGCTGGGAGAGACCTGCAGGTGTCCCCAGCTCCACTGTGCTGCCAAGGGCAGTGGCAGCTCCCAGGCCCTGCAGATGTGCCAAAAACTGCTTCCCAGGGCACTTCCCAAATCCCTGAGGGCACTGAAGCAGGGCTCAGTGGGGTCTCTCCCAGTGTGACCCTGGAGATGCTCTCCCTGCCACCACCTCTGGAGTTCACGTGTCCTTCCTGGGTTTTTGCCCACCCTGAGGCCCCTGAGTCCTCACAGCAAGCAGGACGTTGTGTCTGGGGTCTTGTTGTGCTGCTGGGCTGTACCTGGACATTGCCAAAACTGTTACTCACATTTTTAAGAGGTAAAGCATCCCAAACCCTGTCTCCCTGAGCACCCAGGAGCTGGCACCACTCCACAATTGCTGGGTGTGCACACAGATCCTGGGCAGCCAGCTCCCTGTCCCCTCCTGTCCCCCCCAGCTCTGCCCAGAGGGACAGGGCTCCACACTTGCCTGGCAAGTGCAGTGTTTGCTCTGGAGCTGCTGCTGCTGCTCCTTTGCTGGTTTTGTTCTTTACAAGAAAGAGGAGAGGAGATGGGGAATATCGTGCCTGCATTTGAGATTCTCTTTGAGGATTTCACTGTTGTGGTGGGGTGTTTTTATCCGTGGGTATCTATAGTAACGCTGCATCCAGCCACAGTTTTCTGGAGAGCAGCATTCCCTGTTTTCCTGCTCCTGTATTTTTTTTTTTCCAAATCCCTTTTCTCTGCTGCTGCCCAGCCCTGATGATCCTTGTGCTGTGGCACAAGCCTTCCTTGTTACTCATTTGTGAGCCTGAGGGTGGTCAAACCACCCTTGGATAAGGCACTAAACCATCACAGATAAACCATCTATAGAAAAATCATCCATGGATAACCCATCCCTGGATAAACCATCCAGATGCTGAGCAGGCCAGAGGTGTGGTGTGCAGTTAGTTACTCTCAGGTGGGATCACAGGGCATTATTTATCTTTAATTACTTTTCCCCTTCCCCTCTGGTCCTTGGGGCAGAAGTGACACCTGTGGGGAGATGGACAGCAAGGGGAGTGGGTGAAAAAGAAAACAATCAGGTACCCAAAGGATGAGAAGACACTGTAAGGACATTTAAAAAAAAAAAAAAGAGAAAAGATTGAAGGGAAGAGTCAAGACATGCCTTTCCTTCATGGTCAGGGAGCCCAGGCAGTCCCTGCATGGCTCTGGTGGGATGCAGGATGCTCCCTTTGCAGGGGGGTGGGATGGCTTTCCCCATCCCCAGCACTGCTGGGGCACAGCTGCTCCCTCGAGGCCTTGTGGCCCTCTGGGATTTGCAGAGGCTCCCTGCAAGCACTAACTTTGCTCCCTGTCGTCTCTCCTGACGCCCAGAGCGGGCTGGGAAGCAGCAGAGGAATGACTCATTAGCTGCCAGCTCAGGGAAAGGCATTTATAGCTTTTTCATGGAAAACAGCCTGGGCTCAGCACCACGTCACACAGCTGCATCCCAGGATCCCAGCAGGGCCCGAGGTGTGAGGTTTTTCCATGGTCTGGGGGCGGAAATCACTCCTGGCCTTGTCTGTTTGGTGGGACAGGAGGTGCAGACCCACTCTGTGTCCCAGCCAGGGTCAGCCTGGGAGCTGCCAGGCTCCAGCAGTGCCCGAGCTCCTCGGGAAGGAGCCGTGTGGGAATCAGGCTTCTCCCAACCACCCAGTCCATGGGAGGGATGGGGAAGAGCCTCCATGGCTGGGCAAAATGCAGCTCCAGCAACTCCGAATAACTTTGCTTTAGTCACTGATGATTCTGATGTTTTAATGGAAGAGTCATCAGGATGGCTGAGGCTCCAGCTTGGGCTGGGCTGTGTGTTTTAAACTCACCACGAGCTGCCCTGGCCGGGCTGTGCCAGCAGCTGGATGCATTCCAGCTGCATTCCAGCTGTTCTCCAGCTGCCTGCAGGGGAAGGTGCCCAGTCCACGGGCTGGGGAAGGGCGAGCTCAGCTGCTCCCTCCCTGGGGGGACCTGCAGTGCAGGGGGGCAGCTCCTCCCCTCTCCCCAGTGTCCCTGCTCAGCCCGTGGCCCTTGCAGGATCTCGGTGTGTGACGAGGACAAGTTCCGCCACAACGAGTTCATCGGCGAGACGCGCATCCCGCTGAAGAAACTGAAACCCAACCAGACCAAAAACTTCAACATCTGCCTGGAGAAGCAGCTGCCGGTGAGTGAAGGGGGTTCAGAGCCTCATCGCCCGTTGGAATCACAGATACAGCAGCTTCTCCCAGCGGCATCTTGGCACCATGGAGCTGTCTGAACCCTCGAGCATCCTCGGGGCTGTGGGCAGGAGCATCCCTTGGCCGGGGAGGGGTCCGGCTGTGGCTGTATCCCGGTGCAGCCCCCGGACTGGGTGCGTTCCCTCCCCAGATAGATAAAACAGAGGACAAGTCGCTGGAGGAGCGGGGCAGGATCCTGATCTCCCTCAAGTACAGCTCGCAGAAGCAGGGGCTGCAGGTGGGCATCATGCGCTGCGCCCACCTGGCCGCCATGGACGCCAACGGCTACTCCGACCCCTACGTCAAAATGTGAGTGTCACCCGCGGCCCTGCTGCCCCCTCCCGCCTCTCCCCGCAGCGGGAATTAATTGCTCTCATTAGGAGATGCAAATGAGGCCGCCAGGCAGCAGCTTGCAGCGTTATTCCCTGGCGATTTGTCTGGCAGAGCTCGCAGGTGAGGTGGGCGCAGGACTTGGTGATGTGGGGCTGTCCCTGCCTCAGCACAGCTCCTGGTTTTAGGGGGGGGGGGGGGTGTGGCATTTTGCAGATTTACTCTCTGCAAAGGTGAGGAAGGGCCCTGTGTCTGTCCTACCTCCTCGTCCCCACTGTGCTGACCCAAACTTGGGCACTTTTAGGGATGGTGTCTGCCAAGGCAGAACTGCTGGGACAAACCTCTCCAGTAATGGAGTTTATCAGCAGCACACTTTCTCCTTCTTATTTAATTGTTTTTTTAGGGACGGAGGTGTTTGTATAAAAATCCCCTCTTGCATTTTTAGAAGCTCATGGGAAGCTCGGTCCCTGAGAAACCAATTCCCATTGCACCCAGCCGGTTTTGGGTGTCCCCTGTGCCATCCCTGGAGATTGCATCTGCAGGGCTGGGATCAGAGCAGATAGAAAAGTGATGCTTCTCGGTACAAGCCCTAATTTTTTAATTATGAGCAAGATCTGGAACGTGTAGCAAGGAAGCAGAACTGCTGTTTAAAGGCACAGCACCAGCACAAACCCACGATGGATTGACTTTGTCCTGGCTCACGTTTCAGGTCCCCTCTCTGCCTGATGACACTTTGATCTTGTTCGCTGCCCAGCTCTGGTGCTGTGCTGCAGGACATCTGCAGGGAACAGCTCAAAGCTGCTCGCTCCTGCTCCCTTTTCCACACTGCATGTGGTTCCTGTCTCCCGGAGAGGCTCTGCTTGAGCAGTCACACAATCCCGAGTCTGGGCTGGTCCTGGGCTGGGAGTGATGGGTTTGGAGAGCGTGTGTGCAGTGCCAGTGTCCCCTAGGGACTGGAGCTGGGATAATCGGTGCTCTCCGATTGCAGCCAGCAGCTGGCTTGGTTCTGAGGTGGGGAAATGCTGCCTCCTCCCAGCCTTCCCTAGCATTTTGGCAGGGGAGGAGGCTCTGGAGGTTCAGGGGGCTCAGCCACCCACCCCACCTCTGCTCAGGAGCTGGTCCTGCAGCCACAGATGTCCTCACCTGGTCTCGTTGCAGTTACTTGAAACCAGATGAGGACAAGAAATCCAAGCACAAGACAGCAGTGAAGAAGAAAACGCTGAACCCCGAGTTCAATGAGGTGGGTTTGGGGCGGGTGTGGTTCTCACCGAGGAGCTTTTCTCACCCTCACACTTAAGAGATAAAAACCCCACCTTAGTCACAGTGTGAGGGATTGCGGTTGGGTTCCCTGTGGGCAGCAAAGCCTGAGGAGGAGGATGGGCAGCCCCAGCCCCTGTTCCATCCTGACTCTGCCTCTGCTCCTCCACAGGAGTTTTTCTATGAGATAAAGCACGGTGACCTGGCAAAGAAGACTTTAGAAGTCACTGTGTGGGACTATGATATCGGGAAATCCAACGATTTCATAGGTGAGTAGCACGCTCCAGAAGTGTGGCCTCTTTTTTTTTTTATTTCTCTTCACTGCCTTTGCCCCTTATTTCTCCTGCACTCCTCCAGCCTCCTGGTTTGCTCTCCATGCCCACACTCATTCTCGCTGAGTTGCAGTCCTGCTTTTATCCCTCTCCTGCACCTGAGCCTCTCAAGGAGCATCCAAGCAGGGAGAAAATGCATCTGCCTCTCCCCTTCTGTTTTCAGATGTTTTTCTCTGAGTGAAAAGCAGGTTTAACAGGGAGGTTTCATTTATCTCTGTTGGATGTCTGGGCCTGTGGTGATTTTGTTTTGATCTATCACTAACAAGTGCTCGGTCCCTCTGACAGCCACTGTGACAGCAGTGAGCCCTTGGCACAAGGGACAGGGACACTGCCTGGGACTGGGGCACTGCCTGGGACAGGTCCCACATCCCAGCCATGAGGGGGTGGGGAATTTGAGCTGGATTTCACACCAGGTTGGATGCTGAGAGGATGCTGAATCCCCTGGCTCCCTCCAGCATCCCCCGGTGTCTCTCAGCATCCCTGGCAGAGCCGATGCTCCCCCCACAGCTCTCCCTCTCTCTGTCTCCCTCCCAAGGCGGAGTCGTGTTAGGAATTAATGCCAAAGGGGAGCGGCTGAAGCACTGGTTCGACTGCCTGAAAAACAAGGACAAGAAAATCGAGCGCTGGCACACGCTGACCAACGAGCTGCCGGGCGCCGTCCTCAGCGACTGAGCCCCGCGGGGCCACAGCTCCACAGCCCTTGGGCTCCTGCCAGCTTTGGATCCGGGGGATCCCGGGCCAGCCAGGACAGCAGGACACCCCACAGCAGGGCCTGGCTGCAGGGAAGCCCTTCCCAGGGAAGAAGGCACCGGTGGTTTGCTCTGGCGGCTTTCCCCGCAGAGCCTCTTTGCGCCCTCGCCGCACTCACAGCCCCACTCTCGAGCATGCACGGGCACACTCACACTCACACTCACGCAGGTGTGCACCCCTGCATGCACTGCAGTCTGGCTCCTCTCCCAAATCCTGGCTGTCCTCAGTTACCTTCTCGCTGCCTTGCAAGTCAGTGGCAAAAATGAATGCGTCCGTCCGCGTCCGTGTGTCCGGCATCGGCCAAAGGCGTCCCTGAAAAACACAAAACCCGGAACTGTCTCCTCGAGGCAGCTTGTGCCATATCTCTGGTGGTTTGTCAGTCTCTGTGGTTTGGGCCTAAACAGTCTTTTATGCATTTAAAGCTCCTCTGTTGGAATGGT
Source organism: Sitta carolinensis (assembly GCA_032173965.1). Taxonomy (NCBI): domain Eukaryota; kingdom Metazoa; phylum Chordata; class Aves; order Passeriformes; family Sittidae; genus Sitta; species Sitta carolinensis. The sequence goes on along the minus strand of CM063299.1, from coordinate 2,904,101 downwards.
TGTGTCCCCGGTAAATCTGGAAAGTGTTCGCTTTCCTGCCAGGAGTGTTGTGCTCGTCCTCTCCAGTGCTCAGGTGCAGGCAGCAGAGCTGTGCAGATCACAGTTTTCCTCCTGGGATCAGGCAGCTTCACGTTTGGGAGGCAAAATGGAAATCTCCCTGGAAGAGCCTGGCTGATCCTGCTTCCCCAGGACCGGCAGCGGCCGCTCTCCTAATGAACCCGTGCCATGCAGCAGCACGGCTGGTTTTCCAGCAAAGCCAGCTCTCAGGCTGAATTTTTCTGTCATTTTTTCCCTTCTTTGTCCCTTTCCAATTCATCTGTTAAATGATGAAGATGCTGAGCCTCGGAGCTGAGCTGGAATTGCGTTTGTAGTTCTGCACAGCCGTGAGGTTGATTCATTTTCTGCCTCAAACAGCGTCCAACCCAAATTAATTTCTGTGTATGGCACAGTAATATTAGTATGGCCCAGTAATAATATATTAATATTATAATAATCCCAGATATCATCCTCTGTGATCCACCTTGGCTGGTCCCTTCATCCTCATCCCGCCAGACATCCAGTGGGATGAGCTAAAACTTTCGAGGAAATGCTGCACCATTCCCAAAATGTTTTGAAGCCTTTAAACAATAATTTTTTAGGAAGAGCTGCTCTTTCCCTACGAGTCTCAGTTACCCTCAGCTTCCAAGCCCTGTGCACGTATTGCCAAGTTCTCTTTTTTTTTCTCTTGGGAAGCAGTGGAATCTCTGGAAACCTACATTTACTTTTCCAAATGACGATCACGTTGCACCTTGTTTGATATTGGGGGGAAGGGGAGAGATAAAAGAAAAAACCAAAACAACATTCATAGGGTTTTTTTTAATAACTTAATATTTGTAATGCATCCTGCAGATATGCATGGATTTTATTTGAATGCTGGCAGCCTGTCAAGTCAGATGTTCCCACTAATCCTTCCTGGTCCAGCACCTTAAAACCTGGTTGGAGTCTGAGCTTCCAGGGGAGCTCCAGGAGCACCAGGCTGGCTGTGCCTCCCTTTTCTGGCAAAGTTCCTCTCAATCCATCCTTTGTCCCAGCCTATGAACCTGGTTTATGCCTGAGGTGGAGCAGGACACGTGTGTGTGGGTTCCTTCACTTTGTACCCCAGTCTTTTCTAAGTGGGCGCTCCGTCCCTCGTCCCAGCTGCATGCAGAGTTGGTGGTTGTCATGCCAGGCCTCGTGAAATGTTTGATACCAATGTTTTGCTACCATGTGAAGGCTGCAGAAACCGTCCTTACCTGCATCCTGAGAGACTTTTGTATTTCAGTATTACCTATCTGTGTACTTTTGGTCAGATTTGTTAATATTTATAATGAGAACCGGAAATTAAAAGGTTAAAAAATAAAAATGAAAAAAAGGAAAAAAAAAAAAAAAAAAGGTTGATGCTGGTGGTGCAGCTTTTGAATCTGGGGGGGATGGCAAGGATTTGGGAAAAAATGGTTTTAAACCAGAGCATTGGCCCAATATAACATAAATACTATATATGTACTTATAAATATTTATAAAAAAAATATATATATGGGGATATATATATAGGGGGGAGAGAAAATGCATATATATGGCCCGACTAACATATATGTACTATATATATATTTATATTTATTTGCTAATATGTATTTAGTGGCCTTGAAGCCCAGCAAACCCAGGGCACGGGCAATGATGTCCAACCCCAGGTGCCCAGGCTGAGCTTACAGGAAAATTCAGCTGAAAAGCACGAGGGGAAAAAAAAAAAAAAATATTCACTCAATTAAATGATGCTCTGTTCAGTCGTCAGATTTTTGTTTAAGTCACTCTTTATCCCCTTGGGAATAAAGAGCTGATTATAAAAAGCAGGAGGACAAACCCTTCAGATTAAAATAAAGCTTAAGGTATTTGAGTGCCAAGCTGCTCCGGGGCACGTCAGCCCCTGGTGCTCTATAAAGGGGCTCTGCTTTTGGGGAAGCTCACCTGCCCCAGGTGCTGCTGCTCCATGGAGAGCCCCCAGGAGCCCTGGCCAACGGCACCCCCGGCCCTTTCGATGGCCCCCAGTGGCCCCACCAGGCCCCCCGGGCCGTGTACGTGGCCGTGGCCGTGCTCATGGGGCTCGTGGTGGCCTCGGCCTCGCTGCTCAACGGGCTGGTGCTCGTGGTGTCCATCAGGCACAAGAGGCTGCGCTCGCCCCTCAACTACATCCTGGTGAACCTGGCCGTGGCCAACCTGCTGGTGACGTTCTGCGGCAGCTCCGTCAGCCTCTCCAACAACATCAGCGGCTTCTTCGTGTTTGGGCGGCGCCTCTGCCAGCTGGAGGGCTTCATGGTGTCCCTGACGGGTAAGGAGAGGAGCCCCAGGCCTGCCTCGGGTTTTGGGGGGTGCTTTGGGGCTTAGCAGAGGGGCTTTGGAGGGGTTTCAGCAGCTAGGGTGAACCCTTTCACCTCGTGTCCTTGCTTAGCTCAGGGAAGGGTTGGGATGGTTGGCTGTGCTGGGTCACCACACATCCAGTCTTGGTGTTGACAGAGTGGGAAATGCCGCTTGGGGAACATGTGGAATCCTCCTTTGGGATGCATTTCATGGCTGCTGGCTGCTGTGCCAGCACACCTGGGGCTGGCTGGGCACCAGGGACAGGAAATTGCACAAAACCTCTGCTTGAGGACACTCTGTTGTTGTAACCACGAGGCGTCACCGCCGCCCATTGCCAGCTTCATTTCTAAGGGCCAAGTATCACAGTTGTCCCTGCTGTGAGAGAAGCACTGCCAAAATCAGAGTTTTTTAACAGCCAAATATCACAGCTCTCCCTGCTCTAGGAGAAAAACATCCGACTTCTTGTTCAAACAATATTTACTTGAGATAAATCATCATCTACCACGTGCCAGCAGAGGCAGCAGAAGCTGTCCCTGAGACAGAGCCCCTCGCTGTCCCCCCAGGCATCGTGGGGCTCTGGTCCCTGGCCATCCTGGCCTTGGAGAGGTACCTGGTGGTCTGCAGACCCCTGGGAGACTTTCGGTTCCAGCACCGGCACGCTGCCAGCGGCTGTGCCTTCACCTGGGGCTGGTCCCTGCTCTGGACAACCCCACCACTGCTGGGCTGGAGCAGCTACGTGCCTGAAGGTAGGGCACATGTGCATCACACTCCACTGTGTGTTGTCCTCTTTCATCTCGTTTTCCAGCCTGGGGTAGCTGGAGAGTGTCTGTGCTGGGGTTTAAAGGGTTAATCTCTCCTGTTAATATCTCCTGCTTGCTCGGCCAATAATCCTCTCCTGGAGGTTGCTCTTTGGAAGTTCCCCACCAGTTCTCATTGGAGCCAGGGGCTGCTCTGGCTGCTGGAGCAGCACCCAGCACACACCCAGCCCAAACCTGCCCTTGTAGGGGCCTGGCACAACCCCACAGCAAATCACAGAGGGCATCTGGCCAGCCCAAACCCCCACTGGCTGCTCCCCAGCCCCGGGGATGGAAACGTGAGGGGTGCTGGGGTGGCACAGCCGCTTTGGAGCCCCCCCTGATGCCTAATCCCAGCCCTGACTGCTTTAGGCTCCTTCCCAGCCTTTATTCCAGGCCTGAGAACCTCCTGCGGGCCCAACTGGTACACGGGTGGCACCAACAACAGCAGCTACATCCTGGCCTTGTTTGTCACCTGCTTCTTGATGCCCCTCAGCCTGATCCTCTTCTCCTACACCAACCTGCTGCTGACCCTGCGGGCGGTAAGTGCGCCCAGCCCAGGTGAGTCCAGAGCGTCTCCCCGGGGGATGAAGAGCCTTGGGGCAGGTCTGGGGGGCAGCCAACGGAGCTGGCACCTCCTGGCACGGCCATCAGGGCTCCCAAGGGGTGGCAGTGCTGCTCCAAGCTGCTGAGTGGCCTCTCCCTGCCTCCCCAACTCCCCGCAGGCGGCGGCGCAGCAGCAGGAGGCGGACACGACGCAGCAGGCGGAGAGGGAGGTGACGCGCATGGTGGTGGCCATGGTGGTGGCCTTCCTCACCTGCTGGCTGCCCTACACCACCTTTGCTCTGGTGGTGGCCACCACCAAGGACATCGTCATCCAGCCAGCCCTGGCTTCCCTGCCCTCCTACTTCTCCAAGACGGCCACGGTTTACAACCCCATCATCTACGTCTTCATGAACAAACAGGTGAGAGCTGCACACAAAGCACAGCTTCACTGGGGCTGCTGGAGAGCAGCTTGACAGGCCCAAAAATCCCGGAGGAACCATCTCTCCTACCTGGAAGAATGGTCACAGGTTCCAGCCTGGGATTGCTGTGTAAGCAGCAAGGATTTGGGGAATAAAATGGAAAGGGAGGGAGCAGCCTGTGAGCCCAAACAAGAGCTCATTTTCTGCTTCCATGGTTTTATGGGGTCAGGCAACTTAATGTTGGATCACAAGCTGCTCGTTGAAGGCACAAAGCAAACAGAATGAAACTTTTATTGTCCATAAACTGCAGAGAGTTGGGCTGGGAATAGACAGAGATCTTTCCCAAAATATAACCTGCCGAGTCTCGAGGTGACGCCGGATTTCTGCTGCCACAAATAACCTGCCCCTTCCTTCCCTGCCCAGTTCCAGAGCTGCCTGCTGGGAATGCTGTGCTGTGGTTACCACCCCGGGGGATGGGGAAAACCTCTCCAGCTGCCCCAGCCCCCAGGTCACTGCAGAGGGGCTGAGGAACAAGGTGACCCCAGCCCAGCCCGTGTGACAGCTGCCACATCCTGCCTGCACCAGCTCCAGGATCTGCCTGTGCCACCCACAGCAGCTCAGAGGGCTCAGGCTGGAGCTGATGGGGGCTCTCAGAGGCTGGAGAGGTCCCCAGCTTAAAAAAAAAAATATATATAAAAGCATGACAGTGTCTTCTTGCAGGTGAGGAGCCATCCCATCATGGGGGAAACTGCAGATTTTCAGTGTTTTATTCTTCTAAGGAAGCCCCTCCCTCCCAGCCCCTCACTTTGGAGACTTGCAAGAAAAAAAACAAACAAAAAATAATAAAAAAATAAATAAAAAAAGAATAGGAACTTTTCCTCAGAGCACAACATCCCAAGTTGCTGTTTGGCCCAGAGTCAGGTGGAGCATGGTCTGTCACCAACCCCAAACACGCCTGGTCCTGTTGTGAGGCTCAGGGAGATGCTGTAAATCTGGCACAAATCCAGCAGGAATGCTTAAGAGCCAACTGTGTTAATAAATAATAATAACTAATAAACACTGAGTTCATCTGCTCTATTGGCTGATAGAAGGTTTGACAGAAAACACATCCCCTCCTGCCACCAGAGCTGGCACAGCCCTCGTGGCAAGTGCCACAAACATTGCTACAGAAAGCCAGGAAAAAAAACCCAAAAAAAACCAAACCAGACACAAAGTTAATTTTTTTAAAGAGTTAAGCCAATAAGGAAAGGTCTGAACCCACTGATTTCCCAGCAAGGGTGCAAACCCAAGTGGGAACAGCCCCCAAGGCAGAGCAGAGGCAGCACTGCCCACCAGCAGCAAACAAAAGATGCCAAAGCCTGTAAGGATAAAAGATAAAAAAACCTCCACGAGGCTCCGCAGCTTCACACCTCATCTTCAATCTCCAATCGCAGTGTTTATCTACGCCAGCTGCAATCACAGTTCTGTTTTTGGAGATTCTGTCGTTCAGGAGCCCAGGAAAGGCTTCTGAAGGGATATTGATGACAGCAAGTGGCTGGAAGTGGGTTTCATCCAATTCCTCTGTCTCAGAAAAGCCTGCCTGCCTTCAGAGCTGTCTTACAGATTTTGGATCCTGAACCCTTGAACTGCTTTCAAAATGAGGTGGTCCACAGGATGATGAGATTTGGGAGACTGAGGGTTTGGGTTTTTTTTTTTTCACCATCTGAGATTCTCTGCTTCAAACTAAAAATAAACCAAAAATCCCTAAACCAGCAATTCCTAAACAAAGGAATGAAAGATGTTGGAGCGACCTGATCCAGGGGAAGGTAGCAGAGGGGTGGAACTAAACCATATTTATGGTCCTTTCCAAGCCAAAGCATTCCATGATTCCCTGACCTGGTGTGGGGGGACAGGACCCCCATCCCTGAGTCTCAGCCTCCTCCTCTCCTGCTGTGCAGAGCAGCTCAGCTCCCACGGCTCAGAGAGGAATTAGACCAGCTCAGTATCACTGTTTTAATTTAATTAATTGGGCTTTCCTTCTCTGGGAAGCTGAAAAGCAGCATTGGATGGGCCCCTCTGATCTCCTCTGCTGCCTTGCACTGGTCCTTCTTTAATTGTTCCTGTTAATTACAGCTTTTGTGCCCGTGCTTTGTGTTATCAGGATGATTTATGTCCATGCTAAACTTAAATCAGGGGAAGTACAAGCAGCGGAGAAAGTGAAATCTCTGTTGTGTTCTGGCCCGATAAGGAGATCAGACAGGCTATGGGGCTACTTGAAAGGCCCTCCACCAACAGAAATAAAAATTCTCCACATTAAGATTAAAAAAAAAGATAGGGAAACGCTTCACAGTCTGCTCACCATTTGGGCCCACAGATAAACCAGAAAAAGGAAAGCAGGAAGCTGAGATTTCACATGTTGCAGCCCAAAGGGATGGATAATTCTGTGCATGTGGAAACACTCTGTGCTGCTGCAGCCCCACGGGCTTCAGCTGCTTTTGATTTAATTGAACAAGCCTGAAACCCAACAAAAACACTGCCCCAAGCCAGAGGGAATGACCCCAGTTATGAGGCACAAGGCAGCAAGGACAGGATCACAAAATAAAAATTTGCAATTCCACTTTGCACTCTCTGCCCCCGCAGGCAACACAGCCCCGGGGCCAGGGGGAGCAGGATCCTCTCCCAGCAGCTCCTGTCAGGAATAAAAATCCTTCTGCTGGAGCACAGCAGTCCCACACAGAGAATGCAGGCTGGAACAAGGCAGGGTTAGGGATTATTAAAGGGTTTTTGGGCAGAATTGTGTCAGAGCCCGGGGTGAGGCCCCACTGCCATCCTGAGGCTGCTCTGCTCTGCCACTGCCACAACAGGACAAACACAGGGCAGGTTTTTATTTTTATTTTCTCTTCTCTTTCCTCAGAAAGCTGCAGCACCCTCCCTGGAGCAGCTTTATCAGGACCATGGCCTGATGATGAGAAGGAGTGCTAAAAACAAGCAGAAAACTCAACAAAAGGACCCCAAAAATGAACCTCCAAGCCAGAAAAAACCCCACATGGCAGCACAATAACCTTGGAAACTTTTATTAATGTTCTTAAAGTGAATTAACAGGTGGAGAATGGGAGCAACTCTTTGCAAAAACAGGAATGAAGATGCAAAACTCAACACAGCCAGGTGCAAACCCAGCTCAAACCCCTGCATCTGTCAGGGAACAGGACAACCTTCACCCCTGCACCTTGAGCAGTATTTACCACAAAAAAAGTGTTAAATACAAAATTGCTGTGCCCATCAAAATCCTAATTCAATTATATCCAGGGATTTTTTTTTTTTTTTTGAGGCCTACCAAAAATGTGGCTGAATTAGACATCAGGTATCTTCATAACAACCACGGTTTTTTTCACATTCTTGTCTGATGCTGGCAGGGAACATATTGCTGTTCACAATCTCTGGAGAACACTGCCTTTTCCTCATTAGCTTTTTGCACAGCAATTAATCCCTTTAATCAGTCAAATCAGTTCAACACTAGATCACAAAAGCACTAAGTAAAGAGAAAACAAGAAATTACCTTGTTAAATTTAATGAGCAAGGAAAAACAGACACTACATGGGCTGTAACACTCCAGCATGGAAACATTTCAGTGCCTGAGCAGCACCAGCAGCCCACAGAATTACAATCATTTTGTCTTTAATCTGAAAACTGCATAATGCAACAGAGCAAGAAATTCTTTAGCTTATGAAAATGTGCACGTGCAGAAACAGAAAACAGTTTCAGAAGGATATGACAGTAAAAAAACAATTCATCTCTGCAACATTGACACTGCCTGTGCATGCAACAATGGCATCAAAGCAGTGCAAACCCTGTGAGAACACTCAGCATTAGGTTTGCTTCTGTACTTGCTGCTGCTGTTAAAGGAACTCTGAGCTTTACAGGGGTTTATGTGGCCAAAAAGGGCTGTAATTCATAGACTAAACACTGTGCAAGCAGCAGCAAGCAGGTGATGTGTAGAACTTATTCACTCTGTGTTTCAATCATGCAGAGAGCTCTCATCCAAAACAATTATCCTGCAGGAGACAAAAAAAAAAAAAAAAAAAAAAAAAAAAAGAGGACAAAACCGGTTATGCAGTTGTTTGTTCTTATATGAACTACAAGATGAAGGCAATGGGATTTCAGAGTGCCTCTGCAATTTCTACCACAGTTCCAGAGAGTCTCACCTGAAGGGTGAAGCAGGAGCCAGCTGCTGCTGGGGGTGGGATCTCTGATCCTTGGGGGGCTCGTCTGAAACACAGGGAAATTCAGCTCAGCACAGGAGAGCCACACAAGGCCCAGAGTCAGCAAAGGGAATCGAGTGCTCCAGGTTTCTCTGCTCGACTCCTTCAGCCACAGCTGGAATGAGAACCCAGCCCCAGCTCTGCTGCTCCTGGTGCATCACCCAGGAGCCTCGTGGGATCAGAAACCAACTCTGATTTCAGTCCCTGAAGCCCCAGCCCAGCTCAGCTGTGGAGCTCTGCCAGAAAACAGGGGCTCAGCTGCTCCTGCTGTGCAATAACCACCCCAGGGATGTCACCCCAGGCTCCTACACTTAGAATTCACCATCAGGATTTTCAAAAGTAACCAGAGATCTATCTGGGACATTTCAAACTTTTGGGTGCATCCAGCAGCTCTACAGACAAAGAGCACCTGCTGAAGTTCCTGGTGCTCTGCCTCCAGCCCAGGCTCCACTCTCCTCTACTCCATTCTTCCTTCCAGCACCTTCTGGATCCTGCAGGCTGGCAGCCCTTGAAGGACAGAGTTTTGGGTATCATAGTCATTTATTTATTTTTAAACAGGATAAACATGAAAATTCTGATGTCAAACACGATAATGTCTCAAGCTCCTTAGTGAGACAGAAGTTAGGGATGACTTATGAGCACTCACTGTGGGGCTGTTCAGAGTTACTGGGCTCTGACCTGTAGTTCTAAGAGGAAAAAAAGTTACTTGAGATATGAATCTTTCCCTTAAAATGATGTTTAAGTGACTTCTGCCGTGTTCTTCACATTTCCTAATTTACTGCCATGAAAGCACAACCATTTCCACAAACTCTTTCTAAAGAGCTTTCATGACTCTGTCCTCTTAAAGCACATTTTCTCTGTCTCAAAAATTTCCCCCATTCTGTCAAATTATCTCTGATTTCTGTGAAGACCAGACTGCCTTCCAAGCCTGTTGAAGTATTTACTTTCCACCTACAGGATGTTGTATTAACAAAACATTCTTTTCCCTCTCGATTTAGTAGGAGTGTTCACATTGATGTCTCCTGGCAAATTCCCTGACACTCTACTCCCTAAGGAGTCACAGCCCATTTTCTGAGAAGTCCTGCACAGATCTGTACACACCACACAAAACAAAACCTGGAACACGAATATAAATTATCAGCTCACCCAAGAGTGTGCCCTCGAGGTTGTTCTTGGATCTCCTCATCTCCAGGAACTGCATGGAGCATTCTTTCCAAAATATCATCAAGACTGGAGTGAGCCCTGTTAAATAAAAGATTGCAAAGTGATGGTGACAAGGTTCATGCTGCAAATTCCCAAATTAAACAGTCAGAAGGGCACTTAAGGTTTTCTGTAAGCAGCAAATCTTGTTAAAATTCTAAGTCTTTGTAACTCAAAACCAAACATGCCTTCCCCTCCCTTTCCATACCTTTCTGCATCCTCTGCTAGATTAAATGACTCCTTAGTCCATAAACTCTCATTTGTCTTCTCATTTCCCTCAGATTCTTTTTCTGACTCTCTGTTTTCCATTTTAACTTGATCAAGAGCTATTCACATAAACAGCAAGATTTTAGTATCAAAGGAAGATAATAAAGACATGAAAATGTTGTTTTCTTTGCTGCACTTTGCCCACATCTCACTCTTTCCTCACTGGCCTGATTTTTTCCCAGTGAACAAATTCCCATTATCTGCAGTCAAAGGTGGCCAGCAGCAAGGCCCAGATAAATATTTCACTCCAACACATTTCCAGATTCACAGGACTCAACATTTTGTTTCCCACTGAAATGAAAAATGCATGTGGAAATGAATCTTTAATCTTTCCCCTTCCAATCCCAGATATGGGAGAGAAATCCAAGGGAAACCTGAGGATGCCAGCTTGGTTTGCCTGTTTATCAAAATCCAGTGATTTCCCCTCAAAGACTTATCAGCAAATTCTGTTCCCCACAGAAATCAGGGTTAGGGTTGGGCTTAGGGCTGAGAGAGTGAAAGACCCTGCAGCTCCAGGGACCCTGGGGCTGGGAAGGGCATCCCATGGAGAACTTTCTGAGCTGGAAATTCATGGGGACAGGGTCAAACTCAGGTTTAGGCTGATGGGGAATATTTCAGCCCCTTCTGCTGGGCTGTGATAAGCAGGAAGCACGAGGCTGCCACCAGAAAGGGGAGTCTGAAATAGCTGTGCCTCATGCAAATACAAGAAACCCACAGTGACTGAGCAGCCAGCAACAGCCTGCTGCAGTGCTCTCCCCCGAAAAACAAGAAGCTCCAATGAACTTCCATCCCTCAGGAAAAGATTTAACAAAGCTGTAGGATAACCAAACATGTGCCAGCATCCTTCTCAAGTGACTGTGCTATTTAGCTTCTTACAGACTTAACTCATGTTCTGCCTTTTTTTTTTTTTTTTTGCCTTTTTTTTTTTGTCTGCTTTTCTTTTTTTTTTTACTGCTGCTCACTTTGTGACTCACTGGAGGAAAAAAAAAAAGCACAGCCTATAAACATTTAGGTTTTCTGCTCCTCTGACACGACTTGTTGTACATCTAAAAATGATTCCCACTTAGCACCATTTGCATTTGCAGCAGCACAAAGATTCACCACTCTGCTGTCTTTGTAACAGAGCAGGAAATACAATATTCATTACCCCAGTGGAAGCTATTTTCTTCCTCTGTGAAATCAGAGGCATTATTTCATGCTGGAGAATTAGGAACATTAACAGGTAGGGTGCACTGGCCACTTTCTGAACTGAATCACCCTCCCAGAATGGAAACTTCAATGGATTTGACATCACCTGCCCACCACCTCTCTCCTCCTGTGGGTCTTGTCACCTGTGTTTGAACACAGCAAAAGCTACAGTGGCATAATAAAAGCAGGAAATTAATTCTCATGGTTAGACCTGCAAACCTCCCACAGCAGGACTTGGGAGGGAACAGGCAGGGAAAGGCAGCAAACACTGGTGGGGGCACCAAGCTAAAAATGCAGTTTATTGTTCCAGCTGAACACACAGTGAGGAGGACTCAGAGGCATTCTGCAGCAAGGCAAAAGGAATTTTCTATTTTTAATCTCTACATTGGGACTGCTAGCAACAAACCATTCACTTGTGCTCCCGAGTCTTGCAGTCCCATCCCTTCCAAGTCTGGAGCGAGGGAATCTTGCTGCTTTAAGTGTTCTGTTAAAAACAACATTATTTCCATATTGGTCTGGGTTGACTCTGCACTAAAGTACCTCATAACTTTATCCATCCAACCCCAGAGGAAAACCTGTACATGATTTGTAATTATTTTATATATTAACCTACAAACTGCCCCTGACCACCATTAATGGCATCACTGCTGATGCCAATCTCCACAGGTTCTTGTTTTGGTGAATGAGGAAATAAGGTCAGGATGGACATTTTAATTATCCCAATGTCTGGTGTTAATTTAGGAAGAGCTTAATGATGGATAAGCAAAGCAAGCTCTTCTCCAGCACCCTCCCAGTGAAAACCACGCAGAGTTTTTCCACTTTCTGACTATAGATGTGTGTGAACACACAAAAGAAATGTAAATCACTGAGCTCTGCACAGACACCCAGGGGGTGCAGCTGGCTCTCTAATGGGGAACACGAATTGCTCCAGGACACCTTTGAAAAATTCAGTGTACACCGAATTCCTCTCTGTTAAACTCCACCTGCACTCAGCGTGCTGGCAGCAGCAGCAAGGAACCACTCAGAGAAATGCAGAGGCTTCCAGAACTGCCAGTTATTTAAGCTGTTGATGCCCAACTTCCTCACCGTTGACTGCAACTAATTTGGAAGCTCTGGGTGTGTTTTGGCAGTGAATGGTTTGGGAGAAATCCTGACTGAGCCCAGCTGGAAAGCCTCCCACCGTTTGGGGTGAAGTGCCTCTTACCAATTTCATCCAGCAGCTCTTGGGCTGGTGGAGGCAGCTCATCAATGGAGGGGGGAGAAGCCTCTGAGAGTGCTGAGACTGAGAAAAAAAAAATCCTAGTTAATTAGCAGTGATTAATCCTTAATAACCATGACACAGGCTTACACTCTGATAGCATCTTGCTTACATATTTCATTTAACACCCTGCACGAGCCTGGCTCGTTCACATTTTATCAAATTTTCCTAAATAATTCCATAATGGAAAAATCATTCCGAGCCAGACTTGCACATTCAGCTCTCACATGCTGTATCAGAAATTTGAGGCCAGTAATATTTACACTTCAAACAGAGGTTGATTTAGAGGTCAGAGTTCTTAGTCTGCAGGTGCCAACACAAAATCCATAACCTAATTAGCAGCAGGAGCACAAAGCTGAGTGCAAAGCTATTTATCCCTCTGGAAAGAGACATCCAGGAGCAAAAAAAAAAAAAAAAAGAAGGGGGGAAAAAAGGAAAAATAATTAATAGACTGCTAAATTTCCTTTCAAATGCATTTCTCTGTTTATTGAACAATTTATTTTGACTGAGGCTGAGATAAAAGACTTACCAGGTGCCTGCCTGGGGTTTCTCAGGGATGAAGCAACTGGTGGCAACCCAACCTGTGTGAGATCAAACAGAATGAAAGACAAGAAGGTAAATTGAGAAACTGCTCATCTTCAGTCCTCCCCTCCAACATCCTAAACCCAAAATGAAGTAGAACCTTCAATTAAAGCCTGACCATTAAATTTTAAACTGAGCTTTTCAATCACTTCAGAATATGAAAACAGAGCAAGACTGATGTGTCAAAATTTTTGCTCAGGCTGCTGTGCACTCATATTTTAGCTGTGAGCTACATAATCTTTATTTTAACTCTCTGAATGGACAACTGGATGGGAATTTTCTGACAGCTCCAAGATTTCTTCAGTTCCCATTCTCTGCTTGGAATCTTTCATTATTAAAGCCAGGCACATCTGTCCATCAGAAGAGCCCCCCCAGATTAAGAGTTTGTAACCAGAGGCAAATCCCCACTGTGCAGAATAAAAGGACAAAGCTCTGCCCAAGGGGGCTCTTCCAACCCAAGGTTTTTTGCAGGTTTTGATCACTCTGTGTGTTCCAAGATTCCAAAGGCTGGGAAATGGAAATTCCTACAGCCAGAGAAGGGATGGAGGGCAGGGGAACCCAAATCTTTGTATCATCAGTGGCAACACTGCCTTGAAATCAATCAGGGCTTGGCTACAGAGCCACAATTCCAAAATACTCACAAAGACCTACAAGCATTTCTCTACTTGCATTTATTTTCAGGAAAAGCGCTGCCAAAAATAATTTGAAGGAACATTAAAAGAATATTTAAAGCAACTCCTGGGGTAAGTTATTTTCTGACTTACAGGCTCTTTCAGTCCAAATGGGCAAATTTTTGGAGCCACCACTGGAATTTCCATGCTCCTCTCCCCTTCATGGGCTGTGGTGAAAGTCTTGAACATTGCAGAGGAGGAGTCTTGAGAGCCACAAAAGGAAGAATCTGAAGAAAATTCACGGCAGTGTTTGTATTTCTCAAAGGCTAATGGAAAATTTTCCTCTAGAATTAAAAAAAAAAAAAAAAAAAAAAAAAGTGGGGGGAAAAAGAAAGAAAAGACAGCAAAGCTGGAGAATTATTTTTGGATTTTTTTTTGTATCTTTATCACATTTCAACAGAAGCAGAAAAATGTTTAAAGGGAACAGGCACCTGCACAAGAAACTCCTGAGGAACTGTTACCCAAAGTGATAACCCAGGAGTTCCACCTCAGACCAAACTTTGCCAGCTGAGAAATTCCATTAATTTGTGCTACACCAAATTAAAGAAGCACAAAGCAAATGTTCATTCATTACTCTTAGGCACTCCAGTTCAACAAACTATTACCATATTATTTAACTTGTTATCAACACTCCAACCATACTGAGTGCTTATTAAATTGCCTCTAAAATGCTAAAATCCACACGTATCAGCTCAAATTCAAATGACTTCATTTCTGATTGATGAAGGCTGCCAGTATCCTCCAGAGACCTTTCAGGCAGTGATTTTTTTCAGCTGTGCCCTTGCAAATTCTCCTTTAATTCTCTTTGGACAATGAGATTTCAAACAGGAACAACAGCCTTTCTTCGGGGTTACTCATTGCGAGCCTGACATTTCTGCACAGAGGAGCTGCCATGATTCACCAGGATGGTTTTTTACATCCCAAAATCCTGGCAGAAAGGTCTGGCTGGCACAAGAGAGGAGAAATCATTCCCTGGGAATGCTCTTTGCCCCCTCCCTGCATTACCTGAGCCCAGGGGGGTGCTGACACTGGTGGGAGCGTGGCTCAGCCGAGGTGTTTGACACTCCAACCCCCTCTGGAAATTCTGCTCACAGGGGATGCTGGACAAATCCTGAATATCTGCCACTGATCTGAATTATTGAGAGATGTTCTGACAGTTAGAATGGCCACTTCCTGCACCTGTGAATCACCAGATCCTGCTATTTTCAGGGTCTTGAAATTTTAATTTCGCGCAGTCTTATCCAGCTCACTGGAGTGGAGGGAGATGTTCCCTTGGAAAGTTCCCACAGGAATCCTGCAAGGCCCCAGATCACCATCCTCAGGAATGTTGCAGGGGCTGAAAAGGTTAATTATTTGCTTCCCCTTCCTTTCCAGGATTTCTTAAATAATCCTTCTATAAAACCAGCTCAGGGAGCTGCTTCCAGAAAGGGCAGGAACTCCAAATGGGAACCAAAAGGGAGGAAAAATTCCCCAAAGCTAAGGGAAAACCTCAAGGGTTAATAAAAATTAATGAGCCATTAATTAAGACTAAATGTAGGTCTTGGGAGCATTTAAAATAATGACTCTGATAAACTGAGACTGCTGAAGATCTGACACATCCCCAAGTGAAAAAAAATTAAATCCAAATTGGTCAAATTTTGGGGAGATACACCCTGGATTACATTGTCCTCAAAGGCCAGAAAAAGAACAGACACCTCCTGTAAATCAGGAATTTTATGCAAATCTCCATTAGCTGTAAAAATAAATTAACTCCATTAGCTGAGTCACAAACATATCCTGCTAATTTTTTTTTTTTCCCCCTGAAAATCACAGGACTATTTCTGTAATAAAATTTATTTGGCTGCACACGAAGGATTTGCTCTTTAAAGTGATTTTATTTCCCCTGTGCCATATGGAGGGAAGAAACCAGGAACCCTCACACTTTAATGGGAAGAAGCACGCCCAGATTAACACCCAGTTAATTACTTCTGAATATGAAAATATTTCCAACTCTTTTACACCAATCTCACAACTTTTCACAGGAAAACACTCTCTCAATACCCTGGGGAGTTTTCTCTTGGTCTGTCTCATCTCCCTGCCTTGCACCAACACAAAATTTTGTCGTTAATGACCAATTTGCTGAAGTTTTGCTATAAAATGTGGCTCTTACACATCTTTTTCTTGGCATTCTTCCTGTGGCTCCCACAGCGTTGCTTCTCGTGCTGCATCCACACTGAAATGAGGGAGGAAAGGTCATATTCACCCTCAGAAAACCATGGAAAGAGGATTTGCTTCCCTTTCTCTCAGGAAGTTGAAGCACTACCTTCACTCTGAGGTAGCCAGCAGCTCATCAACACTTTTTGCTTAAAACCTTAGAACGTGGAGATTGGGAGGAGAAAAATGTCATTTTAAACAGATTAAGGATTTGTTAAAACCTCTAACTGACATTTGCAGCTTCAGAACAGAAGTGAAATGAAAGAAAAGAAATCAAAATCCAGGAGAACACACCTCCATTGTTTCATCCCCCTTTGATATGTCTCAGATTGTGCCAAGCCCACTCAAGGTCACAGAGGATTAGGCAGATGCTCCCCTCTGAGCTGATGCCAAAAGTTCCTAAGTGAAGGGAGAGACCAAAACCATTCTTTTTTTTTATCCTACAGCTGAGTGATCCCCATTGCTGGTGCCTTCCTTTGGCCCAGGCAACTCAGGAGGGAGCCCAGCCCTGAGAGTCACAGAGCTCCAGCCAATTTCTGCCCGTGCTGGCAAAATTAAAATTTACAGGAGAAAAACCCCTCCTGTTCTTCAGAGGAGACAGCCAAACCTCCAAGAGTGCCCAGGCTGCCAAATGTGATGTTACCCCCAGGCAAGAGCCAGTGAACATTCCTGCACTGGGCTGATCCCCTGGGATTGGGAAAAGCAGGAGCTTCGTGGCACTTGAGCTGCACAACCAAAGCACAGCAAAATTAAAGCAGGTGACCAAAGCCTTAATTTGAATTATCTTTGCTCTGTTTCAGGCTGTGGTTTATCAGTGGAAAAGGAATTGTGATATGTACACGGTGCTTTTTTTTTCCCTCCTCTATTTTAGCTCCCTCATTAAGGCAAAAAAAAAAAAAAAAAAAAAAAGCCCCTCCAAACTCTGCAAAAAACAAAATCCCTTGAGACCTGTGAAAAGCCCTTTTTGTATTTTCTTAGCAAGGAGCTGAGTTATGTAGATAATCATTAAAAACCACCACTGGCACCTTATTTGAATATTAGATCTCTAAGCAGAATTAATGAAGAGAGCACACTTTAAAAGCTGATTTATGCCTGAAGAACAATGAAAATGAGTTTCTCTACCTGGCCCCAGGCATTTGGCTCAGCTGATTCACTCCCAGCTTGTTACTGCCACAGCTCCGTGGTGTTGTGCTGCAGAATAGTATTTTTCCTCCTGAATACAAATAACAAATGTTCCCTGTTATTGGCTTTTGCAAGTACAAAAGAAAACAACCCAACTCATTGAACAGGAAATTGTGACTTTATTAAATTTTTTTTTTTATTATTATTTTTTTTGTCTGAGTTCTTGTGACCTTTGTTGTTATCAAGAGACAAATGTGTTTTAAAGATGCATTTTCATAAACATGGCACAGCTGCCAGACAGGCACTGAAGCACTGGGGAATATCACAACATTTACAAATTCAAGCTAAAAGAGACAACAGAGGAAGGAAACAATGATTCTTCCATTATTCTGCACACGCACTCTGTCAGCTCTCACTGTTTTTAAGCCCAAGATCCTCCCAGCAATGAGAATATTAATGTGTAAATACAACTCTAATTCAGTTTCCAGCACCACAGCAAGTTGCATAAAAAGATTAAACTTAGCCCCAGGGTGAAAATAAAAAGGTTTCAAACGAGTTTTCGTTTTGGCTTTTTAACTGAAACACAGCAAAGTACATGAACACTGCATCTGAAATTATTCCAGGCACTGCAATGCCCAAACCAAAATCCTAAGTGTCCTGAACTCTCCCCAAAAAGAACGAGGAATAAGAGATCAATTGAGCCTGAAGAATGAAGGTCCAGCCTTGAGACAGTGATATGTGGAAAAACTTTTAATTTCTAACCCTTTATCCCAACAGGAGAGCTGCTGGTAAAAATACCAATGCAGAAGTTCTGTGTCCCTGACTCAGGAGTGCTTCAAGGAAAAGGAATTTACCTGGAGCCTGAATCCCTGATGCTGCATCTCCAGAAAATTTCTGCAAAAATCCTGCACAAACATCTGCTGCTCTGCCCTCAGCGTTTGAGGTCTGAAAAGGGGGAAAAAAGAAATTAATTCAATTTTTGACAGAGCAATGCAAAGGGCAGGACAACCCTCCCAGGATGATTTTCCAAATAATGAGAGTGGAGAGAGAAACTTTTCAGAAGCTCAGCAGCAAACAGCCCAGATTGGATCAAACAGTAAAACAGAAAAGTTTTGCATCTTCCAGAAATTAATGACGATTAATTTGCTTACTCTTACCTAAATCTTTATTTGCAGGTACTATTTCAAAAGAAAAGAAGAATGATGAAAAAAAAAATCTCCCGTTTTCCACAGCTCTCTTCCAATCCAATGGGAGCACAATTAAACCACATGCTGTGTAACTTATGTCCAAAAATAAGTTATTTTTACCTCTGGTCCTGCCCTTCCCTCAAGAGCAGGAGGAAGGAAATAATCAGGAGTGAAGAATTCTTCAGCCACATCAGGAGGTGAATTAAAGGAACAATGTAATTGCCCTGCATGTCCCTGTGAAAGACATCATCACCTGAGATGATCCCACTCTCCCTGAATAAAAAATACATCTTTCAGCAGATAAAACCCACTGAAATTCTGAAATTCTATTTAATCTGTTAAATTAAAATTAAAACAACAAAAAAGGGGGGGAAGGAGGAGGGGAGTTGTTACTCAGATCGTCTCAGGGTGCAACACCAGGCTAAACTTTTCCACGGAGAAGCTGCTGCCACTAAATAAATTCCCAATAAAATTGGATTTCTGTACATACTCTAGCGAGATTCTCAGCTTGCTGAGGAAGGACTGAACTCTTAGGAATGGCAATTCCAGACTCTGCTTGCTCATCTGCTGCTGGGGGCTGGCAGCTCCTCCCTAGGATGTCAGAATGGAACAAAATTATTAAGTGAAAAAAGAAGAAAAGAAGTGAAGTGGAGCGATCTGAGGCCCTGCTGGAATATCAACGAGAGCAGACAGTGACACTAATTGTCTGCCAGGAACACGCAGGAATAATGACATTTAAATGCTCACCTCGTTAATTAATCTGAGCAGGGGAACCTTGCCCTGTTCCTTTGCCCAGAATTTTTTCAAAAGCTTTACCCAGAAAAGGCAGCAGTGTGGTGAGACTGGGAGAAATCCAAGGGTGTGAAAGCACACTCAAGGGGCTGAGAGCTTTGGGTTTCTCCTGCTGATAACAATCAGCAGGGATGGTGAAGGGCTCCAAGCTCCTTCCCTCCACCCATTAACACCTCATACTCATCTTATCTCCATTTATATCTCTATTTATGCCCACCAAGAGTGACTGGCTTGCTCTGAGAGGCAACTGGGAGATAAAACCGACAATTCTTGTGAAAAACCCCAGGAGCTGCACGCTGATTGGAAATAGGAGACAGAAGGAGAAGGGGCAGTTTTATTTGTCAGCCTCACCTGTGGCTGCCCCGAGGGCAGGCTCCGGGTCACTGTCCCCAGATTCAGGGGTGTCCTCAGCAGCCTCACCTGCCTGCCAGCCACACCTCTGCTGCTCCCGCCTCCTTGGGGCTCCAGGGAAGCGCTGGGAGCTTTCCCTGACACTTTCTGCTTCACTTTCAGACGGGCATTCACTGGCAGGGTATGGGCAGCCCAGCCCCAGCCGTCCCGAGGCCACCTTCCTGGCCATCTGCTTGACTTCAGCTACACAAAAAGAACAAAATCGCCACTTCACAGCACGGAACCTGCACCTCCAGAGCATCCCCTGGGTTTCATCGTGCCTGCAAGACTTGGAAATGCTAAGGTTAGAGCTGGTAGCAGACAGCCTTTGTCGTGAAAAGAGCTAAACACCTCCTTCCGTTTGAAATAAAGCTTAAAACCTGCACAAATTGCGTGGACAAGGCTCTAGAGGAACAGGTTTTGTCAGGGTGAGTCTCCATTCCCCATGCCCGTGCTGCCATCCACCGGGCACTGCCAGCCCTGCCCTTCCTGAATGCACACACTGCCCCAAAGCAGGCCAGAAACTCCTCCAGCCCCACAAACCAAACCACCCAGAGGGCCTGGGGATTATTCTATGCCCAGAGTGTGCAAGACACGGGATCCCACTCACTTGGACTCCACCCAAGAACAACCTCACAGAGCTTCAGCAATTAAGGCACAGAGAGCTTTCATTGTGTGTTGAGTTTAGTGCTCTGCACTGCAGTGAGATTTCTGCTGTTAATGCTGATCTAACACTGGTTTAACACTGGTTTAACACTGATCTAACACTGATCTAACACTGATCTAACACTGGTTTAACACTGGTTTAACACTGATCTAACACTGATCTAACACTGATCTAACACTGATCTAACACTGGTTTAACACTGATCTAACAAACACTGGTTTAACACCGATCTAACAAACACTGGTTTAACACCGATCTAACACTGATTTAACACTGATCTAACACTGATCTAACACTGATTTAACAAACACTGGTTTAACACTGATCTAACACTGATTTAACACTGATCTTTAACACTGATCTAACACTGATTAACACTGTTTAACACTGATTAACACTGATTTAACACTGATTTAACACTGATTAACACTGATTAACACTGTTAACACTGATCTAACACTGATTTAACACTGATCTAACACTGATTTAACACTGGTTTAATACTGATCTAACACTGATCTAACACTGGTTTAACACTGATTTAACACTGGTTTAACTCTGGTTTACTCACTTCTCCATCCCGACTGCACCACCCTCCTCTTCTCACTCTTTTTTTTGCTGCAGAATTCAGCCCTTGGCTTTGAATGGCACCTGCAATAAATGGTTATGAAATGCACAAACTATTTTGGAGCACGAGCATATTGTGTCAAGTATTCCCCAGCCAGGAAAAGGCTCCAAGTTGTTTTAACATTAATTAGAGCACGTGTGTGCTCTCAGCCTTTTAACAACCCAGCAGAACCAGCAGGCTGAGCTGCCAGAAGCTTGGAAGGCACAGACAATTATTTAGGTCTATTCTAGATTAACCAGACAAGCTGTACATTCAGCTCTGCATCTCAGAGCTGTCAGCTGCCTTCAGAGGCTGCAGCTCCAAAAACACACCAGGGATGATGTGGGGATTGTTTTATTGAGGGGATCACAATTTCAGACCTGCACAACAACGATTCTCCCACCAGAGCTCACTCCCTGACCTTCACTGAGCATGGCAGCACCTGGAATATTTCTGTTCTAACCTTTACCAACAAGTCTTTCCAAGCCAAATGGATCATGGATTAATTTTAAAACTGCAACAGTTTTTCCTGATTTTACCAAACATTGGAAGAAGTGTCTGTCCCACTCTTTCCAACATGAATCTGCACAAGTTTTGCCAGGTAATTTCAACATGTGCTTTCCATTCCTGCTTAAAAACACAAAGAGATGACATTAAAAGTATTTCTACAGGGAATTAAGGAGGCTGTGCCCAGAGAGGAGAACCACCTTTATCAATATCTTCCCAGATTGCTCTCCTTAGGCACTGGTACAGTTTTGGACCACTGACCTCCATCCCAGAGGCAGGTGAAATCTTCTTTAACAACACTCTTTAACACAAAGTGCCCTGTCCCAGCAGCTCTGCAGCTGCCAATGACTCACAGCAGGCTCCTCTCTGCACAGATGGCTTTTGCCTCACTGAGAACATTTAATGCCAGCCTTGATCCTGATGTGCCTCCTTCTGACAGTGCCTCTCTCCAGATGAATCTGTCAGAATTAACTCTTCTATGAATAAGATCAAACCTCACCACTTCTCCTCTTCTCTTCTTGCTGCAGGATGTGAATCAGCTCCTCTCTGACACTGCAAGTTGAACTTTTTTTGGCATCTTGCAGACACGTGTGGGAGGCAATGCTGAAATGAGTCCAACAAGCCATGATTCAGCACACACTGGGCATTCTGCTAATTACTGCCTGAGCTGGCTGTGAGGCAGCCCAAGAACAGGACAGCACAAACTTTATTCCCTGAGTTCTATTTTAGCTGCTCTGCTTGGGAGAAAGGATGACAAGTCCAGGCCTCAGCCCAGCAAAAACTCTGCCCTGGATTTATAGGAGGTTTCAGGTGCAGGCAGGCAATCAAAGCCTGCAGCTCCCAGGGGGATGAGTGGACCTGAATGACTCAAGATTATCCCCACAGGAGATGTACTTGAATTTCTCTCTTTCTCTTTGGTCCATGTATTTAATAATGAAAGTGATCCAGAAGCCCTTCCCAATAACAGCTTAGGCCTCAGCACAAATATTTCTCCACTGGCCTTTTCCCTGAGAGACCCATCTCCATTTGATTGCAGAATTTGGATTTTAGCCCCACCCTGAGCCTCTGGATCAGTATTGCCCTGGGAGGACTGGAGAGAAAGAGGGACTAAAAAAACTGCTGAGGTGTTTGATTCCTGCACAGAATGCACATGGACACATTCTAAAGGACAGATTCACCCCTCCTCTTGAACACCACCCACCCTGCATCTCTCTGCCTGCTAAGGAACACAGGAATGATAACCAGGCCCCTGCTCAATTTACCTCCTGCTTTAGGCTCACTTCATCATTGCCCATGCTGCAGCCCAGGTCACGATGGTTGGTTGCAGTTTTGCTCTTCCACTTCTCATTTTGAATTGCCTCTCTTTCTTTGGCTGTCTTGGGAAGAGCCTGGAAGCTGTCCCTGCCTGGTGCCTGACCCGTTATTGATGGTGGAATGTAGTCCCTGGATGATGGACCTACAGCCTTGTGTAAAAAAACATCATCTCCAGAAAAAGCCATGCTGGTACCTTGGCAAAGAGCATCACACCCATTCCAGTGTCTTCCTTTAGAACTTTCCTTAGGAAGCAGATCTATCCTGACTTCCTGGAGCAGCTGTCTCTGCTTTCCCACAGCCTTCAGCCTGTCCAGTTTCTCCTCTGCCCTGCTCAGGCTATCTCCTGCCTGCTGCAGCATGCTCTGCATGATCTTGACGTTAAGCACGCATTTGCTGATGTGCTGCTCGCTCTGGGAAGGGCTGCTCAGACTCCTGCCAGCATCTCCTCTCACCTGGAACAGGGCAGGGGCTTCTCTCACCCTTTCCTCTTCTTCTTCCTCCTCCTCTTCCATCTCCTCCTCTTCCACCACCTCGTCCTCTCCAGTGAACTCTGTGCTGGACCCCGAGGATTCTCCTTCCTCCTCACCCTCCCACTGGCTCTGATCTCCTTCCCTTTGCTGCCTTCTGCAGCCTTTAGAGCTTGGCCTAACCAGGCCCTCCTTCCAGGAAGTCTTGGGGACCTTCTGGATAACTGGCTAGGATTTCATTCATTTCAAAGCTGCACAGGCTCCCATCCCCATCACTCTCAGCAGAGTGAGAAGCTCCTGTCTGCAGTTCAGAGGAGACATCCAGGCTGTTGTCCTGTGCAGCTGGCTCTGCCTGCTGCACCACCAAAGCACTGCTCTCCTTGGGGAAAACAGAGTCCTTGGGGGCAGAAAAGCCACCTGGAAAATTCAATTTGAAACATTAAATCATTTCTCCAGAAATCCAACAGCCATTGCTGCCTTTGCACATCGAGGGGTGAACTTTGGAAATTCAGGAATTCCATGAGCAGTGTTTGACACCTGTGCTGAAAACTGTGCCTGAACAGAGCAGACTCAGAGTCTGGAGTCTGCATTAACAAATAAGTGGTAGCTAAAATCCAAAGCAAACTGCTTCTTATCTTTAACCTACATCATAAAATCTGAGTGCTCCCTTTTTAATGATTCCTGTCAGAATTCCTGCTGTGGGGTGAGGAGCACAGCAAGGCCCCAGTGACATCCTGCCCCAAGAGACTCACCAGCCTGGCCTCTCTCTTTTCCTTGGATCTCCACTGTTCTATGGAAGCTAAAAGCTGAAGCACAGCAGGCATTCACATCTGCAAGAACAGATCTCTGTGCTTTGAGTATTCCACCAGCGTGGCCACTTTCAGACTTAACCAAGTCCTGTAAAACAAACCAACCAACCAAACAAAAAAGAAAAAAATACAATTACATTTGACAATTCTGTGTCTCTGCCTGCTCTTCTGAGGGGGCTCAGCTCCATGAGCAGAACACTGAGTGCTGCATCACCTCCTCTGGATTTAAACAGAACAACCTGAATCTGAATGGACAAAGCACACCCATCAAAGACTAGAATGCTGGCAATCACCTTTAAGTCATTTTTCAGGATATATTGAATATCCTGAAGTTTCATGGAGCGGTTCCTCTGTTTGGGTTCCAGCCCTGACTTGACAACATCATAATAGAGCAGGGGGAGCCTGACATCTGCCTCCAGCTGCTGCCCTGAAAGGATGAGCTGCTCAACTGCTGAGTCTTCCACACCCTTCCAGGGAGGGCTCTCTGCAAGACACCAGCACAGACTTCGTGTCACCAGCTGCACATTAATGGAACTTAACAAAAAAAAAATTAAAAATCACATTATTCCCTGTCCATTCCCTAATTTACAACTGAAAACAAGCATTGGCATCTCCCTCCTGTCTTATTCCAACACTGGATGCTTTCAAGGGAGCTGACAGAAATCTCTAGAGGAGAGTGACACTGCAAACAACCCTGCTCTGGATTCTGCACTGGGATTAGTTTTTAGGGTAATTGTTTATCCCATTTCACTGTCAGACTAGTCAAAGTGAATACAGAAGAGACATTATCTATAACAACAGCAACAATACAATATAATAACACAGTAACAATAACTTATCTCTAAGTTATCACGGAGATCAAAAACATAAAAGCTGCACAAGCTTGTTTTGAACACTGAAAAGACTTAATTGAATGTTTTGCTGTGCTGGTAGGAAGAAGAACAATAATCAGCAGAAACCCACTGTATCTCTGCAACATCCACCATTAATTTCATCCTTCAGCCACACCATTTTAAGTTTTCTGATCACATTTTGCAGAGGTTTCCAGTAATCTTTGTTATTGTCATTAATATTTGGGGGTTTTGCCTGGTTCATTTTTCAAGCTGAGCCATCCCAGCCCAAAGCTGTGCATTCACCTGTCAAGGTCTCCTGCAGCACTGCACAGAAGCTGTAAACATCTGATTTGACTGTGCCAGGTTTCCTGAGGATTATTTCAGGGGAACACCAGCGGAACAGCTGGACTGGGACAGGAATTCGGGTCAGATCACTGTGCTCTCCACTGTCCTTGCTGCAAAAAGGGAAAAAATTGTAAATTGGGACACCCAACACATTCAACTGCAAGGTTTATATTTAGGGATTAAACACCTGAGCATGCTACAGCTTTTAGTTTAATGCATAAAAGGTTCAGGGCATGGCTGCAAACAGAAATGTGCAGTGAAGGTCTTTTGGCAAAGAATTTCTTTAACGACTTTACAATAAAAAGAACTAAAGAAAAAGCTGAACTTTTCCCAACAGGAGCTTCACAAACAACCCTTTAGCTCTGCCCATGGCTAAAACACAGGAAGCCTGTCAAAAAATTTATTCTACAGCATGTCCAGGAGATAATTTCAGTAATAATTTACCGGGATGAAACGAAACACTCTTTGTCTCACCGGTGGCACTTGATTGCCCCCAGCCTAACGAGGTGTTGGATGTGCAACCCCTCCCATTTCACAGCAGCCCTGAGGAAGTTTTTCACCTCTCTATCATGTGCTCCAGGTTGCAGAGCTTGGCCTCCCAGAGGACACGATCTGGATGGCGTAGGAGGAGAGGGAGCGGTGCAGAAAGCCCCGGGAGTGCAGGAACCGCAGAGCCTCGATGGTTTGGAGCAGAAGGTGCAAAATGGTCTCTATCTGCAGCACTGGGAATTCTGCACGCTGGGAAAAATCACCCAAAAGCACCGAATTTGCATGGCAGGTCTTTAAACTTGATGTGAGAGAGAATTATTGTTATTTCTGGTGGTTACTGTTTGCCGCGGAAGGCGGCGAACGTGGAATTTATTGGAGGAAAAAGAGGAAATTTGGGGTATTTTTGTTCTCAATACCAAACCAAATAACAGCACCTCAAAAAGAAGAGAAAAATATCAAATGACAACAATAAAACACCGATAAATTGATTGAAACATTAAGAAAAAGAACCAGAAACTCAGATACAGACTGAGGACTTTGTCTTCTCGAGGAAGGATGTCAGAGGTAGTCACTAAACTTCGGATTAATTATTATTTAAATCTCAAGCATTGCAGTTACCCTTTCATGGAGGATGCTGTAGAGAGAGCCAAAGTGAACCCTCTCATAAACCAAACGAGTTTTCTCCAGGTCACTGGACAGACAGACAGCCATCAGCTGCAGCAAGTGAGGGTGGCGGAGTTTGCTGCAAAGGGAGAGGAAAAAGCAAATTTGCAAAGCAAATCTGAGCTGACAAGAGGGAAAATCCTGCCTTGCCCAGTGTCTTTATCACTATGACACGAATGTTGAAATACATTTCGGTGTAAATGTACTTTTTACTGAAATACTTGATTTTAAGGGATCAGGAGTGGGACTAAAGCTGTGTTTCTTATGTGGGGAGGGAAATGCGACCCCAGCCTAACACTCCTGAGGTAAACCCCATTCCTCCGAGGCAAACCCCATTCCTCCCCCTCTGGAGACCCCAAAGGGCAGCTCCTGACTCACCTGCTGTGCTGCTGCTCTGCCAGGAGGAGATCAGCCAGGCGCAGCTTCCAGCAGCTCTGCTGGGGCTGCAAGCTCAGCTCCTTCACTGTCACTCTGCTGCCTCCCCACACCAAGCTACAAGAACAAGAGCAATTGGGATCAGAGGCTTCCAGCAGGGTTTTTCCAGTTTTTCCCTCAGTTTTGTGGTTGTTTACCAAGAGTTTTGTGGTGCTCTGGTGCTGCCTCCCGCTGTCAGGAATTTAAATCGGAGGGTTCTGCTCTTTCAAACTGATAATAAATCATCCTGCTAAAGGTTGGTGGAGTAGGAAAGGATCACTGCCCAAAATCCCAGCCCTGGCCCAAGGGATTCCCTTCTCCAAAGGCCATCAGTGACACAAATCAGGGTTTTGGGGAGATTAAATCACCAGTTTGTCAATTCTCTGACTTGCTTAACTTCTCAGCCACTTGCTTAACACACAATAATTAGACAATGCCATGTTACTGTAATTATTACCAGTAATTACAACAATTACATGATACTAACACTTTTAAATAAATGCTCAGCCTGCCCTTGGAACTCTCATTTCACCACAGGTTTGAGCAAGAGGGCTGCACACCTGAATATCCAGAGGATATCCTGGAATAAGAATTACAGGGATTAAATGTTGAACACCACAATCTGTGCAGCCCTAAATGGATTTCCCACCACAAAGGGATCAATACTGAAACACTGCCATCAGTGATTAGCCCTAATTGGGTTAATATTGCTTGTGGGTTGTTCTTGGCCTCTCAGACACCAGCCTGACTCAGATATTAATCAATGAACAGCAGAAAACAAGGTGCAGGCAGGAAACAGGGAATAAATACAGAAGAGACATGGAAAATTACCCAGACAAAGCACTGCTGTGTGATTGTAACAGACACAAAGAGGGGCTAAAATCTCTTTAATTTCACTTACTTGGTCATGATCATGTAGGGCCCCACGGGGTAAGAAAATGCTGGCTCATCATCAGCCTGCACCACATCTTTCTCCCCAATAATTGGGAGGGAAGCCAGGTAGCCCAGGTGGCCACTGCCTGCGAGATGGAACTGAAACAAAAAAGGAAAAGGAAAATGCAACAGATCCCAAAACCCAGCAAGCTCAGAACAACCTGAGTGTCACCACTGCGAGGGCAGCAGCAGCTCAAACACCACCAGGAAATCTGAAAAATCTGTGCCAAAATCTAAATTGCCCAGGGAAGATGGGACAGGGAATGAAAACCCAATCCTTAGGAGCTCCCACAGGTGACATTTAACAGGAATTTCTGCTGCTCCAAACCAAATCAGGACCTGTCCACCACCAAAGGCCTGAATATTTGTGCCCTTTGTGGGTTTTTTTCCCATCTTAAGAATGCACAAGAAGGTAAAAATAGCACAAATGGGATAATTCCAGGAGATTTTGGGAAAAAAAGTTCTAATATCTTTAGAAAATCCCTACCCACAGCATCTTACCTTCCCAAAACCAAAGCTGTAGATGTTCTTGGCCACACTGGGTTGTCCTTTCAGTAATTTACCCAGAGGTCTCTCAGCATTTCTAAATCCCAAAACCAAAAGAAATGAGTGACTTATTTACACCAAGGCTTGGATACAGAGAGAGAAGGAAAAAAAAAAGCAGAATTTCTGCCAGAGTCCTGCACTTGACTGGTCCCACACACATAATGTGGCAGTTAAAATTCTAAATTATTGTGCAGCTCATTAAAATTTCCTAGATGCACTTTTATGATATTTATTTATTTAAAGCAAGATAACCAATAAATACACTGTATATCCTGCACTGCTTTTTTATTCACAAGTCTGTATTTTTCCCAGCATGTATCTGGCATAAAAACTCCTGAAACAACTGGGAACACCCCCCAAAAAAGATCTGCAGTGACCTTAAAAAGTCAAACCCCAAACTACTTCATGCTTTAATGCTACTAAAACCCACTGCTTTTAATACTGATTTCAAGAGTTTAATTGGTAAAGTTCCTCTTAATATACAGATATTTACAACTGTGACATTTCTATTTAGCACTGTCACGACAGAAATAAAATTAATCACAGTGGACTTAAATCTGCTGTTTTCAGAAAGGCACAAGGACTGATTTTGAAATCACAGGAAATGGAAGTGAAATCTCTTTGGTACCCTGGGACGAGGCCCCCAAACCTCGAGGGGCTGCAGATCAAAGCCTTGGAGGAGCCAACTCTGCTGAGCAGATCCGAGGGGAGGTTCCAGAGGGCAGCCTGCATGTGCAGGGTGCACTGCTGGATAAACTCCAGCATCTGGCAGGAGGGACAAACAAAAAAAATAAGGTTCGAAAAGAAGAGAATTCAGAATTTCAGATTTATAAACCGGGATGATGTCGTTGTGGTGAGTAACAACACAACAGGAATTTTTTTTTTAGAACATGATTTGACTCTAGTTTATTCAAATAACTGACTCTTTTTTATACTTTTTTTGGATAGGTTACTCTTTTTGGTAGGGAGAGTGATAGAACTCTTCACACACATTGGTTAAAGTCGAGAGACATTAGAGAAAGAATTTAAAACATTAAACATTTGTTACATTTATGTATAAACTGTGAGAACAGATTTTTAAAACTAAAACATCATGAAGGACTAAAACTTAGAAACTTAGAAACTTAGAAACTTAGAAACTGCAGGCCTAGGAAAACCCAGACTACAGGAATATTGGAAAAATAACCAGTTACTTGCAATATGGAAATGGGAGTTTTGAGAAATGCATCAACAGTAAAAGCTTCAAAAAAAAAAATCAATTACTCTAAAGCTGACTTCAAACAGGCGCCAAAAAGAAACTTCAAATTACAAAATTGTAATTTCAGGGTTTTTTTTTTTTTTTTGTTGTGCTAACAAGGGAGAGGAGTTTTCAACTCAGATATTGCAGAGCAGAAGGAGCCTCCCAGCCAAATACCTGCGTGCTGCTTTCCTTGCTGGCTGACAGAGCCCACAGCTGGGGAGTTTTGCCCTCCTGGTCGTGCACTCGGAGCTCTCCCCCCTGGTCCAGGAGCCTGCTGAGGATGCTCTGGTTCCCTGAGAAAGCAGCAGCGTGCACCGGGGTGCTCCCATCGTAGCAGCGACTGGGGAACAGCAGGAAAAGTTCAGCAGGGGGGGAAAAAGAATCCCTGGGATGTTGGTGTGCTCCCAAATAACAGAATAAACCAGGGGGAAAAGGGAATTATTTTGTTATTTAGGTCCGAGGGGCTTTGGGGCAAACACCAATTGTTGTTTGATTTATGCCCAGTGAATGGTGGGGTTTACAGTGGTTAAAGCCACTCACAGATTAATTGGGATTTTAAAAAAATAATAAAATGTTTGATACGTAACTGATTGGCATCCGAGCCATACTCCAGCAGCACATCCACTATTTTACCCAGCCCCAGCAGGGCAGCAGTGAAGAGACAGGTTTGGCCCATGGAATTCACAGCATCCACAAAAATTCCTGCAAGGAACGCAGATATGAAAATACAGCGGTGGGAATTGAGGGGAAAAAAAAGAGCAAGTGGTATTTTTGTGACTTTTTATAAGGATGGAAAGCACTGCTTGTCCATGAGGATTTTAAATAGAGGATGTGTAAGTAACAAATGGAACTTTTGTGTGTTGTGTAAGGAATTAGTAAGGACTTATAAGGACTGTTTAAATTGGAAAGATGGATAGGTAAGTATTTATATACACATATATATCCATCATTTATATAAATATAAATGTAAATATAAATATAAATATAAATATAATATAAATATAAATATAAATATAAATATAAGTATAAGTATAAGTATAATATAAATATAAATATAAATATAAATATAAATATATACAAATTTGTACATCATCTGTACAAATACGAATATAAATACATCTGTATAAATATAAATACATCTATATGAATACAATACAATCTCCATAAGCTGTATAAATACAACAATATAAATACAATACAATCTCCATAAGCTGCATAAATACAACAATATAAATACAATCTCCATAAGCTGTACGAACACAAGTAGAAATGAGATGGATGAGCACACATAACACAGCAGGACAGAATTAATAAATAAGTAAATTTAGTGATATTCTCTAAATAAATGAGCTGATTAAATTTATTAAATATCAGCATGGTGGTGGTGATGCCAAGGCCACGGGTTCCATCCCGGCATGGGCCATGTGCTTTAGTGGAATTAATAAATAAGTAAATTTAGCAATATTTACTAAATAAATGAGCGAATTTACTAAATAAATGAGTTAATTAAATTTACTAATTATCAGCATGGTGGTGGCAATGCCAAGGTCGCAGGTTCGATCCCTGCATGGACAAGTGCTTTAAGAGATGAACCCTGTGATGCCTGTGAGCCCTTTTCCAGTCAGAACCCTTTGAGATCGCCGAGATTTGGCTACTTTCATTTTACTCGAAATAATTAATTCCGATCTGGAATTAATTCTTGACCGGGAAGGTGATGAGCTAAAATGGGAGGCTGATGGGTCTAATAATTGGACAAGGGGTTGAGAGAGAATCTGATCTATTTTTTAACCATAATAAAAAAAAGGGCCACAAACCACAAATGGGAGACTGATGGGTGTAATACGGGAACAAGGGGTTGTGAGGGAATCTGATCTATTTTTTAACAATAATAAAAAAAGGGTCACAAACCACTCAGCCCGTGTTCTCTCCCTCCCGAGCCCCAAACAAGGAGGCCAGGAACGGTCATCAATGGCCAGCGGCCCCTGCACAAGCAGCACCGCTCGCCCGCTTCGCGCTCAGGAGAGAACACCCGCTCCTCCTCGTGGCTTGTGACGCCGATCAGGGAAGATCACTCTCCTCTAGTGACCAACTACAGAAATGATCCCTGAAAGTATAGTCTTAACCCAACACTGCCCGCCGCGCGCACCCCACCCGCGCGGCCCCGCACGCAGCACACGGACAGCCCCGCGCCCCCGCCCCGCGCGCCCCCGACAGCAGCGGCGCGGCCCCGCCGAGCGCCCGCGCCCGCGGGAGCGCGCCCCGAGCCCCCCGCGAGCGCGCGCGGCCCGCGGAACGGCCGCGAGTGGCGGCGCCGGGGACACGCCCCCCTGATGTACATATTCTGAGCCCGCTGGCCAATCAGAGCGCGAACGCCGCTGTGGCCCCGCCCCTCCCCGCGGAGCCTCGCTGGCCGCAGCGCGCTCGCCCTGCGCCCCCCGGCCCGGCGGAGTCAGCCCGGCCGGATGGCTCGGCCGCCGGCTCGATCGCGGATTGCAGAGCTCACACATGCACCGAGGAGAGGGATATTTGTTGCTTTATTCTAGCTTGTTGCTCTTCTATTCTATTCTTTATTCTATTCTATTCTATCTATCTCGTTTCCTATCCTATCCTATCCTATCCTATCCTATCCTATCCTATCCTATCCTATCCTATCCTATCCTATCCATCTATCCTTATCCTATCCTATCCTATATCCTATCCTATATCCTATATCTTACCCTATCCTATCCTATCCTATCCTATCCTATCCTATATCCTATCCTATATTCCTATATCTTACCTTACCCTATCCTATCCTATCCTATCCTATCCTATCCTATCCTATCCTATCCTATCCTATCCTATCCTATCCTATCCTATCCTATCCTATCCTATCTTATCCTATCCTATCCTATATCCTATCCTATATCCTATATCCTATTATCCTATATCTTTCCTTACCCTACCCTACCTCCTATCCTATCCTATCCTATCTATCCTATTCCTTAAATCCTATCCTATTATTCCTATCCTATATCCTATATCTTCCTTCCGTATCCTATCCTATCCTATCCTATCCTATCCTATCCTATCCTATCCTATCCTATCCTATCCTATCCTATCCTATCCTATCCTATCCTATCCTATATCCTATCCTATATCCTATATCTTACCCTATCCTATCCTATCCTATCCTATCCTATCCTATCCTATCCTATATCCTATATCCTATATCTTACCCTATCCTATCCTATCCTATCCTATCCTATCCTATCCTATCCTATCCTAGCCTATCCTATCCTATCCTATCCTATCCTATATCCTGTATCTTACCCTATCCTATCCTACCCTATCCTTTCCTCTCCTCTGTTGTAATTTGGGTGGTTCACACAAAAAGCCGGCTCCCCGCTTATCAAGACTTGGTTTAGATATTTTTATGAAGGCATCAGCATGGTTTAGAAACTCCGTCGCTTTATTAATTAGCGCTCAACCCCTTATTTACTAGCTGTATCTCTCGTTTCCCGTGCTGATTAATCCGCTTGTGCTGTTCTCCACTGGTTTGTTAGGAATAGGTGGTCACTGGGTCAGTGGTCGCCCTGTCCCACGGCTGGAATGACCTTCCCTCAGTTACTGCTCAGCCCGCCGACCTGTCCAGAGCCAGGACTCTGGAGATCGCGACTTTTTCCTTTAAACAAAATACGAATGAAGCCTCCGAGGTTCACAATACAACGGTTTACTCTTGGCTACCGGGCTGTAGCTGCTGATTAAAAAATGGAAAGTTTGGCTGTGATTCGGAGGGGCTCGGCGACCATCAGCAGCACCCGCAGCACTGTGTGGGCTCTGCTGTCCAAGTGTGAGCGCTCCACAGCAGGAGTAAAGCCACACACAGAGCTTGGAGCAGCCACTAAAACAGTGATACTGAAATCTGTTTTTAACCATGGCAAAAAAAAAGGGTCACAAACCACTCAGCCCGTGTTCTCTCCCTCCCGAGCCCCAAACAAGGGGGCCAGGAACGGTCATCAATGGCCAGCGGCCCCTGCACAAGCAGCACCGCTCGCCCGCTTCGCGCTCAGGAGAGAACACCCCGCTCCTCCTCGTGGCTTGTGACGCCGATCAGGGAAGATCACTCTCCTCTAGTGACCAACTACAGAAATGATCCCTGAAAGTATAGTCTTAACCCAACACTGCCCGCCGCGCGCACCCCACCCGCGCGGCCCCGCACGCAGCACACGGACAGCCCCGCGCCCCCGCCCCGCGCGCCCCCGACAGCAGCGGCGCGGCCCCGCCGAGCGCCCGCGCCCGCGGGAGCGCGCCCCGAGCCCCCCGCGAGCGCGCGCGGCCCGCGGAACGGCCGCGAGTGGCGGCGCCGGGGCACGCCCCCTTGATTTACATATTCTGAGCCCGCTGGCCAATCAGAGCGCGAACGCCCGCTGTGGCCCCGCCCCTGCCCCGCCTTGCCGGGGCCGCTCCGCCGCTGCCCGCGCTCGGCGGGATCGCCCCCGGGGGCTGCCCCGTCCCCGTCACTCGCTGCCGGCCGCCAGGTCACAGGAACCCCCTGCAACGCCACAGGCTTCGGGAAGAGTCGCTCGAAAGCTGCGTGCACGAAAAGGACCTGGGGGCGCTGCTCGATAGTGGCCGCACAGGAGTGGCGAGTGCGCCCAGGTGGCCAAATAGGCCAATGGAACGTGGCTTGTATCGGCAACAGTGTGACCAGCAGAACCAGAGCAGTGACGGTCCCCTGTGCTCGGCACTAGTGTGGCCGCACGTGGAATCCTGTGTCCAGTTTGGACCCCAGCACCATCAGAAGGGCATTGAGGGGCGGGAGTGTGTCCAGAGAGGGGACACATTTCGGGAGGGACGCAGATCTGATGAGGAGCAGCGGACTGAGCTGGGGGAGAGCTCAGCGTGGAGAAAAGGAACCTCGGGGGGGACTTTCCCCCTCCCTGCAACTGCCTGAAAGGAGGACGTGGGCAGGTGGGGTCTGACTCTCCTCCACGGAACAAGTGACAGAATGAGAGGAAAAGGCCTCAGAGATTGCACCAAGGGAGGTTTCAGTTTGATATTGGGGGAAATTTATTCACCGGAAGGGTTATCAAGCACTGGCACAGCTAGCCAGGGCAGTGACTGAGTCCCCATCCCTGAAGGATTGAACCCCTTCCGCCTTTAAAAACTGTTTTTTAACCATAATAAAAAAAAAGGGTCACAAACCACTCAGCCCATGTTCTCTCCCTCCCGAGCCCCAAACAAGGGGGCCAGGAACGGTCATCAATGGCCAGCGGCCCCTGCACAAGCAGCACCGCTCGCCCGCTTCGCGCTCAGGAGAGAACACCCCGCTCCTCCTCGTGGCTTGTGACGCCGATCAGGGAAGATCACTCTCCTCTAGTGACCAACTACAGAAATGATCCCTGAAAGTATAGTCTTAACCCAACACTGCCCGCCGCGCGCACCCCACCCGCGCGGCCCCGCACGCAGCACACGGACAGCCCCGCGCCCCCGCCCCGCGCGCCCCCGACAGCAGCGGCGCGGCCCCGCCGAGCGCCCGCGCCCGCGGGAGCGCGCCCCGAGCCCCCCGCGAGCGCGCGCGGCCCGCGGAACGGCCGCGAGTGGCGGCGCCGGGGCACGCCCCTTGATTTACATATTCTGAGCCCGCTGGCCAATCAGAGGCGTCCCCGAAGCCGCGCGGCCCCGCCGCTCTCCCCGCCCCTCCCCGCGGTGACGCTGCCGCCCGGCTCGGGCTCTCGCGGCTGTCGCGGCTGTCGCGACACAAGGGCCCCTCACCGCCCGTGTGCCGCTGCCCCGGGCCAGCAGGGGATGAGAGCCCCGGTACCGACAGCGGCAGCGCGGCACGGTTATCGCCGGCGGGTGCGATGGCTCTCCCGCCGCTTTCAGAGTGGCATTCATGTAGCAAAAAAAAAAAACCCTACAGGGCATTACGAATTGCGGCCTTCACATCTCTGGGATCAGCCAGAGCATCACGGACCTCACAGTATAAAGAGCACAACACGGAGCAGTTTCTCCCGAAACCCTATCAGAATTTGTAGCCTGACCGACACGGACTTCCACAAGTGATAAATGGCAAATTCGGAACAGAGTCCCCTTAGTCCCGTGATCCTCTGATCGTCACCGCACATCAGAGACAACGCCGCACCCAGAAAGTCCCCTAGCCCTGCACTAACAGACGAGTGGAGAATACCATCGGCCCGAATACCCTCATAACGCCTAAATCCCTGCGGCGCCGCCGGTCCTCCCTGGGGATCGCCCAGTGCGTGTCACTGCAGCGAGAGGCCAGCTGTGAGCTCAGCAGGTGAGAAGGAATTGACCCTGGTCAGGGACCCATCCCTCTTTGCTCACTCCAAATCTTTCTTTAACCGTAATAAAAAAAGGGTCACAAACCACTCAGCCCGTGTTCTCTCCCTCCCGAGCCCCAAACAAGGGGCCAGGAACGGTCATCAATGGCCAGCGGCCCCTGCACAAGCAGCACCGCTCGCCCGCTTCGCGCTCAGGAGAGAACACCCCGCTCCTCCTCGTGGCTTGTGACGCCGATCAGGGAAGATCACTCTCCTCTAGTGACCAACTACAGAAATGATCCCTGAAAGTATAGTCTTAACCCAACACTGCCCGCCGCGCGCACCCCACCCGCGCGGCCCCGCACGCAGCACACGGACAGCCCCGCGCCCCCGCCCCGCGCGCCCCCGACAGCAGCGGCGCGGCCCCGCCGAGCGCCCGCGCCCGCGGGAGCGCGCCCCGAGCCCCCCGCGAGCGCGCGCGGCCCGCGGAACGGCCGCGAGTGGCGGCGCCGGGGGCACGCCCCCCTGATCTACATATTCTGAGCCCGCTGGCCAATCAGAGCGCGAACGCCGGCTGTGGCCCCGCCCCCGTGCCCCGCCCGGGAAGGCGCAGTTCGGGAGCGGCAGAACGCAGCGGGATCCGCGATCCTAAAACCCCAAAAGAACTGCACCGACTACTGGGTTCCATGTACACAATCCCCTGTTCCTATGTGGCGTCAAATCTGGCTGTCAAATTGCTTAAAGTCTGAACTGTACTAAAAACCCATTTATAGAGAGCATTCCTACAGATGACTTTCAGAATTTTAGTTTTACAGTGCCTCAATCATGTCCTCACGAGCACTTTACTAAGATTATTTTTCTTTTCAATTAGCTTATTTTAATAACCTTTCGATTCGAGGACTATTCCCACTTAACGGAAAAGGGCAGCTATAAATCATTCTGTCAATATATTTCGCTCAGGAAACTGGATTCTACAAGCACTATGATGATTATTTTTTGCCAGTAACAAAAGAACACAGGGAAAAATAAATCTTTTCTGCCAATACTTGTCTAAACTTAGCTTTTACCTTTTTTCAGAAGCTTCTTCACTTTCACATAGTTCCCTTTCCTGACATACTCATGCAGCTCAGCTTCCAGGGAGTCTCCTTTTATACTTCCAAGCTTGACTGGACATGGAAATGGGGGAGGGATGGGATGAGCCATCTTCTTTCCTGAACGAACTGGGAAAAGGTAGGAAATATCACGAAGCCGCAAAGACCCTCACCATAAAGAACTTATTTCTGACTTCAGAACCTGCAGTCGCTTCAAGCTATGTCTACTTCCTGCAGAAATCTGCAGAGCTGAGAGGGGAGAACAGGCTCCTGTCCGCCTCGCTAACAGAGCCCTCTGGTAACACAGCGGGCACGGCAGAGGCGACAACCGGGGGATCACAGACCCTGCCGGGAGCGGCGGGCTGCGCACACGGGCGGGACACACGGGCGGGATTCCCGGCGGGAATGCCCGCTCCGGGCCCTTCCCGGAGCCGCTCACCCGCCGCTCCAACGGCCCCGCCGGACACGCGGCAACGGCCGCGCGCATGCGCAGAAACCGCCGCGCGCCCGCCCGCTTCGCGCCAGGGCGGGGAGGGGGCGGGGCCGGAGCATCGCCGGACGGGGCCGGAGCGGGACCGGGGTGCCCGAAGCGGGACCGGGGGTGCCCGAAGCGGGACCGGGGGTGCCCGAGGCGGGACCGGGGGTGCCCGAAGCGGGACCGGGGGTGCCCGAGCCGGGATCGGGGAGTGGCCGAGGCGGGACCGGGGGTGCCCGAAGCGGGACCGGGGTGCCCGAAGCGGGACCGGGGGTGCCCGAGGCGGGACCGGGGGTTGCCCAGCCGGGATCGGGGAGTGGCCGAGGCGGGACCGGGGAGTGCCCGAGGCGGGACCGGGGAGTGTCTGAGCCGGGACCGGGGGTGTCTCCGAGCCGGGACCGGGGAGTGTCCGAGCCTGCTCCGCGGTGTCTCCGCGGTGTCTCCGCGGTGTCTCCGCAGCGATCCGCGGCCCGGCGCGGTGCTGCCATGCAGCGGGAGGTGGGCACGCTGCCGCTGGCCCCCGCCCTGCGCGCTCGCCTGGCCGCCGCCGGCTTCCAGACGGCGCAGGAGCTGCTGGACACCGGGCCCTGCGGCCTGAGCAAAGGTACCGGCGGCGTTCGGCCCCCGCGGGGCCTCCCCGGCAGCGGCCGGGCCCTTCCGCCTTCCCCCGGCAGCACTCCGGGAAGTGGGCGCAGTGAAGAATAATAGTAATAAAAAGCTATTCTGGTAAAAGATCGGCTGATGCTGCTCCATGTAAATGGGATGCAGGAAAAGGAAAGGACTCCGTTAGGCTCATCCCTCCTCTTTCGCCAGCTTCCCTCTTCTTTTTATCATGTGATCGGAACAAAATAAGCCTATTTGAAGTTAGAAAATTGCCTTTTTCAAGGAGGGTGTGGTGATTCGTCCCAGTGAGGGTGGGCAGGCCCTGGCACAGGGTGCCCGGAGAAGCTGTGGCTGTCCCTGGATCCCTGGCAGTGTCCAAGGGCAGGCTGGATGAAGCTTTGAGCATCCTGGGGCAGTGGAAGGTGTCCCAGACCATGACAGGGGTGGACCTGGGTGGTCTTTACAGCCCCTTCCAACCCAAACCAGTCTGGGATTTTGATTATCAATAGTTTTACTATCTATGACAATAAAAGTTTGAAAATCACATCATTTATGCCAGGGCTGTGTGTGCATTGTCCTGAGAGGGTGAGTACGGATCGTTTTGTGTCCTGCTGCAGAATCAGTCACTGCATATAAAATAAAGGTGGTGTTTTGTGGTTTTGGCTTCTCTAGAAATTGGAATCTCCAGGGAGGAGGCACTGGAGGCTCTGCAGGTGGTGAGGCAGGAATGCCACGGGGATGCAGCGAGGACGGCTGAGGGCTCAGGTGCCACCAGGAAGTGCACAGCCCTGGAGCTTCTGGAAGAAGAGCAAACCCAGGGCTTCATCATCACCTTCTGTTCAGCACTGGACAACATCCTGGGAGGTGGAGTGCAGCTGACAAAGATCACCGAGATCTGCGGAGCCCCCGGCGTTGGCAAAACACAGCTGTGGTATTTCATTGTCCTGTGAATTGTGTGCAACCCAGAATCCCTGTTTTGTTTAACTCAGCTGTGAAATTAGTCCATTTTTCTTGTCGTGACTGCAATCTCTGGTTCCTCTCCACTGTTATTAATACAATCATGGTCGTGGTGCTCCCTGTCCTGTGTGTTCCTCAGCAGGAATATTGCTCCAGGAGTGAGCTGGGATGTAGTCTGGGTTTTCAGGCCTGGACTTTCTGAGTTTCTAAAGCTCCCTTTTCCTGATGTTTTGGGGTTGCTGAAATTACTTTCCCAGGGAAAAAGAACAAAACATCAGGGTTGTTTTTGTAACGATAGTCATGTTTGGAATTCTTGCTGTGGGAGTGATTTTCTTCACTGTCCCTCTGGTTTGACCAGCATGGGTGAAGGGGTTGTCTTTCACTCCCCAATCACAGCGATCCGTGAAAAAACGTATGAAAAGGGAGCAAACCCTGAAATAAAGAGGAGTCAGATTCATTTCTCCAAGAGGAGAAATTCCCCGAGGAGTTGGGGTGGTGTGCTGTTCCCCACAGTGACACTGGGGTGCCAATATTGCTGTGCTTGTGTTCCCCATGGCAGCATGCAGCTGGCAGTGGATGTGCAGATCCCGGAGTGCTTGGGGGGCGTTGCTGGAGAGGCCGTGTTCATTGACACCGAGGGCAGCTTCATGGTGGACAGAGTGGTGGACATTGCAGCTGCCTGTGTGCAGCACTGCCACCTCGTAGCTGAGGCTCAGCAGGAGGAGGGTACGTTGCTAAGTCAGTTCTTTCTGGAGGAGGCAAGGATGGAGTGAAACAAGTGTCTCGTAGGCTGCAGTGTTACTTTTGGAGGGTTTGCTGAAAGCTTTTTATCTTTTTCTTTCCACCTTTGTGTATCAAACCCTGAACTGCATCTGTGTCTGGAGCAGGCTGAGCTGGGCTGTTTCAGAAATAATTATTTTTCTACATGGTAGACATTTTGATCTTGGGGGTTTTAGGTGGCGAGTGGGGTTTGGGTGTTTGCCCTTCCTCCTTTCCCCTTTTCTTTCCTTCCTTCCTTCCTTCCAATTTTTTAGCACTTTAATGATGATATTTGCAGCACCTTATTGCTCATATTTGCACCTGTTGAGCAAAACTGAGTGTTTTGTTTCAAAACACAGGAACAGGTGGGGAAAGAAAAAAAGAACAGCAGAATTTTATGAGGTAATGTTGCTGCTGAAGGACCACAGAGTAAACTCATAGCTGGAATCCAGCTCCTCCATAAAATCAATACAGCCAGGCTGCTTTTATTAATAGTTTTATTCTCTAAGTTGTCAGTCTCTTGGGGTAAGGACACAACTTTTGTGTTGCTCATGGAGAATTTATGCACTAAACTTCTGCTTGAACTGAGGTAAAAAGACACTGTATTAAATGAGTTACTGCCTGTATATTAAGCAAGGGATGATTAATAGTCCCTGATGTCCTCTGGTGGTGTTCTGGCATGAAAATGATTTACTGGAGAAGTTCTTGCTTCAGAAATAAATTTTTCATTGTTGGAGACCTCCCTTGGAGGCTCCAGCGTGTCTGTGTGCAAATGCTGGGATAGCATCTGCTCACCACCTTCCTGACTTTCAAGCCAGATGGAAAATATGTTTCCACACTCCTTACCTTGCCTGTTCTGTTTCTGGGGGCTTTGCTGTTGCTATGAGTGGAGGGCAGGGTTTGGTGGGATGATGAAAGTAACAATATGCTCGTACAGGCTTCTGACTCATTTACTCATCTGTTTGTTTTGTTCTCAGATCATCGCAAAGCTTTGGAGACTTTCTCTCTGGAAAATATCCTCTCTCACATCTATTACTTCCGTTGTCGTGACTACACAGAGCTGCTGGCCCAGGTCTACCTCCTGCCAGAATTCCTGTCAGAGCATTCCAAGGTAAGGGTTGTTGCAGGCTTCTCGGGAGGTGTCACTCCTCTTCACGCTGCAGAGTTTTTGTCTGCTGTAGTAACAGGAGTAAACACCTTGGTACCTCATCAGCTTGGCAGTAAAATATTGGCTGGTAGCAGAGTACAAATGTAAAGCCTTCTGCTTGTTTGCCTTTTCGTTCCCATCCCAATTACTCTCAAGAGTAATTTGCTTTTGCCATCCTCCTGAATTTCCACTCTGAGTTGAGGACGCTGGGTCTGTGCTGCCACATGTTCCAGTTCTGTGAGCACCGAGCTGTGAATCAGCACAGAGCTGCTCCACACGAGAGCCTCGGGGCCACGGGGGTGGTGACCATGAGGGTGCCATCACAAGGCTTGCTGACACTTCTTTTGCCCTAAAAGATCACTGAGAACCAGAACTACCCTGCACCATCCAAGTGACTCTTCTCCTTCTTTTCAGTGCATCTTCTGTTGCTACAAGCAACCAGAGCCTGCAGCTTGACTCTTGGGTGGACTGCAGCCAGAAAGTTTCTTA
This sequence comes from Sitta carolinensis, assembly GCA_032173965.1. Taxonomy (NCBI): domain Eukaryota; kingdom Metazoa; phylum Chordata; class Aves; order Passeriformes; family Sittidae; genus Sitta; species Sitta carolinensis. The sequence continues at coordinate 2,863,263 of CM063299.1, read as the reverse complement.
GTACCTAATGTCTTAGAGAAATGCTATTGTAAGGCAGATTTTCACCACCTCCCCTCCAGATTTCTGGGTTCTGCAGATCACTCCCTGTCAGGATCTGGGAAATATGACTGTGCCTTGTTCTATCAGAGCACAAATCAGTGCTGGATTAGAATGCCTTTTGCATATATTCTGAAATTTTTCGTTGAGGAGAGCCTCACTTTTGCTGGGTGTAGTCTGGTATTTCCCTTTCCCTGCCAGGTACTAATGGTGCCCTGTTGGGTTTGCTCTTGTGGAAAGTACATGGCTTCATTAGCACAGTTCCACTGGGCTGCAGCTCCCTGCAACCATCTGTGCTGAGTGTCTGAGCTTGGCCTGCAGCCTGAAGGTTGCAGGAGAACCACAAGACCTTCTGCTGAATACTTGGACAGGCTAGAAGTGACTTGACAGATTGCTCCTTGCAGTGCAGCTCTCATTAAAATTAGTCTGATCCCTCTGGAGCCGAGCCTGGGACCACAGGAAGCCTCCAGAGTTTAGGGTTTTTAGGGGAGAGAAAAAGTTGTAGAGGTTTAGAGACAAGAAAGATGTGGAGTTAGACATCCAAATGTGCCATTTGGAAATATGAATTGGTTTGAGATCTTGATCATAATGTGAGAAAGACTGATAGAAAATATTTGTGGCATAAAAACCCTAATTATTTAAGGTCTGCTAGAGCCAAGCTGGCATGGACAAGGCAGGTGTTACCAAGTTCTCTTTACACTTTAAATACTTGAACTTTTCCTGTCTGCTATCTGGGAGAAATTTAACTCAATTGCATGCTCCCTGGACATATTTGTGATAGCCAAGTTATATAACCATGTATACATTCCTGTCTAGCATGAGTCATGTTTATGTTGTTAAACTCATTGTTCTTAAAGAAATGATACATGAGGAAGATGTACAGACTCGTGGAAAAGAATTTGTAGGAAGGAGAGAAAATGAGAATACAACTTAATGTCTTCTTTTAATCCCAACTACTTTATCTTCTTTTGCAAATTAAGAGTTTGGGTTTTTTTTTTAGTTGGAGGCCCAGGACCATTTCACAGAGATGTCTGTGCAGGGTTTTGTGTTCCAGTCATAAGGAGACTTCCCAGTAATGAGTTAAATCAATAATGCAGAAAATCAGAATTTTTGTGTTGTTTCCCTTTGTTATCTTGTGCAGTAATGCAAGAACTTGTAGACACCAAGGATTTGAGTGATATCTGAACATGCAGGCACTGTAAGACCATCCATCTCCCTCCTGTATTTCAGACTTGGGTCATCAAAACAGCCACAACAAATGAAGTTGGAATAAATCAAAATCCCAGACTAATGTTTATACAGTGTCTTGAGGGTGATGAGCCAGCAGCTGCAGCGTGCTCTGACTTCAGCTAATGATTGCTACAAAAGAAATAATTCAGCAAAGCAAACATCTTGAGGCAAGATAGATCCTCAGCTCCAGTGCTGTGTGCCTGGAATATCTTCAGGCATCTGTTAAACTCTGTGTTTCCAAGACAGATCACTGATAACAGCTGAGTTATCTCAGCGGTGGCTCCAGAGAGCCTGAGTTCTGATTCTGATTTGGGTTTAATTTTTGAGGAGAAGGTGAATTAATTGCTGTTTGTGGAGAGTTGAGTGAAATACAGTTCAGCTGTTTAATGATTATTTTCTCCAGCTTCTCCTCTGCACGCCTTTAACTCCTGCTTTGCCAGCCTGCACATCCGTGGACGAAATAAAACATTCCAGTGCACTTCAAAACAGGCCTTGCTGCTTTTTGTCATTTTTTTATGGGATGGTAATGGCAGTTTTTTATCTTTTCTGCTGCCTTTAGGTCCGGCTGGTGGTGATTGATGGGATTGCCTTTCCCTTTCGCCACGACTTTGAGGATCTGTCCCTGCGCACGAGGCTGCTCAACGGGCTGGCCCAGCAGCTCATCATCATAGCCAACGACCACAAATCAGCTGTAAGAGCAGGGCAGGCCTAAATCCCACAAGATGCTGCTTTTTTTTTTTTTTTAACAAAGAATTTCGGAAATGTGATTTGCTCTTGTCTCTAAAGAGACAAAATGAAGCTGTGGTAATACGCTCTGCATTCATTGCTGGTTTAGTTGGTAAATATAGAGGGGTCCTAAAGGCAAAACACCTGAGATTTCTAGACTTGCCAAGGTAAGAAAGATTTGCATCAAGAGCATCCTGTGGATCTTAATTAAGTGGTAGCATGGCATTTCTAGTGCTGTTTGCCATCATCTCCAATGATTTGGTTGGACAAGGAGTGCTCCTCTGGTGAGTTTACCTACAGAAATACCTCGGAGCATTCAGCAATTCCAGCACAACTTTCCACTAAACTATGGGTTTAGCCTTCCTAGGGAGGAAAACCACTTCATCTGCTGGATTGGCCTTCTCTGCTGGCATCCATGGAAACCCAGAGCCTGCTTCCTGGGCATTGTTTCTACGTCACTGCTGGTCTGGAGGCAGCAGACCCGCAGCCAGCAGATGGCACTGGGAAGCTGCAGCTGTTCCAGAAGTTGTTTTGGAAGTCTCTGAGCTCAGAGAACTATTGTTCAGGAACTGGAGCTTCCCCCGCCCTCAAAATGGTGCAAAATCTCGAACATTGTCCAGGTGACTCGTGACCTTGTCACCCACAACTCTCTGGCACAGCTGGCTTTTGTTCCCAGCTGCTAAAAATAAAGCTGCTCTTGTGCTTCCTCTGGGAGCTGTGGGAAGGGAAGAGCCCAGCATTCCCAAAGTGTCCTGACATGAGCTGTGGAGCTCCTTCCTGCTGCTCTGGGCACCAGGGAGATGATGTTCCAAGGTCTGCACAGCCTCAGGTTTCCTGAGTGCTTTCCCCCACAGTTTGGGACCTGGTGACCTTGAACAGCAGCTGTTGTCACTGGATTATGTTTTTCTTTGGCTAAGGATAAAAGATTTAAATCGTTTCTCCTGAAGCAGGCAGCAGTTTAGTACAAAGTTGCTAAATAAGCTCTTGCTAAAGGAGTCAGAGCTCCAGGAATGGTTTTGCTTGGATTGGCCCTCTCGTTAGTGGTGTCTGAGTTAGTTGCATGAGCTGTGAGCAGGCTAAATGCAGCCTGCATGCCAGGGATTGCTTGTCAGGCAGCTCTGGATGCTCTAATATGGTGTGGAGTCAGCTCCTAAAGCTGGACTCCAGTGGGGGTGCCCAGCCCTTCTCCAGCAGGGAGATGAGGAGGCTATTTGGGGCTGTTACCATGCACTTGGGATGAGTTACTTCTCCAAAATGTGCAATAGCTGTGCTGGGCTCTCAGCTGTGTGAATGTTTCAGGGTGTGCTCAGTGGAACTCTTTGCTCTCACACACTGAACTGCTCCAGCAAGAATCCCCCAAGCATGTCAAACAATGGAACTCTCTAGGGTCTCAGATGGGTACAATTTTTCATTTTTAATGAACTTTGTCATTAATATTCCTGGCTCTTTTCTGTCTCACCCACCCCCACTTCTACCAGAGATCTAACCTAGACTGTCTGTGAGCCTCCCACAAGTGACTGGGGCTGTGAAAACACGCCCCCACTCTGTCTGTTCACTTCCATTCTGCTTTGTGTTGTACCCACTGGTGCAGTTTTAGACTACAAGGCACAGAAATGCAGTTAATCACCAGCCCAATGCACGTGGTGAGCAGCACCACCAAGTTCCTTTGCCCCAGGGACTGAGAGCTGGCTCCTTGTGGAGGGCCAGTGCAAGCAACCTGCAGCTGAACACAGATCCAAACAGCATTTAGGACAAATGGGATAAATATCCCACAAATGTGGCATAAATAAGTTGTGTGGAGCTTGCCTCCCTTGGGGAAGGAGAAACTGAGATTTCTTTAAAGTCTTGAATGAAAGAAATCTCCCATTCAAACCAAAAATACGTTTTGCATAGTTCTCTTATTTTGAAAAGATGAGGCACCTTTACAGTTTCTCCTCATCACAGTTGCTGGAGTTTTGCCTGAGTAAAAACTGCTTTTTACTGCTTCATCAGTAAGAGCTTTTTTGAAAATTCCCTCTCCTCCCTCCCACCAGTAAGCTGATTTCCAGGAGATTTTCTCATTTCTTTGCTTCTGATTCCTCTTTCAGGTAGTTCTGACAAACCAGATGACAACAAGGATTGGACAAAGCCAGTCCACACTGGTACCTGCTTTAGGTAAGTGTTTAGCTTTGAGTTGAAAATTGATGTATGAGTTCCTTTCATTTGGCTTTATGTACAAAGAAAAATCATTCCAAAAATGTACCTGGGAGCAGTAAACCTCTAGCAGGGATGTGCTGAGGAGAAGGTTAAATCACTCAAAAAAGAACCCAGCTTAATGGTTGCCTACCCCAAACTAAGCTGCAATTTCCTAAATTCCCCATGAACCATTCACTGCCTCTCCCAAACAGTTTAAATTGTTTATTTTCCCATTACCCTTGAAAATGTCCCATTAATTATTTGCAAAGGCATTTCATATTTGCTGTGTCACTGGAATTCTCTGCAGTTATGATTTAGAGGGAAATTCTGTGTGGGATCCTCAGGCACAGCCTGTCCTGAACCAGGTTAAAGATTTTTTTTTCCAGGCTGCTCAATTTTGCCCTGTAATGAGCAGATACCTCATCCACACCTTTCTGCTGCAGTCACAGGGGAAAATAAAAGAGTTCTGAAGTGGAGATTTCTACAAATTAAGGAAAGGTTCAGCATTTAAATCTTGTTTCAGGCTGTAGCTTTGCATTATTTTATGATTCACTTAAAGGGCACAAATTCTTCAGTTTCTGTGAGCTGAGTAATGATTCCCTTGCTCTGGAGAGGAGAGAGAAGGGGACAGTATAAAGGCAAAGATGTTCCCAGAGTCTGTACAGGCACCAAACCATTTGGCAGAGATCTAGGGTAAAATGAACAAACAGAGCCCATCTCCTGCAGGAATGTGAAGAACGTGGAGTTTGGAGCTGTGCAGGCAGACCCAGCTCCCAGGATCTGACCCTTTTTGTCAGTTTTGCTCTTGCTCTCTGATGAATTATTTTTGGCAGCCTTTCTGGCTAGAAACTCAATTAAAGCTAATAGAGTCTGTCTTTTTTCACTGGCCAGCATTGTTTGGGAGCTGTTGTGTTTATTGAGTCATGGGGACAGTAAAGAATGTGAAGACATTCAGGGGAGTTTATAATTCCCAGATATCCTGCCTTGCCTGGTGCATATTTTCTTTCACAAACAATTAATTTGACATGACCTCCTGTGGAGCTGCCTGTGCCTCTCCCCAGTGTGTGTGACCACACTATTGTTAAACTGAGCAGTGTGAACTCTTCCAAAAATGCAGCTTGGTACCAGTTGGGAAAATATTTAACCGAGTGGTTTTTGATGCCCTGCTCTGAAGAGATGGTGTTTCAAAAGTCTCATCAGAAAAGCTAAAAAACCTTCACCACCATGGTTTGGTGTAGCCAAAGGAACTGCTGAGGGAAGGGTCAGCAGCAAACCCCCAAGAAAATGCATTAAATTGGGGGTTCCCCCCCCCCCCATTGATTGGTAAGCCTGAGAAACAGCTTTTTCATGAAAGCATTAATCACTAAATTCTTACTCAGCTCCTGAGCAGAAGGGAAGATCTTAATTATGAGGAAAAAAAAAAAAAAGAAAGAAAAAAAAGCACAGATGCTGCAAGGTATTAAGTCAGAGGCTTTATGAAGGGGACAGCTTTCTTTCCCACTAGTGATAGCTAAGCTGGGTGTTCCTAGACATTTCTACTAAATATATTTAGAAAGGAGGTCAAATATTAATGTACAGGCAGTTCAACTCAGAAATATCTCATTTTACAGTAGCGTTTTTCACTCATATTCAATGCAGTTGGAAATGTGCTGGTGTGGAATTTGTGGCCATTGTAAAATGTGTTTTGATCTCTGCCTCAGAGCCATTTCTGAGAGCCAAAATCTTTAATCTCAACTCAGATATAGTGGAGCAAGGGCTGGCAAGATGCCCAGAGGGTCTAGGTCTTCATTACAGTGGGATGATTTTTTTTTTTCTTTCTCTGTGCTCTAATAAATACCTGAGCACAGGGGGCACGAGGGGCTGGGGGTGTGGGGCTGACCAGGGTGGGGTGGACAGGGGAGACTTGACTGGTTTAAAATGCAATCCATCTTTGCACTGCTGACAGGGATAAACAGAGGAAGAAGCACCCAATAAAGATGTCTGGACATTGATTTGTGGTCAGGTGTGAGCTGAAACCATGGCACTGAGTTCCTGGAGCAGGATAAAAATCCAAACTTCCTTCTCTCTTTCCACCACACCTCCCTGCTCCTTGCTTTTAGTTGTGTTATTTTGCATTTTGGTAAGAAGACTGCTTCAGGGGCCCTTAATACTTTAATAATCATTGACTTTCTCCCAAAGCTGGTATCCCAAAGGGACTGATGTTTGCTCATAATTATGCCTGAGAGACAGAATATCACAGTTCTGAAGGAGGATTTAGACCTCCTCACCAGACTTCTTCAGTGGTAATTAGACAAATCTCTTCTTCAAGCTGCCTCTGTTTTCAAGACTTGTCTAGTACCTGTTCTTTATTAGGCATCCATAAAATTTGTCTACAAATATGGAAGTATTGCCTCAGGATTTCTGTAAAACACACGGACTACAGAGGTGACTCCTTGTCTCGGTGCATTTGTTGTGAAATCCTTGCAAGGATGAAAAAAGATGTGATGCATCACTGCAAGAAAGGCATATTCTGTTTTAATCATGGGGGGGTTTGAAGATTAATTTCATTTCAGCTTGCTGATGGTGGTAGTTTAGAAGATAATGATCTGTCCTTTTGTGTTCCCCAGGAGAAAGCTGGGGCCACGCTGCCACCGTCCGTTTAATCTTCCACTGGGACAACAGTCAGAGGTGAGGGAAAATGGGAGGGAAATCCATCTAAATACAAGCATGGCACTGGAGAATCTTTTAAACTTGGCCCATGGGGGCCAAGCAGGGGTTGATTTTGGCTCCTGGCCTTGCTGTGCCACTTGCCAGGCAGCCAAGGCTCAGGGAGTTTCTCCTTCAGGCTGGGCTGAACTGTCAGGCTGCTCCTCCCACCGTGCTGGGTTCTTCCTGACAAGATGCCACGGTTTGTAAAAGTTAACATCCTAAGGACACTTGTTCAGACACAAGGATTGAGGATCTGGTGGCTGAGTAGAAAATTTCTTTTACTATCTGAATTTTGCAAGATAGGGTTGGGGTTTTTTTATAAGAAAACTCTTCTCATTTTAATGTGAATTTTTGCCTCAGTGCAAGTATTGAGCTGGTGGGTTACAAGGTGATTTTTATTTCCCACTCTGAAGAGGTGCAATTTCAACAGTCTCATTATAAAGAACCTCCCACTCCTCCATGGTTGGTTGTAGCCACTATAATTTCTTTGAGAAGAATTTTTTTGCTTCAATATTTTCAGTGAATCCAAAGCCAAAGAAGGCTTTAAAGCCACTTTCAAAGCCCTTTAAAGGGCTTCAACCTTCTAAAACCACTGTGAAATGTTGTTTGTTGCAATGAGATCTCCTCTGTTTCCTGGTTCTTTTTCCCCCTCTTTATATTGCAAGGTCATTTCTCTTTCCTGGCCAGTTCAATTTGTCCTGTATATAATATCACCATGCAGCACCTTGAGATTAAGGAGCTGTGCTGAAATTCCCTAATCTTGTGCAAACAGTGAGCAAAAATGTTGTTGGAATGTTGTTGTGCAGAGTTTTGCTTGTTGAATTCGAAAGAAAAATGCAGTGACACTTTCTGGGGAGTTTTGTTTTTAAATTCTAAGTTTGAAGGCAATGCAGGATGATTACAGCAGGCTGTTTAATTTGGAATTAAATTAACATCACTGATTAGTTAACAGTCTTTTTAGGACAAGTTGCATCAACATTATGATTGCAGAGTGAACAAAAGTTAATTTTATACATGAAAAAAACTTTTTTTCTTCTGCAACAGAGCTAGGAAAGCTGCAGATAGAAGTTCCAGAAAACAAGCCAAGGAGAGACAAACCTGATTTATTTACTGATGTAAATCTGCAGCTAACTGGGACCTGCAGAAACAGCAATTCTGGATACAACTGTAAAAGCAGAAATAGCTCAGTGCTGTCTTTATTTTTGCACTGGCTGCCTATGGCTGATGATCCATTGTGCTTTTGTTGGGTTTTTATCAGTTTATTGAGGCACAAAGATAATTTGAGGATCCATTTGCCTTTTTAAATCTTTTTTTGAATGTGCTTTGGCCAACTCTGATACCTGTCTCCTACTTTCTCTCTACTACTGCAAATGTCAGAGCTTAATTCTAAGGGTTCTCTTTGCTGGGAGGAAAGATCCTGTTGAGTCAGAGGCTCCAGCTGAGCTCTTGTGAAAAGCTTGGCTTCTGCAGCTCCAGATTTGGGCAATTTTGTCAAGTATAACCCAGCATTTGAGTGTTCTGAGGAATTCCCTGTGTAGCTAACATGAAGTGGCAGTGTTCCTCAGGCTGTAATTACGTGCTCTCTAATAGAATGGCACCTCAGGGAGGAAAAAACCCCCCGAAAATAATTAACAGGATTTTTGGCAGGGTGTCTTGCTGCAGAGAGCAGAACACTTTTCTGGATTGGCTTATGTAAGAGTGAGTTTTGGGGAGGTGGGCATGGTGCAGCCCTGACAAGGGTTGAAAACCCCTTTCCTTTTGAGCTGCTTTGCAGTTTTCTCTCTATATTATGCAGAACACAAATCAAGGTGTAGTGCTTAGAGGCTAAATGCAGCAAATCAGGGAAGTGTCAGAGGAGAAATAAAAGGGAAACTATTTTCTCAAGGTTGTGCTGTGTGTCAGTGGCAAGGGCAGGCTTAGAAATAGAACATCTCCAGCCTCTGGGTTATATTGACAGGCTTGTGAAATCTCTGGAAAAAGCCTCCCTAGAAGAAGTGGAATTCTTGAAGGTCTCTCCCAGCTTTGAGAGGTCAAAGAACAAGTGATTAATGGAGTAGGGAAGAGTTGTGCTCAAAACCTTTTTTGTTTGCATTTTAAGAAAGTGACATTCGGAATTAATTCATGATGAATATTGTTCCAAAAATGTCATCAAATACTGTGATGAAACAAGGCTAATTAATCATTCACTCTTTTTAGTAGGTCTAGATTGTGTTTGAGCTGACAGGTCATGTAAGGATGGGAATCCACAGTTTGAATGACCTATATGAAAATACATCCCTAAGAATTCCACTGGTACTGTAGGAAAACTCGGGTCTGGTCACTGGGCTGTTTGGAATTTTAATTCCTGTGTTAATTAACCATAACTACCCGGGGTTTGTTTCCCCAGGTTGGCCACGCTGTACAAATCCCCGAGTCAGAAGGAATGCACCGTGGCCTTTCACATCACAGTGAGTGTTCCTTGGGCATGGGCAGTCACAGGTGGAAAGGCAGCTGGGAAGGCATCTGCACACAAATCTCAGATTTGCTTTGCTTTCTTCGTGTTCCTTTTCAGCTGCCTTCTGAAGGGAAGCAGTAATACTGGGGTATCCCCAGACTTAGGGGTAATTTGCTCTTTTTCTCTTTAGGAAAGTGACCCAGAATTTTGTCAACTCAAAGTTAAAATACTTTTAATTTCCAGATCAAACTTTCAGGCAGCCTGTGTTTATCTGTTCTGCTGCTGGTGCTGCTTGTTTTATCTGCCCCTGATGTTAACTTTTGCCCTAAGTGCAGTTCCCAAGAATGATCTGAGCCTTCACTTTGGGAGACCTGAACTGTTTTAGGTAGGGTGTGATTTCTCAGGTGGCTCTTTGCATCTCCTCCAGCTGAATTCATCTTTTTTTAGGATGAGGATGACCAGAATTAAACCTGGTATTCCAGGGGCCTCCCCAGTGCTTTGTTCCATAGGTATTTCCCCATCTGTGTTTTATGTGTGGTGTAACCCACATTGTGTTTATCCTACACTGACCCTACACCCAGCCAATATACACAGATTTTTCTCTTCTGTCCCTATCATAGAAGGAGCCTCCAGCTTATGGCTCCTCCTTCATCCCTAGTTAAATCCTGTGATTATTTCCTATTGTGGAGTGCTTAGATACATATTAATGAGAGGAGATGCTGTCTAAGCTGTATTTAGGTTTAAAAAGACAGCACCACTCAACTCTCACATCCTCAAATGTCAGATCCATAGGTACAATTCCATGTCCTCATGGAAACACGTTGCCATAGCATTTTCTGCAGATTTTAATGCTGCCATCAGATGAGATCCTCAAACTTTCAAACAGAAATCAGATTTTTTTTTCCCCACCCCCACTCCTGAATGTATTCACCTGGACAGAAGAAATACTGCAAATATATTTTTGTAAAGACTGGAAGGGGAAGTGGGTCTCCATCCCAAGGTTGTTTGGATCATGTGATGTGAGTCCTTTTTTCTCCAGCTGACAAACAGATGGGTTTGATCTCAGACAGTTTAATTGCCTTTTTTTTTTAGTTTTATAAGCACCGTAAAACAGCTATGCTCTCTTCTGTGTGAGTGCATGCTATCTTGAAATGGAGTTGGAGTGAATCCTAATCAAAGATTAGTTAAAATTTAAGATTATCCCTGTGTTTTTCCTGTAATCCTGATGAATCCTTGCTTCAGCAGATGATTTCTTTTAGTAAAAAATGTATTATCCCCATTTCTTTCATGAAATTCAGTCTGCTGTTATCATTTCTCATTCCATAGTTATACTGAAAGATGTCAATACATGTCTAATGCTTCCAAGTCAGATTTGTGTATAACCAGCATACAAAAGAAAGTTATATTCTAAAAATCCTTAGGACTCAGAAATGTGCTTGAGAGGTGCATTGGTACCATTGGCAAAGTGGCTGCTCACTCAGTACCCATGAGCTGATGAAATGTGTAAATTCATGAGTGAGCTCTGGGGTTTTTTTTATCCCTGTCCTTTCCAGCACACTGGAGTCACTCACCACTCTGAGGGGGCTGTGGAACTCCTCTCCCATGAAATCCTTTCTTCCACAGGCTGATAAGGATTCATTCTTAAATGCAGAGTATAGAAATGGAAATTGATTTATGCACAAGGGAGTAAGTAGCTCAGCTGATTCACCTGAATTTCCCAGGAATGTGACCTGATTATTTCATAGTGAAAGACAGAGAGCCAGGATCTAAATTCTGGGTAGGAATTGTGTTTCCCTGAACTGTGGAGGGTCTGCCAGGCCAGCAATGGGAGCACTGCTCAGGTAATAAACACACCCACCCCTGCCAGTCTTGCTGCAGAGGGTGTAAATCCAGAGGCCATTAAGGAACAATTCAGAATGACAGAAAACTGAGCTTTGTCCTTGGTTCCAGCAGCCACATCCTCACCATCTGAAAACCACTACAAGCCTCACAAATATACACAAAATTCTTGTATTTTCAAGGTGCCTGCCTGTAACCAAGTGCAAAACAACCATCCTGGGCAGCCTGCTTTATGTTCTGGCCCTTATAACCCTTGGAATGCTTTCACTGGGAGTCAGCACTCTGGATTAAGTGGATACTTGGCTACAGATCCACCTTTGTGCCTCAGGGAAATGGCAGAGATTAGATGCAGTGAAACATTAAACTTGAAGATTCCCCATTATGCTCTTTAGAATAACACTTGAGTTGCTTATAAATAGCAGAGGGGCTGCACAGATCCTGCCCTTGTAGCACCCCTTGCTGTTTGTTCCTTTAAAAAGCCCGGGTTGGGTGAGGTGAGGCATTCAGAAATAGAAATACAGGCTTGGGAGACTTTAACAGGACATTTTGCTGGGGTTTGGGATGGATCTTGGTGTGGGACCCACTGGCATTTGGGAAGAGCCATGTCTGATGGTAATTCTGCCTGCTTTCCTCACCCTGCACCAACCCAAAATGGCAGAGTTCCTGAAATGCTCCGGCCCCACATTGTCTCTACCTGAGCATTTGGGATCAGCAGAGCAATTTTGTGTTCTGATTAATGCCTTTTCCTCACTAAGTCTGCTCTGAGAGTCTTCACTGAGCTGTCAGCAGTGCTCTCTGCACAGCATTTGTCTGGAGATGGCAATTCAGAGAGTTGCAGGCTTCACACAACATCTCATCATCTCCATCTGCATCCATGACATGTTTAACTGACTTTGAGATCTTTCATTTTTTAAAATGAATAAAAATTAAATTCCGAGCTACAGCAACAGAAAATATGAGTGGTACTAGGCCAGATAGATCACTTCAAGCACTCTCCTGAGTAGCAGCATGTAGTTTTCACTTCTACATTTAGTTTTTGGCAGTCAAAGGTTTTCATCCCATTGTGTCCCATAAATTACTATGCTGGAACAGTCTTTGCAGTCTAGAGACAGATTCAGCTCTGCTGTTCTCTTACAATGTCTCATTGATGTTTTCAGTTCATTAAGTAGGTACATGGAACAAAAATATCCTAGGTTGTAGAAATTCACAGTTTTGTTTCTGAAAATGACTGAGGCAATTAATCCAGTCATCTCCTTGCTTCTGTGGGAGCTGATGGATTTGTTTTTTGATTTATTTAAATAGGCAACATAAGTTAATTTACAGACAAGCAGTTTTTCGTAGCCATAGGGGTGATAAACAGTAAAATGAAAGTGATAGCCTGGTTGGTGAAAATAAAATATCTTTAAACAAAATGAGCAGACATTACTTGGCACATGTGTTGTAAAGTTTGCAGCGCTGAGCTTAACCTAGTCTATAAACATTCTGTGGCTGCTCATCCCCAATAAATGGCAGCCTCATCCCTCATTCTGATCTTCTGGAACTGGTTACTCATGCTTTCTATCCCTACGAGCCTTAGCACATGGTTTTCCTTCCATCTTCCAGTCCCATGGCTTCCGAGATGTGCAGCCTCCAGCTGTCACTGAGAGCACAGAGGGCACTGGGCTGAACCCTCGGAAACGGCCCCGGCCAGGGGAGGAGAAGCAGCAGTGATGCCAGAGTGGGATGCTAAAAACCTGCAGGAGAGCAGGGGCACAGGGAATGTGCTGAGACTCTCAACTTCAGTTCCTGCTCAGGACTTTATTTTAATATTAAGACTGCAACGTGCAGATTTCTGTGGCTCTGGATTCCTTTGTGTACAGCATAATTGTACTTTTATAATAAAAATCTATGTTTCCTATAACAAGCGGCTTCAGCTTTGGGGTTGGGGCTTTTTTATGTTTGGGGTTTTTTTGGGGTGGATGTGGGGGTTACAACTCCATCTCTTCACAGTGGGTGAGAAGACAATAAATGAGAGCCTCTAGCACAGCACATTTAATGACAGGCATGTGGATCAGTCATCTGGCTTTGTGTGTACCTGCATTTTAAGGAGGTTGGATGCAGCACTGTGCTCACCACAGGCTCAGAGCAGGACAGTGGATGCTGGAAGAGAAATGCAGCTTTCAGTGCTACACCAGAGTGGGGCTTTAGCCCTCACCTGCTGCAAAGTCCTTGGTCAAGGACAATCAAAGCTCTGCTTTGAACTTCTCATTTATCCTGTAGTGGCAACAACAGAGATGAAAGGCTGTATCTAAAGGACAAAGGATTTAAGCCAGCACGATAATTTTATATTCCTGTGTCAGTAAGTGGGAATATTTTACCGTGGCTCAGGCGTGAACCAAACTGCTGCATAGCCCTGACTTCCACCTTCTTTTCATTTCTTGCTGTAATCAGGATCTCTTTTGTTCGTGGCTGTAATAAAGAAGAAAGCCAGACTTAGGCACCAGCAATATCAGCAGCTCCAGAGTCTAAACCCAGAGAATGAATGTACACTGAAAGCACAGCAGCTTTTTGTCCTCTTTTTATTAAGAGAAAACAAATCAAGGAGATTATTAGAGGAGAAGAAAGGTGCTGCACTGCAAAATAGTAATTACTTCAATTATGAGAAGTGTTTGTACACATGCACAGAGATGACCCCTTTTGGCAGAGCACTCGGTAACGTTAGAGCTGAGGAAACTCAGCCAGCAGCTAAATGGAGAATTCAAGTTGTGGGAGTCACTATCTTAAATTTTTTATTTAGTATACACTAAACTGACTTTGCCTTGAAACGAAATTCAGCACTGAATCTGAGTCATAAAATCTCTCTATTCAAAAAAGCCTGCAAAAAAAAAAAAAAAAAAAGGGGGAAAAGAAGGCAGTGGTTTTTGCATCATTATAGGGCTTAGATAAAAATTACATAATAAAATATTAAAGGGAAAAGTATTGAGTTACCATGCAGCAAACGGGGCTGTGTCAAAATTTAAAAACTGTGAGTCAGGGAGAAGCTCTGAAGCAAGCAGCATGACATAGGGGAAGGGAGGCAGCAGGATCTGTGACTCAGACAAACATTTCAATGCAGGAGACACAGGCAAACAAAAGGATCCTACCGCATGTGATGTCAGCAGGCAAACGCTCCCGTTTGGGAATAAAGGCTTCCTACGGATTGCAGTGCAGGAGGAGGGGGGAGCTGGCACCCAGCTCTTGCCTACGTAGCCACCAGGAAAACCAGCCATTAGGAATGTTGGAGCAATATTTTCAGGAGGTCTCTCCTGGTTCCTGGCGATAGCTGCTATCTAAGGGGTTGGTAATTATGGAAAAATCCATTTCTCTCAGTGCATTGTGCTGGGATTTAACACCCTCCACACGTCCTTCTGTGTGTGAGCAGAGTAGCAGTGTGGCTCCCTTGTACTATTAATTTCAGCTGACTGGTGATTTTAATTTTGTTTGTAGTAGAGTAGCATCCAGAAGCCCCAGCTGAGATGCTGATCCTGTTATAACAAGATAAATGGTCTTGGCTGAGTAAATGTTAGAGCTTCCATTGTTATGGGCATCATTATTCAAATAAAAAAGATGCACAGTTACTGGTTAACAGTGGGAGTTACAAAATGTCCAGAGGAAACACTGGGGCTCTCGATGCTTAGATTTTTTAATTTTTCTCTCTTTTTTCCCTATTGAAGCTATTATAAAAATCAGCTCTGCAGACCAGAACTGAGAGAAGGATCTGTTGGCGGAGACAAAATTAGATTAAATGAGCCAGATTTCGTTCTCATCTGCTGGAGACAAGGAAGCTGTTCCAGGCTCAGAATTGCAGAGAAAGAAAAAATTTGACCGTTGCCTCCCCAGTAAATCTTCCATGGCAAGTTGATTTTTACCCATATGTGCCTGGAATTCTCATGCATGTCACAGCATCAGTGCCCAACAGCGAGGGGCAGAAGAGAATTTTATTACTGCACAAGAAGTGAGAGTCTAAGTAGCCAAACTCATGGCACTGCATCAAAAAGAAAATGGGTTGTATGATTTGCTGCTTAAGTCCCAGTTTGCTGAAAGCCAAAGGCTTTAACTGTCATGCTGAGTTTGAAATTATTCCATTTTGTGGGGATGACATTTACTTGTGGTGGAGGAACTTTGTCACCACAACAAGAATCCAGATCCCACCACAGGCCTTGGCAACAGGCAAACACTGCGGTCACAGGAGAATTCTCAAGCCCTGAGTCCTGCTTTGAAACTCTGTAGTTTGGACAAGGAAAATAACAATTTATTTGTTCCTGATTTGATGTGTTCTGCACCTTTTCCATTATGAAATCCTGAGGAACCAGAGAGCCTCTAAGTAGAGTAAATTTATGAGAACATGGAGCAGGGATGGCTTAGCTGGAGGTACAAAGGTGTAGCCAAGGTTCAGGGGAGGAAATCAGGCTCCTGTTGAAATCAGTCACAAAGTGATTGATCTGTGTGGAAAGGAGATTTGGCCACTAACCTGAGTGCTAATACAGAGCTGAGAAAAGTACATTTAAAATATAACAACCATTTTCCTGCTCAATTTCGGTTACTGTTCCTTTCATTATTTTACAGGGGGACTAAATTTAGGATCAGATTTATTCTCAGGTATTTCATGGATTAACAACAAAGGCGAAAGCCTTCCTGCCTGCTTTTTGAACTCCACCCTTGTCTTGAACAAAAGATAGGAAAGTTGGAAGGGCAAGTCATTGTGCTTCTCCAAAGAGACTGTCTTTACCATGCTCGGGATAATAATTCTTTAGAAAGGCACATTAAGATGTGTTGTACATGTTTTACATGTGCATGTAACATGTTTTAACACGTTAGTCTATATGAAATAAAAAAGAAATCTAGATGTTTGTTACTGTGACGTAGATAGGAACACACAGCAACACACACAACAGGGGTTCAGGCAGAGAAGAAAGGAAGTCTCTAGTTTATTGTTGACCTCGTATCTATCAGTTTTTGGACAGTGACCAGAGATTGGACAGAGAAGTTCCCACCTCTCCATCTCCACTGGTCACTTGAGAAGTCCATCAGGTGAGATCTTTTCACAAAGGAATGTAAACATGATTTTTGTTTATCTTACAATTCATGAGAACTGACTCCACTATACTAAAACAAATCAGATTTTCAGGGACAACAGACGTTAACTCACATTACTCTATATGCAATATATGTGGTAAGTTTGGAAGTTTGGTGCTTTCTTATCCTCGAGAGAAACGGAATGAACAGAGCACTGACCCGGCAGCAGCACAAACATTACAGAAGGGAAGTCACGGCTTTTTTTTAAAGGCTGAGAAGCCGGGGTCAGCCCGTGTTCCCAAAGCTGCGGGGCCGTGCTCGGAGCTCCGCAGGCAGCCTGGCTGCTGGGGAATGTGGCGCTGGCAGTGGCCGGGCCTGCTCCTTCTCCGCAGCCCCTGCTCGCCCCGAAGCGGGGCCAGCTGCTCGCTGCTCGCCCCGGGCTGCCCTGCTCGCCCCGGGCCGGGTGCTCGCTGTCTGTGGCTGCCGGCCGTGCGCTCCGTTTGGATGATCAGGGCCAGGGGAGCTGCCTGCCCTTGGCTGCAGCAAGCTGCCTGCGTTAATGTTCTCTCCTGGAGAATGAAATCACCGGGAACTGGCCCCTTTCCCAGTACTGGATTTCACCCACAAATGCACCCACTGTTAAACTGTCAGCTCCTGTCGTGCTTCCCACGAGTAAGAAATATTCCTACAATATCCACTAGCTAGCTATTAGAGAGCCTAAGCTTGACACAGTTTGAACTCTGTCTATTGAAATAATAAACAGCGTTAGAACCAACATCACACGAGCAGTAAAAATGTAACATTATGTGCCAAAAGAATGCATAGGAAAGTTTGGATTTTACTAAGTCATCCTTCAAGAATTATAGCTAATGCTGCTCATTTTATTACAAGAATTACTCACCGTCGATTTAAACGGTAATTGGGATAAAAGCAAAAAAAAAGAAAAAAGAAGCATTGGGGTATTAAAAAAATAATAACATCACATTGCAGTTTCAAGCGATGAGAAGGGGGAATGTTTAAATAGTTTATAAAATAATTAGGAAAGTAAAAAAGAAACTCTACAGACCTCAATGAATGGTTCTAATTGGGTCTGGATGTTCTTCTCAAAGGCCACGAATATGCTGTTTGAATTCTTGCTCTGTTTCCATTATTTTGGAGGTTTAAATTCCTGACACATATCCCTCTAATACTCTTAATTTATTTAGTGTGAACTGCTGCAATTTTAGCAACACAGTTACAACTACACTCACTTAGTAATTCTTATTGTAACATATATGTTGCTAAGTTAAAATGTTTTGGGCTAAAGAACAAGTTGTCTCCTTAGCAAGAAAATAAATGTCTATAAAGTGCAGCGTGTCAATAAGAGATTGTAACACTTTTTTTTTACTGGATAAACTTAATGCTTACTACACTTTTGATAGTAAATGTGTTACATCACATAAATCTCTCTCTTTCAAAGCCATTCATTCATTAATTTGTGAAATGAACTCAGGTTTCTGTGGCTAAATCATAGGGTTTGAGATTGTTGAAAGAAGTTGGAACGAGCTGCATCAATGGGATTTGAGTGGGACACTAAATCAAAGTACACCTTTTCCTAAACAGGGGTTGAATGGACTGGAAATGGAATTTTCCTTTGGGATGGGACTGGAAATTTCCATGACAGCTGGAAGTGGGATTCGGGCCTGAAATGCTGTGTTTTGCAATGGATGGGGATATTTCAGAATAATCTTTGACTATTAATCTGGAAAAGCTGACTTGACCTCAAAAACTTAAAAAAAAATTAGTAAGAGAAAGAAAATGAGAGAATGACTTTGGTCTTAAGGAACACCCCCCAAAAAAATCCACATTATGGTCAAGGAGCCAGTAAAACTGTGGTGACAGAAGTTACTCAGCCTTTTAAAGTTGCAATTGAGCAGACTGAACCTAAGAAAATGAACTGCAGTTTGATGGATATTGACTCTGTCAACGAGAGCCTTCTTGCTGTATTCCTTAGAAATTCTTGCTGTCTTTAGTCTCAAGCAACTGGAATTATTAAAACTGAATATAGCTGCTAAAATTAATTCAGGTTTACTGCAAAAGCCCTACTTTTTAAAGAAAGGAGCCTTGCTTTGAAGAGGCATTTACCATTGGATTTTTGGATTAAACTCATTTGTATGGTATCACGCCATGTATCACAGGTATGTTAAGTATTGTCAAAGCATTCTTCCTGATCTTCTCCTACCTTGTCAGCCCTCAGGAGTCACTTCCAAAGGCTACAAAGAATTAAAAAGCATTTCTTTTTTGCCCTCCATACAATTCAGGTCACCTCCCCGAGGCCTGTTCAAACCCTGCTTATTTCTCAACAGCAAATGAGAAAGGGGAAGGCATCATTTTAAGGCTGAAATGAAACAGATTTCTTCCAAAACAATCCTGCAAAATGTTCTTTTTTAAACCAAAAAGCAACATGATTAAGCTGAAAAGGATACAGACACCTCCATTTCCTTCTCCCATCAAGTGCAAGCCTTATCCTCCCTCTGATTTCCAACGGTCTCAAGCTCAGAGTGTTGTGAGTTTATTCCATCCACCTCCCCTCATCCCAGAGGATCCATCCACCCAACGCTGTCCAGAGCACAGCCAGGCACTCGAAATTTAGCTGCTGGAGTTCCTGAATGCTCCAAACATTTCACAACAGCACCCAGCACAGGCTCTGAGGGATCAGTGGGTGCTCAGAGCTTCCTCTCCTGGGCAGCACCCAGGAGCAGGGTGGCTCCTTCTGGGGGAGCTGGCCACGCCAGTGGCCCCACGAGAGCAGGTTCCTCCTGCCCACAGCCACTGTGCTGCAGCTCAGCTGGAATGGTTTTCCACCTTTCCCTCCCAGCGTGGCTGGGAGCCATCAGCTCTCCAGTTAATATCACAGCAAAAACAATGCCTGGCTCGACCGTGGTGCCAAAAGTTGACAAAGCGTCCTGAGAGTGGAGTTCTACTCTATTTCATTTTAATTAGTGTCTTCTGCCACGAGACAAATGATGAAAAGCACATGGGGACTGCCAAGATGAATCAAGGACATCTGGTAACTTTAACATTTCAACACGAAGCAGAGTAGGTATTACTCCCAGATATTTCTTCTGTGCTGTTTGAAACAACTAAAAAATATGTAAAATTAACAAAAAAAATCAGGAAAAGGCTGCCTAAATGCTTCTGAATCTCTTCTTAGTTAGTTTTAATTGCTGTTTGTCATAAAGCATGAGGCTGAGCTTGCATCTTCTTGAATTAGCTGTGAGTTCCCTAAGACATTTTAGTAATAGGAATTTTTGTAATTCAGATCATATTACATTAAGATTATCTGGATTACAGTTTCTTAGAAACTCCAACTGCCTCTGGATTCTGAGTGAAAAACAACTGGCCATGAAGTTAAAACTGCTTTGTGGTACTTGCACTGATATACATCCTCCCGGGGCTTGTGACTCACTGATGATGCAGAACACACAAACACAAAAAAAAAAAAAAAAAAAAAAACAAACCAAAAAACCCACCAAAATCCAGCAATGACATCGTCAGCTTCAACTGGGAGCTCTCTGCTCAAGAAGAACTGCAATGTTCCTTACTTTTCAATGTTTCTTACCCTGCAAACCCACCAGGTATTCCTTAAATGAGTGTTAAATTGAAAATAAAGAAAGGGCATAAAGAAAAATATTGCTTAGAGATAACCTTCCAGGACAAGCGATGCAATTTTCTGTCACTGTCGGCTGTGAAAGACTAAAACTAATTGTGACAATCACATTTTTAACTCTCAGGGCTTTTACATATTCACAAGATTGCAATATGATCAGTCAATGCAGTTGCCGGAAATGTTCTAAAATTAGTTTGGCTCTAAAATAATTCACCAAACAGAAGACAGATTTACAGGAGCACCTGGCATACAGAGGTAATTGCTACAACGCAGAGAACAACAGGTTTCAGCAAGATACTGTCCTTGTTACAATACCTAAAAATTTGAGGATCATTTTGCATATGAGGCTCGTGATTTGGCCATTTTTCAAGGTATATCTGACATTAAGGATATTGTTCCCTCCCATGTATACAAGCTATTTTAAATGTGTCACAATTATACCGGTTCATTATTGGTATTTATGGACCTGATAGCTCTGAAAATAGCTTTCCAGCAGCAATGAATAAAACAAGCCAAAATGCCTTTCACAAATGAAAGACATTTATCAGACAGCAAGAGAATATTCACTACAATTTGTCTCCCACCGACAGGTTAGCTTTTAAGTTTTGGTTGGCGTAGCACCTTCAGCTTCTCACAAACGCCCCTTTGCCAGAACACGGCATGAGCAAATATTGTGTAATATGTAATTTATCATAGGATCATGGAATGGTTTAGGTTGGAAGGGAGCTTAAAGATGATCTATTCCAACCCTACACATTTCCCGCTGGACCTGGGTGTTCCGAGCTCCATCCAACCTGGCCTCGGACACTTCCAGGGATGGAGCAGCTCCTCCGGGCACCCTCTGCCGGGGCCTCGCCACCCTCAGGGCGAAGAATTCCTGGCGAACACCTAAACTAAACCTACCCTCGTCCTTTCTCACGGCCAGTTCCCCTCACGCAAACACGCTCCGATGCCGGACCCGCTGTGCGGCTCGGCGGGACAGCTCCGTCCCCTCACGGCGGGGCGAGCCCGGGCCCCTCCGGCAGCAGCGGAGGCGCCGCCGCCGGCGGAAGCTCCAGGGAAGCCCCGAAGGAGGCAGGGATTAGGTAACAGGCGATGTGCGCTCAGGTTTCCTCCGGGTTCCTGTGAGGAACCTACGCGTCTGGCTGCCTTCGCATGACTCATCACAGCGGCGCGGCTGCCGCCGCTCCCGCTCCCGCTCCGCCGCCGCCGCCGCCGCGGCCCGAGCCGCCCCCTCGGGCTCCCGCCGGACCCCGCCGGGCGCCCCTCAGCGCCGCGCGCGCTCCCGCCGCACAGGCGCGCGCACCCCTCCCCGCACCCCCGCGGCGTGCGCGGCCCCGCGGGGCCGGCTCGGGAGCGCGCGCGCAGGCGGCGGGCGGGAGGGAGGAGGAGGAGGAGGAGGAGGAGGAGGAGGAGGAGGAGGAGGAGGCGGCGGGCAGGGAGCTCTCTGCGGGCGCAGTGCTGATCCGCCGGCGGGCGGCCGGGAATGCGAAGCGATGGCCGCGGGCGGCTCGGGCAGCGGCGACGGCGGCAGCGCGGAGGAGAAGACCTACCGCCGCTTCCTCGAGCTGTTCCTGGGCGAGTTCCGCGGGCCCTTCGGGGTAGAGCCGGAGCCCGAGCCGGAGCCCGAGCCGGAGCCGGAGCCCGAGCCGGCAGCCCCCCCTCCCGCTGCCGAAGCCGCGGGCGACGCTGACGAGGAGCCCGGGGCAGAGGGAGAAGCGGGAGCGGCCGCCGAGGCGGAGGAGGGAGAAGGCGGCGAGGGCGAAGCTGGCGACCCTCAGCCGCCCGCCCCGCCGCCGCCGCCCCCGCCGCTGCCCTCGCTGCCCCGGCCGCTCTCGGAGCACATCACGGAGGAGGAGGTGGAGGGCGAGTGCCTGGACCTCTGCCTGCAGCAGCTCTACAAGTAGTGAGTGCCGGGCTGAGGGGAGCGGGGCAGGGCGCGGGGCTGAGGGACCCCAGAGTGTGGGGCCGAGGGGACCCTGCTGTGTGCGGCGGAGGGGCCGCCCGTGTGAGGTGGAGGACTCGCAGCGTGGGGCTGGGGGATTTCCAGTGGGAGACTGAGGGGACCCCCAGCGTGGGGCTGAGGGGACCCCCCAATATGAGGCTGAGGGGAGCCCCAATATGGGGCTGAGGGATTTCCAGTGGGAGACTGAGGGGACCCCCCAATATGAGGCTGAGGGGACCCCCCAATATGAGGCTGAGGGGACCTCCCAATATGAGGCTGAGGGGAGCCCCCAATATGGGGCTGAGGGATTTCCCCCTGTGAGGCTGGAGGACTCCCCAGTGTGGGGCTGAGGGGAGCCCCCAGTATGGGGTGAGGAACTCCCCAGTGTGGGGCTGAAGGACTCCCCAGTGTGAAGCTGGAGGACTCCCCAGTATGGGGCTGAGGGAGGGAAGAGAGGACAGGGGGGATCCCCGAGGCAAAAGAGTTCAGGACTTCGGTGGTGCTGAGCATGCCGGGGGCACGGCGTCCTGCTGCGGGCGGCTGCCCCTGCCCCGGGGAATCCCGTGCTCTGCGCCCTCCGCTCCCTCCGGCCGGGACAGAGACCAGGGAGAGCCGCGAGCATCCATCTGGAGAGCAGCTTGCTGGGGAGGGAGAGCGCAGGGGGAAATGTCTCACGCTCCGGTGCCAAAGCAAGGAGCGGGGTTTGCCTGTGCTTGATTGTGCTGGGGCTTGAAATTGAAATGTTCCCCCTGTGAGGCTTGGTAAATGGGGGAAGCTCTGCCAAGAAGGGGAAAGAAGAAAGGGGGCAAGAAAAGAGAGGCGGTCCATCGCCTTCACCCTTCCAAAAAACCACGGCGCATGGAGAAAAGCACACCGTGTATTCACAGACCGGGGAGAAAAGCGGAGTAGGAAACCTTGGGAGAAAGCTATCCATAATCATGGGGATTTTTCTGCCGTCAGCTGGGGAAAGCCGGCTATACTCGGTTCTGTACGGAGGCAGTTTCCAGATCTGTGCTTTCTAAAGGCTGGTGCATAAAGAGGAAACAGATGGGATCTATTCCCAGTGTGGAAAGTCTGTGGACTGAAACCTAAAGATCAGTTACCAGTGCCTTGTATTGTGCTCAGCTCCGGCTTTGAAGGCTCGAAATAGAAACGGTTGTTAGTGGCAATTCTTTAGGAACCTTTTAAAACTGATGCCACAGGAGGAGACAAATGAAGCTGTGAAAATCTGCACAGCACACCGGGGAGCTTTAATGCCATTGAGCCGGTAATTGTAATGAGAGGTGTTACTCAGTCGCAGAAATAAATAAATAAAGAGAGAAAAGAACGGGGTTTTACAACTGCACGGTCTGTTTCTATCCAGTTCTCATCTGCCCTCTGCGTTTGTGAACGATAGGGACAGCACAACGATAGCTGCAGAGGACAAAGCTCTCCTATTCACACATGCTCGCCCTGCCACCTTTGGAAAGTCTCTGGAATACAGCAGCACATTCATAGGATGTGGTAGAGAGCAGAGAGGCAAATCCCTTCTACCTATTTAGGATGTGTTTTGTTGGGTTATTTTTAAACAGGCTCGTGAAATCCAAAGTCACGTTAGTGGGAATAAAGTTTTAGACGTGGAGCAGGTTATTTGAAAGTGTTATTTGAAGTATGGCTATGAAATGATTTTGAGCTGGAATTCCTCCCCCACCCCTTCTCTCTCTGCCTGTCCCCATACCCCAGATTCCCCCGTTTCTGAAGCTCATATTAGTGGCTGAAATTAATAAGTGAAAAAAAAAATAAAATTAAAAAAAAAAAAAAAAAAAAGACCTTTTGAGAGGAATCTTTTAATAGAAACAGCTCTTGCCAGGTTGTGGCTCTTTGGGTTTTTTCAACCTTCAGTACAAATCTTTGGATGGCCACTGAATGAAGCATCCCCTGGCTTTGTTTGTGGTGAAATCAATGCAGGCTCCCTTCTCTAGGCAAAAACCAAGGTCTGCCCCAAAATCACAGGAGCAGGGGATTATGTTGTAAGAAAATAGCTTCCTAAAGGCTTAAATAAAACATTTTAAAATATTATCAGCCAAATCTAACAACTCCTAAGTCAGAGCTAATCTGAAATAGATTTTTCTTGAATGATGGTGGAATCTGAGGTAAGTGCAAATACACAAAAAGTATTCTTCAGGTAAGGTATTGTATTTTTAGTTCACTCTCCAGTCACCAGAGAAACTTAAAATGTAAATCAGGCAAAAGCAGAATGGTGTTTCACCCAGCTGGTCAGATGGTTCCAGAGGTGGGAAACTTGATCTGTATGAGTAAAGCTGCTCTTGTGCCAAACAGTTATGAAAGTGTTAAAGAAAAAAAAAAAAAAAAAAAACAACCCAACCAAAAACCCAACTAAACAAAAAAGCACGTGAAAACTCCCATAAAAGGGAATATTTCCTTGGATGGTCATTAGCAGGAGAGACTCTATTCTGAAGGCATGTTTTCTGCAACTATATATTAGTCAAATGACTGGTTTGCATTCTGTGTAGCATGAAGATAAAACCCATTGCTGTGAAAAATCCAACAGCTGTTTTTCAGCTATTTTAAGCACAGACCTTTAGATCTTTTTGAGGAAAGTAAGACCATTTCAGAAACGAGAACATATTGCTAATCATGACAAAATAAAATGTTTTTCTGCCACTGTATAGACCAGTATCAAAGACTTCTTATTTATGAGATTTTCCTGCTGTTTTCCGAAAGACTCATATTCCCCTTTGAGGTTTCCTGTTCCTGTTTGGTTTTCTCTTTTTTTTTTTTTTTTTTTTTTTTTTTTTTTTTTTTTTTTTTTTTTTCCTAGAGGCAACATATGCTTGGAGAATTAGATTAATGTAATCTTTATATCTGTCTAAATGCCACAAAATGGGCACTGTGTGTTTTCTTAGTGCCCCTCCACAGAATGAATCCCATCAATAAGAGGTGCATTAGATGGAGAAAATAGTCAAAAGGGATTGCCTTGGAACATTGGCTGATCACCACAAAATGAACTTTCAGGCTATAGCTAGACCATATTATTCAAGAGAAAAATATATAATTTACAGAGTTTCTAGGCAGAAACGAAGATACTGAGGCCTTAAAACATTAAATATCTTGCTCCTGCTGAATCAGACCTGGTTTCTGACTCATTTTAAAGGAAGAAGTTACTAACTTGATGGAACAAAGTTACATGTCATGCTCTGGTCTCTTCCTACTGATACTTTTATTAAACCTGACGCATTTTAAAAAGCTGGCTCTTGACAAGACCTGCAAAAAACAAATCAGCAAAATTGTGCTTGCCAAGAGAGGACACAGCCAGACTCTTACAAGTTGTGTCACCAGGAAGAACAAATTTGTCTTGCTGCTACATTTTCTTCTCCTGTGCAAATGAAATACTTTTGAAAAATTAAACTGTATGTTCTTGGTGCTTTTCTTTTTCTTCTTTTTTTCTCCAAGCTTTGATGAGAATAGATATAGTTGGTATCATTTCAGGTTCAGGTTTGTTTTCAGTGATTTAGGAATTCAAATTTCATTTCAAGATTAGAAAGTAGCCCTGCTTCTCCAGAGCTGAGTTTGCAGAAGATGGTAAGTAAAATAAAACTGAAATTTATAGTTTGGTCATCAAGTGCTTAACTAAGTCCCTGATGACAACATGATTATTTCAAGGATAGCAAAAGCTTTTCTTTGACTTGGAACATGAAAAGAAAAACTTCTAAGCACTTTTACATTTCTTCACAGAACACTCTGCAACATTCAGAGCAAACTTAGATTCCAATAAAATGCAGTATTTGAAGTGAGTTCTTTTAATTGATCCTTTCTTTCTCTTAAAGAGAGAAAACATTTTTTGCTTATGGATTTCCCACAGTGTCACTATAAAAAATGAAGAAAGGCAATGTAGGCTCACCCTTTTAACAGTGGAGTTACAAAAAGCGTGGACAGTAAATGAGAATGGAGGGTTTGCCCCTCAGCTTGCAATGTTAAGCTAAAGAAGACCTTGTCATGGTAATTTTCCAAGAGCAGAAATCCCTTTTTTTAATAAACTAAGCTCTTGAAGACTGTTCTTTCTGCTATCTCCATCTCTGTTGAGCAGAGAGCTGGAATTCTCTCCCTTTTAATAGCAGATATATACATGTTTTCAACTTGCTCCCTGTCACATGAAAGCTGCCACTGTTGTCACTTCAAGCTGAAATTCATATATGATGCTGGATGGGCTTTCTTAGCATCATATTAAATCGGCTGTGATGTTTTACTCCTTCCTCGTTTGTCTTTTATAATCAACTCTATTGATTGCAATCTCAAAGCCCTTTTAAGAAATATAATTAACTACTTGCCATGTCTAATATTAATCACAAGGACCAACAAAAAAGTCGTTGCCTCCTCTTTAACATGGTGCTTTTTTCCTCCTCTTTTGGGGAGGTTTTACCATAGAAATGATAACGTTGGCCTGTGCCCACAGTGAATGACAGGAGGAGCTGCTGGCTGCACCTGGCTGGGGCATTTTCTATGGTTAATGAGATTGGGGTAGAGAACATTCAATTTAGACTCCATGTTAGGAGTATTTTGACTCCATATTAGAAATATTTAGTCTGCTCTAGGTTTGGATTAGCTATCAGGAAGGAGGGTGGGCAGGCCCTGGATCGCTGGCAGTGTCCCAGGGCAGGCTGGAGAAATCTGGGCCCGTGGGAGGTGTCCCTGCCATGGCAGGGGTGGCACTGGGTGGTCTCTAAGGTCCCTTCCAGCCCAAACCAGGCTGGGATTTCCCACCCCAGGGCTGTAGCTGTGTTAAGGACTCACAGGAGCCCCTCCAAGCTTAGGAATCCTTTCCAGGGATGCTTGTTGAGCTGGCTGGGAATGGCTGAGGATGCTGACATCACACCCAAGGGATGCTGGTGCCAGAAATCCTGGTGTTTCTGTGAAGAAATCCTAAATCATCCCACAGGAGGGTGTGCAGGGAGTCAGGAGCTTCAGCACTGCTGGTGGTGCCTTGTCAGTGTGGAGAGCAAGCCGTGCTCTGGGTGCTGGGGATCACACCTCATCCTGGAAATCACTGTAATCTACAAAGAGCTGCTGTTTAGAGACAAACATTTGCCAAACACAACGAATTCTCTGCACATTGAGGGATTCTTCTTGTTGTTTCTAAGGCACATCCAGCTCATCCTCCCACGCTTTTAAAAATACTGAAGGAAATCAAATATTTTGATACTGATTTTAAAAAAAGGAATATCAGCTCAAATGAGCTGTCTGAATTGCAGATTTACAGTTTGTAATGGTTAACATGTAAGGTGACATTTCAAAACTTCCTACTTTATGATTAAAAGGATGCTGAGTTTTTCAAGCACGAGGGTGACTATGCAAGCAAGTTTCTTTATATAGCATTAAAAAAATCATTCTTAGTGAACAGATTATGGAAATATATTCATTCCAGTGCTTTTATTTCAATGAACATTGCTGGTAGTACAACACATTAAAGGGAATTAATGTTGTTAGGAGCTTTTCACACCAAGATTTTTTTTGACCCAAGAGCAATTTGCACAGATTCTGCTCCTCCTAAGCGATGCTGTTTGCTTTTGAGTACAAACTGACTGAAGAATTAGATCTATGCTAACATACTCTATTTTTATACAACCACTCTTGAAACTAAAATCTTATTGGCCATCGTGTGGAACTGCTTTTGACTTTACCTTTGGATGTGGTGAGCTTCATTCCTCTGGAGAGTTGGTTTAGTAATTCTGGGTTTTTTTTGCACAAAACACTCTGCATAGACCATTTTTATCCTTAAAATCCCTCATTGTAATTGCCTTTAACAGTGGCAGAGTATTTCTCCAGCTGTTCTTTGAAGAACCCAGCTGTGGTCCTTTTCATAGGAGGTTAAAACTTTTAGTTTGCTTTGCATTCTGAGAGCAGAAGTTTCAGTGCCTTGGCTGCTCTGTCAGTGATGTTTGCTCTCACTCATTTTTGTTGTCTGGCTAAATTACTTACATGATCACATTAAAAGCAAAAGCAACAGGGCATGCAGTACACAGATAATGAGAATACTATTTATTACTATATTTGATCCTCTGAAATATTCTCTGGCTGTTCCACACCATTTTCTTCCTTCCCATCCTTTGCTGCCTGCTCTTTTTTTGGTTTGTTTTCTCCTCGCTGTCTAGGAAAGACATGTGAGAAATGGGATGAAATGGAGTTAGCAGTTTAAAACATTAGCTGTTCTTTGAAGCATGCTGCAAGACTGTCTTATGCAATGCAATCACAATTATGTAATGCAAATGGCTATAAAAATAAATGTATCCTGGACAATATGTGTGTGTGGCATGTCAGGAGCCCATGACACTGCTAAACGGCCGTTGTTACAAGTTGTACTTTAGGGCCTTCTGTTTGGCTTGGCTGAAATCTCAATTACTAACCAAATAGTCCAGATTTTTGTTGTTATAACACACCAGTGATTAGATAAAATGATTGCAGACTGTGGACTTGTTTTACAGAAACATTTCTGCCGTGCCTTTGTACTTCATTAGGAAGAAACAACATTACCCGCCTTTAATAAGACATTTTATAAAGAAGTAATCATCAGAGCCATAAATTAGGAGTGCGTGGGAAATAGCTGCCCTTGGGTACTTCTATAATTAATACAGAAGTTAAACAAGTTAACCAGATTGCAGGATTACCTCAGTTTATGTTTGTATTGGATGGAAAACAGCTGAGGGCAAGGAATGATTGAGTAAGGGAGGTTTGGGCTGTGGTGCTGCTCCCAGCTCTGAACCCTGTGTGCACTCCCAGCCTGCCTGGGTTGGGGCAGAGCAGGATTGCAAAGGGGGCTGCTAAACTCTGAGCATGGCAAAGCACCTTTGGACACACACTAACCTGAGGTGGGAAACTGTAATTACAAGAAAAGGAATATTTGATTAATTGGGTGAAATTGTGGGCAGCTCCTTAGTTTTCTTAGAAGAGAGGATTTTGAAGCTATTTTTGCTGGCCTTTGGTGATCCAGTAAAGCCTGTTAAATTGTACCTAACAATTTAAAAACTTTAGTTCCTTCTGCTCTTCATTTACAGTAAAGAATCTGAGTACTTTCTCTCGTTCAAGAATATGATTTTTTCATCGGCTCTGTATTTCCACACGGTGCAACTAAAAATAGAAGCAGCATGTAAAAATAGGCCCTTGGCATTTTAACTTCTTGGCACTGTCTCCAGGGCTGTTCCTTTCACCTCGGGCTGTGACCTTCTTACAGAGGTTCAGGGAGCTGAAGTGAACGTGGTGAGTTGTTGCTCCGGAGTGTAACAAACACACTGCTCTGCATGTTTGATTAATTAGCTGCCACAAGGATTCCCTTCCTTTCAGTCCCAGCTCCAAGTTCTGCAAGGCTGAAACCCCCATGCTCTAGCTGAGAATTCAAACAAATTTTGGTTGTTTTCTTCTGGTCAACAAAATAAATATTAAAAATCAGATGTTTGGTTTGTTAGTTTGGAATAGAACGCCTGAAAACCCAGGGAAGCTTTCAGTTCCTATTGGAACCTCTGGGCCCAACAGTGATAAATTATCTAAAATTCCAATCTGGATAAAAATAGGAATTCAGTAAGTTATGAACTAAGGTACACACTTCATGACATTTATTTTAAAGTAAGGCTTTTCCAAGCTTTTCCTATAAGTAGTGTCCTTATGTTTCTCATCTCATTGCTGTGCTTGAGGAAATATGATTTAATTCATTTATTATATTTATTTCTAAAGGTCTCTGTCTAAAACGAGTTTATGCTCTCCACTCTCTTATTACCACTTTCTGCTGAAAAGCTGGGTAAAAACCTAAATATTTGGTAATGAGAAGTCAGAAGTTCAGTATTTCTGGGGGTTAGAGGAACACTCCTGTTTGGGACAGAGCATGGGGTGTTGGGTTGTTCTTAATTCTGCCTTCTCACTGGAGTTTGCTCCTCAGGGACTGAGGGATCTACCTGGTGTGACATGAACTTAACCTCCCCTCTTCTGGGCACCCCAAAAAGTTCAAATGTTAAAATACCCAAAGTATCAGACCCTGTAAGAAAGTGAATTGATCCTAACCCGAAGTGAACTGTTGGTGAAAGTGCCCCCAGTAGAAATGAGCATTGACAAACCAGAAGTGTGAGCTTTTAGCCTTTTACCTCAGCGGTGCAAACCGTGTAAATCAATGGAAATAATTGTCTCCTCTATAAACAGAGAGTGAGAGTCATCACTGTGTAAAACTGGTGCAATTCCCTCTGGCACGAGTGGGGAAAGCAGCTGCAATGTGGGATGTGTGTCCAGGCTGGAGAGGAGCTGAGCTGGCACTGAGTGCTCTGAGAACCGATCTGAAATGCTTTAGACTTTCCTCTCTCAGTTTGGCTCATTAGGAATGACCCAACTGATCATACAGAATGCTTCCAATCTCACTAATTACATTGTATTTTAGAGAGGCAGTTTTGGCTTTTGGATACTTTTGGTTTAGCACCCCACAATTCACATTCGCTTTGTGTTCCTGAGTGCTGGTGCTGTCCATGACATACAATAAAGTCATCTTCAAAAACATGAGCCAAGCCACAAAGGTCTAAATCTGGCTCTGGGCATTAGCAAAAAAAAAATAGTTTATCTTACAAAATTCCTAAATATCCTAAAAATATTTCTCTCCTCCCCAAAATTTTACAAACTCTTCCTCTGTCTGGGGAGATACAAGTAGAAAGGTTTGCCAACAGGGAATGTATAGGGGAGAATTCAATAAATCTGAAAAATACTTCTGAAATTCATCCTAGCTGGTTGAAAATTTAATGCAGAAAGCATTCAGCTCTAAATATTTAGATTATTATTCTTTGAAAAAACTCTTCTTCCATTTCTGTTAATGTAATACCATATTAGATACCTTTAAAAACAATTACAAGACATATGTTTTATATATTACAAAATAAATTATTTACTTAATAAAAAGCTGGTTTTGCTTGAAGATATTTAAAACTATTAAATTTAATTTATTGTCTTCTGAAAACTGATGAATTTGTGCATTTCCCGTTTCCATGCTGTGTCTGTTTTTCTTAACAGGAATAAAACCAAAGGTGGTAACTTAAATCCGGAATTTACACCTTGTGGGGTGGGTATTTTTTTTTTTTTGTTTTTCTGAAATAGAGATAACAAAGAACATCTGTTGAGGAAGCACAGCAAGAAGAAGGAAAGCACTTTGAGGAAGTGCTTTATGTTTGTAGAGAGATGAGACCCAGCTCATTGAGGTAGTGTGAAATAATAAAAGAGAAAGAGGAAGAAAGAGTTAAATAATACCACAAACCTATGTGAGCCACCCATTCCCTCCTTAGAGAATCATTGTCAGTCTGTGAAATTTTGAAAAATAGAGAAATGTTGGAATCTAAAGTGCTGGGAAATCTCAGATTATCAGGTCTGTGAGCCAAAACTTAGAATTAGAGATGTTATTAGAATTAAAGACAGGTTTTGACCTGAAGCCTTGGGAAAGGTTCTAGAAGAATGTGGATTATAACTAAAAGAAGAGTGTGTCAAGTAGAGGAAAGTTTAGTTTTGGGGTTTAGAAGTCATAGACAAAGCCAAAGTAGCTCCAAAGGTTACCAAGAGGTTTTAGAATGGAATACTGCAAAGTGTTGAGGTGATTGGTTTAGAAAGTTCCCACTGTAATAACACCAATTAGCTCAGTATTGTTTAATAACATAAATATCTAGCTGGCAGAATTTGATTGGCCCATAAAGCCTGAAATAGTCTGATAAGCAGAAATCTTGTGAGTTCTTCACCACGCTGGTAACATCTGTCTCTGTGAAAGAGAAGAAAATCACCTGCACTGTCCCACCAATCTCAGCAGTCCCGTTCTCTGTTCCAACCAAAAATCCCCACAGTGAGGTGTCAACCTGTCATGGGAGAAACCAGAAACTCACAGAGACACTCACATTTTTTATCCTGGCCAAGCGTCTGAGCTGAAGTTGGTAACCCAGGGCTGGGTTTGTACATTGACATCCCTGCAAGGGGCTGAGCTGTAACTTTAATTCAGAGGAGGATCTGGTGCTTTCTCATGCTCTGGCTTTCATGGGGCTTTGCTATTAATATCCTGCTCCCAGCTCCTGATGCTTTGCAGGGAGCTGGTTTAGGCTGCACTCGAAGGTTTTTTGCTCAGACCGATAAAATCATTCAGCTGTCTCCTTTCGGGGCCGGCCGAGGTGTGACAGTGTTCGTTTTGCCTGTGGCAAACGGAACAGAAAACATTCCGAGGTGTTAAAGCCTGGCAGTGATCCTGGCAGCAACGATAAACCTGGGAAGTTCCAGGGAATTGCCAAGCTCCACAGCGTGTCTGGAGGTCAAGCCTCATTTTTTGCATGTCAAGGATTTCCAAGTTATGTCAAAGGAAGTTTAGGCTAAATAAAAAGGCACAGGATATGACCCTCAAAAATTGCTGTTTTTAAATCCAAGACTAAACTAACACATCCTCCAGTTTCATAAACCCTTATGTCTCAGAACTGAGTTAATTAATTTACTCTGTATTAATCCTTTATTTTAAGGAAGATGATTTGTTTTACTTTTCTAGGAAAAAGGAAGGATAAATACATAAAGCAGGGCAGGAAGTGGGAAAAACTTATAGGGGGAAAAAAAGAAAAGAGCAAGTCACTTTTGGTTTAAGAGTAAACATTCAAAAATTCTTCTCCACTTAAGAAATTCCTTTTCATTTTTAATCTTTTCTTCCCACCCTCTTCCTGTTCCATGACAAAGTTTTCATTGCTGTATTTATAAATTAAATTATAATTATATTGTGTTGTTGCTACAAATAAATATCCAGCTGGGAATTTTGTTTGACAGGTGCTTTCCTTGTGCAAAGGAAAATGGGGACTAGAAAAGTCCCATATACAAGTGGCCTTTAAAAATGCCATAAAAATCCCTAAAAGAGGAATATGCAAAAGAAAAGGTGAATTAGAAAGTGCTGTCAAACCAAGTCATCATTGTATCACAACTTAGCTCAAAATGATACAACTGATGTAAATTTAAAATAATTGAGAAGAAACTCTGGTGATGGGTTTGCTTCTGAAAAATGTACTGGGAAACATTTCAGACTTTTACTCTGCAACCAAGGAGCTTGCAAACTCCATAAATAAAGAACAATCTGAAATTTCAGTGGGTTTTTTCCCAACAGACTTAGCAGTCACCAATTAACCTTCAAGAAGAAAGGGGCAGAATAAGAAAATGCAATAGGCACAATATCAATAGAAAATAATTTTAAAAAGAAAATTGTGAGAGTAATTAGACCTGAAACACTGGATCAGCTCAAACAATTAAAAGGAATTGCCAGGATGATCCCTTCAGTTCCCTTCTCTAAACCTCCCAGTAAAACACTGCCCCTAATCCCCCAACCAGTTCCAGTTAAGGCTGCACCCCTGAAATCAATACCAACCACAGCTCTTGGAGAAAATAGCATCTTCTCTTTGGTTCCTTGGGGAAAAGTGCCCCTTTTACCCAACCATCCTCCCACATTTATTCAATGCTGTAGCAACAGGGCAACAGCTGAAATATCCTAACTATGGATTTATAGAACTGTCATGTTCTCAAGTTGCACCATTCTCTTTTGCCAGTGTGGTTTCTTCCATGACAAAGGAAGTCTGACAAGGTAAACAGAATTTCATCCAGAGTTTGTGGTCTAACCAGCTAGAGGTGCTTTTATGTTTCCAAAAGTATCTTGAAATGATAAATATATCATTCTCTACCAGTCCCTACTGTTGTTTTATCCATGGTAAATAAGAATTCCTCATATTTCAGAACTCTCATAACAAACAGGACACTGACGTGGCAAGTTACCCCTGAATGTGGTGCTGAGGAACTTACACCAGTCTGGGTGGGATTGGTAATGAGTAGATTTGTTCTTTCTGACATCTAAGAGAAATTGGTAATTATTGGATTTGTTCCTCCTCTTTTGGAAGGGATCTGGTTCTCTGCTGGTTGCTGGGAGAATTGAAGTGTGGAGCGATTTGTTCACCTCATACCCAAATAAGGATTTGCAGTATTAAGTCGATTTATATAGCATACACACTATATAGTATAGTATATTAAGTATATTTGTAACTCCCCCAGTTCCATGTTGCAGCCCACATGCTGGGATATCCTGTAGAAGAAAACATTCCACAAGTATTACTCTGCTCCACAGATTCATCTGTTCTTTGCCACCTCCTGGATCCCAAGATAGTTTACACATCTCCATTGTGTGAACACAGTCAATTGTAATGAGGATGCTGCCTCTCTCTGCATTTCCTTGCAAAGGTTCATTATTCATTTGCTGTAGCCATAATCTGAAAAAAACCAAAATATATGCATGATAAGGCAAGATTTGGAGCACAGATGCAAGGCTGATTAATTTTACTGACATTTTTACAGCTGCTCTCTGTGTGTAGTTATGAAACCATTGTAGTACTATCTGTGAAAAGAGGAGAGACTACTACTGTGAGTATGAGTAGCAAATACAAGCTGCCAGTCTCACTTAGAGCAAGGGGAAGTGACATGATAAGGAAATTTTACACTCAAGTGTCTAAAATTGTTGCCCTCATCACAACACTGGTGGGAACAACAAACTGGGAAAGTTCCTGAAAAATGGCAGCGTAAACAAAGCACTTTGGGAAGTGTTGCCCTTGATATCAGGCTTGAAAATATCATTCTAATTATTTTCTCTGTGAAATATTGGCCATGGTGTTCAATAACAGGAAAAAAAAGCACACAAAGGCACAGCCCTGTCTAGAACAGCTTCTATCCCTAGCCAACCAACTTGCCCATGAGCCACCAGTAAGATCAAATGAGTTTTCTGAGTTAAAAATAACCTGATTGGGAGCTTATTAAATATATAGAATTGGTTAAATGATGTGTCAGTGTGTGTATGGGTGGGGTTTTTGTTCTGAATTAAGAATGCAGGAGAATTGTGACATTTTCCCCTCCATTGTGTCTCAGGGAATGGCACAGGAACTGACATAAGCTGTCCATGCTCTGAGGTGATTTAGAGTAAAAGTGAGGGAGTGGAGAGTCAGAGGTGATGGCTCGGTCAGGATTTCACCTGCAGGGACCAGAGCTCTCCCAATAAAGTGTGGGAGGCACCTTATGGAATATCCATTGATGGAAAAACCAGTGATAATCTGTGGGACTCTAAACCCATTCACTGTGCTCTTTAACTGCACCAGATTTGCTCCTGTGATAACTCTGAGCTGTCATCTCCTGATTTCTGAGAAATACCTAAACCTGAAGAATCCAATCTGGCTGGTACATAATCCTAAATGATCACATTGGATATGGATTCTGCCTTTCAGTGCTCCCCCTGTTTGTCTGGATAAGTTTCATTCAGGCCCTATTGATCACAATTAAGGCTTGAAATTAGAAATTGACTTTCATTAGCTCAAGGCAAATTAATCTCAAGGCACTGGAGGAGGTTGTACTCACTTTCTGTTAGCAAAGTTGACAATCAGGTTGAGCTGGAATCCAAAAGTGCAGTGGGAAGGCTGTATCCCAATATCTTAATGTGACAGCTACCAAGGGAATTACTTTGAGAGGCAGAGGAAGGGAAACTGGAAACACTGAGGGGGTGGATGCAGACAGATATGACAGGATTCTAAGAACCTGGGATTCCTGACAGCGTAGGCCTTCAGAGCCCACCCACTGAGCTTTGGCAGGTAATAATCTAGGAAATTATAATACACTTATTTTAAGAGAATCTGTTGAGATGTTTGATCCTAGATCCTCATTACACACAGAGCAAAGCTTTTGCTGCTGGAGCTCTGTTATTTTCCCAATTATCTCGAAGGCAAGAAGAGATTTCAGAATGGATTTCGTAATGGTGTAGCATCCAGTGAAGTGAGCACAAGTCTGACCACATTGTGCAGAACCTATCATCGTGGTATTCCTGTAGGAAAAAAATGTTCAGTCAGCTCAGATGTGCTGCTCCTGAATGGAGCTGGCTGAGATCCTCGTGCTCTGTGTGTGGGTAATGATATTGCAAAAAGCTGGCACCGGGAGGAATCACTGCGACTAAAGAGCTGAGATTTACCACACACACCACCACCCCCCAACTGCAGGGTTTCTCCAGAAACGCCTCATTTCGGCAGAGCAACCCTGTGCTAATGACGGAACGAAATGTTTTCAAACAGTGGAATTTGTGTGGTATTCTCGGCTCGTTCCTTTGACACAAAGCCACCGGACAGCTTTGTCTTACAGCTCACCAGATTAAGCACAGGGGCTGGATCTTTGTGCTCCTCCAGAAACCTTCCTTCTTCCCCCCCTCCAGCCCCTGAACACGTCGTGAATCTGGAATATAAAGCAGTGGGTGTGTAATTGGGGAAAGAAATGGAATATATTTCCCGGTGACAGGGGAGTTCAGGCTCTGCTGGGACAAATGGCAGCGCCTTTAATGAGCTTCACGGTGCCAGATTTAGTGGCATCGTGGAGGAATTCCTGTCAGAGTGGGGCTCTGATAGGACTTATCAAAGAGTACAGGCTACTTATCTATCTTAGGCAGGGAACTCTCACTCCCTTTAACTGTCAGCACATCTATAATCCTTCCAAGTCTGGAATTGTTGATAGAGTGCCAAATATCTTGGGATATGGATTGCCAGAAAGAGGGAGATCTGTGTTTGTAATCTCAAACAAAGCAAATGTAGCTGTTTAATGAAATTCTGCTGAGCTTTTAATATGGCATAATATAGGCACGGCTTGTTGTGGGCTTTTTCAGTATTGTTTTGGAGATAAAACAGAGGGATTGGGATAGAGAGAGATTTGGGGATTATAGCTACCTATCTACAGATAGATAGCACAGGCAAACCAAGCCATTTATGTTGTTAATTTTGCATGATGGAAGGCTTAATATACATCCCGGAATGTTCTGGTCAATTAGTACCTTTGTGGCATTCTGAACATGGTGTTAAAGGACATTGGAGATGAGACAATGTTGTAGCATTCAGCAATGAAAAAATAACATCAAATAGGACAAAACAGCCTCTGCTGAATGGTGTAATCAGCAAGGAGGCTATTTTAATTCTTCTCTCCATGAATCAACATCTGTCTGCTTGCTGGTTTATCTTTAAAGGCATACACACACAGACATGTGCATGCACAGGAAATAAATATATTTTCATTTAGGGCTGATTGAGGCTGTGGTTTCACTCCTGAAACCCAAGTCCTGTGCTAAATCTCAGCACAATTCCTGCCAGCTGCAGTACCAGGGTTTAGCTCAGGGTTCCTCTCCCCCTTCCCCAGTCAGTGCTCATCTAAAATTTCACACCACTGGCACTTCTGCTGGTGGTTTACGTGGCACTGACAGTGGCACATGAGCCACAACCACGTCACCAATTCCTGTCAGCTCAGTCCCTTGCCAAGAGAGCAGAATCTCATCCCTTCAGCTCTCCTGGGACAGCTGCCATTAACTTTGGAGATTCTTACTGAGAGGGGCACAGCCCCTTCTGCCCTTCCCCTGCTGGAAGGGAAGGCTGTTAACCATAATTACAGCAGATGAGTAATTCTTGTTCCCTGATCAAAACAGAGAAACAGCACAAAGGGGTTATCAAGCATTGGCACAGGCTGCCCAGGGAAGTGGCTGAGTCACTGTCCCTGGAGGGATTTAAAAGCCATGTGGATGTGACACTTGGGGACATGGGTTAGTGGTGGCCTTGGCAGTGCTGGGCAGCAGTTGGACTCAATCTTTAAAGTCTTTTCCAATCTAAATGATTCTATTCCTTTTTCCCCCTTCATCCTTAACAAAGCCCTTGGGCGAACACAGCTCCTACAAGCCTACATTTTTCTTCATTTCCTTTTCAACTCTAGGGTAATAGCAGTTAAATCTAGTAAAATAAATGTTGATTGATGGAGTTTATTCATCATGCCAGGCTAATGAGGCATCATAAATATATTTGTGAATGTGTAAAATCCATTGGGGGCAATGGCTTCAGTTAAATACAAAGTCTTGTTTCACTTGTCTTGGAGGGAGGAACCAGCTGAGCATGTCACTGTTGATTCAGATTTTTTCAACCTTCACTGGTGCAAATAGGTTCTTTTTCAAAATTCTCCAGAGGAGAAACATGACAAAGCAAGCCTGCTTGGTTTTTGAGTTTATCCCAGAGATGCAATCAAACAGCAGAATCAGACCCTGAATTTCAAGAAGGAAAATACACGAACATTTCCATTTTTCTTCTGCTGACTTGTTTCGTTTACAGAGTCGTGGCTGACAGGATTTTTGTGGCTCATCAGAGTCCTTGTTTCATTAACCCGTGTTTGCTACAGAACTGGTTTCTGTTCTGTAGGAAAAGAGAAGGGTTCTTCTACATACATATCACAGTGTATATTGACAGCAAACCAGGGATCTTGACCGAAAAAAACCTGAAAATCTGCAGTTTAAGGTTTGAA
Organism: Sitta carolinensis; assembly: GCA_032173965.1. Classification (NCBI taxonomy): domain Eukaryota; kingdom Metazoa; phylum Chordata; class Aves; order Passeriformes; family Sittidae; genus Sitta; species Sitta carolinensis. The sequence continues at coordinate 2,825,145 of CM063299.1, read as the reverse complement.
AACGTCTGCCTATGTTTAGAAATGTTTGTCATAATACAGGAAATTACAAAGGCAATTGGAAAACTGGAATTCCTTTCACATAGGCAGCTCGTTTGCATCTTAATGAGATACTTTCTCATTAGTCCAAGAAATGCAGGTCAAAGAACCCAGGCAAAATCTGATAATTTTGGTTCTCAGTACTCCTGTTCACCTCAGGAAATTTGGTCTGAGTCAGTGAATATGGACTGTCTGTTAATTATCAATAGTATTTGTGCAGAGAAGAGCAAATTAACATTTCCTTGCAAAAATATCTCACCACAGTATCTGTGCCTTAAATCAGTGAAAGGTTTGTTATTTGTGTTGATATCTCACTGTGTTTTACAAAGTTCAAGAGAATAATATTTCAATATCATATTCCTTTGGGGATGATGATTGTGCTTGTTAAAATTTCCTGTAAATTGAAATGTTACTTTTAAGGTCATTATTCTTCATGCATAAGAAAGGAAAGAACATGATGCATTTGTAATGGAACAGAGTATTGCTGTGGAAAATGTCAATTGTAAATTGTTCCTCTCGTGTATACAGAGGTTCTGATGTCAGAGGTAAATGTTCTGCTATTAAATGGAATTTCTTTAGCGATAGAAAATGTTCTCAGGCTCAGCCATTGTCTTCTGAGGATCAGCTTGTCTGATTTGGGACTCAGCTCGGAGAGCCTGACACTCACATTTATCATGAGCAGCAAAGCCCGAGCAAGGGGCAACATCCTGACTTGCCAGAGGAAATTTTCTTCCTGCCCTTCTTCCTCCAGTCAGGTTTATAATGACCCTTCTGTCCTGGGGAGAAGTGTGCAAGTGTCCTCCTGGCCCAGGCACAGAACAAACAACTGCAGGCAGCAAACAGCAGGTGAGGGCTCTCCCACTGGATTTGAAGGTGGCTCAGGTGATCATCTTCCACTGGCAAAAACTGCAACTAGAGCTGAGGGTTCTGACCCTGCTTTTCCAGGGATGTGGCCACAGAACTGAGACATTTACATTAACTCTGCTGAGTTCTGTGCTGACTGCCCCAGCCTGGCTTTGCCACCATGGACGGGCTGCATCCCATAATATTCCTGACTGGCAAAGGCCCCTGGCATTCCCATATTCCTGACTGGCAAAGGCCCCTGGCATTCCCATATTCCTGAGTGGAAGAGGCCCCTGGCATTCCCATAGTCCTGACTGGAAGAGGCTCCTGGCATTCCCATATTCCTGACTGGAAGAGGCCCCTGGCATTCCCATATTCCTGAGTGGAAAAGGCCCCTGGCATTCCATATTCCTGACTGGAAGAGGCCCCTGGCATTCCCATATTCCTGAGTGGAAGAGGCCCTGGCATTCCCATAGTCCTGACTGGAAGAGGCTCCTGGCATTCCCATATTCCTGACTGGAAGAGGCCCCTGGCATTCATTCCTAGTGAAAGGCCTGATCCATATTCTGATGAAGAGGCCCTGGCATTCCCATATTCCTAATTAGAAAAGGCCCCTGGCATTCCCATATTCCTGACTGGAAAGGCCCCTGGCATTCCCATATTCCTGAGTGGAAAAGGCCCCTGGCATTCCCATATTCCTGACTGGAAAGGCCCCTGGCATTCCCATATTCCTAATTAGAAAAGGCCCCTGGCATTCCCATATTCCTGAGTGGAAAAGGCCCCTGGCATTCCCATATTCCTAATTAGAAAAGGCCCCTGGCACTCCACCCCCTCTCCTGAGAGCAGGAGCCTGAAGAGGAATTATTGCCCTGTGATCAAACCAGCAATTCATGTGATGGGGGAGCACAGAGGAGGGAAACTGCATTTTTAGGCTCTGAAAATGTTCTCAGGACTTAGGTAAATCTTTGTCAGGCTGTCAAGTTTGAACATTAGCTTCTCAATCCCAAAACTTGCTTCTGCCAAATTCCAATTAGCATGTTTTGAGGGGAAAGGTTGAATTTTGGCTTTGCCTAGTGAAGGCGTGCAAGAGCACACGGCATATCCAGTATATTTACTTTTTAAACAATATAAACTCTTAGTTCTTCCTCCAAGAGCAGATGTTCCATTCCTTTCATGGGTTTTTATTGCCTTCTGTGTACTTCTTCTTGTTTGTCTGTGCTGGAAGGGGAAGTTGTAAGGAGAGAAGCTGGACTGAGATCTCAGGCAGAGACAATATTCACCCAGGGTTTATAAAGCGGATAACAACATCCCTGTTTCCAGTAACTACCACCACTCTATTGGCTTTATTTTCCTTTAGTGAAGAGTAAACTGCCTTTTTAATAGGCCTATTCATTATAACTTAGAAGAATGCTTCTCCCAAGGGGCAATAATCTGTTCAGAGCCCACGATTTTGTGTGTGGATTTAGGATGGAGGTTTCTTCCCCTCGTGCATCCCTTTACATTAAATCCACAGTGTGATTTTCCTGCCACTTTGTCACCCTCACCCAACAGCGTGACATTGTTGCCACTAAGTTTATTCCAACCTGAGTAAATATTATATAAAGATATGTCACTGAAGAGAAGGTGTGTGTGTATAGCACTGTTTAACTTTTAAACGCTTAACAGATCAAAATAATGAAAATAAATTGCTCTTGAGTTAAGTATAGGAGGAGGCCCATGAATTTTAAACAACTGGCCTCAATTATCTTCCTCCTGTGGTGCTTCCATTCAGATAAGCCTGCAGCAAAGCACTTGGCCTAAAGATGTTCATATGCTGTGGTCTCTCCATGGAAACAGTCTTAAACCAGAGAAAACAATTCCATTTTTAAAAAGGCTGAATCTCCTTTCCAGTTGGCTCCTAAAATAACTTTGAGCTCAGCCTCACACGTGCTAGCTGCAAGTTAACTCGGCAAGGGCTGAGGGCTGTGGTGGAACCATTTTAAGGGGAAGGCTGGGGACACTGCTGTGACAATCACTGCAGCTGCCAGTGTGGCCTTAAGGAATGATCTCTTCCTTCAGCACTGCATTTCAATGTGGTGGCTCTTTTGGAAAGCTGAGGATTATGAGCTTTCCTAAACTCATATTGTGGAATCCTGGCACCAGTTAACCATCTGCACTCTTTTCCAGAGGCAGAAATTACAGTTCAGGTTCTTTCTTTGAGCTCTTTCAGCAGCTGAAGGTGAATGACCTTGTCTGGACTTCCCTCTTCTCTCCAGACAAACCCAAATTTTCTCAAACACAGGAAAGGGAAAGAATCACCCTTTGATTTTGGTTTAGTCATAGTTAGCCTGAATATTAAGCCCAACAGAGAGTTTCAGTATCTATTAAAATTAAATATGTATTATAGACCCCCTTGGAACTGCATACTGATCCATTTTGCATCATTTTCCCCTCCATAGCTCTTGCACAGTAAATATGCCTTAAGAGAAGGTTGTATTTAAGAAAATAACCCAAATTATTCCGTCCATATGTCAGGGATACCCAGCATGTCTGTATTTTACAGACATGACAGCTTGATCCAAAAGCCATAAAAAAGCCATTCTTGTTTTGGTGATTTTGGGGAGGGAGTGCTGTTGTGAGCAACCTGGCTATTTTAGCAATTCTCTGGTGGCACACAAAGCCCCACTGTTCACAGGGTTGGGAACTGGGACAAGAAGATAAGTCAAGACTTTCCTGACTGGATGCCAAATCCTTTGTGAACTGTTTGAAATGCCCAGATTATGTTGATTCCTTATCACCAGGAGAAACAGCAAATGCTATCCAATTGCTTCACTCACATTGCCAGGACCTGACATCCTTTGGGTAAATTATGGCTTCTTTTGGAATCCAAATTATTTTTAATCCTAATTTTCAAGGTTGCATCTTATTTTAGTCAATTTGTTTCCTCTTTGTTGATGGGCTGTGCTGTGCCAGCTTCCTGCAGGCTGCTGTTCCCTTGTGCAGCCATCAGTCTGTTCACCTTTCAGACCCTCTGTGCCCATTATATCCTCTCTGATCTTGGATGATTCTGTTTTCCTCTCATCCTTCAGCTTTCTTCAAGATTAATGTTCCCATCAGCCTTCCACTGCTGACTCATTCCTGATCTCCTCACTGACCTGCTCCCACAAACTGGAATATGTCAACCTATGAAAATCATTTACTTCAGAGAGAGAATGACCAGGAAAATATATGGATAATTAGATAATCTTATCATTTCTCTTGCTGTTCTGTGCCTGTCAGGCATCCTCCCCATAAAGCTTCATGCTACACCCTATTTTTACCTGTATTATTGCACATATCCAGCCATGGGTCTACAAAATTTAGGCTTCATTTGCTCTTTTTTTTTTTGAGATTATTATCCTTTGCTCGGGAGCTGCACAGCTCCTTTCCTTGCTGATAATTCTGGACATTTTTCAAGTGTTTCTCATCCAAGAGTTTTCAAACTCATCATTCATCTCCATGACTATCCTTACTCTCATGGATTAAATTTTGCTTTGAGTTATATCTTAGCATGGGGAAAATGGGATTCTGGAATTGATTGGTTTACAAAAAACAAAAACCTGTATTAAAGCTGAGCATAAACCTAAGTTTTCTTAACTTCCTCCTGGCCACTGCAATTTCATCCTATGCCAAGCTAGACACAGCAAATAAAATTCCAAAGGGTTTCCTGGGCTTGGCTACACCAATTTTAGCATCATTTTTGTCCTGGGGGAATATTGTCTCTCTAGTTACTCTGAGATACTCAGAATCTCTCAGGAAAATTAAATCATGTTGTTTCCTGGTTTTCTTCCTCGACTTCTTTTGTGTTTCTATAACCTGAGGGGGTTGGATAAATCTGGAAACGTTGTCAGCCTGAAGGACTCTGAAATCAGAGGGTTTGTGGTGAAGAGTGAGCTCTTGGTTCTGTTGTCCAGGTGTGCTGGGGACCAAACTGGGCTGCAGAGATGCCAAGCTGCCTTCAGAGGTGGTGGCAAAGGGACAGCAGCAGGGGAAGAGAATTTATCTTCATCGAGGTTTCTTCAGTGGCCAGCAAGTGAAAACTTCCTCTGAGGAGCAGGGTAGTAATGGGAGATGGAAGGCAGTATGTTCAGTTTTTGGATAGTTACTGGAGCTGCTGCTGCAGCCATCTGCAAAGAGAGATCTCCAGTCTGCAGCAGGAGCTGAGGAGTCAGGAGAGAGAGTGGGAATTGAGACCCCAGAATGTCCTGCAGTGTCTCCACTCCTAAATGCCCTGGCCTGTGATAGAGGGGGAGGGAAGGGGAAACCTGTGCAGCTGGAGCTGCCCTTTGAATTGATATTTCACTTCCCACACCAGAGCTCTTCCCATGCCCTAAAATTTAAAACAAATTGGAAATATTTCAGAACTGTGAGTATACACAGCCTAATCTGTTTAATTGCTGTCTGACAATATGAAATCAGTTCTGAATGTATACCATTCAGTAAAATAATAATTACCATAGCAACACACACTACATCTGAAACATAGCTCTTCCCTACAAAAACCCAAAAACAGAAAGCCTGAACTCTTCACACAGCTCTGAGAGCAATTAGTGAGGTTTCTTCTCCCCTTTCAAATCACTGTATTTGAAAGAGGCTGACAGATGTCGAAAGGTAAATAACAATCAAATGTTGTTTCTCCACTCCATCCTTAATTAGGGATAAATCAGTGCATTGTATCTTTTATGGCAGAGATTGGAACTCATTCTGTATCCCAAAGCAGAGGATGGCAGCAGGGACACCATCCTGGGCCTTCTCAAGTCCTGCTCCCCCTGACCCAAAGGAAAATACATTTTCTGGGGCCATTTCCCCAGAAATCTCTGCTGCAATTATTCTGCTCCTGGCTCAGAAGTGGCAGTGAAGGTGCCCAGCAGGATGTTCAATGGCAGTGTTCACTGCACATTAGAATTTGAAACTGTGTTTCTGGAGATGCAGTGCCTCAAATAGAGAGGTGACAGGATTTTATTGGGGCACTTTCATGTTCTTAAATATAAAATGCCTTGGCTTTGTGTGTGTTGCTGAAGAATATTGGCAAACAGGGTGACCTTCTGTGAGTATCCTCACAAAATGAGGCAAAATGCTTCAGTTTGAGAAATCACATTAATTTTCCTTTACCTGTTTTGTTTCTCCCACAAGAAAATCCTACACTAGATCCTGCTAAGATCCATATTTCTATTTTTGAGTTTTACTAAAAGAATATTAAGGAGTTTGACAGGAATTTGGAGGAAAAGGTGTTTGCAAGAGCATGGAGGCAAGAAACCAAAGTTAACCCCAGCAATGCAGTGCAATTCAGTCTTTTCCTAAAACTGCAATGACTCAACTCTGTGAATATTGCTTGATTTTTATTTATTTATGTACAAATGTATGTGCATGAAGACTTCAGTGATTTTCCTTGACTGGTACCACTGCTGTCAGCACAGTTCAGATCCCTGAGTTCAGAGTTCCCAGCCACAAAATGACTTTAAAAATGTGGTGTAAGAAAGAATAACCCCCCAGTCTGAGGTGTGTGATTTGTTCCCTTCTGTGGTTTAAAATGACAGAAGTGAGGATGAAGAGACTTTGCCCTGCAGGGAGTAAAAAGCTCCAGAGCTGGGTGAGTGATAGATGGCTGCAGTAAAAATGCTTTTCTTTCCAGAATGAATTTAGAAGTCACTGGGTCCATAATGTGAACTCTGTGGTCTGCTGCCCTTGGGGGGATTTTTTTTTTTCCAGTGTTTTGTTTTGGGTGAGGAAGAGAAACTGTTTTCAAAGATTAGCTTATTTACAGAAGTGCTTATTGGATGTGTGCAGCTGATTTCCTGCCCATTCTTCCATCAGCAGCAGAAATTGTTCAGTGGGTGCAGGCAGGAGGTTTGGTGCCAAATCCACTGAGGAGCCACTGACAATCCACCCCTGGAATAGTTAGAATTGATGACAAACCCTCTCTTGTCTTGCTGCTGATTTACATAAGCAGGTGATCATTGCTAAAAAATGAAAATAAAGTTAAAAATGAAATGAAATAAAGTTAAAAAAATTAAATAAAGTTTAAAAAAATCCATTTTTTTTCTTTCTCAGGCAGTGGAAAGGTGTTTTCAGTGTAGATACCTCTGTCCTTCTGTAGGGAAAAGGCCACTTTTGGGTGCTCTTCCCAAAAAGCTCCATCCTGGCCCTGAAGTGACAAGTTGCAGGACACCTGAGCAGTGCAGATTATCCAGGTACATAAGAGCATTATGCCATTAGCAGCACTGGTTTTTGCCATTTCATTAAGAATTACCTAAGGGCAGAACGAGAATTTGAAAGCCAAAGCTTGGTTACATCTGTGCACTTAATTACAATTATTTTTGGATGCAACTTAGGACCGTGTGAGGAAATACATTTAAATTAATTTTTCAGGTGCAAAGCACTATAGACTAACAGGTAATGAACATTTTTGCATTTTGTTCTGAACATTCAGACTAGCTTCATATAAAACAATTAATTTCTCCTAAGTAATTAATGTTCTGAGAACAGAATTATTTCTTTGGCTACCTGCTCAAAATGTATGAAATGCAAATACAAATGTGGGAGAGGAGCAGAGAACTATTTTTCTCCAGATAAATACAGAATCCTGTCCTTTTCCACCACTCTGCTGATTACTTAAAACAGACTGTCTGAAGTTTTCTGCATTTTCAGCAAACTGCTTCTTTGTGGGTGTGAAAACAACACTTTGATAACTCCATCTGGTTTTTTATCCCTTGTCCTGTTTATTATTTTGTTACAGCGGATTTCCAATTTTTATCTGTGTTTCTCAGGGGAAGAATTTGTAGTTTTCAGTTGCTTGGATGCACAGAATCAACAAAATCCTTTGGAAGGACTTTTTCCGGGAAGCAAGGACATTGAAATTGCTTCTTTATTCACTTTTCTTTTTCTTAGCCTCTGCTTTCTGCGTTTCCATAACAACACAAAAACTCTTTCTATAGTGCCTTAGTATTTTTTCAACAAAATCCTTGTTTTGTTTTCCCTCTTCTCTCCTTTTTTTTTTTTTTCCTTTTTGTTGGATCCATCTCAAAATGAATATAAATTGGAACCAACAGTGGGAAGAACTTCTTTTAGTAAGGAATTCATAGGTCAGGATTGCTTCCTGTGATCAAAGATGGTTTTTCCAGGGAACATGCCTGCAATCTTCACATTTTCCATCATTTTTTCCCCTGTTATTCCATAGAAATATATCATAGCAACCCAATCTCCAGCCAGGAGATCTGGGAAGAGCTTCCAGCCCCCCTGGGAGCTCTGCAGGAGGGGATGGCTCAGGACAGACTCTGGGTTTCCTACCTGGGATCCTTCCCAGCCCTTGGAATCAGTGCTGGCCTTCACTGCATGCACCTTTTGGCAATGCCTTCTGATTAAAAAGCCTTAATTTTATTATTTTTAAACCACTCTTGTCAGTTTGAAAGCATTAATTGAATTTTGCCTGTGTGTTTCTATCTCCAGAGAGATTATTTGTGACGTGAAGGATGGAACACTGAGAAATTTCATGGCTTTCCACTGATTTCTTTTTCCCCCCAAGCCATCCTCTATTGTTATTTCTGCTTTAAATTTCTTTAAACCCTGATTTCTTAAATAGCATTAAATTTGTGGAGTAACTTTTGATTTCAGCTTGAGGATCACACAGTAATTGGGAACAGACAGCAATGTCATCTTGAAGTCACTAGGTTAGAATTTTTTTCTTTGGTTTGATATTAAATAATTCATCTGGAAAAACAGTAGTAAAGAGATCTAGTAATGTTTTGGTGTTACTTTGATCCAGCTGTTTAAAGATAACTTTAAATCAGAATTTCAGCACTTGGGGGATCAGTGTCACTCGTGTTTTGAATGCTGATGATCTGGAAATAAGGTAAATTCAAGTTTTCTAAAGTGTTGAGACTTAATTCAAGGTCAGTCACTGCTGGCAGAAATCCTCTCTGCAATTCAAACCCTCACAGGAAAAAATTCCTTCCCAATATCCATTCTAAACCTCTCTCTTCCTTTTCTAGCATATATATTTTTTCTAATGCTTGTGCATAAGGCTTGGACTTTTTAAACATTCATAAAATGACCAAAATATGAAACCAAAGGTATTTATAGTGCCTGAGAGAGTTTTGTATTTGTGGGTACAAATTCTGACAGCTGAGCAGATGGCAGCACCTGCAGGGTTCCAGATGTTTGTATCCCTTGGTGCAAACCCCAAGTCCTGCTGTGTTTCCAAAGATTGATTGCTGGGAGGTTCTTCCAAAACCCATCGTAACAGCCACAGTAAATATAAATAGGAGACAGAAAAGGCCACGTTTTTGGGAAGGTTAGCCAAGAGGATGTGTGTGGAGGATGCTCCAAAGAAAGCCCAGTTCATTTCCTCTCTGTTTTACTCTCATTTTGTGTGTTAGAGCTGCAAACCACACTGTTAAAGTGTATGGAAGTAGTTTACTTCACAAGCTGTGTTTGAAGGTTTTGCTGCATGAAGAAAGCTCTTCATTCACATGGCGTTGAAATGTTTCTTTCAGTTCCTCACAATTCAGTGTGATGGTTATTGAAGACTCCTCCACCAGCCATTGGCTCTGATCATCATTCCTCACTCCATTTTCTTTCCCACTTTCACTAGGTTCATTAAGCATCTCGAGATGAGGATTCCAAAGATGGGTTGGAGGTCACATCATCCTCAGCAATTTGTAATTATGTCCCTATTATCTCTAAAATCAAGACTGATCTTATTAAGTAAAGAGATTTCCCTCCCACTCCCTTGGGCCTGCTAACCTGATTAGCACAAGGTCATTCTCCAACTCTTTCAGTTGCTTGAACTACTTGTTTTCTGCCATAGCCTAACAAATAAGTTGCTTTCCACTCCCTGCCCATCCTGTCACATCCCTGCACTTTGCTGGGTCTGTTGGCCTCAGATCCTGAAGATCAACAGATTTATCAATTAATGAGTGGAATTTCAGATCAGCCTTCACATGGATCATGACTCCTGGGACAGAATTTCTCTGCTTTGTCCTGGCTGCATTCCAAGGCTGTTTTATTCTCTGTGTTATTTTCTTTATTCCCTTACTAACAACAGCAAAGCATCCAGGTGCTCCTCAGCCTGGCAGAGTTCAGATACTGAATTTCAATTGTTTCATATCCCTGCTCTTAATATTTATTTTTTTTTTAGGGGGTTGGCTTGTTCTTTTTGAGAATTGTTGAAAAACTCCTGCCTTGGGTCTTTTAGTCTCTACTTTCTGTGCTGCTCCCTGAATTGTGGATAAACCTGCATGGAAATCACTCCTAAGCTCAGCACTGTGCCCAATTCTCCAGCACAGAGTTTAAACACAGACTCCAGTAGGCCTGAACAAAAGGTCACACTTCAAAGCCTGGAATTCCTGTCCAAGGGAAGAACAGCAGCACCAAGCCTGTTCTTTGATATTTACTGGGTAATTGAATACTTCTCCTCTCTTCAGGAAGCTCTCCAATAAATTCAGCTTAGAAAGTGTCAACAAAACTATTGTTTGCCACTGGGCTGTAAATCTCCTTGACATCCAAGCCATGCTCAGGACTTCTGCAGCAGGAACTCGTAGATGTTAATGTGCTGAGCAGTCAGCTGGAAGCAAATTATTAAGCAAAATATTCAGACTGGTTTTGCCTTTTGTGTTGCAAACTGTTGCCTTTCCGATGTAGGCGTCTGTCTGAACACGAAGTGTCCTGGGGTGAAGCACTGGCAATTTACCTGTCTCTGCATGAAATTGGTAATTATTGATCAGCACATGCTATGGGAACAGTTCTGGGCTGGTTTAGAAGTCGTGTAGGTGTTGAATGCATTTACAGTAATTATGTATTTACAGCTAAAATCAGAAAGAAAAAAAAAAAAAAAAAAAAAAAAAAAAAAAAAGATAGGGCCCTGCTCACAAATTGTCATGCCCTCCTCTCTTTTGTTTGAAAAATAAAGCAAATATTCTCCACATCCCTGTGCCCCAGGCATAGGTGCAGTTCCTGCCTCTCTATAATGCATATATTGTGTATTTCCAATATCCCAGCAGAGTCTCAGTGCTATTTCTGTTTGTGGTTTCAGTTCATCACTAACAGGTCTTTTTGGAAACAACAGGAGGGAATTTTTCAGGAATCCACGTGGCCTTTTGTGGCTCCTTGTGCTCTGAAAGGCTCTGCAGCACTGGAGGCTGCTGTGCCTGGGGGTGCAGCTTCCAGCAGGCTCTCCCCACACATGGGAGCAGAGCTTGGTAATCAGCATTAGGATATCACTCATTCTTCCCTAATCCTCAAACAATTCACTCCAGGGGTTCAGGCTAATGATCCTATATTCTAAATTATGTGCAATAATAAGAATAATAATAATAAATACCTCCTGCACAGCATAAAGTGGAGTTTTAAGCTAAAATGGCTTTCTCTAAATGCCAATTTGGGTGTTCTCTGGTTGTCTGAGCTCCAAATTTCTCTTTCCAGTCTTACAGATATCCCTAATTTGGGGACAAGATTACACAAAGCCTAATCCTGCAAGGTGCTGAGAGAGCTCAGTTATTTATGGAGAAATCTCCACGTTCATCACTGACTTGATTCATTATTTTTGTTGTATGAGAAAGTTTTCTAGAGGAGGATGGGAAAGGTTGGCTGTTTCCTTTTCAGAGGCTTTGAGCATCTCAGAATGCTGGACGTTCCCAGGTGCCTGACACACCTCGTTCCACAGGAAATTGCAAGGCAGACTCTTGCTCTTCTGTATTGGTAAATTTGAGACAAATTTAAAGCACAAAGGTGGCATCTCCTGTGATCAAAGATCTCATTTCTAAAGACTCGTGCCCTTGTTGTTCCAGTGCTAAACCTGGAGGAGAAGCTGTCTGTGCATGGGGGGGACTGTGAGACTCACACCACTTTTAATCAAATTGTTCTTTAATTTACAGTTTTGCCATGTAATACATGTTTTAGACCAGATTTTTCAGCTACTGAGCCTGCTGAGCTCTGACATTTGTCATTATGTTAAGAGCTCGTTCAAAGGTAGCAAATAAAACACTTTTTCTTATAAGTGAAATTCAGACAGACAAAACCAGCTGTTGCCTGTAAAAATAGCTACAGATGTCCTCAACAGGAAAAAGGTTTTCATGCGTTGTTATAGCAACAGAAATTCAGGAGAACTTTAAGATTAGATATTGGCTATTTTTTCAAAAATCCCATTAAAAATACCCATCACAAATAATTTGCTTTTTAAAGAGCCACTCAGATTTAATAGGAAGAAATTACGCAGTATAAAATGAATTCCAGCTTGCAGGTTATATCCACCACTTTTGGGTGATATGAAACATGATCTGATTTTAATCAGTGGTCCAGTGTCAGCTTGAAATATTCTTCATGTTACCTGTGTGGCATTTTTTGGATCTCTTGATATGGGACACCTCTTAATTCTATACTCTCACTAATTGTTAACACACACACACACACATATCAAATTGTATAATCACGTTTTTCACAGAAATAGTTGTGTTGTGGCTGAAAGTCTGGAAATACAATGAGGAATTTATGCAGATATTTGGTTTTTCAAGTCTGGTATTCTGACTTGAAAGCATAAATATTTCTCCTGTGATTAATAGACTTTTTTTTAGCAAGTGTCAAATCAGCTCATTCTTTGCTTTGCAGCTGCTTTTGCCTTGAGTCCAATTTATATTCTGGGTGTTCCTTTCCCTAAGTTTAGGGTTTGACATATGTGGCAGCAAGACTAATATTTCATTAGAAATTTTATCATTTTGAGTGCTGCTTATTTGTAGCACAATTTGGTTGTGGTTCAGACCTCTGTGCTTGGAAGTTGTTCTTGTTCCCTGTCCTAATTTCATCATAATAATCTAAACAATATTTGAATAGAAACCTCCTTCCCTAACAGTGCAAGTAACCTGAGTGTCAAATCATTATTCTTTCCATGCCTTTAATGCTTCACTTCTCTTGCCCTCCTTTCCTCTCCTTTTGACTGACAATTCCAATATTGAAGCTGTAAATTCTTTGGGTCAGGGAGCGTTTTCTGCAGGGCTCCGAAGCCACCACAGTGAAATTCCAGTGGAATGCAAGAAAAGGCAGCCCAGATCCCCAAACTTCCAACACATTCCTGGATTTTGGGGGGCACTGGGGCTTTCCATCACCACCATCCCTTGCTCCTGCTTTGATTTGCTGCTCCTTTACCTCCCCCAGAGCCTGGCAAGTGCTGCGCAGTCGGTGTGCTCCTCGTTAGTGTGGAGGTGACAGGGGTGTCCCCGGGCTGTGAGTGACAGAGATGACATCTCTGCCATTCTTGTCACTGCCACTTGCCAAACTCCTGCCAGAGCTGCACTAGGGCTGTCAGAGCCACGTGCAGAAGAAAAGAGGGTGAGGAGGCAGCACAAGAACCAAGCCCTGCTCTGTTCTGCTCAAACACAGCCCAGTTTCTTTGGGGTGACCTTGTTTACCTCAGGAGCAGAAAACGTGGCAAATTCTTACAGAGAATTCCAGTTAAATATCCAAGTGCTGTGCCATTTGAAATGTCTTTGCTCTTGTGTCCAAACAAACAATGATCAACTATCTAACACCTGGAGAATGAATGTAAGCAGTATGAGACCTAGCTGGAGCACATTTTAGTGTCACACTGCTGCAGCAAGTTTGTGTATTTTTACTGTTTGCTTTCTTTCTACCATTCAGATTTGTTTCCATAAGAAACTTTATCTTGGAAATCTTTTATGACTAATTAAAGTAATGTTACTCCATAGGTCATCACCTGAGAGAGCTTAGGCCAGCCTTGTACAATGCAGGAACATTAAATTGAATCATCTGAGCAAAAATAGATCATCAGAGAGCAGCAGATGAATCCATTACTGGGAAATCTGCTGCTTTTTCCAGTCTGGACAGGAGGGGAACAATCTCAGCTGAGGGGATGTTACAAAGCTGGGAGAGGAAAGAGATGAGGCCATGGGAGAGAAAGGAACACCAGAACTGATGTGAGAAGAACTGGATAAATCCCAGTTTTTTAAACCCTCTGTATTTAGAGGAAGATAATGCATCTGTTCTGGTAAAACCAAACGCCCCTGAACCTCTGTCTGCCATAAGCAACAATTCATGGCAAATAAAATCCACGTGGCCCTGGTTTTCTGACAGATCTGTGGTGCTGTAGCCGTGGGATGTTTGATTTTCTGTAGAAAAGGAAGCTGAAAATGAAAAACGAGAATGCGGGGTTGTGGAAATGCCACGTTGTCTTTGTGGACAGTGAGAGCTGCTGCTCTTGTGTCTGGACAGCTTCATGAACCAGCAAAATACAACTTTCTTCCAAGAATAGAAATTGCTTCTAGTTCTTCCATTTGAGAGATCTGTGTGTTTGTGGTTATCTATGATCAGGGTCATAAAGTAATCCTGGGTGAATTAGAGAGTGCTCCAAGGCCTCCAAGTGCAGAGAGGAGCTGGCTTTGCAATCAGGCTCCTTTCAGGTAATAGCTTTTGATCTCTGCAGTTTGATTCCCCTTCTGTGTCCTGAGGACATAAAGATGAAGGCAAAAACCTTTTGGAAATCAGTAAAACTTGAATTTACTTCTTTCATTGCATGCTTGTGTCATTACCTTTTGAAGCCTTTAGCTTAAAATGATGGAATTAAATTTTTTTTATACATACAGCAAGTGGTTAAAAATAACAACCAGTTTTCCAATTAGTATTGACCATGCAGTTAAATAAATAAAAGGATTCTGGGCCTGTTGAACAATTAGAAATCAAAGAGTTAATGAAAATGGGGAGCATAAAGGAAAGGGATATATAAAACACAGTTACTTGACTACTTAGCCTTATAAATAGCACAGAAATCACGTTACACGGAGTTGCATACGAAATAGAGCAAAAATATGCAAATGCTTGCCTTGAAAAGACCCAAGCATGAAAATAGCTTTGCTTTTCTTCTGTTCCCTCCTAACCAGAATGGTTTTTCTCCAGAATGTTTACTCTCTTCTACGTTGCACATCAAGGCTTTCATGAACAGCATGGATTTTTCTATTTAGGTGTGGTTCACCTGAGGATAGTCCATCAGAGACATCCTTGTAATTAAAACTGGGTCCTACCTGAGCACAGATGCAATCCTAGCTGAGGGCTGGGCCTGCTTCTGTGCAATCACTCTGCTCCTTGGGAAGGATTTTGCCAGACCCAGTTCAGTGCCATAATCTCAGTTGCTTTTCTCATGCCCTGCCTTTGTTAGAAATTATGAGTCCAGTTTACAAATAGTGGTAAATATTAACATTTAAACAATCAATAAATAAGCATTAAAATCTGCTCCCAATTAGCTACTGAATGCAGTTTCAGCTAATGCTCTCGTGTTCATTCAGTGGGGCCTTGCCCAGTGCTTGGTAAACAAATCTAAATAAATGGATGTGGGAGCTTTCAGAGTGAAACTCTCCTGGATTGCCTGCCAAGCTTTCCATTATTCATAATCAAGATATTTTTTTAATAAGTTGACCTGTTTAATGATAAAAATGCCTTTGAGTATAATTAAATTGAATTCTGTGCTTAAAGTGACCCTCTGATTCATGGGCATTTGCAGCAGAAAGAACAAAAATAAAATGAAACCCTCATTGAAAGGTGCAGTAATTAAATCTCTCAGTTCTGATTCTCAGCAGCTGGGATAAAACAGGAGCTCAGCAAAGAGTGTTGTCAGTAATGCACCCAAAGATCTGCCTACGAGAGAAATGCTACCCTAAAAAATGATTTAATTGTTTTTAATAGGGCAGAGAGGTGTTAGAAGAATTGAAGTCTTTCCAGAATCATTCCTTACAGAGGTCGAAGAGCTGGCTCTCCAGTCCTGCAGAATTTACAGATGAGCAGCCCTGACTGAGAGCCCCACAAAGTTCCATCCAACATAGACACCTCCTGGATTTTGCTTTGGCTGAGGGTTGGCTTCTCTTCCCTTGGAAATTCAGTGGAAATGTGAGGTTCTGGGCCTCGGGAAAAGATGCCTTTTCCCAGGCAGCCCAGCCACTCTTGGGTGCCTGTTTGGAATTATTAAGCAGCTAATCGGATTCCAAAGGCACATCTTTCTGTTGCCTTGGATTAAGGGCCCGATTACAATTCCTAATTAGTCACCTCAATTCCCATTGATTTCCCAGAGTTAGGCCACAGCACTCTCTCTGTGATCCAGCTCCACATTCCAGAGGCAGAAGACACTGGAATGTAGGGCAGGAGCTGGAGGGGGCACACACTCCACGCAGCACAATGTGACTGCAGGTTACCTTAGCAGGTTAATTAATTAAGGACTATGCTCTGGAGATCCCGTGTCTCTTGAATTACCCTCCTTCCTTTAAGGAAAAGAGCTAAGGGAAATTTGGCATGTTTTTAATAGAATAGAAAAACCATAGAAAATAGGGCTGAAAAGCAGCTCAGGAGGTCATTGAGTCCATGTTTCTACTCAAGGTAGAACTCACTAACTCTAAACCCCATCCTGGGAGCTCCTTTCCTGACCTCACCTCCGATCCTGGCAGTGGAGATCCCACAGCCTCTTCCTGCAAGGCTCTCCCAGCTCTTGGTGATGGCAGCTACAGGTGGAAAGTTTTCCTGCTGCCCAAGCTCAATCCCTCCTGTCAGATTTCCAGTCATGTTTATCCCTCCCTCATTAGCACAGGAAACAATCCCAAACCTTCCTCAGCCTCATCGTTCCATGGGTGAATTCTGGCATTTCCTCAGTCATCGCTTATTCATAGGCAACATTTTCTAAACTTTTGATCCTTCTCACTGCTCTCTGATTGACATTTCTGTAAAAAGTCTTTATTGCAGCCTGAAGTAATTGGGATGGAGAACAGTATATCAGAAAATAGACATTATCCTTGAATCCTGTAGGCGTTGCAGGGTGTATGGCAGGGCTGCAGCTTGAGGAGCCTTTTGGTGAGTAAGCCCAGCCTCTCCTCTCCTGGGATAATCTCTGATCCTCGGGCTGGAATTCTCGGGGGGCTCTGCTGGCACCGACCCCGAGCAGGGCCAGGGGCCCAGAAGGGAACTGGGGGTGGGTTTTGGGGGTTTTTTGTTTGTTCGTTTGGGGTTTTTTTGGGCTTTTTTTTTGTTTTTTGTTTTTTGTTTTTTGTTTTTTTTTTTTTTTTTTTTGTTTGGTTTGGTTTGGGTTTTTTGGTTTTTTGGGGTTTTGGTTTTTGGTTTTTTGTTCCCCCAAAGGGAAATGAAATCTTACCCACAAAAAGGATAGGAGTGGCTGGAAGGACACACCTCGCCCAGGAGGCGTGAGAATTGTGCGGAGCATTTGGGTTTGGTGCTGCCTCTTTCTCTCTGTCCTTTTGGTAAACTCTCCCCCAGGCATTGCTGGGGGGGCTCCTCGCTCTTTCCAGCACGGAGCTCTCAGAAATTGCTCATGGATTGTTGGGATTTTTGTGCCAAAAAAAAAAAAAAAGCAAATGGAGGATTCTTTTAAATCTCTTCTGCATTTGCCAAGCTGAGAACCTCGGTATCTTCTGGTGAGTGGCTTATGCTTCACCTGGGTCTTTAGCAGATGGATTTCTTATAGGAGAATTATTAGGATTTGAATTTACTGGCCATTATAAAGAAAAAATCTGAAGTTATTACCTATTCCACGGTATGATGATGCAATATATCAAGTTGAGTCTAGCAGAACTCTTAAATAAATTCCACTATCCATTTTGAAAATTGTGTGTGGTTTTGCATTAAATTATATTAACTGCTGAGTGTTGCTGTGATATGTGTACTGTTCTTTTTAAAAGGGTAAAAATCAAATTATCAGGAATGGCATGGAGTCATATTTAAAATTTGTGTGGCAATGATAAAATAGACTTAAAAGCAAGGTAAAATAAGAACTTAGAGTTGGCATATTGTGCATGAATAACCTGTAAATATTGTGCTAATGTTGTAAAGAGGAGGGCAATGACTGGATTTCAGGACATACTCTGAAATTAATTATGTATTTTGCCTCAGACTCAGCACTGAGTCTGTCTGCAGCCTGGAGTAATTTCTGCTGGAAGACTCAATCCCAACCAAGCAGTGCCATGGACTTACTCTAACAGCATTTTTCTGTCTCAAATTTATGTAAATCCAAGTGTCTCCCTGAGTACTCCCACTTACTAAGGGTTTCATCAGGAAACAACCTCGTATTAAATACATGGAGTGAGAAATCTGGGGGTTTACTTTTTTTTTATTTATTTTTTTTAATTGGTTGCTGCTTTAGATTTTTCAGAATATGATATTTCAACAGTCCTTTTATTCCAAGAGGGAGACTTTGAAGGGAATAGACATAGACTGATTATTGGAATAACTGGAGTACAGTCAGGGGGTTTATTCCTCTAATTTCCCCTATTTCCTGATAATTTCACATTCCTTGTCTTGTTCTGCACCTTCCTTTCACAACAGTCCCTTTTGGGGGAAACAGTTCTACCTGGAAGGATGTGCAAAGAAAATGTTGGGAGATCTTTGTTCATTGTCCTCCTCAGAGGAGTTTGAATTGTGTGGGCAAGGGCTGGGATGTGGGAGGGTGAAAAATCCCTGGAAAAGACAGAGAGGAGAAATGTCCAATCCCTGCTGCTCCTTTATCAAGGGTGGATTCAGATGCAGAATTCTTTGCAGTCCTGACTCAATGTTATTCACTGTTTCCTGCTCTTATCACTCTCCAGTGCTATTTTCCTTCAATATATTCCAGAGTGGCTGCAATGGAAGAGAAATCCATTTTAACTTGGAAATAAAATATATCAGTGTGTCAATCTCCCTCATGAATGGGATGCCCGAGACATTCACATGATAAGAAAGAGGTCTTTAATTATTGCAGCAGCAAGTACTCAAATTAATCTCAATCATTCCATTAATTTTTTTCCTTTCTTCCTTTTTTTCTCTCTTGGTCAGGTTTTGCAGCTATCAGAACCTGAGCAGTTACTCAGATGTGTCTTATTGTACTTTATTGTTCTTTTCCCTGCAAATTTTTCATGTCCTCTGTTCTTTCCTCTGCTAATTTTTCTTGTTCCCTGCGTCAGAGAAGAGCTTTGATCACTGAGCTGTTAAAATCAGTAATATCCACTTTTGTTTTCAACTGACATCACATTAAACTGAACATATGTACTAAAAGGGCCACATATATTCCCTTTTTCAGCCTAAATAAAACTTGCTATCCAAATGGACATTTTCTTTCTGGCAAGATGAGATCAGGATTTAAGAAATGGCTCTAAATGTTAATTTTTTTTCCATTTTTTCCAGTTTCCTTGCTAGATAGATTGGGGCAATACATTTTGCAGGAGGAAGAATACTAAAGGAATTTCCCTTTATTCCTTTAAGCCATTCCTGCAGGAGAGGGAGAGTACCACAGATTCAAAGTCCTCCATCAAACACAGAAATCTCTTTCCTTCATGCCCAGGGATACGATTGATCCCTGTGAAGATAAATAACATTTTCCTAGTTCTTTTTTTTTTAAAAAAAGAGAAGGTGTGAGAAATACAAAAATAAATAAATTAATTAATAACGTGGTGCTTTAATTTCCCCTTCTGTGCTGTCTGAAGGAAGCTCACGTCTCCCTGCTGAGGCTCAGAGCTGAAGGCTCAGCAGGAGCTGTGCAATGGTTCTGGGCAAGTTCTCCAAACCATCCAGAGTGAATCTCCAGCCAGCCCCAGGGCGCCAGGGAAGTTTCCCTGCTTGGGTTTCTCAGCCCTGCTGAGGACAGAGCTTGGTGTCCCTGGCTCTGAGGGGCAGAGGGACTCAGTCCCACTCCCCTAGGCATCACTTTTTATTTTCTTTGGGCGTTTTTTATGTCTCTTTTTTCTTTTGCTTTCATCTCAGCCAGGTGAAAGTAAATCAGAGCTCAGGCTCCAGCCTTGCTGAGCTTTATTTGGGAATAAAGTGATTTTCTCCCTGGTTTTGGTACTACTACAAATCTACAAATCAAATGCATGATTTCAGCAGAAATGTGAGATGGCTGATGATGACAAAAAAAACCATTAAATATTAGAAAACACCAAGTTTTGATAGAAGTGAGTGTTTTGCCATTGGTCCATTATTGCTCTTTAACACCTGTAAGTCAAGACATGCTGTGGAATCATGAGCTGGAACAGCTGAGAACTCACTGAAGAAAACACCAAAATATTTTATGAGGTAGTGATAACTTTGTAAATACCTTGTCCTTCCCCAGCACCTTCTGTGTGAGGATTAAAGCATAGTTTTCAGGTATTAATAAACTAAATTTCATGGTACTCCTGCAAAGTTGTAAGGCCAGGAAGCTCTTTGACTCCTGGCTGGCTGTGCAGGGATTAAATGATTTGCTGGCAGAGGTGTCATTTGTCAGCCCCAGACCTGCGAGCTCTGCTCAGCCTCCTATCCTGTTACATCTTCCAATTTCCCACTGCTGCCTTATTAGAACTCAAATCCTGCTTTAGCACTAACTTCTGCTGTGTTATCTCAGAGCTCAGCTGCTGTTGCTAATCTTTATTTCCCCCTTGCTCCATTATTTCCCATCTAACCCGGTGCAGTTGTGTCTCTGCTGTCGCCTCCATGCCTCATTAAAAAGCTCACTCGGGTGGGTGCACCCACCTGGATTTGGATTTAAAAACTCTCGCTGCTGCCTGCCTGGCTTCTCAGAGATCCAATTGTGTGCTATTAGCAGTGATTTACAGAGAAACCCAGCAAGAATCATTCATGGCAATTGCCAGGCTGGATTTTGAATGCTGATTTATTTACTTTCTTTACATTCAGTGCTTTGTTGACAGTTAAAAATTCTTTCATGGCTCTTCTCTAAACTCTTTCACAGAAATTTCTGTTCCAACAAAGAAAACCTCCTTGCATTTGATCTTTCTTTGATTGCCTCCTCCTGGATTTGTTCTTTTTTGCTTATATAATTACTATTCTAATTTACTGCTTCCTCTAGACCACAACTGTGCTTGCAGAGGCCCATTTGGTTCTTTATTTTCTTAATCATTGTTAGATGATTTTATCTACCAATATCTTTACCAGTGTGTGTTTTGGGGACAGAATTGATTGAATTTATTTTCAAAACACCACCTGGCCCTGGGTTTTAGTAATTTCTGGGTTAGCTATGTGGTTTTGTGTGACCTTTGATCTTCTCTCTGTTCTAGGAATCTTTCCTCTTTCTTTTCCCAAGGAATCTGTGGTGCTTGCTCATAATTAAACACATATATGTGTGTGTATTTATATATATATATAACTGTATTTCAGCTGCAGCTGTTGAGTATTTTCCTTCAAGGCAGTGTCTCAGTATGGTGCTAAAGAATGGTGAGGGAAGGATGATGGAGTTTGAGGATGACATAGCAAGGCAGACAGTTCTCATTTTTATCCCATCACAGGTGTAGAAAATCAAAGTGATAGTCACATTATCCTGGTTACATTTTGGCCTCAATTTCTGTGTAGAGTCCTGCTGTTCTTTCCAGCATGGTCCATTTCTTGCTGTTTGTTCAAAACAGTTGTCTAATGTTGCTATCCATGGTTAGCAATTTGCTGCTTTTTATCCAAGGTAGCTTGGATGTCAGCGCTGGTAGAAGCAATCATTTATTTTTAGATTCTAAATCCTTTGGGAACGCACAAAGCACTGTAGACATAGAAGATAATCATTTGTCTCCCAAGGTTCCTTATTTTTTATTAATGTTTTGATTTGGTGTTCTCTCTGTCTGCTCTCCCTGAATATGTATTACCAGGGTAATTGATAGTGGGGCTCCTGAGGAACTCTCTGAAGTGCTGATTGGAGCTGTGACACTGCTCCACTGGAAGCAGCTTGGAGCCTCCCCATCCCTGGCTCAGTCATTCCTCACCAGTGCCTTCTTTACAGCGTTCAGGAGCTGCAGCCAAGGAAGATTTCTTCTGCCACATCCTGGATCAGCTTCCAGCTAATGACACCTGTTTGCCTTTGTTTCTCTTCCATAGAGAGAAACCTTCCATTTTGCACATTATTGCATGTTCTCTGTGGTTTGCCTCTGCACTGGACAGACCCAAGGCAGTGTCCAGGTTTTCCTCCCTTTTCCACTCTGGATGGGTGCTGTCCACAGGCCCTTGTGTGCTGCCCCCTTGCCCAGGGCATTATGTAACAGATTCTTTCTTATATTTAGAGCTTGTGCCTCTTCTGAAGAGATCACAGGTTTGATAATAAGCTTAGGGGAAAAGTTGACAATCTTCTTTGTGGAGGGGGAGAGGGAAAGCAGAGCTGTTGGGTAATTCTTACATGAGCAGCGTTGTCACCTCTGCAAGGGGTGATTTGAATGTGTTCAGCTCACAGAAAATGAAATGGAACAAATAAGACTTAAAGACTGATTATGCTGCATAAACAAAGTCCCAGATTTTGGTGAACAGGCTGAGTTTGTGTGGGAGAATTTGTGTAGCATTGAGAAGTCCACAGTAGAGAGCTGATGTCCATAATCTAGTGAGATTTGTAATGTCACAGCTATAAAATGTCACAGCTCTTTTTTAAAATTATTTTTCAGTTGACCTTATAACAGCGATGGAATATATGCACAGATTGGTTTTTAAATGGGACTGGGAATAATTCTAAGACCTATCTCCCAAGTACTCAACAATTCTCTGTACCTTCTAGGACAGGAGAGAGGCCACAGCACTGCAGAGTTGTTTGAAACATCCCCAGCTTGTTGGGAATCAATTCCTGGAGCCTTTGTGAGCAAGAAGAGCTAAATTTAGCTGTGTACTGCAGGCAGGCTCTGTTCCCAGCCCCATGGAAAGCCACAGTCCTCAGCTTTGGTCCTCACAGGATCTTGCCCAGCCGGGTACCCTCAGAGTGCAGATCCTCAGTAATCCTCAGAGCAGGGAGCTGAGCCAAGGGAGGGTGAGCAGGGAGCCCGGAGCTCCTGTCCCTCCCTGGGACACTGTGCTCATTCCTCCAGGCTGAAATGTCATGGAGCCACCTCCAGAGTTCTCCAAGTGTTCCTCCTCCTCTATTTCTGTGTTATTCCTCCTCCATTTCAGTAGGATTTGGTAGGAGAAAATCTGGTTGGATTTTTACCTCTCTAGATTTTCCTCCTTTTTTTTGTTCTTTTAAAATTTCTTTTCACTCTTTAGAGATGCTACAATTTGCAGCATTTCCTGCTGTAAATAGATCCATATAGGAAGTGGAAGGTGAGCTATAAAAGGAAAACTGTTTGAAGCTTATGTTGCTACAACTACTCCCCCAGTTCTTCTCCCTGCAGCATCTGAGTGTAAATCTCTCCTTGGCATTTGTGGGCACAATTCTCCCTGTGAGTCGATTGTACAGTGAATTTCCCACTGGGGCAGCCCCCTGGGATGGCAGCACAAGGTGGGAAAGGCAGATATTCCCTCCAATTTCCACCCAGGCACATGATCCCATCAGGACAGATATTGGAATGCATCTTTGAAGCCACAAAGAGCATTAAACTCAACATCTGTGTGTAACTTAATTTGTCAAGTTAATGTCAAGATAATTCCTGTCCCTGTTGTTTTTTTGTGTGTTCAACGTTTCATGATGTGGCCTCTTAAACAGGAGTGACAGGGGCTGGGATTTCCATGCTCCAGCCTGGAATGTGAGGTTGGATTTGCCTTTGTAAAATGTAGGTGATATTTTTGCATTTTCCCAGCTGAAGGGAGGGTGGATTATAGACAAAGGGAGAAGAGAAACATTGGAGTTCAACACTGTGAGGTGCTTTTAAATAATTTACTGGGAGGTTTAGAGCCATGCTAAACAATATGTAGATAGATAAGTTCTGCTTATCTAGAATAATTCAGGTTTAATCCTAAATAGCCATTTAACCTGTCCAGTGACATCAAACTTTGTGCCAGTGCTGTATCTGGGAGAGTTGCTCACCTGCTCTTCATGACTGTGATTATTGAAGATGGATGGCTGGAGGTTTGGCTGCTGCCTCTTTAGGAAATCTTTTAAACCAGGATTGAAACCAGAATATTTTACAGCCTGGTGAAAAGCATCTAAAGGCTGCCATTGTGTCATTCAGGCCAGAACAACCCAAAGCCCTAATGTATTTTATCTGCTGTTCTGTTCCTCAACACTATAAATAATTCAGATCTGTTGGCTTAACTACTACTGGCAACTGTTATTTATTAAGAATGACTGAAATAACTATGTGGCTCAGTAGAACAGAATGCATTAGGGACTTTAATGTGAAACAGAATAGCTAAAACATTTTGATTATCCTTTAAAGAAAAAGCCTAAACTCCTAAACCTGCCATTATCCTTTGCAATTCTGCAAAGGACAAGTGACAGTGGGAATTAGGATGGGATCTTTCTGAGTAACTAAAGGGTTTTTCCTTTAAAAGAGCACTCACCCCAATCACAGAGCCCCTTTTATCCCTCCAGCATCTTGTTCCATGAGCATCAATGTCAGTAATTGTCAACTTGAGGTTCCAATAAAATCTTTAATGTGCCCCACTGCGTGAGCTTTGAGTCTGCCTGTACTTACACATCTGCCTGTAAAATTATTTTAAAGGTACTGCGTTGTTTTTTTCATGTTTGCTTAAATTTGCTTCTCTTGCACGTCAGGCACAAGAGCAGCCAGATTTTCTGGGAATCAGTGCGAGGGAATCGCTGTTCTCTTGCTCCATCCCCACTTTAGGCTTAATTAATAATAGCTGGCACTTCATCATTGGCTTTGAAATTGCTTTCCAGAGGTCAATAGCATTGTCCCTGTTTTGCAGCCACCGAATTCCTGACACCAGGCAGGGCATTGGTGCAGCACAAACCCAGCGGGTTCCTGCCCGAATTCCAGCCCCAGCTGCATCTGCACAACCCCAGAAGGCTTCTGCAAGTCAACTGATTATAAATGGGGCATTTGGAATAAATTTTTCATCACCAAAAAGAGTTGACATGCAGGACTTGGATGAGTAATTATCTAATCTTACATCTGGCATAAACACCCAAGCCATTTGTGTGATGAAGTGCAAGGCACAGGAGTGAGGAGGCAGTGAGGGAACATTCACTGCTGACTCAGTGGCCATAAATCTTCCAGGGTGTGTTTTGCCTTATATTTGATATTTGTTCAATGGCTTGAAAGAAGTTAAGTGATCAAATGTCATTTGGAAATCCTGGCCTGCAGCTCTGATTTTTTCTCAGTTACATGGAGATGAATGTTCCAGCATGGTTTGGGGCAAGGCTCTGGGGGTGTTTCTGAAGCTGAGCATTTGAACAGGCACCATCTTCACCCCTTTTTAGAGAAATCATTTAACATTTGTTTGCCTTAATGATGATCTGCAGGAGAGATTGCTGTAGAGCCTTTTATTTCATTTATTTGAAATTAAGTCATTAGCTATAACAGCAAAATGCATTTTTCTTTCTGACAGAGGACTTGGGTGTGTTAATCTGATCTCTGATAAAACAGAGGCTCTGCATTGGGGGATTCTTATTTAACTTGTATTTCTGGACACATCAGATCTGGATGGAATATCCTTCCCACTTAAGGGAAGTATCAGTGGAAGTTTATTTATAACAGAGAGAAAAAATTAGGGCATGAATCAGTGGTAAGTAAATGATGCGCCTGAACTCTTCGGCAAGTTTCCTGCAACATGAACTTTTCTAGAGACTGTGTCATTAATATTTTATAGCAAGGAGAGAAATCATCAAAAACTCCAGCTAGAACATAAAATATCTGAAATAATAAGAATAGATATAAGTACCTTCAGAGTGAGCTTGGACACTCATTGATTTTAGACAGCATCTCATTCTGGCTTGACAAAACGCAGAATTCATAAATTAAATCTGATGTATACAGTGTAGGCTTTTATGCTGATGTTGGCACACTTTCAGATGTAAAATAAAATTACTTTTTCCAATAAGGCAGCATAGATTGAAGCATGGATTCCTTTCTTTGCTAATGGAACCAGGAGAAAGATATTGAATTATGCTGACTTTCGAACTGACTGAGCGCCAAAGAGAGAAAAATCAATGACATTTTTAATGTCCTGGGGAGCTTTCAAACAGGAGCTTTTCCTGCCAGGGAAACTCAGTGTGAGGGAACTGCTGCTGACTTTGGCTTTCCAGTGAAGACATTTCCTTCTCCAGGGGAGCAGCACCTGGCACTGACGTGGTTTTGTTCCCATTTCCGTCTTTGCCAAGTGGGCACTGAGGGGATTTTGGAGGCTGCTGGACACCCTCACACCCTGAGCAGAGAATGTGCTGTGTGAACAGGCAAGATAATCCCTGGAAAACAACAACAAAATCCAGAAGGCTCTTTCCTCTCAGTATAAACCCCTGAAAGTCACATGAGTGGGCAATACCAATAAATTACCTTTCTTTTGATGAATTAATGATAGGGTAAACACAGGTTTGTTTTCACTGTGTGTTTGCCTTTGCAAAGCTGAATACTGAAGATCAAAGCTGCACAATCAATGCCCATCAAATAAGTGGCTCGTTGGGGTTTTTAAATTTTATAATAATATTTTTGTAATTTTGTAAAGTGCATTTCATAGCAGCAATTAAGATTTTATTATAAAACTATCCAGTCCCTCAGAATCTTACTCCTCAGGTGAAAAATATTCTGATTTAGATGGGGGAGAGTCTATATAGATACAGCCTCAACATCTTGGTTCATGGATTGTGGTGCTTTTTTCTCTGCATTCCTTCAAAGTCCAGGTTTCCCTTTCTTTTAAAGGATACAATCTGGCTGTGAAGTGCTGGGATATGATTTCCAACAGCAAACTTTGTATTTTCAGCTCTTTGCTGTAATGAAGAAAACCAGCCCACAGTCACTTCTGGGAATTCAATTTCTTGCAGTTATTTGGCTTCCAGCTCCTGGCAGATCCATGCTGGGTTTTTGGGTGTTTGGTTACAGGAGGTGATTTCTGTCATTTTAAAAGCAGCCACAGCATCAGCCCCAGAGATTGGATATGAGTAACCTCAGAACTGCCACGCTGTGAGGATGAGGGGAGAAAGAATAGAATTTGGTTTCAAAGATAATAGCCAGGCAATTTATGCACCAAGGGCTGGAGAGAAGCAGCTTTGTGGGTCTGAGTTCTTCACAGTTCACCCTGCAGTGTCAGTGCTATTTTATTGACAGTCATTAAATCACAAATGCTTATGAGTGGTTTGTGGGCAGCAAGCATTTATATTTTAGATACACACTGCCCGTCCTGACATTGTACCTCATCAAAGAGACAAAGGTGACCTTTCAGTTTTGTCTTGCTCACATTTTGGTGGCTTTATGTCCTGTCCTTTGCACTTCACCCTCTGGAGGAGGGAGTACTGACTTGCTACACACAGAAGAGGCACCAGAGGTCTGAGCCTGATTCATGTGCTGAGAGCAGCTTGTGAAAAGCCAAGGGTTTCCCCTGGTGAAGCATCTTCATCCAGCTGTGCAGAGGTTTTCTGATGAGCACCCCTGGTTTGGTTCTTTCTTCACATCCAGTTCAGACAGCCTCAACTCCAGGAACACATCTCTGTAAAATTGGTGGAGAAAACATCGGTGAGCAGAATGCAGAAGGTTAACTATCTGCTAAATGCAGTGTCTGCACAGACACGGGCATGATAAATGTATCTGAAGCAGTGTCTTTCTGCAATGCTTGGGTATTATATTCGTGTTGCTTACAACTGTCAGCACAAGGACAGGCTGGCTGGGGATGTGAGCAGGCAGCTGTCTCTGGGAGCCTATAGATAGCAGCTTCCTTGGGTAGCACGTTTGCAGCTCCTTCAAACAGATTTATCAAGCATCTTTACTGTCTCACCACTGCCAGCTCAAATGACTTCTCAAGGAGCTTTGGTTATGCAAGCTTTTAAAAGGTGCATTGTTTTTTCTGTTTGTTTCTTTTTGTGTCTGTGTGTGAGTGTGTGGGGCCAGGTTGTTTTTTTTTTTTTAGTAACTCACTGCAGCAGATAAATCTAGTGCAGGGTTTCACCATGTGTTAGGGGAGGAAAAAAATAATACTCCATTTGTCCACCGTGACCAGGCTTTAAATAAGCATCCAAACTTCCAGCAGCTGTGCAGAGCAGCAGAACAGCACAGGTCAGAGGGATGCTCTGGGAGTGAGGAGAGGAGAACCTGCAGAGACAGGAGCTGGAAATAGCAGCCACTTGGCAGATGCAGAGGAGACATCCATAATCGTTTTAGGGCCTTGGAATGCTTCACAGAATATTCCCCTCTGAGTCCTGGGTGACCTGGAGGAGTTGGGAGACAAACAGGAGCCCTCAGCTGGCTCCAAGTGCCTCTGGATGGCCAGGGAAGCAGGAGGTGGAGGAAGGGAGGGCTGGGGAAACAGCCAGAGGAGCTTCCCAAAGAATTCCTCTGCTCCTTACTGCTCACTTCACAGCACGGGAACTTTCAATAATAAAGACTTTAAAGGCTTCTTCAAAGAGTTTCCAGGCTGTATCCAAAACTCCATCTGGAAGAAGTCTCATGAGACTTTGGAATGTTTTGTAAATACAGGCAGGGGACAAATGAGGTTTTTCTTAAACTGAATCTGGCAGAAGTTGCTTTCTAACAAGAGCTTGCAAGGCCACGTGAGCAGGAGTGTTTCCCAAAGTGCATCCCTGCTGGAATGTCTTTTGGAAAGGGTGCAGTTCGTTTGTCATCCCTACCAAGTCTTTTACTACCACAGTAAATTATAGGCCTTTTGGGAATGTGCTGTACTTGGTTCTTTTCAGGTCATGTTCTTGGTCTTGGATTGCTGGGCGAAACCAAATATTCCGCTTTATCCTGTTTGCCTGTGGATTTGTTTTGTGTTTCAGCAGATTGAATAGCATTTCTATTTAAATCATTCCTCATTCTAACTAAAACAATTGCTGTTCTGTGGTGTCAGGGGATTCCTGAGGTGACAGAAACCCTGTACATGTTGTGATTTACTGCCTGGTTTGCCTCTTGAAAGCCCCAGTGGGTTTCAGCCCATTTTCCCCCTGTGTTTGGGTTAGTGGTGCCTCATCAGCTCCCCCAGACCATGACAGGCCTGGGGAGTTTCAGCACTCGTGGCCCTCATTGTGATTTTAGGCAGGGCCTGCAGCATCATTTTCCCATCAGCAGTGCTAATGCTCAGAACTATGAGTTTTAAGAACTCGAGGTCTCTCTCTGCTGCTTTTCCCCTTTGCTGCAGCTGTTGGTGACACTGTGTGTGTTTGTCTCTGTGCTCCACTTGGCACTTCTGGCAGCATATGAGAAAAGAGTGAGAAAATCCTAGCAAAGCTATCAAAAGTATGAAAGTATAAATCTTCTATAGATTGAGAAGATCTCCCACTCTCATCTTGGGCTCTTAGCAAGAAATTCCCCAAGACTTCACAAACACAGATTTAGGCTTTCTACAGCCTTCCTCCTCCTCCCCCTGAGGAAATGACATTCTCATTCCTTGGTTGCAGCTGAGGAATGAAGGTCTGAGTGGTGAAGTGACTCCTCCAAGGTCAGCTGCTGAGTTAGTGGCACAGCTATGAATAGACAAAGGCATTTTAGCTCTCAGCTCGCTGCTGACCCAGCCCGTGCCCTCCCAGTCTCAACTTCATGACTAATAACATCTGAGCATCTAGAACGTGGCAGAAGAATTCCTTTTCAGCAGCCAGCAGGTAATCCCTGGCTACACCAGCAGCAGGCTGGCAGCTCCTCCCTGTCCCCAGGGATCCTGGTAAATATTTAGATTTATTTAAATAAAAACTTCTTGGGTTTGGTAAAGAGAAGGGACGACTGCCCTCCTTGGATTGCTGTTGTGGGATGCTGTAGCTGCTCACCTGAGTGTTCTGGTGCTGAACAGAGCTGACTCCTCATTTGTCTTGCTGTAGCAGTAATGAAGTGTCCTCAGAGCAGTTTGCCTTCAACAGCTATTTTAAACCTCCAGTGCAATCTGCTGTTCCTTGAAGGGAAAAGTAATTCAACTAAAAGTGCTCTGAGGAGCCAAGTGAGAGAAGTAAATGTTGAGTGGTGCTAATCAGGAAGAGGAAATCATCTGTCTGTGGGCCCTTCCCTGCTCACATGGCTCAGCCCTGCACCAGCCACCTAAGAAGCTTTGTGATCAACAAATGTCAAGGGCAATTAATCCTTCGGCCAGCAGCTGTTATTATTAGGACAAAGAGTGGTCAGACATAGAAGGAAAGCCTTCAGCTGATTTATTTTCTCTGCCTTTCCCTTCGAAATTGATCAGTTGCTCAAACCCCGGCGGTGAACTCCCATACAATAAGAATTTTCAATTTGCCATCTCTTTTCTTGTTTTCAGTAGGAGAGTTTGTATTAGATTTAGAGCACAGAGGAACAGCTCAGGGAAGGCGTTTAGAAAGTCCTCCCCACTTTAATGCTATCAGGATGGAGAGGAGTTGTGTGTTAAGCTGGTAACACAATAATACGTGGGCTGAATTAAACCCACCTCAGACTGGTTTTCTCAAACTTAATTGATGGAAGCAGAGCACTTCTAGGCTTGATTTAATACCTTCCCAGAGTTATTCCAGGATTGCTGCAGTGCAACTGTGGGTGTTCTAAACACACCTACGCTGCCAGAGAATCAGGAAGGATGTACTTAAATTCCTCTAATTTATCTAATAACATCTTTAGCAGCTTTTTGTGTAGGTTTAGCATTGTAATGGAAATGCACTCTTTGGCTGGATAAAGAGCTGCTGTGTGGAACTGCTGGCTCTGGCTGTGAGGACACGTGAACAGCACTTGGAGCTGGGGAGGGAAATACTCTGACCTGCTGCCCCCCTGTAAATGCACCTTTCACTTGTGTCATCGGTCACTGCGGTTAGAATAACCCCTAAAATTCCAGATACAAGTGCTCGTGGCTCTGGGTATCCACAGACATCGCTGTCCCCCTCCCAGGCCCAGGCAGAGCAGAAATTCCTCCTCTCTGGGATATTTTTAATTTGCTGTTTAGGTCCTGAGTCTCTTTTAACCACTGTGGTTGCCCCAGGTTCCCTCTTTGCCCATCAGAGGATGTTCTGAGGGGTTCTTCACAAGTGACACCAAACCAGTTTGGTTTTCCTAAAGAGTTTCAGCACGGAGCTGGGCAGGGGAAGCCTTGGCCTGGAAACAAGCTCAGATTGCTGCGGTGCCCTGCTGGGAGCTGCAGTCTGAGGCTCCTGGACCTGAGGTTTCTGAATTTCTAGGCTCGGTTTCTTCATAATGTTTTGGTTCAGGAGGACCTGGTTCTCACAGGTTTAACATAAACACTGCCAGTGTTGTTGTAACAGGAGTGATGTTTTGGATTCCTGTCTGTGGGATGGACTTCTCTCTGTCTTTCGGTCTGGCCAATGGGATGAAGAGTTCTGGCACTCTTCTGACCCATGAGATGTCCTGCTCTAGAAGATAGATAAAGGGGGTCAGGTTTTGAATAAAGATTGGAGTCAGATGAAGTTTTCATAAACGAGGTTCGTGTCACCCACAGCGACAGGGCGCTGCTGGAATAATTATTCCATCCCGGGCATTGCCATCTCTCCCTTTTGGGGGAATCTCATGTAACACGAGCAGAACCAGCATCACCGCATGAAAAACCTGCTCTTTGTGAGCCAAACAAAGACCAGGCAGGGCAGCAGACCGGCTCCTGCCCGGGGTGTGCCTGCCCCGGGAGCCGGAGCTCAGCCCGGCCCGCGGGGGCTGAGCCCTCCGGGCAGGGAACGGAGCCCGGAGCCCGCCTGGAATCCCGGGAACACCTCAGCATGGAGGGGTGCGAGTGCCTGTGCCACTGCCGGAGCTCCTCTCCTCTGCACAGAGCTGTTCCCTGCTAATCTCCTCCTTTCATCACTCAGGGATGCGTTGAACAGAAGAAATAGGTTAAGGAAGTGTTGGTGCTCATTGCCTGTTCTCTGGATGTCTGATTCGGAGTTCTGTGGTTGAGGGGTCGTTTCTGCAGTGAAACGGGCTCGGTGTGTCTCTGTGACAGTGGAATGCCTTGGGAAAGGCACCCTTACCCCAGTAATCTCGGTGGAAAGTGGAAGTTTCAGGCTGTGTCAGCGGGAGACACCTGGAGAAGTCGAGGCTGACCAATGGGAAATGCAGTGCCATACATAAATTAAGAGGTATTAAATTCCTCTTGAAAGAGAGAATGTACATTAAAGTGGCCTTGGCTTGCTATAGATTAATTAACCTTGGGGGATACCAGGTTTAATTAAACTAAAGTGAGTTAAAGCCTCTTCACTCTGGGTAGAAATCATTCCTGAGGGAGCTTTTTTACCTTATGCACATCAGCTCCTGCTGGGTTAACCTTAACTTCCAGTGCCCCTTAGAGAGGCTTTGGACACTGTGAAATCTGAGGAATTCTGGAATCCTGACTCCAAATTTTAGGAGAAACTGGACTTGAGTTAAAATTGTACTGTACATGTGTTAAAAATGTACAGTTGTGTGACAGACTCTGGAGGGTTCAAGTCTAGATTTGAAAAGAATTTAAATAGAGGTTATGAACTGAAACATTCAAACTTAAGAAACAGGGAACATAGGAGTGAAAGAGGGCACCTAAAACCCATCAGTGAGTCTGAGGTCTTGCTGCAGAGCTCTGGCAAAGAACCTTGGTGAAAAATACCCTCACATTACCTTGCTGAACGACACTAAAACATCTTCTTGGGGTTTCTCTTTTTCCTTTGCAGTAATTGCCCTTCATTCCTGGCCTCTGCTTTAGCCAGAGCCACTGCAGATGAAGTCCTGCAGAGCGACCTCTCGGCACTTTTCCTGCCCAAGCACGTGGACAACGCCGACGGCATCATCCGTAAGTGGGGCCTGCAATTCTGGGAGAGGAGCAGCCCAGGTGCCTGTAAAAATCTTAATGGGCAGCTCAGCACCACTCCTGAGAGAGCTGGAGGTGCAATTTGTCAGTCAAAGCTTTCTCACCTTTGCAATCCCTCTTTTAAGTGTATTTTTGTGGCTGTGCCTGATGGCCGTGAATCTCTCTCTCTCAGCACTTTATACAATGTGGTTCTGCTGGCAAGTGCCAGTTGTCCTCCCTCATCCTTGGAGCAAAGTCAAATATATGTGGGAAGAGATAATTTAATTCTGAATTATTTCAGTCAGTGTGGTTTTTACTATGGTTTGTAAGTTTTTTATGTGGTTTTAGCAAAAGGTAGTATAAAGGGATTTCGTGATTAAAAGGAAGAAAATTCCTTTTCCTCATTTATCTGTGTTGGCTGACGAGATTTTTGCAGCCTCCAGCTCAAGGTCGTGCACCCTAACTCATTTCAGGGCTCTGCTGGCCTAAATAACCCTGAAAATTGGCTGGATTGTTCATTACAACAAAGACCAATGTTTCTCACTTGTACTGACAGGAATTCTGTCACTCGATCTTGAAAATACAGTCCCCAAACCACTTGGTCCATTCCATCCTTTTTTGATTAAAAAAACCCAAAAACAAACCTGTAAATTATTCTGGGGATAAGGAGGATCTATAAATCTGGCTCTTCAAAAAGAAAGATGTTGCTGTATTCCCCAGAGGCCCTTGGAAACCTGAGAAACAGAAAAACATGCTCTGGGTTCCCTTTCTGTAGGTATTGCTGCCTCCTCCTGCTGAGCAGGTAAATGGAATAGATTTGTCATTGTTCTGGCTGAGCAGCCTTCATTAATTTCAAATTGAGATCTCTGAAACTTGCATAAATATTTGACAGTCTCCAAGGAAATGTTGACTAAGCCTCCACACAGAATATCTACAGAATTAAAAAAAAAAAAAAAGGAAAAAGAAAGGAAAAAAACCCTACCACAAAACCCTCACACCTACAGGAATTGCCATATAAATATATCTAAGGCTGTAAGACACAGATGCAAACATAGATTGAGATGGGAACAGACTGGAGCAGGCACTAAGAATAGGGCTCCAGATGCAGTTTGTTGAGGTGAATTGTCAGAATGAGGGTACTTGGAAATAAAATATCCCTTTGCTGATGCAGTGTGAAGTGTTCAATTGTGAGGGTTTAGGGGAGAGGAAGAGAGAAAACATCCTGTGGCCTATAGCAAAGCAACAGCTTCAGAGAAACCCTGCAATTCCAAATAATCTGAGGGATCATTTTCTAAAGCAGCTCAAGTGTCATAGACTGACAGAATCACAGAATGGTTTGGGACATTAAAGAGCAAATGCCAGCCCTGCCAGGAGCAGGGTCCCCTCCCAGTGTCCCAGGCTGCTCCCAGGCCCCTCCAGCCTGGCCCTGGGCACTGCCAGGGATCCAGGGAACCCACAGCTGCTCCATCAGTGCTTCCTCAGCCCCAAGGTTTGTTCTAGAAAAGCCCAGCAAAGCTGGGGGCAGCAGCAGCTCCATCCTGGAGATTTTTGCTGATTTTTTTGCTGATTTTTGCTGCCTAGCTTTAGTATGCACTTCTATGTCAGGGGTTTTTTATGAACCCAGAAAGATTTTGACTCTGTGTAATACAAGGAGACATTTACCTGATTTGCCTCAAGTTTGAATTTGCTGGAAGATTAAAAAAAAAAAGCTATTTCAAATTTCTTTAGTGGCACATTCACTCTGAGACTTGCAAGGTGACAAATCATGTCCTGCACTTAGGAGTGGTGAAAGCAGTTCTTGCTGTGCTGGTGGAAAGAAATGAGAAACTCCATGACAGAAGAATGCAAATCTTAAAAGAAGGAAAACTGGTTGGAGTCCACAGATGTAGGACTGCAAGAATAGTGGTCTGTTATATTTGGGGTGGCCATGTGGTTTTGGATATCTGAGTCACAGGCCATGACTCTTCTCTTCCAGCTGCACTGGAGAGGAGCAAGAGATTTTCCATGAGAACTGAATGATGTTGGATTTCTTTTTTGAAAGGTCAGGTTAAGGACATTTAGGTTTGGTTTGTGGAGAAGAGAATCACGTGGGAGTTTGCCTTTGTTAAGGAGGCTGGACCATGTGACCCGGGGGTGGTATTAAATTTCCAGGAGATGTCACAAAGCAAATCCTAATGCCTCATTACCCAGTTGTTCCAGGTTCCAGGAGATAGATCCTAGAGATCTCCAAAGAGATCTGAAGTTCCTAGATTAAGGAAAACCTTAAAAAGAATAAAGATTTGGTTCTGATGTCACACTGTCCATGTTTTCAACACAGCTCAGAAAATATGGTACTAAAAAAGCAGTATTCCTGGTATTCTTTCTGCCCTCCTTCTGCCCTGTCACCTTGGGGAACAACAATGCCTGAGCTGCATTTCCCACTTGCTGTGGTGCAGCTCAGCATTACCTCCAACCTTGGGGATTTGGGAGCAGCAGGAGGGAAATGAAATTCTCCGTGACACAACTGCAGTGACAGCTGAGTCAGCTCTGGCTCAGCGTGGCAACATTAACAATTGATGAGTAATTTCCAGCTGTGAGGGGGTGGTTTTTATTGTTCTCCTGTTTTAACCTCACGAGCAGTCACTGATGATGCTGACAGCACACACAGTCTCCTGGGAAGGGTGCTGAGGATCTCAGCAGGGCCACTGGGTTCACTGGCATCCTCCTGCAGAGGTGCCACAGCCACCTGACTCTGCCATGGGCCCTCTTCCCTTCACCCCTGCCCACTGGGGAGAAATGGCACAGCAAGATCTGTGGCCTTTCCTCTGGAAAATAGGGCTTGGACACCTCAGGTTGGGACGTGTTCCTTCTTTAAATGCATTATCCTAAGAGATTTCTGGTGGCCCCAGCAGGACAGGTGGGCTTGGAGACCCCCACACTCCCACTGTGGCAGTGGTGGGATGACCTAGTTTGATTTTCACCCCTTGGTTTTAAAGAGTGATCAAGGAGAGAAGGTTCCTTTTGGTTATTTATCAAAAGTGTTTTCAGTTTATTGCCTCTTGATTGAACAGGCAGGGTCTTGTTCCTAAGGGCTTTGGCCCTCGGGCCACTGTAGGACAGAGATTTGTAAATGCTGCTTTTAGGCTCTTCACAGAATTGCTGTGAACCAAGAGCTGCTGCAGCTCTCGCCTCTCCTCCCTGCACGTGAGCCCCTCCTCCTCCAGGAGTGATTGGCACTCCTGGATTGCTGCTGTTCAGCTTTGAAGATCCCTGGCTTTGGTGAGAGATCATGAACAAAGAGATCTGGATGTGTTCAGCTCTGATGCTGGCTTCCTGTTTTCCTCTCCCGAATTTCAGAACAAATGTCAAGTGCCTGAGTTTTCACATTTTAAAATGACAATTTCTCAGGAGTGACAGTTCAGCATTTTCTTAAATTTGAAGCCTTTATGGTTTCCTCATTTGCTCACGCAGATTTCTCTGACACACCGTTGTCAGGAATGTGGCAATAACAGGAAAGCTGGAAATAGCTAAGAAGGCACCTGTGCACTGCTGAAAGTGCACCAAACATCTGAAAATGACTCTACTAATTTCTGCAGGTTGTTTCCACTGTCTTGCCTCAGCTTTGCCATGAAATAGAGAATGAAGTGAATGAAATAGTGTTTAGAATAGAGAATTTGTTCCAAACCCAGGGTGTCATTGTCACAGAGGGTGGGTTTTGTAGGTGGCACCCTGTGCCATGACAAAGCCCCTGTCAGAGCTGCACCCCCCTGGGCAGGGCTGTGCCAGGGATCTGTTCATGCCTTTCATTTTCTCTGCTGCTGCAAGTGAGTTCCCCAAAGGCGCAGGGAAATGTTTAAGTTAAAAAGACAAACAAACAATGAGCTGCTTACTGATGAATGCTGATCATGGTGAGTTTGGCTTCCTCTTTTCATGCATCGGAGCCCAGAATTTCCCCGCTGACATCAACAGCTTGGCTAAAATGGTTTTGTTTTGTCTTTGTAATGTACGCAAGGGAGAAAACTCTGACTTAATAACACTCTCAAGGCTTTTATTTGTGGTTTGTGTCCTCCCCAGAGATCCAGACGGTGAAGTTGGCCCGTTTGGTTTACAGCAAACTGCACGAGATCTGCAGCAGCTGGGTGAAGGATTTCCCCCTGCAGCCCAAGCCCCACCGCTACTACGAGACCTCCATCCACGCCATCAAGAACATGCGCAGGAAGATGGAGGACAAGCACGTCTGCATCCCTGACTTCAACGTGCTCTTCAACCTCGAGGTGAGCTCAGGGCACGTGGCAGACACAGCTCCTGTCATCAGTGGTTTCCACCCTGGGAAAGCAGGAGGTTTTCCACGGAGGAAGTGAAAGGGGATGGGCCTGAGGAGGTTGGAGTGGGTGTTGACCAGGTCGCTTCACGGTTCATCTCTGAAGCCACCTGGCAGCTGGGGGTGGGTCTGCTGTGCTTTTCAATCCTCCTTCTTGGGAGGAAGAAGCCAAAAGAAAAAAATAAGGAAATTAAGTAAAAAAACCCAAAACAAACCCAAAACTTGCAGGACTATGGGGTGCAGCTCACAGACAGTTCAAGAAATATGAGTAGTTCGGTGGAACCGGGGCCTGTGTTCCCTTCCAGTCATTTCATGATGTGGCCATTGCTCAGACACTCATTCTTGCTCTCCCTTGAGATATAAAACTGGACACTGAGAAATGGAAAGTAAAAGATAATGGCAAGAATTTTACCTTAAGGATCAAATTGCTGCATAATTGCTCTTCTTTATTACACCCTGTCACTTTAATAACCATCTTCTGCCCCATCCACATTCTTACCTTTAAATGATATTACTGCAAACAGAGGCAGATGTTTCCTTTGCCTGTCAATTGTCAGCTTTCTTATTCCAATTTGTGTTGGAGCCCATTACCTAAAAATTACAATGTGCAAATATTCCAGTCACTGAGCTGGCTGTCAAGGTTGAATTGGCTCTGTCAGTGGGTTGGTGTTGTGTGTGTGAATAGGCACAGGAGTTGCTGTCTCCTGGTACCACGTTGTTCCTCTGAACAGAGGAGGGGAAGCTGAGAAAACTGCCTTGAAGAGGAGTGATTTTGCTGTATTTGATTTGTGAATGTAATCACAATTTTCTGATGAGAGAGCACATGAAGGTTTTTTTTTTTTTTAAACACAGGCATCTAAGATGATATGTTTTAGATTTAAGGAAAAAAGAAGAGTGAAAGCAGAGGCTGGCTGGCTTCACATTTTAACTGTACTGGCATTTTATCCCTGGTGGATTCCAATCATGGTGTAGACTTCATGTAAACTGTATTGGATGTTCTTCTCTCTCTGTGGTTTTTGCAGTCACAAAATCTCCTGCACAATTTGATGAGAATGGCACTTCCTATTTGAGTGGTGTGACTGAGCTGTAACAAATGGGACCTAAGGAGCACTGAGAGCACTACACAGGGGATTCTGGCAGGGCATCTCCTGCACTTTGCAGGTAGAATTCAACAACAAGATGGAAATTTCCCATTGATGCAAGTGCAGGTGGTCAGGGTAGTTTGCTTTTCCAGTGGAGACTCTTGTCTGTAATTGCAATTTAATGAGGACAGCACAAATCCCAAGTTCAAAGCTTTAAGACAATCCAATGAGCCGTTTGTGTTGCCGTCACCTGAGTTGTTTCCTCCCTGTGTTTCCACTGGCAGGACCAAGAAGAACAAGCTTATTTTGCAGTGTTTGATGGTCATGGAGGAGTGGATGCTGCCATCTATGCCTCCATCCACCTGCACGTGAACATGGTGCACCAGGAGATGTTCCAGCAGGACCCGGCCGAGGCGCTGTGCCGCGCCTTCCGCGTCACCGACGAGCGCTTCGTGCAGAAGGCAGCCAGGGAGGTGAGGCACCCCAAAGCATTCCCCTGGGAACCCTGCCTGCTCACAGGGGCTCCAGGCACGGGGCGTCAGCACACAACTGTCCATGCACTGGTGGCTTTCTGTCCCTTCACCTCCTGTAAAAATGTCAGCTCCTGCTTCCCACAGCTTCCGGCTCCCCTGAAGGATGCTGCTGCCATTCCCACACTCACCTGCCTCACCCAGGCTCAGTCCCTGGCTTCACTAACACCCAGGTGTGCCTGTCAGTAGCAGGAGCAGGCCCAGCAGTGCCCAGCCCCTGGCAGGTGGCTCCTGCACCAGGGATGTCATGGGGCACATTGGTGTTCAGCCAGGTTGGCTCTGAGGGGCTGTTAGTGAGCAGTCGTAGCTGTAGGGAAAGCACTGCCTGTTCCTCCCTGGGAATAGGCTCTGTGCTGCAGTTTCTACATGTTCTGTCCCTGAGTTAAGTAAGAAATGGCTTTGAAATGGAAATGTATTTTTTCCCAGAGTCTGCGCTGTGGAACCACCGGGGTGGTGACTTTCATCCGAGGGAATATGCTGCATGTGGCTTGGCTGGGGGACTCCCAGGTCATGCTTGTGAGGAGAGGCCAAGCTGTGGAACTGATGAAACCCCACAAACCAGATCGAGAGGTGAGAAGGGCCTGTCTGAACCCCCCTGGGCAGTGACCAGCACAGGCACCAGCTTTGGGGGAGCACTGCCATGCCAGGATCCCCTTGAGCAGCAGTGCACCTTCCACTCCTCCTGCTTTGTTTGGATCCGTGAGCAAATGCCTTTGTCTCTCGGGGCCTGCTGTGTCTGTGACAATGCAGACATTGATGGCAGTGTTGAGTGTGTGATGCAGCTCTGAGTGCCCTGTCCAAACCTCTCCTGTGTTGCTGTTCAGGATGAGAAGAAGCGAATCGAGGCCCTGGGCGGCTGCGTGGTCTGGTTTGGAGCCTGGAGGGTGAACGGGAGCCTCTCTGTCTCCAGAGCTATTGGTAAGAGAGAGCCTTCATTGCTTTCTGAGACTTGCTTTGCTTCTTAACTATAAAATTTTAATTTTCTAGTCATCAAAATTTGACATACAGCTGAAGATAGACCTATGAGCAATAACCTCTATTTTCCCCCCCTACGGTCTGAGGGAATAATTTCCCAATAATTGCTTTAACTTGGGGTAAGAGTCATGGGCTCCACACTGAGTTAATAAAAGGCTGCTGGAAGCTGTGGCTGCAAACCCACAGTTGTGATTCTCTGCTGTTCTCCACAGGAGATGCTGAGCACAAGCCATACATCTGTGGGGATGCAGACTCTGCCTCCACGGTGCTGGATGGCTCTGAAGACTACCTCATTCTGGCCTGCGATGGCTTCTATGACACAGTCAACCCCGATGAGGCAGTCAAAGTGGTGGCTGACCATCTGAAGGAGAATAATGGTGACAGCAGCATGGTAGCACATAAATTGGTGGCGTCTGCTCGGGATGCCGGCTCCAGCGACAACATCACGGTCATCGTGGTGTTCCTCAGGGACATGAACGCGGCGGTCGCGGCCAGCGAGGAGTCAGACTGGACAGAGAACTCTTTCCAAGGAGGCCAGGAAGACAACGGGGAAGACAAGGAGAACCACGGAGACTGCAAACGGCCGTGGCCCCAGCACCAGTGCTCAGCACCCGCGGATTTGGGCTATGAAGGACGAGTGGACTCCTTCACCGACAGAACTAGCTTAAGCATAGGCTCCAGCGTTACCCCCCTTGGATGATCAAGGCTATTTAGACCTGACACAAACAGAAACTAGTACACCTCAGAGTGCCAAATGTCTGCCACCAGTGCGAGCGTTTAGTCCTGGCATACCAAAGAGCGCGGGCTGGATCAGCAGCTCCCCGGCGGAGGGCGGCTCCCCGGAGCTCGCCGGCGGGGAGGACGGCGCTGCGAGCCCGGCTGCTGCAGGGCAGGGCGTCTACAGGGTCAGGGGGTTATCCCCCGTCTTCCTGGGGCTGGAAGATGAACTGTTCAAATCCTTGGGGAAACGAGCTGCGTTCCCTCATTTCCGGCTCTGCAGCGGGAAGAGGCGGCGAGGAGCCCGGCTCAAACCAAAGTTACACACGCCGCTCTGGGCTCCCGAGCCTCCCCAGGCAGAAGGAGCCGGGCCGGCCCTCCCTGCCCGGGCCCGCAGGAGCAGGAGGGCCTTGGCCCGACCCAACCCGTGGCGGAGGCTGCCCAGCCACGGCTCTTACAGCGAGTGTTGGATGCGAAGACAAAGTCATTGTATACCAGACCCACACCTTCATCAATGCTGTAAAATGTAACCACCCCCTCGTGTTCCCCTGTCAGACTCCCCAAGTAGACATTCCCAAAATAAAACTGGCATCATCAGAAAGCGGAAAAAAAAAAAAAAAAAAGAAAAAAAAGAAAAAAAAATTAAAAAAAAAGAGGTGGGCATTTCCGAACTGTACTCCAGTCCCCTGCCAAGCTCAACCCCTGTGTAAATAGATCTAGGAATTAACCAATGTAGTTGTTTGGCTCTCTAATAAAGTTTGGTGGTGGTGCCACCCCCAGCAATGCCGCAGCCGCCCGACCACCCGCACACACAGTGCAGCACAGCCCGCAGGGAGAGCCCCGGCACGGGCCCCAGCCGCGCAGAAGGTCGCACCTGCCTGACAAACGTCTGTGAGCAATACTCAAAGAACGATCTGGGTTAGAACTGCCACATTTTTTTTAGAGCGGGGGGAAGTTTCCATAGAGTCGAGGTGTGGGGTTTTTGGTTTTTTTTTTTTTTTTTTTTTTTTGGGTTTTTGTTTTTTCTTTTCGTGTTCTGCTTTCTGTTTATTCCAGGTGAGCGTTAAGATGAATTAGAAAATTACATCCACTTTTGCAGGTAGACGACTAAAAGCCATACAGGGTTTACCAGGTACCTTAGGAATGGACACACTAAGCTCCTGCTGCTCTGGTCTCAGACTCCCATCGAGGTACAGACTCATAATTTACCTTTTTTTTTTTCTTTCCATTAATATAAAATGCAGAGTATGAAGAAAACTTTTCTTGCAGTTTAAAAAAAATATTATTTCCTATGGCTGGAGATGCAGTGTAGGGAATTTCGTATTTCTGGTGCTTTTCGTGGCATTCTTCTCATTTCTCAGTTTAGGAAATTGTTCTCAATGAGTTGAACATGATTGTGCTTAATGCTTTGAGCCAACCTCTTCCCACCTTAACTTCATCTCAGGTCTTAAAGCGCCCCAGCCGTGGAGGCGGCCAGTCCCACCCTCTGTCCCTGCGCCCGGCCCAGCGGACATCGGGAGCTGCAGGACGAGCTGGCTGGGGCTGGGGGATTCCCAGGCGGCAAAGGCAGCGTTGCCCATCCAGGGGCAGCTGAAGGAGCAGCTCCGCTGCCACGGCTCAGTTCAGGGAGTGAGCGAGCCCTGGGAGCGGCTGAATCCAGGGAGTGAGCGAGCCCTGGGAGCGGCTGAATCCAGGGAGTGAGCGAGCCCTGGGAGCGGCTGAATCCAGGGAGCGATCCCTGGGAGCGATCCCTAGGAGCGAGCCCTGGGAGCTGCTGAATGCAGGGAGCGATCCCTGGGAGCGATCCCTAGGAGCGATCCCTGGGAGCGGCTGAATGCAGGGAGCGATCCCTGGGAGCGATCCCTAGGAGCGATCCCTGGGAGCGGCTGGATGCAGGGAGCGATATTGGGAGCGATCCCTGGGAGCGGCTGAATGCAGGGAGCGATATTGGGAGCGATCCCTGGGAGCGATCCCTGGGAGCGGCTGAATGCAGGGAGCGATCCTTGGGAGCGATCCCTGGGAGCGATCCCTGGGAGCGGCTGAATGCAGGGAGCGATCCCTGGGAGCGATCCCTGGGAGCGATCCCTGGGAGCGGCTGAATGCAGGGAGCGATATTGGGAGCGATCCCTGGGAGCGATCCCTGGGAGCGGCTGAATGCAGGGAGCGATATTGGGAGCGATCCCTAGGAGCGATCCCTGGGAGCGATCCCTGGGAGCGGGGCCGCGCTGCGGCTCCGGCCGAGAGCGGATCCAGTGCCCGGGCAGGCTCTGCTCGGCGGCTCCAGGAGGGCCGGGGGGATCTCAGCTGCCCCCTGTGCAGAGCAGCAGGCAGCAGCCCCTCGGGTGAGGGCACAGCCTGCGGGAGCCGCTGCCTGCGAGGGAAAGAAGCGCCGGCTCCCTGGGCTCCACCGAGGCCAGAGCCGCTCCTGCCCTTTGTTACAGCCATGCACCGGGAGGAGGATGAGTAAAGTCTTCATGGGCACTTAGTGAACAATTCATAGCATTTTAGCTGTAACAATAGCAGTATTAGTGTTTAGCTAGAATTTGCGAAGTATTAAGTAGTCAAGAAAATTATTCAACACGACGAGATGGCGAGGCTTGAATCCTGCCAATTTCCGCTGCTTCTCTCTTTGATGCACTATTTTAAAAGCAATCTGATGAACAGCAAAAGGCTTTGTGAGCAACCAGGAGTTGGAGTGTGGCTTTAGATTCCTTTGATCTTTTTCAGACTTTGTTTTAATCTTACGGGATCATTGGCTCTTATCTGCCATCTTATTCTGCCTTAGCTGTTGTCAACGTTCTCTTTAGCTGCAGCTTCTGTTCCAAGTCAGATTTACTGAGGAAATTTGAGAAACCATGAAATGGTAAAATATGCAATTCTGGGGCATCTCTGCGGTGCCTTTGTTTTAAATTATTCACAGTAATAATGACTCAC
This sequence comes from Sitta carolinensis, assembly GCA_032173965.1. Classification (NCBI taxonomy): domain Eukaryota; kingdom Metazoa; phylum Chordata; class Aves; order Passeriformes; family Sittidae; genus Sitta; species Sitta carolinensis. The sequence continues at coordinate 2,782,189 of CM063299.1, read as the reverse complement.
TGAAGGTCCATCTTTAGCTGACTGTCATGTTCCGGAGAGAAAGGTGGTGTAAGTGCAATTCTTGATGTGAGTAAATTAGAATGCAAACCCGTCACGGATGATAAAACTTCTTCCCAGTCTGCAGGAGCAGTTGAAGAGCTTTGGACTGCATGTGTGCTGTTTTGGGAAGGATCTAGCTTTTTTAGGTGTGGATTCATAAATGGTAATTCTGCGACTCATCCCATTTATCTTGCTAGGAGAAAAAAAAAAAAAAATAAATCCACCATCGTAGTTGCAGTGTGGTCAGGTAAAAACCATTGTATAGATAGAGCAAGTGTTCATTTCTTCACTAACTGCATATTTATAAAGTAGATAGAAACCATTTGTAAGGTAAGTCCTTTCAAGTTCTATAATATTAAAAAATAGTGGTTATTGGTCTGATTATGCTGCTCTTGATTCTACACACTAGACAAAAAGCAGTGCTTGTGAAACGCAGTGTTTTCTCTTAATGCCACTGGTGATAGGAAGTAGTTCCTTCAGTTCAAACTCCTGTGCCCTTATCTGCTGCTTGCTGACGTAAGCAATAATCCCTCTCGAGCGGTATCTAAGTGTTCTGTATCTCGTACCTTGATCGTCTATCTGGTGACAGTGTAAAATATTAGCCTAATAGAGAACTATCTCATTGTATTTATTAACTGTTGATACTGAGATTCAGTCTGTGACCTGTGTTTTGTATTTTTATCGTGTATCTTAGTGGTGGTGAAAATTTGTACGAGCAATCTTTCCAATAAAGAGCTGAAGTATCCCTTTGCCGCGTTCACACAACCCCGCATCCCTCTCGCCCCACGCGCTGACCGTGCTTGCAGAACCAGGAGGCAGCAGTGACAAACATGGCTTTAGTTTTGTTCTCTTTCAGTTGCGGTGGTTTTGAGGAAGGGGCTCGGGCTGCTTTGCCTGGAGCTGCTCAAAACTCGCTCGTAAGCTCTTCACTGTGAGCGCCGCGGGGCTTTCCCAAGCCTGAGGAATGTGTGCGGTGCAGAGAGCAGAATAGCACCAGAGCAGGGAGCTCTTCGCCCATCCCTTTTGCACTAGAGGTGGGTGGAAACGCACGTGTGGAATTTTTCTTTACCTAGAAGTGCCATCCATTGTCCTCGCGAGTGCAAACGTGCCGGAGCTGAGCTGTTGAGGGCGGTGGAGGACAATGGCCAAGCAGACTTTAACTTACACCACGTTTCTGGTGGTGCAGCATCCTAGAAACTCCGCCTGTTTTTGGAGCACTGTGTGTCAGTTGTCCCATGGGCAGGTGAGGCACAAGGAGTTGTGTGCACAGACATGGCTGCTGTAGTTCAGGTCCACTCTCTCCTCACCAAATCCCCAAGATTCTGCAGGAATAAAGCAAAATGAGAAAGATTGGTCTAAATTAGGGGCTGTTTTAGCACAATTTCTTCACTCGGCGCTTAGTCACATAAACAAAGCCATCCAAGGGGATACTGCAGCTTTGTTCATGTCTGTAATTTAGGGCAATCTTTCTTTAATTCACATCCTCTTTGCGACAGGAACAAAACTTTCTACCCTCGTATCATGTGCAATAATAAGGAAGCATTAACACGTCCCCGGGACTCCAATGTCCGTGCCCCTCCCCAGCCCTTGCCAGCATTAAAGACGAACAACCCCACCTGTCAGGGTCTCGTACAACCCCTGTCGTGTCCGGTTTTCCCTCTCCTTCCCTCTGAAGACACCTCGGGATGAGAGCAGGGCAGGTGGCTGAGCTCACCCCCAGTGCTGCTGCTGCTGCTCGTGGCCAGCCAGGCACGGGCTCAGCCCCTGGCTACTCCTGCTGCCCTTTCTGTAGTACCTTGTTCATGAAACACGTTCTCGATGAAGTGAATAAATTCGAGCTAACTCATGTACCAGTGTTGGGACTTTTCCATTTGCAATCTTGTTCACCCGCGAGTTTAGTTCTAACCATGTATTAGTCATCCATATTTTATTTATGAAAGCTGTTTATACAGGAAAAACTGTTGAAGTTTTACCAGTATCTTAATAAAACAGTAATTTAAACCACACTCCAGCTAGTCTGGTTATTGAAGAGCTAACAAAGGCAGGCAGCAGCTGTGCCTGTAGGATGATGAGAGGGGGTTTCCTTTGTGGGGTGTGGAACTGGAGTTACTCTGCTGAGCTCCGGTTGGGATGGGGCTGAGATGGCAGAGCCCAAGATCAGCTCTTCCAAGGCTCTTTCCACACCGGCTCTGAATCGGCTGTCCATGAAAGTTGAGCAAAGGCACAGCTCCCCTCCTGCCCCAGGAGCTGGACACAGCGCCGGGGCTCCAGCCTGGGGCTCTCCCGGGGCTGGAGCAGCTCCAGGAGCTGAGCAGCTGAGCTGGGTGCAGGGATCAGCAGAGCCCCGACAGCCACTGGCACCTCCAGGGCCCGGCCCCTGCAGCCTCAGCATCTGCTCCCTCTGCAGCCGAGCAGCAGCAGCTCTGCGGAGAACTCGGCATCCTTCTCCATTCCTGTCTGAATCAACATCTAAGCATTTGGTCTGGCTTCTACAAACAGAATCCCAAAAGGATTTAAGTGTTTTTCACTGAATAATTAAGGAAAAAAGTGACAGGTGGATGGCAGGAAAAAGTCTCTCCATGTGCTGCCAGCGGAGCTGACCCTGACAGCCTCTACCATTTTACTTATCCACACACAAACCAGCTAAAATTCGGATTTCAACATTCATTTTATTAACAAAGTGCAAACAGTTTTAAACTAGGAGTTGTAGAGCACATTCACACAGCCACAGGCAGCCACACGAGGACAACACCGGGCAGGCACTGAGGGCTCATGCTTCGTCACTAACCAGGCATCAGCTCTCAGAGGAGCTTCACAAGGACTTCAGCAGCTCAAAATGCAACGAACAAAGAGTTTGGCAATGGGTGTGGTTGGTCCACGTCACCAACTGGGGAAAACAATTGCAGCGGTGGCTGTTTTCCCCCAGCACTCCACAGACAGTCACACGCTCTGCTCATTCCAGTGGCACAGCAGGACACTCATGCCCGGGACAGGGCTCAGCACGTTCCCCACAGCTCCTCGGAGCTGCTGGGGTGGTGCAACCCCTCGGTGCCAGCCCTGCCGAGGTCGTGGTGGCCAGGGGGCAGGGCTAAGACAAAGGCAGAGGAAAGAAACCGCGTTTGCCAGAGAGGAGAGGGCACCCAGCCCCGGGCAGCAGGCTCGGCCTCGGCTCCAGCAATGCACACACCTCTGCAGGGATGCAGCCGTGGGTCTTCAGGCCTCCAGCCCGGGCTCTACCTGCTCCAAACAAAGGCAGTTGGCACTGAAAACTCTCCTGCTGGAGCAGCTTTAAGGCTTCAAACAAACACAAGCTTACCAGTTAAATATTTATGCCAGCTACTTCGACCCAGTCAGTTTAGGAAGCATTTGGAGCTCAGCCCTCCCTGCCCTCCCTCCTTCCCAGAGCCAGAGGGAGCTCAGGATCCCGGCACAGGACGAGCAGTGGCTCTGGGGCTGCAGCCCCAAGGAGAACCTGCCCAGTTACCTGGTGCTGTCACCTCCAGGGACAAAGCTGAGATCCTCAGAACTGGCCTGATCCCCTTCTGGTAACACCGAGGAGAGCTCTGCGGGTGGAAACAACACCAGCACGGCCCAGTCACCCTGCCCAGTGAGCACTGGGCAGCAGGGGATGCTCCCTCCCCTCAGGCCAAAACTTCACCCCCCTGGCCTTACAGTTTTGATCCACTGGATTGGAAGTGAAAGCTTAACCAGAGGACTTTCTGAAGCTCCACTGAAGTGCTGGAAGCACATTCCTGCCAATTAAGATGCAAATCCATGGCTAAGGCAGTGGTTACCTCCCTGGAATTAGCCTACTTACCGTGCCAGTCCTGGCACACAGGGAGTTCCAGTTGGGAACTGGAGCTCTGGGTTTTCCAACCCTTCCCAGGAGACTCACCTAAACTGACTTCCCGAGGCTAGCAAGTTTCCCTCTCCTGTTCTGAGCTGTTTTAATTGGGATCCCAAGAGAAGAGTTCCAAATCTTACTGGCAACTTGGAGCTCTAACACCTCCACAGCTCCCCCCAGCATCCCAGGAGCTCTGGGAAGACTGGGAATGTTTGGGAAGAGGGGCTCCATGAGCTCTACCTTCACTGGAGGGCTGGACAGAGAAGGCCTGGTTGAACACCTCCGAGGGGGAGGTGGCATCTTCCTGCTCCTCGTTCTCGGTGTCACACTCGATGTCACTGTCACTGCTCATCCCTGGCGCGAGGCGAAGGACGTGCTTCTGACAGCCTGCAAGAGACACGAGAGACACCCAGGGCAGGATGGCAGAGGCACCTGCACAGCTGCAGCGTCTGCCTGTGCCCCGTGCAGCTCCTGCCAGCCCCTGGGATGTGGTACCAGAACAGAGGGAGCACTCTGCAGGCACTCGGGGGCCGGCAGAGCACTGGGTGCCAGCCCTTGACACAGCTGGGTTTGTCCTGTGTGTCACCAGCTGAGCTGCTCACTCTCCTCTGCAACAGGGACAGAAAGGAAAAGCTGCTTTTCTGGGAGCTAAAAGGCAGCAGAATTCGTGGGGCAGGTGGATCTACCAGTGCCTTTAAGCAGCAATAGTGTATTTGAGTCTCACACAATGAATTTCCCCTCCAAAGCAGAACCAGAGCTGTTGGTGACTCCAGGTGGGCACCCAGAACTCCCCATGGACAGCACAGGGTCTGCTTGGATCTACTTCCTAAAGGCTGGTACTCATTGCTAAGAAAAAGCAAAGTGAAAGACCAATTCTACTGTAGTTTTTCCTCTGAAGGAAAAAAAAAATGTAATATTTGCTTCCTGGGGTTTTTAACAATGAAATATTTCAGTTTCTAAAGCGTTTTCCTATTGGGCTCCCTGCTCTGAGAGCAGAACTGCAGGAGCACATCACGATCACGCTGCAGTGACTAAGAGCAGAAATTCAGTTTTGTCACTGAGAGACCTTCTGTAAATGCCAACTCCCACACAATATTGCACACTGCAGCTCGAGATGGATGCTGGCACCTTAATATAGGCTTTGCGCTACAATCCAGTCATTGAAATTCAAATTAGTGCAGGGGTGGAAGGCAGGAGAGTTTCAGCAAGATAAGAAAAACTCTATGTGGACTTTCAGAAGGGGGGGAAAAAAAAAAAAAAGCAGTGTTATTTTTTTCCAGCATGGAAAGGATGCAGGAAGGGAGGGGAAAACTTTCCTTCAAGTCTCTAAGGGAAGTGGATTATGCACCCCAACACCCAGCAGAATGAAGGGCTGGAGAGGCCCTTGTGTGGCTCTGGAGGAAGGGACCACGGGGGCTGGCCCTGAAGGCAGCAGAATTCCCAGCCAAGGACACAGGCTACTGGTTTAATTAGACATGAAATTCTTCAAGGCCACTCCACTGACCAGCAAAGCAGAGACGTGGAGCAGCCTCAGGGTACAAAAAGCAGCTGCTTGTGCAGAGCACCAGCCCCATCCTGCCCAGAGCAGCCACACCGAGATCTTCTGTGCTCACTCACATTTATTCCCCACCTTGCAGCAAAGCTCAGCAGCCATGGAAGCAGCTCTTGGGGGGCTTCTCTCCCCTCCTTCCCTGCTCCAGAGGCAGAGCAGCAGAGCCCAGAGCGTGGCCATGCTGCACCTGCCCCTCCTAAAATCCAGTTTACCTTCTTCTGGTGCTGCAGAGGCACCTTCAGAGCCCAGCCCCTGCAGCTCCCCGGGCTCAGGGCTGCTCTCCAGGCCACCAGGCTGGGCCCCCTCTGTCCGAGATCCCTTGGAGTTTGAACTTGGGAAAGAATTCAGGAGAAATACAAAAGCCCACATAAGAAATTCAGCCTTAACTCAGTTGTGGAAACAAAGCTTTTTACTCCTTGTTTAAGACTCCTGCACACCCACTGAAACTTCCAGCTTTTTTTAACATTTGAGTATTTCTAAATCAAATCAAAAAACCTTGAGAAGTTTGAGTATTTTCCAAAAAGAGGTGACTCTACTTATTTAGAAAAAAATAACCTGAAAACTCCATTGCCCTTTGCTTAGGTGGCCAACAGAGAATTATCATGAAACGGCTGAGAAATCGAGTTAGAGTGAAAATCATTTTAAATGAGGAAATCAAAAGTGATTAAATTTCAGTTAGAGGGTATTTTGCATGGAACAGTGGGAAAGCAGACCTGGGCTGCCTTTCAATTCCAAGTGTCAGACTCCAGCCAGAGCTGATCAAAAAAAGAGAAAAATGGAAAAAGAAAAAAAAAAAAAAAAAAGAAAGACAACTTGTAACCTAGTTATAAACCCAAAAATTGCTGTCCAGAGGGAACAGCAGCAACCAAGTAAACTTCAAAGTAATTTCTCTTTCATGCTACAAGCACCTGGTTTTAGGAGATTGTGGCGTTTTTGTAGATCAAGGGAAGGTGGGGGAGGAGATAAGAAGAAAATGAAGAACCCCTTACCCCAGAACAGCAACTTTTCTGGTCTTCTCCACAGCAGCCAAGCCAGGCAAGGCTGAGGCTCCCAGCTCAGAGTCTGAGCCCTCACTGGGTCTCTCCTCCTGCTTCGGCAGCGCCTCGGCGGCGCCGGCCAGCGCCCGGCCGTGGGGCCGAGCGCCCAGCTTGGAGCTCCCCAGGCCTCCTGAGCAGAGAGGGCACAAGTGAGAGCCGTGTGATCCTCCCCTCCTCCTCCTCCTCCCAACGCTGGAGAGGAGCAAAACACCCATTGGTGTGTCAGGGGTTTCCTGGGGCTTGCACTAAAGAGCAACTCAGGAGCGGCGCTACCGGAAAATTCTGACTGGAGTTTCCTTGAGTTCCCACTAAGCTAAATCATAATTTAAGCCTGGCTTAAGTGCTGCTTAATCCTGTCCAGTTCACTCCTGAGGTATTTGCAGAGACCACATCATAACCCATACATCCATGCTGTGGTCAGTGAATGTGAGGTGCTGCCTCCCAGCTCGGCTAGCGGAGGTGCAGTAACACCCACTGGGTGGGAGAAAAGATCCCTGCAAATTGAAGGGAAACTCCAGCTGCCAAATGAAAGACTTTTGACCCAGAGATGCCAGTCCCACCCCCAGAGATACCCTCAGCAGAGTGGCTGTCCCCCTTGAGGCGCAGGTTGCCCTCCCCTCCATCCATGGCTCTCCTCAGGGACAGGCTCCCGGCGGCTCCCGAGCGAAGGGGCTTCCCTGAGGAACTCTTCTTACTGGCAGCTGCAAAAAAGGGTCCAAATGGGATCAGTGTTCAGTCAAAGCCCTGCTGTACCCTGGCCTTAGGCTTGTTGGAAATGAAGCTCCACATTATTCTCATATAAACTCCCAGTCCTGCACAAATTCCTGTGGCTCCTTCCCATCAGAGGCCTGGGCTGCACAAGTCATGGGCACTTCCTCACAGTGAAAGAGCCTTCAGAAAGCTTCTCCCACATCCCTTCACCCAGCACTAGATAGATGAGAGACAAAGCAAACCCTGGCTTACTTGCATTTTAGCTTTCAGCAAGTTTTAATTTGTTCCCAGATGGGCCTGGTGCTGCAGCCAGGGGAGTGACCAGCTCAGAGCAGTGTGGCACTGGGTTAACCCTCAACATGGGCAGTGCCTGGGGGGAAATTCTTGTGTCTTACAGAGAAGGGCTGAAATCAGTTTCAGCAGCTCAAGGGCAGGGCAGGTTTACATTTCTGACCTTCCAGCTGAACCCAAGTGTGAGGAGCCACCTGTAAGGGTGATTAAAGCCCCCCCTGTCCATGCACTTACAATTCCTTATGTAACAATTGGTGACTGAAGACTTGGTCAGCAGCTCCATCCCAATCTCCTGCAGTTTGCTGCAGCTGTCAGTGCCACAGGCAGCCAGGGCCCCCTGCTCGATGGAGAAGAAGCTGGGCTGTCCCTCCCCTGAGGCAGCATTGCTGCTCCTCACTTCAGACAGCTGGTTCTTCACATCAGACATTTTGCTCCGAACTTCTGCCATCTGGGTTTTGAGTCTTTTCAGCATCTTCAGGTCTGGGGGCACCCTCCACATGGCCTGGTGCCTCCGCTGCTCGCGCTCCTTCAGCGAATACGAGGAGGCTTGGCCAAAGGAAAGGAACACAGCAGCAGGTAAGGAAAAGCCATCCTCAACTCAACATGGATCCCTAAGAATTGTAGCTTTTGTCCTGCTGTGCAAGGGAGGGATGCACGTTCTGTCCTGGCACAGCAGCACAGAGGCTGCAGGCACTGCCAGGGCTTTGCTCCCAGTGCTGCTCACTGGGAGGAGCCAGGCTCCCAGAGCTGCTGCAGGAATTCTGGTGACACCTGAGCTAGCACCTTGCCAGCCAGGCTGCCAGTTCATGTCCAATTTGTTTTTATACAACTTGCTGACTGTGTGTAGAAGATTCTCAGACCAGCACTATCTCATAACGCAGAGAACTCACAGAAATCTGCAACCAGGGAAGGAATTCCCTTTGTTACCTCAGCAGAAGATCAGGCTGAGCAGCCAATACCTGAGTAAGGCTCTGTGTTGCTCAGCTGGAATTAGATCAAGCTGGATCTATCTGAAGTGCTTTAAATTCTGTGTTTTTCTGAAATTCATCTATTCCAAACTGTCAAGTCAGGTGGCTCTTAGAAACCTTCACCTCAGGAGGTGAGGTCTGGCCAGCTCCAAATGGAACAGCAGCTTTGTCTTCACTGACCAGTTCAATTTGACTGGGAACAGTCAGATCCCAAGGGAAGCTCCACAAACAGGTGATTTTGGCTGTGTTCAGGAGCTAAAGATTCACAGCTCAGCACAACAGGAGAGCTTCACCCTGCTTGAGTGGCACAGCACAAAGGGCAGTGCCCTCTCCTGAGCTCCTTTTGTCCAGGGCTTTTTCCAAAAGCAAAACACAACTGGGACTCAGTTCATGTGCTGTTCCCTTTTTTTTTTTACTTCTAGAAGTGAAGTTTTCCACTTTTGGAAATAGGGATTGCAGTCACTGAAAATTCATGGCAGTTTATGTAACTCCATTTAAAAAGCTAATGACAAAGGAACAAAGAGTTTGAGCCAGCTTTTAAATTCAGTGCCACCAATGGCATTGTGGCAGCAAACCCAAACAGCACTTGTAGCAAAGGGACATTTATTTCTCTTTCTGTTCTAGAAAGTCACCAAATGGTTGTGGGCCAGCAGCTCAAGTAAGTGTCAATCATGACAAAATCCAATCAAATCTCAATAATAAATTTAATTCCTCACTACCAGAGGAAGAAGCAACCTCCAGGAAGAGCCAGGGTGCCAGCTCTGCTGCTGCACATGGAGTTAATTGGTATTTTTGGGTCAAGGGTCCCAACTGAACCACAAATACTCCTCAATTATTTAAATACCATCGCTATTTTTAGCTCCTGACATTTTGATCCTTTTTTTTTTCCTCTTCCAGCCCTTACAACCACTCACATTTTTCTACCTCTAATAGCCTTTAAATTCCAGGATTTATTTTCCTGGTTTGCACCACGCTCCAAGTACTCCCAGCCACTCCAGCTGTGTGCAGGCAGAGGTGGAGCTGCTGCCTCAGCCCAGAATTGGGGGTTGTGCTGCCTTCCAGTGCCAACCCCTGCCAGGAAAGAGCCTTTCAGTCCTTCAGGAGCAATTAAAGCATCAGACTCGTGGGGGAGTTACCTCTGTTCTGCAGAAGAGAGGCAGGAGGACGTGGCTGAAGGCCCCAGAGGTTTTCCATGCCATTTCTGTCCTTCAGGTCCAGGAGGTGGATTAAAATGAGGGGATCTATATCCAGCAAGCTGCTGCTGGCTGTGGAGCCCAGGGCACCGGCTCCTCTCCGGGAGGGTCTCCCACTGGCACTGCTGTAGCTGTGGCTGGTACCTGAGCAGGAGAGACACAGAGGTGGGACACAGGGATGCTTTATTCTCTGGGAAAAATAAAAATAATAATAAAAAAAGTTATACAAGTAGGTTAGGAATGAAGTCATCCCATGAAATTTAAGGAGATGTCGGTATTTCGTGGATTTCTGGATGCTGAAAGCAATCGGATGTGCTTCTAATTAAAGAGAAAGATAATAACAATTGGAAAGGGGGAAGTGCTTCACTTCATACCTTTTATAAAAATCTCTCAATGAACAGATTTGTTACCAAATCAATACAAAGATCAGAGTTACTCTAAAGGAGTAAGGAGACACACATGAACTCCAGACCTTTGAAACAGGGAATTCTGTCTTTCGAGCACCAACAGACTTGTACAGCAGCACAAATACCACTCCTGGTATCTTTGTCCTAAATAAATATACTCAGATTCCATATTATCTCTCTATAGACCATATAGATATACATTTCTTTCAGAATCTTGTGGCTAATTTGGGCTGTGATCATCTCCAGGCTGCAAAAATCCCAGAACACCTTATTGTGCTGCATCTAAAATGCATTTCTGCTTGACTTGTGAGGATTTTCTCTCCATTCCCTCCACATTCTTTGGGTTTTGCAGTGCAATAAACCCCCAGTGAATGTGTCACCCACTCAGAGGTCACACTGACATCAGTCAAAATTCCTTGCCAGTGTCCTATTGATTGGAACACGGGAATTCCAAAGAGGCACAAAGCTGCCCTCCAAACTTTGACATCATTTTTAAACCAGCATATTCAGATTATTCCCCCCCCCTTTTTTTTTTTTATTGAACCAATGAAGTGTTTCTGCTACACTGCAATAATCAGTACAAACCACATGATGCAGCAGTTCCCAAAATAGAACTGCCTGCAGAACACACAGCTTGGCATTGCTTCCACGAGGAGCAGGGGAAGGAATCCAGCAGCGTTTTGCTTTTCTGGGAATTCTGGAGTTGTTTTTCATACCTGATGCTCCAGGAGTGGCAGCAGCTGCTGCATCCTCCATGAGATCTCCATCTTCCAGCTCCATAGTACTGCTGTACTCCACATCATTCTCTCCAGACCTTCAGGGATGATCAGGGTGGGAAAAGGAGAAAACAACTGTTAGCTTTCCTCAGCTCCTGTTAAACGTTGTGGCACAAACCTCAAAAAACATCAAGTGCTGTAAATTGCATTTCCTGCATTCCAAGCTACCCAAACTGAACAAAGGAAGTGTAGCAATTTAATGACTGTCTCGTTAACCAAGAGGCCAAAAGTGCCATATGTACCTAGACTGCAAAATGTGATGCTGCAAACTCCTGTCTCGAAGTGCAGCAGCACATTCTCACGTTTTAATTAAGATTCCAGGATTTGACATCAGCTCTGCTCAGTCTCAAATTTCCTAATTTAAGTACCTGTCCTCATCATCACTCTCCTACTACTACAACACTTGCCAGTGCCAGACCTCTACTCTGCTACAGTGCTGAGACAGATCCCTTAATAGTGCTTTGGGAAAGAACCTTCACAGATTATCACTTGTCAAAGCCAGAATGCAGCACTAGCATAAATAAAGAGATCAGAAAGACACTAATTAGCTGACCAAAAATTCAACGTTTAGCACTAACTCTATGAGCTCATGTGGTTCCCAGGATAGGAACCACCTCTCAAATCACACTGGAATCCCACACACCCCAGCAAATTACTCAGTTTCCACTGGAATTAGGATGATTACCCCAGGTTCAGGATGATCTGAAAGGCATTTTTAGTTACTTACATCGTTTCCCTCATCAATATCATTTTCTTCAGTGTTACTGGTTGCTGTTGAACTTGCTGAAGAGCTGCTGCCATCGAGGTGGTTCACCTCATCTTCTCCAGCAAGATCTATATCCAGTTCACCATCTGAGAGCTCGTGCTGCAGGAAAAGCAGGAGGGTTTGATACAGAAACATTCAGTAGCACCCTGATGCATCCCCAACAGCTCTGAACAGACACTGTCTGTCCCCAGTGTCACTACCACACAGCAGTGAGGAGGCTCTCAAAGCACATTAAAGGCTGGGAACAAACTCAAGTCAGATTTTTCAGCTGCAACTTGGAGACCTTTTGTGGTGGGATCTTTTAGCTCAGTTCTGGAACATCTCTCTGGAGTCACCTCTCCCTCACAGCTCTCAAGTGTGTCATCTCCTATTTCCATAGCAAGGATAAGAAACCTCATTTACAATTCACAAGTTCCCCTGTTTCTACTGCTGCCTTATCAAAGAAAGCTACACATAAACAGAGGCAGGAAACAGAATTCTTACATTAAAGTCTTCCTGCTGAGTCTTCTCTTCCTCCTCTTCCTTGTTCTCCCGTGCTAATCCTGGAGCAGTGAAATTCTCCAGCAGTGCTTCAATGCTTTGTCCAGGTTTCTTTGCTCTTGTCTCTGAGCCCTCATCATTCTGGGACTGAGGTGAGTGTCTGGAGGGGAAACCCCCCGGGATTTCTGAGTCCGGGACAGCTCGATCGCCAGCCTCTAAAAAAAAAAAAAAAATCACAAAAATCACAGAAAACAACAGTGGAGCAGCAGCACCAAACCAAGCACCTCTGTTGACTTGCAGATACACTGCAACAGGTGATTTTACATTCACAAACATGCCACTTACTTCTTTCAGGTTATTTATTTGCTGGATGTAACTTGTCTGAGCTGCTTCCAGCTGAGCGATGTACCAGTGCTGATCCCGGCACTTCTGGAAGAAGGTTGGGGAGCGCACTTGGAACCTTCAAAGGAATGTTTGAAAAGGGGTTTTTTTCAGGGAGTTCGTTTGGTTTGAGGTTTGTTTTTAAAGGTCCCTCCCTCCCAACCAAAAAGCCCTGTAGAAAAATCTTAAAACCTGTAATCTAGTGGTGAAATAAACTTAACAGACTTGTGGACTCGGTGTCCTGAACGCTGGCCACAGTGAGTTCTGTAGGAGGGACTTTTATCCCAAAGTTCTCCAATGCTCACTACAACTATTTCTAAAGCGGGGGACAAAGCACCTTTTTCCTTTAATTCTGGCAGCTACAAGTCATTAACCCTTATTAATCCAGAAGCAGCCACTCCTCAAAGAAAGACTCAAACAGTCCCCAACGCCTTTCGGCACATTTCCTTCTTTCAAGCTGAGAGCAAAACCCATTTCCAACAAACCATGGATATTTTAACCTCAACAGGTGAGTAACTGCCAGGTGGAGCAGTGATTTGTGCTGCTCCTGGGCCAGGAGGCCCCACCTGAGGATCACGGTGTCGTTCTGCCGGTTCAGGTAGCCCTCGTTGGCCAGCAGGTCCAGGCGGAAGAATCGGTTGTAGCCCCAACATTCCCCCACTTCAAAATCAGAGGCAAACTCCCGGATGATGTTTTTGGTGGGATCGTTGGTGGACTGGTGAACCATTTCTACACGGTATTCATACCTGGGGAAGTAGCAGGGATTAGGATCAAAAGAGGTTAGAATTGCTGAGTGGTTTAAGAGCTGCTCTTCCCTTTTAAGTCAGGCTTAAAATTTTACTGAATACTTCAATAAACAGCGAAAAAGAAAACAGAGCTGGGAGAGGGAGTACAGTGAACTCCAGGGCTGAACTGCCAGATACTCTTATCAGTTGTTTTACCAGCTTCTTTTTTATCTCAAGAAAGCCACTGAGTAACAACTTTAAAGTATTTATCTCTGGGCCTGATTCAAAGCTCAACGGACAACAGAAGTCTCACCATTCTTTTTCACAGGGCTTTGCATTCCCTGACACAAAAACCCCAACATCTGTTCTGCCTGCAGCTTTGCTTACTTGGATGTCTCTGGCAATCCAGCAGAGAGCTCCAGGAACACTGACAGGTAGTAGCCCCGAACCACTCCATTTCCATCCTTGAAATAAAATGGAGAAATTGATTAAAAATAGAAAGGAAAACCAGAAAATGTTTAAAACCCCAAAACAATTTGATGCAGAAGATTTAGAAAAGTTTAGAAAACAGCTTCAATCAAGGCTGGATTTGCAGCAGGAATCTACTTTGGAAGTTAGAGTTGTGATTTTTAGTCTTTAGTGACCTCCTGCTGCACCATGAATCAACAAGAAGCACATACACAGTGTAGTATTGGGATCTCAGATACAAATCTCATGACAAAGCTTTAATTACTCTATTAACACTTCAGGTATTTGAGTAAGTGGAATCTGAATAGACAAAAATGTATCAGAAAAACATTATTTTAGGTTAAACATTAGTTTTGAAATATTTTACATACAGTCACATTTCAAAGCTGCTTAATTTTTGAGAAAAGAGCAATTTGTTCAGGAAAAAATCCCATGCAACATGAAAAGTTAGGGCAGTTAACTGAGAAACAATATTAGAGTCACCAGAAGTCAAGAAAAAATACAGCAAAACCTCCATCACACTCACCTGAATCAAGGATGAAGAATGGCTCAACTTGAATCCTCCAGCTTGAAGAAACATTTCAACTTACCATTGAAAAAATAAATTTTAATGCCTTCTGACAGCACAGCTCAGGTAGCTAATCCTGAACTTACAACACTCTGGAAACTTCCACACAGTTCCACCTCTGCACTGCAATAATGCAATTCTGGGCATCCATGGGCTTAACTTAGGGAGCCAATTCTCCAAGGATGCCTCAAAAATCACTAAGAGCTGGTGCTTTGGCAGTTTGTGGAAACTGCTCCTCCACAAGCTGCAGGAGCAGGGAATGTGGAAAGATCCCAGCTTGGGGGTCAACATTCCACCATGGACAAAGCTTCAGAAACTGGAATATTCAGCCCACTGAAGGGACATAGCAAAATATACATTTTAATGTCCAGTTTGAGAGCTGGATGCAGAGTCAACAATAAATGCCTGGTCCTCCTCCCACTTTCCCCAGTAAGTATCAGAGTAAATTATTCTATACCTCAGTTCTGTAAGGAACATCTGCAAAAAATCCCTGAGACATTAAAATAGCCATCAAAATTCCTCTGCCATGTTAGTAGGACCCATCTTGAATTGTTTTTAAATTAACCAGACTATACTGAGCACATTCTCACTGGAGATCCGGAGGCAGACTGGGAATTCTCCAATGCTTGGCGAGCAACCCATTAAAACCTTCTTGTCATATACAGCATGAGACAAATGGATGATTCCTTACTGGAAAGCCTGGGAATGAGCTGGGATGGGATAACAACTCCAGCTGAAGGCAGAACTCACCGGTAAACCTTCAATCTCCAGCACAGTCCTGACACCTGCAGGGAGGGCTGTACACAGGATCCGCTCGCTGCCGCAGGGTACTGGGGAGAGAGGAGCACAAATGTTTGGGACTGGGACAAAGCCAAACCCTCAGCTGCACAAAGAATTCTCTTTGCCATGGAAAATGATTGGCAAACAGGAGATTTTTTAATGATATTCCCATTGTTTAGTCCACATCTCAGTTTTTTTGTAGAGATTGCACTGTGTTTTAAATAACACTCCTCATGTACGGAAGGAACAGAAGGATGTTGCCAATATTCAGAGGAATTTAAGGTTACAGTCTTACCTGAAGTTTTCCAAGACAAATGTAGTTGAGTCATAGGCTGGAACCAATTCACTGTGGGGGAAAAGAATAAATATATTACACTTGAAAAACAGGGCATTAAAAATCCCAACTTTTGCAATCTGTAGAAGGATTTTATATGATTTAGGTCATCAGAGCCACTGAAATTCACTGGGTTATTGCAGTATAATTCCATTTATACACCTCCTTAGGAGGAGGTACCTTGGTGCCATTGGAAAATAAACATTCAGATTTAAACCAAGACACAAACCCAACCAATTTTTGCTGTGGAATTCTTGAGACTTCTTTGACTTTCCATTTTTTGGAGACATTTTTTCAGCACAGGCTCCCACAGAACCCAGCACCAGCAGCATTCTCCTGATGAAGAATTGTGCTGTATATTCTGAATTAAGGTGACCTGCAGAGGCATCTCATGAGAGCCTGGCAATTACATACTGAATGACCCAATAATAAGAGACAAAAGGACAAATCAGTAAACTGATGTGCAAAAGAGAAAAATGTGAACTGGAACCCACAGGACAGAAAAGCCTACTTGCAGCACAGGTGACTACAGGAGTAAGTTAAGAGGAAAACTCTCTTCTCAGGTACTTGAAGCATGTTTTTGAACATTGAACAAACAGAACAGAAATGCAACACTCACCTTGTGAAGTCTGGGGGGACAGGAGTGGTGACAAATGAAGCCATGGGCTTCCTATGAACCTGCTGGAACATCATCAGGATCTCTGAGCTTTTGGAGATCAGCTCACTCTTGCTGCAGGAACGTAACTAGGTGGGGAAAAAAACCAAAGGAAACAAATCCTTAGCTCAGTCAAAATCAGAGGTTTTACCCACTTCTGTTTATAAACAGCTGAACTGCAGGTTTGTCACAGCTTCAGAAAGTTTACACACAGCACAATGTCAAAATGGAGCTTGGAGCTTTTGGGTTATTTTATTTTCTGGAATTTCACAATGGAAATTGTAACAGCCATTATGTACTTCCCTAAGATTAAACTAATTTATATAGAACTGGGTAATTTGGTATGATATTACCATTAATCCCTGTAAGAATTTTTCAAGCAGCACAACACCTCTGAGTATTTCTAGAAGACACATTTATTTTTAAGAAGAAATTGTGCAACTTAAGGCCACTTGAATGAAAATACATCCTCCAGAAATATCTGTCAATTAATATTTTTAAAATAAAAAAGGAAGTAAGAAAGATCCCTCCTCAGCTGGCCTATCTACACAACATTTAATCTCTTTTCATAATTACCTGATGTTCTACTTCTTGAAGCAGGGTTTCCAGAAGTTCAGTTTCTTGAGTAAGTGATGTCTTTTGACCTGTTTAAAGAAAGGATGTTAATAAACCCCAAAAACATATATTCACTGTTTCTTAAGAAAGTGTACTTTTCTTTTTTTTTTGTTTTCACTTGGAAGCTGCCCCAGAACATACTAAGGTAAAGGATTTCTGAATGTATCAAGGTTGATTGAGAAGGCATGTAAAAAACAAGTCTACATTTTTAATTAGAGCTGTACTGCAGAACTTATTTGAGGTTAATATTCTCTGTCCCAGAAATGGCAGGTTTGTTGTTTGGTTTGCTGTTTTGGGGTGCCTTTTTGGACAAAAAGCAAAGCAGGTTTGACTCTCATCCACACAAGCCCCTCTCATATTAAAGTTACACTAAAAGGAGCAACTATTACAAAGATGTATTTTCAAACTTTTCAAATTAGAAAGATGCACTTCTTGACCAACATAAACGATGAGGTAAAAGCACTTTGGTTGAAAGGTGCTAAATAACTTCCAGCTAGATGGGAATGTTTTCCAGGTGATTACATAGGAGTTTGTAACACACTATAATCAGGTTATGACAAATTTAAAACTTATCACAGTAACTCCACCATTAACCAAAAGCTTTGCTGCAGGTGGAATTTTTCTGCCAGCGGCGAACTTGCTCAACACCACAACCTGCAAGGAGTCAGGCTCCCAGGGAAACAACGTTTCTCAGTGGATTTACACATTGCTCATAAATTCCTCCTGCCCCTGACAGAGGCCAGTACCCACCCATGAGAGTGATGAGCTTGTTCTTGAGCTGGGTGTCCAGGCGGGCGATCATCATCTCCACGGCGTTGCGGATCTCCCGCACGCGCTCGTCCTTGGCGCTGCGCACGGCCTCCACGTTCCTCTCCTGCACGGGGCAGAGACAGGGCACAACCCTCACACAGCTGCATTCCCCACGCAGTCACACCCTGCCTCCACTCCCTCACAGCCCAGAAATGCCTGAGTGGCCCTAGGAGGGAAAATGTTTGATGAGCTGGAGCAGCCGGGTTTCACTGGATCCCTCAGGATCTCCCGCACGCGCTCGTCCCTGGCGCTGCACACAGCCCCCATGTTCCTCTCCTGTACAGGGCACAACCCTCACACAGCTGCATTCCCCACGCAGTCACACCCTGCCTCCACTCCCTCACAGCCCAGAAATCTCTAGGAGTCCCTAAATCCCCTAAGAGGGAAAAAAGGAGCTATGTTTTTGATGAGCTGGAGCAGCCGGGTTTCACTGGATCCCTGAGTGCCCAAAGGTTAAAAGGGAAGCTGAGCAATACTGGCAGGGATTTGCCAGGTGGGGATTCTTTAGTATCAGACCTGTAAATGCAGCTGCCAGTTTCTCTTCTGCACCTTAAGCAGCACAGAAAAGTTCTTTGTGGTAATAACAGTACTGTGATAAAACCAGAAATGTTTTGTGATAAGGGTTAAAAGCAGCATCCTTCTCCCTGCCAGGGGAAGGGCACAAACTCTCAGCATTTTATCACCACTCTTGTGTTTATAAAAGTCACATTTGAGCTGGAGAAGAGGAAAACTATCAGTGCATGTGGTAAACAAGCACCTGAACAACTGGCAAAAATCATATAGAAACCCACTCCAAAAATTCCTGATTTTATGTGCACAAAGACTGCACATAGTAAAGATAACAGAACACAAAAGTGATCCTTCCTGGAAAACAAAAACTGCATCAAATTGCTGGAATCCCCACTGAAACTGCCCAAGCTGAACGTGTCAATATTTGGATTTTTGACATGTTTACCCCACAGGGAAGAAAAAGGAGGTGCACAAACAAATCTCCAAGTAGTGAGCTGCTCATCCTGCAGGCTCAAATACATTCACAGTTTATTATCCTAGAAAAAGGAAAATAAGCTGCTAGAACAAAGCATCTTTGTACTTATTTAGCATGACAGAAAGCATTTTTAAGTGTTGACAAAAATCTCTCTTTCAGAGAAGTGTGCAACTCCAGCCTTTAAACAGCACTCCCCAAAAGCAAAATTCTGTTACCTAACTCTAAACCAAAAGTGAGAATATTTTGATCTTTCCACATTTTATAAAAAGAGCCAAATGAAAAAAACAAAAAGAGGGTCTCTATGGGATAATCTCTAACAGTACTACTTTCCACTTTCCAGTTCTTACCACTTCCTGCACCAAACTGATCAATTCCATGAGTCTTCTCCTCAGCTTTGCCACTTCTTCATTTACTTTGGTGACGTGCTGCTCGTAGATTTCTGCCAGTGGTTTAAAAGTGTGTCCTCCATGCTGTTCAAAGAGAAAAAGAGGGAGGAGGAGGTGGTGAATAACAGAGCATCTCTTTTCCACTTTATTCCACTCCTATTAAATTCCTGAAAGAGAAGGGAAGAAAGCCTACGAGTGTATCACTCACTCTGGAACAGTTCCAAAGCAGATTGCATGTAGGAAGTCAGTCTTTCACTTCCCTTTGTAAGAAGTCATGAATTTGGCTCTCATTCCATCAAAGCTTCCTGTCAGGACTTATTTGGAGTCTCAAGAGTCCTCCAAAAATAAATTGCTTCATTCACTGTGCAATCCTTTACCAAATCAAATATTGATAGAAGGTTTGTTTTTATTATTATTATTATTATTAAAACAGCCTTCCCAAACAAAGGCAGCACACTGTTAACCACTTACATTCCAAACAGCAACAGCTGTTTCTCCTTGAAATACCCAACTGGATGGATAAATACTGATGAGTTCAATAGCTTTGGAGATTAGAGGCCAGGACAATTAAACAAGAAGTGTTATCTGTGTTTTCTGAGCAAGGCTTCTTCCATTTGCCCACAAAACTCTCCCCACCACACAGAATTTGTCCAAAACACCCATGAAGGTTATAACAAGGAAGGTAATTCTGACCTGCTGTGGGCAAAAATTCAATTTCCTTCTCTAATTATGAACAGAAAGCATCGTGTCTCACAAGCAGTGCTATTAAATAATAAACACACCTACAACTGCAGTGTTTGCATGGCAATCCAAGAGCCACAGCAGCAGTTTCACAGCATTTCTAGTTCTTCAAAAGTCCCCCACACCTTGTGCACTCCAGCAAATCAACCTTACCATTCCTCCCCACAGTGCACACTGGTGGCAGATACACTTCTTGCAGGTCCAGCAGAAAACACTGAGCTTCTCATGATGGTTTTCACACCTTAAACCAAAAAAACACACAGATCACCCACAGAAAATAGCTATGAATTTTCTACAAACTTAAGTTTAACATTTTCACTTGTTTTGCTGCACAATCCTGCAAGTCCAACATTAAACATCTTTTGCAGGAAGGACAGTTGTAGCCGATAAAAACCCTTTGTAAAAGATAAATGCCGCTTTCAGTATTCTCTCCAGAAGCACTTCACAGACACAGAGAGCACATTACCAAAATCAGCTCCTAGGATCCAAACCACACAACACTCAATGCAAAGAACACTGCATTTACTTGTCCTTTTCATTCTCTTCGTGCTTGGTGAGGCTGCAGAGCTGCAGTGTGTCCAGCTGCTGGGTGACCTCCTCTGCCCAGCGACAGTTGACGAGCTCTCGGAGCTGCAGGGGGGCTCTGCAAGGAGGATGATAGCACAGTTAGAGCAGCAATTTGGCTCCAGGAGCTAAAGGAGAAGCACTGAAGTGAGCTCAGTTCAATTCTACTCTACCAGAAAAGTCACAGGTAAAAAAGGGTAGAAGCTAGACTAGTTGTTGTAAGAGAAAAAGAAAATTAAGTCATTTTGCTCATTTGGGGAAAGGTGGGAAACTGCACCCTGCAATGATACAAAGAATGGCTGCACATGAATTAAAGGCTTAAAAATGGGCACTTTCACCCTGGAAACTGAAGCTCCTGGGCTCTGACTTTTGAAAGAAGAATATAAAGAGGAATTCCCTCTAGTTACTGCTATTACACCAGCTACATGCACAGCAGTGTTATGTGGGAAGAACAAAGGTCCTGCTTAGCTTGGTCACAAAACTAGAATGCATTTTAGAAGTATTATCCCAGGGCCAATTTTCATAGAAACAGCAGGCTCAAAAGAAAAAAAAATAAAAATAATTCAAGCTTATAAATTTAGTGCAACCTGCACTGAAAAAGAGATTGATCATAACAGGACAATCCACCCAATTCCTGATATTAAAAATACCTTACCTACAATGAGGGCACTGAGCTCTTTGTTCAGTCAGCCAACGCTGTGATAGAAAAAGGAGAAACCTTTTTAAACAGACTGGGATGAAAGAACTGCAGGCAAATATGTTGTATCATTAATTAGGAGTTACTTATTTTTATTACAGCCTTCCTATATTTTTTCCCTTTTTTAACAAATTTTCAACGTAACTCTTCAACCACTTAGTCACAGAAGAAGCTGCTAGTTGTGTCTTAGTAACACAAGCAACCATTTGTCTTTAGATGTCAGAGATGCTTCAGTTAAAATTATACAGAGAATTTTGAGGTACCAACTATTGCATTAGAAACCACCCACCTGGCAGATTCCCAGAGTCTCAGACTAAAGAGCATGTTTTAATAAAGTTAAGAAAAAAGACACCACGAGCATCTTTTTTTCAGAGCCTAATTAGTCTTCAAGGTAATTTATTTCTTCCTCTTGAGTTATTTATAGACAAATTAAATGCCTGAAGTTCAGTGATCAAATCCACAAGGAGCCTGTGAATGTTTCTCTTCCAGAAAGCTCCAGGGACAAACAGCTGAGCAAAGAACTTCACCTGCCCACTACAACTCACAAGTGTAAAAGCTCAGCACTTGATGGGTTTATATTTGTCAGCTCTCTACTACATTTAAAGAGTCTCATGAATAATCTCTCACCACCCAGCAACAATATGTCATCTCAAATCCTTAATAGGCAGCACGAATCCTTCACCTACAGCTCATGTCAGAGCTTCCAGAGCGAAGGATGAACGTCTGTTCCAATTTCTGGAAATACTACTGGAGGTCTGGAAACCTCAGCTGAACCTTTTGCTGCTACAGCAACACAAAAAGAGCATCTGGATTTGGAACTGGAGTGTGACATGCTGGGGACCACGGCCTTACCAAAGGAATGAGGATTCAGGTGCTGCCTCAGACTCCCCTGAGAAAGATTTATCCCGACCTGGTCACACCCTACCAGCCTGAAAACGTTATAAAATATGGATACAGGAGGTGATGCTGTGACCTTCCCAGATGCCAAGTCAGCATCTGATTCCTGTCCCAACTTTTGTCTTCCACACAGCCACCACCAACTCTCAGGAGGCGCTGAAGAAGGGATCATTGTGTGTCTCTTCCTTACAGCAATTATTCCAGATGGTGCCTATAATTAGCACCACTGAAGGCAATGCACAGCCTGCCTACTTCTTCCTCAGGGGTGTTATAAAAGGTTTTGAAAGGGAAACTAAAGGAAGGGGAAAAAAAAAAAAAAACCAACAAAAAAAGGAATCCTTGGAACTCCAGGAAAAGAATGTTTTCATAAGCTCAGCCAGCTTTCAGCTCAAACCTTTGGCAGAATAAGACTAAACCAAGCAAACTCACCCGGATACAGCTGAAACAGCAGAGCTTGGAGCAGTGGGGGCAGAGGCGGGCATCCCGCAGCTTCTCCATACAAATAAAACATCGGAACACCTCGGCAATGCTCTGCAAAGGGGGATTAGCACCATTGTGAAACGCTTCGGACACGGCAGGGCTGGCTGTGCCCCAGGCACGGCGCCAGGCTCCAGTCCCCTTCCCTGCGAGATACGACCTGGGCACCACAGCTGGCCCGAGCTGCTCCTGCACTGCCCCAGCACCCGGTTTGTAACACTGCTCTCCTTCCCCAGGGAAGAGTTTCTGTTTGTCTTCTCCCTTTCGGAGCAGCCTTGCTGTAGCCAAGGCATTCCTGCGTGTGCCCACACAGGGCTGAGCGGTTGCCAGCAATGGTGTTGTACCTGCAGACGGTGGATTGGCACTAAACCATTTCTAAACCGTGGTAAGGGCATGTACACAAGAGGTGTTGAATTGATTAGGTTATTTTTTTTTTTTTTTACTTATATTTAAGGTCTACTATTAGCACTAGCTCCATATTTTCTACACTCTTCCCCACACTATTTAATCAATCTTGGTGATAAAAAACACTCCGCAAACGAGAAAGGTATTTTGAAAGCAATGTTTGTTTCCCATATTGATAATTTTTCAACCGATAAGGAAGTTTTACATCCTGTACCACACGCGAGTTATAATACTTCTGCTTATAACTCTAGAATTTCATAAAGCCCTTCAGGTGGGCTAATTTTATTCCCCGCAGCACTGAGATTGTGAATCAGCACAAAAGCGAGACCTCTTCAATTCACGGACCCCACAGCATCTCCCACACACGAATGCTTCCTTTAACAGCGGCGAGCCATTGAAAGGCACCAGATGCGTTTACAGGAGGCAATCGCAGCCGGTCTTTTATCATTTACGTTCTTCCCTTGGCTCTGACACAGCCCCCAGCAGGTGTCAGAGCCGCCGGGTCACGGCCAGGTGCCAAGGCGGGTTCCGTGTGTGCCAGGTCTCCATCCATCCATGCATCCATGCCCGCCTGGCTCCATCCACCTCCGGAGCCGGCACCCGCCCGCTCATTTCCGACCCCTTCCCCACCTGCTGCCTGCCTGCCCAGCCGAGCCAAGCCCCGCAGGCTGTTCCCAGCAGCCGAGCCCTCACCGCTCGCTACCGCTCGGCCTTTTTTTATCCCCCCCATTCCTCCCTCACACAACCCTCCGAGAGGCTCCGCTAAAACCGCGCGGCTGCGGAGGAGAAGCCGCTGCCCCCCCCCCCCCCCTCTCCCCTCCCCGCCCTGAGGGAGCGCGCGCGCCGCCCGCTCACCTCCACGCTCTGCTCGTCCATGGCTGCGGCTCGGCCAGCGGCCGGAGGAGGGACGGCTGTCCCGGACCTCCGGGTCGGTGCCGGCGGGTGAGCAGCAGCGGAGGCGGCGGCAGCAGCGGCAGCAGCGGCGGCCGCTGCGCTCCGGGCCCGGCCCCGCGCCCCCGCCGGGCCCTGACCGCGGCAGCGCCGCCGCCCCGCCCCGCCCGCGCTGCGCATGCGCGGGGCCGCCCGTGAGGGGCGGGGCGGCGCCTGAGGGAGCGGCGGCGGCCGAGCCGCGAGCGGGAGAGCGCTCCCGTTTCCTTCGTTTTTCTTCTTTTTTTTCTTTACTTTTCTTCTTTTTTTCTTTACTTTTCTGTGTTATTTTTATTTATTCTTCCTTTACCGGCGAGGTTTCAGGAGCGGGGATGGGTTTCCGCACCCCGCTGACGGCTACTGTCGGTTATTATAGGCAATAACGTTAAATATTTAGCGCTGCTAAATATAAATATAATATATATAAACATATATATTTACATAAATTTAAATTTTTATATGTAAATAAATATATAAAATATACTTATGTAAATATAAAATTATATATATATATTTTTATAAATACAAATTTATATACATAAATATATTAAATATATACTTATATATATTTACATAAATATAAATTTATATATAAATACAAATTTATATATATAAAATATATACTTATATATAAATATTTAAATACATCAATATAAATTTATATACATATATAAAATATATATTTATATAAATATGAATTTATATATATATTTATATAAATATAAATAATATGGTAATGGCACAGCAAGGATTGAGTCCTCAGTAGAAGCTCACTGCAATTTCAAACTGCTACCTCAGTTGGTGAAGCTCAGTAATTGCTGGATGCTGCTTGGTTCCTCCCAGGTAAAAGGGCACACTTGGCAGCAAACATCATAAAATCAAGTTATTCTTTTCTTTCCTCTTCAGTTTTCTTTCAATCTTTTCCTGTTTCTCTTCCCATCAAACCCTGAAGCAGTTGAGAAATCTTAAGTACTCTTAAGAGTACTAATTTAAATTTCTCTCCTTTAACAGACATCATTTGTCACCAGAACATCTTGATAAAAATGCAGGTATCTTTCTCAAATTAAGCTGAAATATAACAATATAAATATTAAATAGTGTATAATATATCTGTAATGGATAATATATGCAATATAGGAATATTACACAAAAGAAAAAAATCTTATGTTTTTTTCACTGTTAGGGTGTAACAGAGGTTGCAAATTCTGCATCCTTGGGGATTTTCCGAATTCTGCCCTGAGCTGCAGTCCAGAGGCTTGGACTGGACAGTGCCCAGAAATCCCTTCTGCCTGTAAAAATCCCAAGGGAATTCCCATCAAAGGAAAATTCCTCAGGTCAGGGAGCAGGGTCAGGAGTCACGTAAACCCAAGTATAATAAATCTTTATTCAGGAATGCAAGCACAATTAAAAGGCTTGGATTATTTGCCTTTAAAACCCCGTCAGGAATGCAGCAAGGAAATGGAAGCATCCCGTGGCTCACAACATCCCTGAAAAAATAATCCTTCAACAGCCAAGGTAAAGTGCCAACCTCAGGTATTTTTGAACAATTTCAAGTATTAGCAACAGAATGTTTATACAGAAACATGGACAACTTCCCTCCAGTGGGCTAGGAACTCTTGTTGGCAGAGAAATTCTTGTTCCTCACTAACCCAGGAGCTGTGAGCAGGACTCTGCTGTGGCAGGGGAGCTTTCATTTACACAGCTAATTTAACATTTCCTTGTTTGTCGAGTTCCACGACCCCGAGTTCTTTCAGGGTTTGGATTCTTGAGTCAGTGGCTTTCATATTCATCTTGTTCATCTGTGAAACACTCAGTGCTGCTCTGTAAGGCAAAAACAATTCAGTAAAGCAGGGATCAAACGTCGGCTCTGGCAGAAAAAAAGCACATTGTTTAATCAGTGCTTTTTGTGAATGTTCTGTAAATCTCAAATTTATTCAGATTGCCATCGACTTTTCTATGCTACTTCGAGTCACATGCTAATCTTAGGGGTAAAAAGGCAGAATCCCTGAGTTTATAAATTCCTTTTTTCGTAATATCAGCCTGTAAGAAACCCCAGAGAAGGGTCAGCAGGATTTAGGGAGTTTAGTTTAAACACTGGTTTAGTGTCAGGGCTTTTTGAAGTTACAACATGACAGGCAATGCTTAACCAGCTAGTTTTATTTAATTTGAAAAGGCTGAAATTCTTTACAGTTTACAAAATTCTTTCAATCAATGGTTTTGAGGCTTACCTGTTGTTCTGTACAATGAAGTGGTTAAATAACTCCTTGTACAAATAGTTCAGGTCTGCTAATTTGACAGTGCTTCTGATGCTCCTGGGCACACTCAAAAATGATTCCTCAGTCAAGGGTGTGAACTGGGGTTCTAAAAAATTTGGAAATAGAAGATATTTGTTAAAAAAAAAAAAAAAAAAGGAAATTATTTCTTCAGAAATTGGGTCAAAGATAGAAAGTATTTCCATTAGTGGAACTAATTTAGTGGGACTAAAGGAAGATTTTCCAGCAAGAGGAAAGAGAGGAAAAAAACCAATCACTGGATCTGGAGACTCAGTAAAAAAATCATTTAATTTGAGATATGATGAGGATTGACAACTTTGGTCTATCAATGACCAGTTGGCTTTGGGGTTTTCATTAAAAACAAACCAAAAACAACTGTAAAACTTCCTTTCTACAAGCAGGGATAAATGAATTTAAAAAGAGCTATTTCTATGATTAGTGCACCATTTCTTCCAGACCATAAACACAAGTTTTCCACTTCAATCCCACTGAAAGCAAGGGGAAAAAAATCCCAGAAACATGGCAACTATGCCTGGAATGT
Organism: Sitta carolinensis; assembly: GCA_032173965.1. Classification (NCBI taxonomy): domain Eukaryota; kingdom Metazoa; phylum Chordata; class Aves; order Passeriformes; family Sittidae; genus Sitta; species Sitta carolinensis. The sequence goes on along the minus strand of CM063299.1, from coordinate 2,755,896 downwards.
AACTGAGGGGTCAGGTCCTTCTAGTAAAATCTAAATTCTTCCCATAAAAGCAGCAGATCCTGGTGCTTGAGAGTGCAAACAGTGAAGTTCCTGCCTATCACAGCCTCTCTGAGAAGAAAACAGGGAAGTTTATTTAATCAGCATTTACCTTCATCTGAGTCAGAGTCTGTAAATTCTGGGCAGTCTGGCTAAAAATAAACAATAATGTCAGTATTTGTTAGGGTTTTGCCTAGAAATCATTTTTTTTACACTTTCATTTCCACATGAAATTTGCATTAATTACATTTTACCGCTGGATAACAAGGATCTTGCAGCTGCAACAGCAAAATCTGAGGGATTAAACACGGTTTAAAATAAAATTAAGTTTAAAAGGGACACAAAAAGATTTATGTGCAAGCCAGATGAGCCTTTCCAGCATGGATCTAATGATTTAAAATTAGTGATGGACATAAACTGGGAGCATTTCTCAAGGGAGGAGCAAATATTGGCAAACAAAAGGTGAGTGAAGCTGCAGGAACTGGGCAGATTCCATGGAAAATAAAGGGACACAAAATGTGACAGAGGGAAGCAGAAAAAGAAAAGGTCAAACAGAGAAACACCCTCTGTTAACCTTCTTTAATATTTTTAATATAGGCAATATATTTGCAATATATTTTATATATTTGCAGCTAATTATATTGGATAATTACATACTGAGCTATGGGATATATCTGACTTTTTTAACAAATATTAGAGTAGGTCTAAGTTCTACTGCATTGCAGTTAGAATAGGTTGTTACTCACATCCCAAAATTTAATATTTCATGGGAAATTAAATTTCTCCCCACACTGGTTTGAAGCAGTGACATCCCTCACTCCCACCCAAACGTTTCTTTATCAAGAAAATCAACAAGAGCAACCAACTGCATCCCTGACAAGAAACACAAACATATCCCAATTAAAAAATAACAGGAACAAAGTCTGCCATCCCAGCTAATTTCTCCTTTGTGGACCATCTAATTGGAACAATTAAAAAAGCTTAATCTGTCTAGAATAAAAACGAGAAGGATTGTTAAGGAACTTAATCCCATTTCTGAAAAATCCCATTCATTTCAGAGGTCTCAAATCACAAAATCAGCCCCTGCTGCATTCAGCTGAGCTGCACTTGGGATTAAAGGTTTCTGGAATACTGGCATTCCGTGCCCTAATTACCTCTTCCAGTGAAAATTCCATTTCTTTCCCAGTTTCCAAGTTTAACTGCTGGGCTGCAGTCTCTTCTTCTGCTGACAGAGGTAAGCTCTGGGAAAATAATAAAAAAAAAAGGCAAACAGAGAAGTGTGATCCTTCAGTTCCTGAGGTGCTGATATTTACAGAGGGACTCAATGTTTGTGCAGTCCTTTGCTCATGGAAGCTGACAGTAGACTCCTGATTTTCTTCCACTGGAAGCACATTTACAAGCAAAGTGTTTCTGAAAAATCAACCATAACCTTCCTGAGCAGCAATGCTATCAATTTGTCAAGCGAGATAAATGTTTCTATTAGCAAAGTATTTCATTTAAAGACTTGTATTTCTCCAGAAGTTTAATCCATCTTTGGTTTAGGAGATATAAAAAGTACAAGAAAATTTTTACCTAAACATAGAACTCAAGAAAAGGGTCTTCCGCTTTGAGAAAATCCAAGTACAAAATTATTCTGGGCAGAACATCCTTGACACACAATAAGATATGAAATATTTTCCTTTCTGTGACATATAACCACTGTCTTTTAAATCAAGATACAGCCCATTTTTGTCTGTCAAAAGTTACAGATTAAACCCAATCTCCAGGCACTGTCATTAGAACATTGACCTAAATCACCTCCTTTGTAAAGGGTCAAAATTAATGCTTTCACCTCTTCAATGAGGAAGCAGTGTCTGAAGACCATATTAGAAAATATTGTTTGTTGCTGAGTTTTTTGAAAATTTAAACATTATCTTAGGGAAAAACAGCTTGGGAATAACAGCAAGGTGTTTGTTACAATGGTTTTAACTATCTCCCTTTAGACACTGGAAATACAATTTCCATTTAAGAGCTTTTCAGCCTTTTAAAACTGGTTTTGCTTTCTATTTTCTTTGAGGTTTCTCCTAAAAACTCAAGTGTGGCCCTGGGACACAGCTGTGCACAAGGGTATCAGTTCCACTGAAATTCCCCAAATTGTGTCACTCTGTCCACACCCCTCAACTCCAAACCTGACCACCACCAATTTTAACTGCTGGGGATTGGGATTTACAAGAAAAAAAAGGAAAAAGTTCCAATCCTGCCAGCATTGCTTTGGGGAAACTGCCTCCTTATCTTCCCAAAGTCTGCACAAACAGCTGCCAGTGGAACCACAGAGCTTCCTGCTCATTCCCAGGAGTGAAAATAAAGTGATTTAAATGCAACAAAACCCCACCTCCAGGTCTGTGTGCTGCTGCAGCTCCTGAACTATCTTCATTGTTTTGTCCAGGGCAGCACGGATGCTCTCCATGGATTCCTTCTGCTCCAGGGAAATTTCCTCCAGCTGGGCACACAGGGACTGGTAACGGGATTTGAGCAGGGGGAGCTCCTTGAGGAGAGCAGCTGGGTTCTCCTGGTGAGGACAGCATTTCAATTCCAGAAAACCCCACAATTCATGGGTACAACATTTCAATCACACAATAATAAAATCACACAATTCATGGGTACAACATTGCCATCCCATAAAATCACACAATTCATGGGTACAACATTGCCATCCCATAAAATCACACAATTCATGGGTACAACATTGCCATCCCATAAAATCACACAATTCATGGGTACAACATTGCCATCCCATAAAATCACACAATTCATGGGTACAACATTGCCATCCCATAAAATCACACAATTCATGGGTACAACATGGCCATTCCATAAAATCACACAATTCATGGGTACAACATTTCAATCACACAATAATAAAATCACACAATTCATGGATACAACATTTCAATCACACAATAATAAAATCACACAATTCATGTGTTCAACTTTTCAATCACATAAAATCACACAATTCATGGGTACAACATTTCAATCACATAAAATCTGAAATGACCCTTTACAGGGAAAATGGACAGGAGGAAAGGACTTCTTCACAAAATAAATAAATGTCATCTCCTTTATTGTTTTCTTCTCATCTCTCTCCCAAATCTGAATTCAGTCACTGCTTGTTGGCAAGTTTAACTTGGTCTCAGAACAAGGCTGAGTTTTAGCTCAGGCTGGAATCTGTGACCTGAATTCAGGTGTTAACACCACTGATTTCTCAGAGCAGAACTTGGGAGAATTTCACTGTGCCAAGACACCAAAGGAGTTGGCTTTGAATTCATATTATATAATAATAATAATAATAATAATAATAATAATAATAATAATAATAATAATAATAATAATAATAATAATAATAATAATAATAATAATAATAACAACAACAACAACAACAACAAAACAACATCTATTATACATTATAAATATATATAATATATATAAATATAATAATGATAACAAAAGCCTGCCAATAGATGAAAGAACAGCCATATATATTTCAGGTTTAAAGAAAAATCCCCGTTTATTACCAACTCCATGCAATGAAATTGAATTTAATCTGTAAACACTACCTCTGCTGTTGTATCATCAGGAAGACTTTTCATGATTTCAAACTCCACTCTGCGCTGAATATAATCCAGATCAGATTCTGCTTTCTGGAACTGAAATATTTAAGGTCAGGCACAGCATATATTAAACCCCCCCAAAAAAACTGCAGACAAATCCCAACCTGAGTTTCAGGAAAGCAGGAGGCACTTTGAAAAGCTCAGGGAACATAAAAGTTTTCAAATTTAATTTTTTTTTTAACTATAAAGAGTTCTGTTAGCAAAACTACAACACTCAATTATTTACACAGAGGAGATTAGGAGTAAATTCAGGATCCAAGAGTAGCATCAGAGCTTTTATTAAAAATCATATCAGGGTAGGGATGTGTTCTTTCAGATGGTTTTAATGTCCACAATACATTTTATTATTCCCAATAAACCAGGGTGACTAACAGCTCATAAAATTGATGACATCACTTTTCTTTCCTTGGGATAAATAAGCCACCAGAGAATTGTCTAATTGCCTTGTAAAACAGTCTGCTGATAGCATTACTACTTAATTAATTTTAGTCTGCAATTTTAATATCTATTAAAGACTTCCAAGAAAGGCAGTTTTTCCAGCTCCCAAGCAACTCATTAATTCTCTGACATAATAATTCAGTGATTTTACAGTCACAGAAGAGACAATGATGAAAGCAAGTTAAAAATGGTTGTGACTTCCTTAACTTGCTATTCACTGTTAATATTGAGATTAACCCCAAAGTGACCACTCTAATTTTTTATTAAGGATCAAAGCAAGGCTGTCTCTGTCATAAAGGAACAAATATCCACAGTCTGTGGTCAGGCTGGGATTCCAAAGGGATATTTCTGTTTGGAACATCAGCCTTGGGATCCACCTTAGGAACGGCCATTCATGCCTTGGGGATCTGGAAATTCAGCCTGAAAAAAACAGGATTTGATCCAGGGCAGTCTCCAACAAAAGCCTCTTTCTGAGGGAGTGAAGATGGATGGTGCTTCACACACCTCCAGTACATTTTCAAATAATAGCTTGAGAACAGGAAAAGAAATCCAGGGAAGAGCTTGAGCATCTATAAATCAAGGGGAAAGCTTTCACCCAGGACTGCCAGAACTCACCATCTGCCCAGCAAAACTCCTTCCCACACCTGCCCCAGAAACCAGCAGGACAAAATCCAAGAATAAAATATTTTCCAGCACACCGGGCGTTTTTAAAGAGTTCACGAGGGATTTCTTCCCTGAGTGCTCAATGGTTTCTGTTCTCCTCCACCAAGAAATATTTGTAGTTTTCATTCCCATGGCAGGCACCCCAAAAAAGAACATTTTTTTTGCTTTTCTCCAGCTCCTCCATTTGATCAGTTTTGGGGAAGCAGACAACAAATACGGGCAGCTTTCAAAATGACCCCTGAAATATTCAACACTGGTAATTTGAGTTTTCCATAAGGAGCCAACTACCATCACCCTACTGCTGTGATTCAGGACACTGAAAACTGGAGGTGACACTAAAATGTGGCTAGAATTTTAACATATGTGAACAGATTAACACAGTTCATTATGACTGCTTTTATTTTGAAAATATTTATTTCTTGCTGCATTTCAGGAAACACTCACCTGCAAAAAATCCCCCCCCTTTTAATATTCCAGGTCAGGAGCATTTGTAGGATGATTATTTTATAATAAATCACACAGAAAATGCAGGGTTTGATGTGTAACTTGGTAATTTACTCACAGGCTTGGAAGAAAATGTGAGAAAGTGAGGGAAGAGTGAGGCCAGTGCTGAGGGCTCTGCTCTCAGATGCTTTGACAATACTATTGCACTGCTCTCTGTATAGTACAGTAGTGCAATAAAGTCAGAGCACTCGTTAGCAGCAACAATTCTGGGCAACAATCAACCACACACTCACCAAAAAAAAGGAAAAAAAACCCCATTGACTCAGCCAGAGGTTTCTGTGGATAGTGAAGAGTTGGATAAGGTTAAAGCTCACCGAGTCCTAACACGCACACACACAAAAAATTCACAGTGTTGCTGTGATTATTATTATTCATAATCTGCCACTCCACTGATCATGAGGGGGAAAAAAAAAACAACCACACAACAAAATGCTTGACAGATCTGTCAGAAATTCAATTTCAAACCATTTGGTGCTTTTTTTTTAAGCTGGAAATTCCATTTCCAAGTGTATTTATTGCTTGGATTTGCCTCGAAGCGAGCCAAGATTCCAAACTGCCACCAGACAGATGTTCTTAAATTGCATTACAGGGAATCTCTTCGAGACAGCAGAGTTTATTCCCTATAATTTACAGGTGCTGAACCCCAGTAAGATGCACTTAAACCCTCCAACACTGCCCTTTCCCAACACTGGGATGTCCTTTCCCAACACTGGGATGATCCTTTCCCAATACTGGGATGTCCTTTCCCAGTGGGGTGGGGGGGAGGGTGTGACCCATAAATCTCAGGAAAGGTGTGTTTTGGTTTTTTTAAATAACTTCATCCTGAGAGCTGCAGAAGTCTCAGGGTTTGAAGGCAGTGAGATCCTTAACCAAGCACAAAGCAAGCTGGGAGTGGAGTGGAGAGAGGGGGATTTTTGCTGCCGTGCACAGAGCCATTTGTAAGACCCAGAGATGATGGCATTGCCACTAAATAACCAATGCTCCCCCTTGGCAAGGGAGAGGAAGGCAAACTAAGGAAAGAAAAGAAAAACTAAACCAGTAGCAATCTCCTTTCACAGCTGTTTTGCAGATCAGCTTGTGGCCTCAGTGATTCTGGGAGTTGTGTGTCCTTAAAAAGAACACGGGATAATGCAGATTGTATTGCTGGCCAATGCCCTTTTAACATTGCACTGCTTTTTGTGCATCATCACCAGTAGTACAACATAAAAAGGGCACTGGACAGACACCAGGGAGAGAGGAGGGGCAGCATCCCAAAAAACAGAGTCGGGAATGAAGTGCTCTGAAAGAAGCACTGGCAGCTTCAGGATCTTTTCTGTCATTACTGTAACACTGTTATGGTGCTCCTGTCACAAATAACCATTGATTACCTGATGGATTTTATTATTTTCATAGCCATTGTTCTCTTTAAGCTCCCACTAATTACTTTATCCCTGCTTCCACGAGCTTTCCATGAAATCCATGTCAAAACCTCCAGGGTAATAAGAAGTGTTATTTTATCACACTTCTGTGGAGAGAGCTGACTTCACAGGAAATCCAGGACGGGAAACAACAAAGCAGAAGGAAAGGCAAGAGACACAAAGCTGTGAGATGTGAGATTATTCTGAATTCCAGAATAAAAGCCCCTGCTAGCTTAAAGGGGGCAAACCCACCTCTCCGAAAATAAGAACCACTTGGAAGCATGACTTTCAATAAAACACACAGGAATAAACCATGGCAACAAATCATTAAACATCTCACCCAAGTCTCTTCAAACGTATTTCTAAATTAAACTAGGCTTAGAAAAAAAATTACAGGATGTTAGATATGGGGAGATAAAGCTTACACTGTGGGCAAAAATGGGGAAAATAAGATTGTACGGGAGGATGGGGAAGGTTTGAGGGATGGCACAGGGATCTTGGCTGGCTGGACACAGCTCCCAGCGCCTCTCCAACGTGAGGAAACAGCACAGCTCTTTCGGGAAAGGAGAATTTGTTGCCTTTTTCCCCACTTTTCCAGGAGTGAGGCTGGCACGGAGGTGACCGTTCCAGAAGGGACAGCCCCGTCGTGCTTCAGGGGCTGCCTCAGAGACCCGCACCGGAGAGAAAAGCTGGAAAACTTCGGGAATTCGGGCTCAGGAGGGGAGGGGGGCATCGCCCCGCTCCCCCCGCGCCAATGGAGCGGCCCAGCCCACCCCTCCGCAGCGAGAATGGGCCAGCCCAGGTGAGCGCTCCACCCTCACCCCCCGCCGCGAAAAAAAAAAAAATGGACTCGTCCGGGAGCTCCACTCTGCCCCGCGCCCCCCCCCCCCCCCCCCTCCCGCCGCGGGACATGGAGCGGCCCGGCCCGGCCGCGTCCCCCCCCCCCGCACGGCGGGCAATGAGCGCGCCCACCCCCCAGCCCCCCCCCCCCCCCCCCCAGGTGCGCGGGAAATGGCCGCGCCCTGCCCCGCGCCGAGGGGTGAATGGAGCGGCGCAAGCCCCGCCCCTCGGGGGGGGGGGGGAAAATGGACCGGCCCGGCCGAACCCGCCTGACCCGGACGCGGCCGGCGGGCGCCCCGGCGAGGGCGGCGCGGGCCGCGCTCAGGGCCCGGATGGGGAACGCGGGCGCGGCTGAGCGGCCGCTCTTCCGTCGCGCCGCGCCCGCGCGCCCGCTTCTCCCTCCCCTCCCTTCCTCCCTCCCTCCCTCTCTTCCGCGGCGGCCCCGAGCCCTCCGAGGCGTCGCCGCCGCCGGCCCGCGGCGCGGCCGCCCCTCAGCGCGGCCGCCGCCCGCCCTCACCAGGGTCTCGAGCCTGGTAACCGCCGTCTCCATGTTGAATAGTTGACATTCCTCAGGCGGCGGCGGGGAGATCCCCACCCCCCGCGCCGCGGCACGGGAGAGTCGCCGGCGCCCATTGGCCAGCTGTCACTCGCCGCGCGCCTCCCATTGGCTGGCGGGGCGCGGGGCGCGCTCGCCATTGGCCCGCGGCGAATGTAAACCCGCTCCGAGGTACGGCCGAGCCCATTGGCCCCGAGTGGGCTCCGGCCGCGATTGGCCGGGGCGGGGCGCGCGGCGCTGGCGGGAAGCGGCGCGGGCCCGTGCGCCGCGGCCCTGAGGGGGGCGGGGCCGCCGCCGCCCATCCCCGGTTCT